>CM060249.1:15567879-16767879 GCA_030684275.1 Acipenser oxyrinchus oxyrinchus | reverse complement strand
CATTGAATCAAAGCCTGTTAAATTCCGACACCACAGTGGGAGCAGCAGTGTGGATGATGGCAGCAATCTGGGCCGTAGCAATGCTGTTTGCACATCCTCTTGCCTACCGGAAAACAAGTGCAGTGCCACCAAGTGGTGCAAGGATACAACAGCGGGGAAGAAATGCAAAGGCAAGCTACGAAAAAAGGGTAGTACAAAGATAAATGAGACCAGAGAAGACATGGATGCTCAGCTTCTCGAAAAGCGGAGCACCAACTCGAGTGAATTTGACTCTCCTTCCCTGAGCGACAGCATCCCCTCAGTAGCAGATTCACATTCAAGCCACTTCTCAGAGTTCAGCTGCTCTGATATGGAGAGTATGAAAACTTCCTGTAGCCATGGTTCCAGTGACTACCACACCCGCTTTGCCACAGTCAGTCCCCTTCCTGAGGTGGAGAATGATCGTTTGGAAAACTGCCCCATTCCTGTATCCACTGCGCCCGTACAGAGTTCAGAGGTCACACAGTTAGGCTATATAGCGGAGGAGAACGTCAGCATTGTGAACTCGACCGATGTGAACTTTAAATCGGGGGAATCTTTAAAAGAAACCAATAACAACCATCACCAGCCACCCAGTGTAGTGAAGAACACATGTATTCAGACTGAAATCTAATACCTTAAGTGCTGCAAATACTGTTCAATTTGAACTTGTCATTTACTTCCCCAGCTAACAAAAGAGGTTATTCACATGATAGGAGCTAGTGTTTAGATTCAATCTAGATTCAATCTAAATGTCTAGGTAATGGGGTAGCATACTAATATAGATCAAGGTTCTAATGGCAAATTTCTAATGAAAGCAAAAGTGATGCAGGATTGGAAAAATAGTTCAGATGTATTCTGATTTTTGTTTGTTTTTTAAACTACCCAAATGTTGCTGGAAATGTGTTTCTTCAAACAGCATTAAAACAGTGCATCCCTTTGCCACTGCAGGAACAGTAATGTAACCACTGCCACTCTGAGGAGTGACCGACCTGGTTACCTGTCCTCCTTTTCTCGTCTTGTTTAGTTGTTGGTCTATAGACCCTAACGTTGTTAATGTGGTTTAGCATTCTGTTTTGTGGTTTGAGAAGACAACCACTGTACCACTCTTTTATATATGTCCAATCAAACTCATGGGTGGGATAGCACCATAAACAGTCAGAGTTAAAACCCTGCAGAAGCCAAAATAGGTCGAGGTTTAACTTGATAGGGACCAGGCAGTTGTAAAGGATCTGGATTCACATCTCATATTTCTGAAACTGTGGCTAAAATGTGTACATTGTCTGTGAAAGGGGTGTGTACTACAAGTTGTAACTGGGAGGGAGCCTGCAGTGACGGGATTGGTGCTACTCACTTTGTAGAGTAATAGGACGCTGTTAAACTCCCTTTAATTGTAATGGAACTGTGTACTATTAATTGATTTCAAAGGGGTGTGTGTGTTTTTTTTCAGCAGATAAATCCACCTCACAGATTTAAGATTGACTATCTTTGACTCATGGTGCCTTTTGAAACAACCTTTTTTCCCCCTATTTCTTCATGTCTTCAAAAGTTAAATGTTTAGCAGAATGTCTTTCTGGCCATGGTAAGAAAGATGCTATAGTTAGTTCTGTACCGTGATAGACCTAATGCGTAAATTACTTTTAATTGCCTACCAAAGACAGCACTCAGGCTTTAGATGACCCTTATTAACATAACACTTACTGTAAGAGGTCTATTTTATAACACGTGCCCAGCTGTGGTATATTGTAGACTAAATGCACAAACCTTACTTGGGGATCACACGAGAAGAATGAGGAATATATAAATTGCTGTTTTGTATATGCTTAATGATACGAACGCAAATAATACAAGCCAGAGATGGCCTAGGCACCTGCACTGTTAATTTCACTACATTAATGTACTGCATTGCAAAATCATATTGGGAATACATTTTATTTAAAAAAAATATATATATATATATATATATATATATATATATATATATATATATATATATATATATATATATATATATATATATATATATATATATATATATATATATATATATATATATATATATATATATATATATATATATATAAAAAATTAGTGTGCCCAATTATTTTACACCCCAAAATGTTTTTCTCTACCCAATTTGGAATGTCCAGTTTTTTTCCTTCCCCTCACCGCAGCAATTCCCCACACAGCTCGGGAGATCCAAAGGTTCAGTGGGCATCCTCCGATCCCACAACCAAGCCAGCTTCCTCTTTTACACCCAGGACCTGGGATGCGGATGTCAGTGAGCTACCGGCCTGTGGAGAACAAAGGCCAGGTGTCTGCTGTGAGCTACCTGGGCGCCTGACCAGCAGGGTTCGCTGTTACGCCATTGAGAAGCAATTCTTGCCGTTTTTTCCTCCCTAACCCACGGGACCGCTACAGCCAATGCAACGCTCCCTTTGGAATCCCAGCAAAGATTGAGGAATTCGCACACCCAGGACCTTGAACCTGATATTGGGAATAAATTTGAATGCCAAAACTGTGTTTTGTTCTAGTTTTGTTTCTTGTTAATGGCAACATCAAAGTTGGTGCTGCTGAAAGTTAATTCTTGACTGATAAATGCCACAGCTGCAGACTCTTTGTGTCTCCCATTTCTTTACTATGATTTGAAAACTAATGCCAGGTTATATTTCAGATTTGTTGCAGAAAGGCCTAAGCCTTAAGGTATTTGTAAATGTGTTTGCTAATTTTGCTTTATAATGTGCGTGTAAAATGCATATCTGAAAATTAAAAATCTAAAGATGACTACTTTTTATTGTCTTGCTATTTTATTGAATGGGTTTATTGATGTGAAAGGAACATCACCAATTGAATGTGCTCATGATCTACGACTAAAGTTTGTAATGATGCAGGTTTAACGGAAATAAGAATTATTCTGAAGCTACAGTATTTGTCTTTTTATATTCTCAATTGAAACCCATGATATATGAATATGGGTAGAAATTCATGAGTGGGATATGAACAAGAAACTTAAGTCCCCAAAGGTGCTTATTTTTAACATTGTCATGTGAAGACCACATACTTTTTTTTTTATTTTTTATTTTTATTTTTTTTTTATTTTTAAATACACACACAAAACCTAAATTTGACCAAATACATATCATTATAACAACCATGCTGTATTTATTAATAATCCTGCATTAATGCAATGTGGGTGCAGCAGCCTACAATTCTAAAAGCTGCCCGGTACTCCTATTACCAGGCTAACGGGGAATTCCTCTCTGCAGGATGCTGTTTACAGAGAGAATAAACAATGCCTGCATTTCTTTGCACAAGAATATTTTTGCTTTTGGTGCTGATGGAAATGTCATAGAGAATGTGAATTGAACTACTCCATTGAGGGAACTCAAGTCAGTAGTTGCATGTTTACACTTTGGATTAGCAATTCTCTACATTTTATATTAAATAAATAAATAAATATATACAACAGGCAGACAGTCTGCATATACCCAGAGGACCAAGTTTCAATACAATAGGTTCTTTCAGTGACAAACTCAGATGTTCATACGATAATCTCCATTTATCCACCAGTGGGGTATAATACAGTAAATGTGTTTACATATTGTGTGGTTTTTTTTTTGGTTGTTTTTTTTGTAAATACTGAGTAAGCAACTTCTCACCTTAGGTTTGCATATAGTTGCTGAATTCCTATCCAATTTTGATGAAACTTGCTCACGACCAAGTTATTGAGTATCATCCAGGGAATTCCATTTTTACATATTTCTACACAAAAACTGCATGAAACTGAAAAAGGACATTCTTGCACAATTACACAGAATTTAGCCCATAATTCATGTCAATATACACAGCAGGTCTATTTTAGTTGCATATAGTGATCTAAACCTGGGTTTCTATGAGTTACCAGGTACATTTCCCCCTCAGCCAGTGTGATGTCTGTCTTTATATATGACCTTAATCCCAGCCCTCATCATGATTACATTTTATGATGTAAACCAAAGCAAGGGAAACATTTTGGCCTACTAGTTAATATTGTTCCAGTTTCCATATAGTAATACATCCATAACCTAATCAGAAAGGACAAAAAAAATATGTTCAATGTCATGTTTTATTTAGCATTCTAAAGCTTACTGATCTGACAAATATTTTATATTTATCATCAACACCCAAACTCTCATTGGAGTTTTTCAGAAATGTGTAAGTCATCATGTGGGTTTGGGAATTGGTGATGATGCTGTCTGAGAAACTTTTTTGGTGTGACTTGACACTAGGGGCACAGCAGCCCACAATTTGGGCGTGTGTGTGAGACACTGAGGATTCTTTAAGCAACTTTCTAATTTCCTCATTAAGTTAATCTTGTTATGATTTAACACATGTAAAAAAAAAATGACTTTTTAAATTAAGTGGACTTTTAGATGTCTTACTGAATTTAGCTGAAAATCCAGATGTATTTTTATCAATGTGTTGTGAGACAATTTGTCTTGTTTTAAGGCATTTAAATTAATATGACTGACAAACATTAGTAACACATTTTCATAAAAATAGTGTAGCAATATGAATGTCTGGGTTTTGGAAAAGTTGTACGGTTAAGACTTATCAAAAGGTGATTTAAGGAAGAACAAAAAAAAAACAAAATACTGTTTAAAACATGCAGTTTATTGCTCCAATGCAATTGCTGCATCAAGCTCATCGCCCTGAATTTAGTACATTCATTAGATTTTCATTCCAAGTGGAAAAAAATGTAAACTACAGTCACCTGCATAACAGATATAAAAAGAAATAAAATATGTTAATATTGTATTCATCCACTTGATAAAATAAATTACATTTTGCAGCTGAGAAGAAACCTGAGTGGAAGACCTACATATACAATGTGAAGTTTCAAAGTGAAATAACTCCAATATATTTTGAATACATGTTCCATCAAAAGCTTTAATACAGTGTAAATGCACACATATGTACTGCTTTGTGGTTAATTATGCTGATTTGGCAGCATTTCTCTTTACAATCACTTTAATTCAGTAATATGTATTTGAGAAAAAAATAGACATTGTACACCATTTATTATTGCATTCTGGTTTTGTTTAAACAGCTGAAAGAAACAAGTAGATTTAATAACCCTTAAACATGTGAGAATCTGCACTTAACTTTGACAGCAAGCTCCAGACTTCCCATTAATGACTAAAACATTCCAAAAACACACATTTTCCCAGCCCTTTGTTTTTACCACAGAAAAGGTGATCTGATATATAGAAAGCAATTGGGTACTGTATTAATGAAAAGGACAAACTGTAAACTGAAGCAAAACTACCCAGACCAATACAAAGTCCCACTAAAACATGAAAATACATAAGCTATAATGTAAAAATCTTCAAAATGGAAAAATAATATGTGCATCCCCAAATTAAATAAGACCCCTTTCTATATAAAGGAGTTATATATATATATATTTTTTTTTATTTTTTTATTTTTAACATGAAACAATAAATATTGAGGTGCAATTTTCAGTCTTTTTCATTCGCTGTACAGTTAATAGAGCTGTAACAGGATATAAGCCATACTGTTTGCATAGATCCAAGTTTAGTTAATGCATACAGATTGGTACTTTTTTTATTAAAATAAATAATGTTTTGCAAGATTCTGAATGTCGTCTGATGTAAATTGTACACTTTCCACTGTTGAGAGATGATCAAACAGTTGCTTTACTTGTTCCTTTTCAGTTTTGCCCAAGAGCAATGACACCATCTACAAATACAAAGTATATCAGTTAAGTTTAGAAATGTATACATAGTTAACATGTATTTAAAAATGTAGACATTAGGTAGAGATTTCAATACAGTAAGATTCCAAATTCTACAAGTAGAGATTCCAATTAAGCCCTGATTAGCACAACTCCAGAAGGGATCTCAGCTGGCAACATTTCAAACCCTACCAGTAGAGATGACTAAAGACTTGTTTAGTCATCTTGTACCAATACAAACTTAAATCACATCAAGAATTATGGCTGTATTGAAAAAAAAAATGCCTACCTTAAACCTTTCTGCCTCATGCAGATGGACTAGATGACGATACACCAGAATAGGGTCCTTCTGAAGGAGATGGTTGTCCAGTGCCTGAATGATTATGGTAAAGCTGTCTACCTCTAATTTATTGCTCATCAGTGATGGTAGGTTCTCTGGTTCCACACTGCAGAGAAGTTTTGCGCAGGCGGCAATGTCCTCCTTAGATTTCACTGCATTTAAGGCTTGTCCGAACTCATAGGCATTTGTGGGCTGTAAGGGGAACATGTTTTCAGAACCACAGTGGTTGATTTGGTTATCTCCTGTGCCAACATGACGGTTGACCTCTTTTCCATCATTTCTGTCTCGTGTATTTTCTGTTTCCTCTTCATCACTGTCATTGACCTTCAAAGAAAGGAAAGGGTGTCATTTAGTCTATACCAGGGGTGTCCTTTCAAGTATGAAATGTAACCATTACCAAATGGGTATTTAACTCCTAAAGACCCGAAACCTGAATAAGATATAACAAAGTTGCTCAGCCGAGCCTGTGACACAGTCATGCCCGCCCCCGAGGGTATAAAGAACTGCGCTCTCCATCTTAGCGTCATTTTTCAAGAACTTACCTGACAGGAGAGCCTATTCAGATAAGTACTTGTTACTTTTTCTGCTATAGATTTTTGTATTTATTGTGTTTTTACATAAAGTATATGTGATATTAAAAATTGTACTAATTACGTGCATTTCTGCACTACAGCCTGTTGTTTGTTATGTCCCACTACAGTCTTGTGCCCTGGGTCAAGCCAGCGTCTGGAGTCTCTCCTTCCCAGGGATCAAGCAATGTAAGTCGGATGAGTATGTGCTCTCCCACCCAGGCTGCAATAGCTCTGGCTGGAGTTACTTTATTCTCGTTTTGGCTTGGGCCAAAATTACTAAATGGTTTGTATAATTAAAGTAATTGTTATTACTGTATTTTGTTGAGAAAAATATTTTTCTTTTCTTTTTCTGTTTTCAGAATGACATCAACGTGTCTGCAGCATGTGCTGGACCAAGAGGCTGCTTCGGTTGTGGTTGCTTGCAATCTCTACCACAGCATCTTGACGGCGATTTGATCACAGCTTTTGCATCACCATTACGAGGGTTGTTAGTTCATTTAACAAGCAGGCTTCCCTCAATCTCATGTGAGTACGGACTGAGTGATTTTGCCAATAGCTTGCACAGGTGGGCATCACTGTACAGTGCTACCCACGGTAACTGCGAACCGGTACCACCCCAGTTCTTACCCGCTACCAACTGGTGCTTACAGTAGCCCACGCAGGAAGCCGTCTTCACGGATGTCGTCATCCTCCTCTGCCTCGCCGCCTTCTCCTCCCCCGAGAAAAAAGAAGAGTCGTAGTCGTTTCGTTCCAAGCAATCGACGGACTCAGAGCAGATGGAGAAGCTCTGGTCAGCAGTTTCCCCACCAAGGAACGGTGCTCGCAGAGTTCCTGCGTTAACATTCTGCGCTGCCTGCCCCACCTGTCTCCTTAGGATCCCAGGGGGCTACGTGCACAGAGCTTCTACCACTGATCCCCCCCTCCCCCCAGGCCCCAGCAGCCTCAAAGACCCTCACAGCCAGCTGCACCTGCTGCCAGAGGTGATGTTCAGAACTGGCCCACGGCTGTTTGCTGCCACAGGCCCAGGGCCCCTTCTCAGGGAGCCATCTGGAGTATTGGCGTCAGTGCACCACAGACATCTGGGTGCTTATTGCCATTCAGACCGGCTACTCACTGCAGTCTCTTCTGGGGCAGACTGTAACTTCAGTCATAGTCCCACAGGATGGCGCGGTGGTGGCTCAGGAGGTAGCAGCTCTGCTGCAAAAACGGGCTAGTTGCATGACAGACCCCCTCCAGTTGGAGGAAGGGTTCTACTCCAGGTACTTCCTAGTGCCCAAGTGGGATGCCTATTTCCACATCCCCATAAAACCATCGCACAGGAAGTACCTGCTCTCTCTCTACCTCCCAATGCATTTTTGAATTGCATGGAAGCTATCTTGGCCCATTGAGACTCAAAGGCATCAGAGTACTCAATAATTTGGCTGTCTGGCTCATTTGTGACCAGGCTCCACACGTAACTTCTCACCGGCCACCTTCAACGGTTGGGTCTTATGGTAGTGCTGGGTAGTGTCACCAAAAGGGAAGTCATCACCACGGACACGTCCAGCCTGGGCTGGGGCGCAGTGTTGAATGGCAGGGATGCGCAAGGTGTGTGGAGACTGCCCAAACGCTGTGACCTGCTCAGTCAGGTGCGGGTAACCTTGTGGCATTCCGACGCATTTGAGCCATCTGTGTCTGTCCAATAGGGTTATTGACACGCTGCAAAACGCCAGAACAGCGTCCATGCGTTCCCAGTACAGGTACAAGTGGGGCATCTTTCAGACATGTGCCTGCCTTGGGTGTTCGACCCCACTACCTTTCCCATGGGAGTTATACTGCAATTTTTGCAGGACCTGTTTGACGAGGGGAAATCACCCTCTACATTAAAGGTCTATCTGGCAGCTACCATATTCCTTCGAATTTAAGACGCGCTTTAACCATTTTTTGCTTCTCAAAAATAGCCTGCGTTTTAAATTTGAGTACAGTATAATGATGCCTGTATTAAAATCACCAACAGTGACTACCCGAGTACACAAACAGCAACGTGACTGACTGCCGAGAAAAGACAACAAAGGCGTCTCCCCAAATACACAAGCAGCAACATGACACTTCTGAGAAAAGACAAACCAAGCTTCCTAAGAAATTCCAAGAGAAACGTTTACAATTTCATAATTTCTAACAAACAGTACCAGATTGGATAGATCGGAAATGCTGATCAGACCCCTTTATTTTTCGACATGCCCAGCAATGTTTAATGCTATTGTGGTTGCTGGGTTACATGTTGCCTGATGCCATGGAGTGTCGTGTCATGCTTGCTGTTACCAGGATGTGTGATGCTGTCTTAAGCATTATACAGTGCGCAGCACAACAAAAAAAGCTTTGTGGTTAACCTACAACAACACTGTTTCGTGTCAGTTTTGTACATTATAACAGCGTAATTGAGGTTGCATCTTTGTAAATGCACACTTATTTGATGTTTTATTTTTTCCTCAAATTAACGGTGGTAAATTTGGGCTGTGTCTTAAATTCGAGGGAGTCTTAAATTAAATACAGTATTTCAGCTTGCCATGTCACAATTGACTTACTGGCATGGCAATTGTTTAAAGGAGCTCTGCGGCTTTGGCCGCCTATGAAGGATATTGTTCCATGCTGGAGGCTTAACGTGGTGCTTGATGCACTCATGAAGCCTCCATTTGAGCCCTTGCATTCAGCTGAGCTGAAATTTGTATCGCTCAAGGCGGCTTTCTTCTTTGCAATCATCTCCGCAAAGCAGTTGAGTGAGATGCATGCATTCTCAATTGCGAAAGCCTGCATAATTTTTGCAGAAGCCAGGACAAAGGTTACGCTCCGTACCAATTCTGCTTTTTTAGCTCAGCATTTCATGTCAACCAGTCTGTGGAATTGGAGGCTTTGCAGCCAGCTCCTTTCCAGTCTTACAGAGACTGGCAGCTCCATACGCTCTGTTCAGTACGGGCCCTAGGTTATTATGTTGACAGGATGAAAACTTGGAGGCAGCACAAACATTTTTTTGTCTGCTATGCCCCCAAGTCCCATGGTCAAGCCCTGTCTAAGCAGAGGCTGTCCAAATGGATAAAAGACACAGTCAGGACTGCCTAGGAGTTGGCCAATGTGCCCCCTCCAGAAAAGCTCACTGCCCATTCCACCAGGGACATAGAAACTTCGTGGGCTTTATTCGAGGGTGCATCTGTCACAGACATTTGCAATGCAGCGGTGTGGGCTACTCCTCATACCTTTACTAGGTTCTACAGACTTAATGTTGCGTATCCTGAAAACCCTGGTTGTGGAACGAGTAATAAGGACGTCTTCTCAGTCGACCCTTACAACACAGGTATACAGTTGAGCTTCTACCTCAGTTTTTTTAGCCCTAGCTACTTGTTACTGGGGTTCCGAATGGTAACGCACAAGGCAGCCTCGTGTGAAAGGTAGCGTCACAGTGAAAATACCATTTTATCGCCAGACAAATCGCATCGCGTCTGGTGTGTGGAGACCTTAATCATTACATTTCAAACCCTGGTTCCCTGAAATAGAAATGTAACCATTAACCTTCAACGTCGCTGCATCTATGATTGCAGCAGACTTGAAGAAAAAATAATGCTGAGATCTGTGCGTGCAGTACTTTATACCCGCAGGTGCGGGCATGACTGCGTCACAGGTCGGCTGAGCAGCTTTGTTATATCTTATTCAGGTTTTGGGTCTTTAGGAGGTAAATACCCATTCAGTAATGATTACATTTCTAGTTCAGGGAACCAGGGTTATGATAATAACCTAAGGTTTTCAAACTTTGTGATAGTGGGTTTCCCCTGGGGAAGAAAAAAAATGATGTCCCCCCCCCTTTTTTTACTTGACAAACTGAAAAACAAATAATATTAAAAGATGCAGCACTTCTGCACAAACAACACACTGACCATTATAAAAATGTCCCATGTAAAAGCATAGGCAAGGTGTAATAAAGCACAGTGAAAGCATGGTAAACCATAGGAAAGCACTGTAAATGAGAGGTATGGCAAAGTATATTATTAATAAACATGGCAAACCATGGTAAACTATGGTAAATGCATGGTAAAACCCCAAAAATATAGTGCAAAAATACCGTGGTAAACTTTCATTAGAGGCTGTGGATCATCATTTCTAAGTCAAATAAACATGATTTACAAATGTTTTATCACATTTTCTGGGCTTACATTTTATTCAAGTGCCCGCTTCATGATGATAACTTCCACTGCTGCATTGGGCTGTAGCATTTTTCTCCTCTCACCAAAAAAAATTATCCTGAATATAAAATCTTTTTTTAACCTAGTTCGATCCGATTTAGAATTCACTTCAAAACAAACTAAAATGTTGCCATTTTGCTTCTATTGGTTTCACACCAAAAAATGTAAAACGAACTGCAATTCGCCTCCAAGTGATATAGTTCGCTTTACTGGGTTCTTCACCACTGTAATCGAACCACAGTTCATTTTCTTTCACACTGCAATTTTTGCACATGAACCTGATCGTCTGGATATGTGCACATGACCAAAATGCCGTCAGAGCGCTGTTCAATACAGTGAACGTATAAACTGTATATAATAAACATGGAAGGCTGCTTCCGTGTCAGAGTCGCTCTACTAACTATGTTTATTAGCCATCTGCTATTTGGTAGCATGGCAGCATGAAAGTCGGGTTAGAAATGTAGAGGAACACCAGTGTTTTCATGCTAAATTATGTGCAAGGAAAAGAAGTTTTCAAAGGTGACATATGAGGAGGAATACTTTATTCTTTGAATTTCTATTGGCTGTTGCATTGCCACTGGCATCAGCCGACATCAGTAAATTGTTAGCAGTCCCTACTAATCCCTGTTTAATCAGTCTTTTTGGTCTCAGTAGGATTCTATTGTAATGATACATTACCGCTCTGCAAATAACCCTTTGTCAATGAGGAGCTGTTTCAGACAAAAGTGTATCAAGGCAGAGAGAGAGACCAAGTATGCACAGCTGCACAGCGAGAGAGATCAATTTATGCAGAGAGAGAGATCAAGTTATACACAGCGAGAAAGACCAAGCCATTTAAAATGATATACGTAACATCAGGCCCTATAGAACTACAACATGATATAAAAAAAATGGTCTTATACCAAAACAAGATTAGCCTACTGGTCCATAGTATTGAGTTTATTTCGCCAAGGTGGCTCTGTTTTTTTGTTTGTTTGTTTTTTTCCCAAAACAATTACATGAAACAAGATTACTGTGCAGCAAGGGAACAGATCCTTAGCATCATGGCCTGACATCCAAAAATACATTCGGTCATGTGACATGATAAGAATCAATGCTGCCTTAGTGTACTTTAAACACAATGTTGTATTCATAATTATGCTGCCTCCTTCACAATGTGTTACAAAAACACAAATGATTTACATATTTATATGTTGCTCTCAGTTACTATAAAAACAAACCAAGATCCCTGTAATGATGTTGGAAGTATCAATTCATTAAACTGTTGCCATGCCTATGTCTATTGGTAGAGTGACTAATCATAAAGTCCTTTATGAAAGACTAAGCTTAATTTCTATTCACTCATGCACCTCATTAACACTGAGGAGATGAGTTATAACAAATTTAAACGTGTGATAAGTAGGTAAAGCCTTGATTTGGCAGATAATGTGTTTCAAACTGCTTTTTCTTTTTTAATCTTAAGATACAGACACATATTTATAATCAGCCTGACAAATGAATAATACATTGTAAATGGTATCTGGAGATAGATTTGCATAATGAAACTAGCGGTTTTCCTTTATCGTTATGATGATTGTTTGGATAAAGATTATACCTCTTGGATCTGGATTTTCTTCCTCTGCTTCTCCTGGCTATCGGGAGCAACACTCCGCTTGCTCAATAGTTCAGCTGCCTCCTGCAGTTCCTTCTCTGCCTCAGCAACCTTCGGGTCCAATCTTAGGACTTCTTTCAAGTCATCCATGCAGTAAGCATAGTTCTAGGATAAAAAATATCATGAAAAACAAATTATGAACCAAAAGTCCTGCACATGCAGTATACATATTCACACTTAAATTGTGTCACATTAAAACAAAAAGAAAACTGTCAAAACATGCAGGGTAATAACAATTAAAATAAGATAAGAAATAATCATGCTTGTTGTGTCAACAAAACAATTGTTTTTGTTCTTTTGTATTTTCAGTTTTGGGAAGTTGGGTAAATAGGTTGCTGTACAGTTGCTATTGAAACTGATGGTTACTTTTTCTATTTTACAGAACAGAAACATGTCTATTCTCTTAACGGAAGGGAACCTGGGTTGACTGAAGAGAGAAACATGACACAGTATACGTAGTTTATGATATTTCTTGAATGCAACTTCCAACTTCTAGAATGAATGGTTGATTAGGCCTATCCCTTAGCTGATTTATTGTATACAGTATTTATTAGGTGTGGTTTCTAAAAGAAATCTAGATTTTAATGTGGTCTTTCTAACATGAATTGTATAAATAGTAATAATGAATATCAGAGAATAATTACCTGCAACCCTTTGTGAGCCATGGCTCTTCTGTAAAATGCTTTCATATTGGAAGGTTCTAACTGCAGTGCAGAATCGCAGTCCTGTTTGGCCTCTTCATATTGATTTAGTTTTAAGTTACATAGGGCTCTAAAAATAGAATAAACAGATCATAACCTTCCATTCTTTGTTTAGCCATTTTGGTGACAGTTTGTTCTTTGTTTTTCAGTTTGTAAAATGATAACTTTAATGCTAATGATGACTCAGTACATACATATTTACTCAACACACTAAGGCAGTTTTCAAAAAAATATTGAATGTGTGTTTTTAAGACATTACAAATGTAATATATACTCACACATAAACGCAGTATAGAGATATCTGAACAAAAAGAAATTGTGAAGAACATAACTGTTGGTGCCTGTTAGTAAGTGAGAACATCAAAACTTTCAGGAAAATAGCAGCCCATGTATTCATTCTACAAATGACTGACAGTACTGCTTGTTAAATAGTACCTGTTCAGTCTGCACCTTAAATGTTTAATTTTTCTTGCAGTACAAAACAAAAAACAAAAGCTCTTGCATATACTAACCTGTTTGTGTAAATTGCACATTCACTTGATTTTAACTTCAAGCACTCAGTGTACTTTCCAAGGGCATCTTTATACTGGCCCTTCTTCACAAAATCATTTCCTTCTTGTTTATGTGACAGGAAGAGAGCTTCTGTTTTTTTACCTTTAATAAAACCGGGAAAAAATTATGCATTCATCTGTAACTCAAACTACTACATTGATCCATCGCAGAGTTAGTTGTTAGTCGTTTAAATATCCACTAGCAGCCTACACAAGCACCTTCAATTTAGATTCAAAATTGACTCACTTTAAATTATTTATCTAAAGCAGTTCTCAAACTGGGGTTCGGACCTCCTGGGGGATCACAGAAAGGCTTTGGGGTGAGGGGGGGCTGCAGACCCAAGGAGGAGTCCAGTAATCTAAAGTGAACCATGAACTATTTTTTTTTTTTTTTATAAAAGAAGAATTTTAAAAATCACCAATTATGAGACACTTGTCTAATAAGATAATATTGAAAGTTTGAATCACCTTAGCCTTTATGAATGATAAAGCATGTCTGATACTCGAGACAGCTATTACAGCAGTTTCTTAATAAACAAAACTATTTATAGCATGCATTTGTTTGGTTTATTAATGTATTTATGTTTATTCCCACCTCCAACTTTAAATTAGCTAAAAGATTTTATGACTCAAGTCTTCTGTCTTTCCAAGGAGAGCTATAGTACAGAGTGTGTTCCCACTTGATAAGCACAAGGTTGCTGAAAGACCATTTCACAGATGGTTGACTTTTTTATATAATATTACAAGTCTCAGCTTTTCTTTTGTTTGGATATCTCCAACTTTACAGGTGCATCAAAATATGCACTAATAGCGATTTAAAGGGGAAGTGCAGATGGGGAAATCAGAGATGATATAAAACTGTGCAGATAGAGAAACATGAGCAATGTAAATAATATTACTTAATTAATTGCGTCTGCACAGTTAAAAGAACCAACAACTTAATGGTTAATTAAACTGCATTAGTGTCACATAACCACAAATACCTATGTTTAAATTCATGTGGTTAATATACACCAGTGATCCACACAAAAACATGGGGGGCCACATATACAGAATTGTGGGCCGCACAAAAAAGTACTATAACCCTTTTAATCCTCAGACCTTTAAAATAACACAATTTCACTGTTAAATAGTTTCAAAGCACAGTATTAACTAGGCACAAGACAGATAAGTATCCAACTAACACATTGCTGCAGGACCAAGTAATATAAACATCCACCAAACACAGTTTTAAGATTGTTGAGAGAAGTAAGAGTAATGCAAGTATCAGAAAAAAGACCAAATATTCTGTTTTACTTTAAAATTCAGGGTATTCATCTGTTAACAGAAAATTACCTTTATATAGCATCAGGCTAGGGAAAAAATGACAGCAGTCCAGCCAGTATTACTAAAGTTATTTACTGTAGTTTCCCTCAGAGTGAGAAGTCAGCAATCATGCTCTCTTGAAGATATAATCAATTGAATTGCTAGTGTGTGTTCAATAAGAATCGCCAGCACAGTGTATTTACAAATCACCAAGTTAAAAATAACCATTGCATGTCTTACTCACCAGAAGAAAAAAAAACATTTGGTCAAAAACACTGCTGTTTCAGAAACGGTACGGATGCTGCTTACACATTAGTGTATCCATCATGATAATAGCTCTGTTTTCAGCTATTCTGTTTTACTGTGATTAACATCTAATAAATACATCAGTGCAGATTAGTGGAGATAGGATTTTCACATACACAGTGTGGCCTATGGAAGGTCATTCAAAACGTACTGTGCGAAAGACCTCATCCAGGTGGTAAACTGTACACAAGCAGCTCAGTCGTAGAAATATGATACTAGATTTTAGTTGCCCACTAAATCCCCAGATTGAATACTTGACGGACAGACTTGTCTTGGTCCCAACCCTACCACCGTAACCTCACACACATATTCAGTCATACATATTTAAAAACTAAAAAGAAACACTGTGAATAAATATACTGTACTACATAATATGTTTGCTACCTGTGTCCTGCACAGGTTTAGAGCCACCAAATCCTTTAGTTTTTTGCTGTGTTTGTTCATAGTTAGCCGAGGTGCCTTCCCATCTGTTCTGCTGAGCAGATAGTGGGACTGCTGGGATATCAGGAAGTTTCTCTCGCCAGTTATGCCCATCTTGGTCTATCAACAGTCTTGTAATCCTAAATTAAAAAATTTTTTTTTTAGCATAAATAAAGCAGTTCATCGTACTCTTAGACAAACAGTTAAAGGATGCCACAATCAGAATTGTTTTGCTTGCCTGACAGTACTGTAGATTACAAGGCAAGGCTTTTTGGGGGGATTCATTTAAATGTATTTTTTATTACGTGTGAGCATAAGAAAATTGTCCTACTACTTTTTTAATTTTTTTATTTGTTTTAAATACCCTATTGCATTATCTGCTATATGTCATATAATTAAGTTAAGAAATGTAAGTGTACAGTATAATCAAAGGGAAATAAGCTAATTTAAAAAGCTGTCGCATGATTTGATTTAGTAGCAGTCATTCACATCTCCAGTCAATAGTCTTACAACAAATGACTTGGTGGAACTAGATTTCACTTACTTATACAACCAACATTTCAAAACCTAAATGACTACTATTCAAAATGACATATTAAAACAAAGAAAAGTAAAATGTGAATTCTATGTGCCTTAAAGGAGTGATCACAAAGGCTTTATTGCTTATAAACATAAGCAACACTGTCACTGGTCCCTTTGTTATATTGAATATCTTTTCTCTCTCCATGTTCCTTTAGAAATGTTAAATTGCTGCTTCCTTGTACCTTCCATTGCTGACGGTCAGCTGCATGGTCTGGTTTCATTCCCATGGAGTTAGTCTGACACAGGGGGTGATCTGCATACCCTCAATTAAATTAAGAAACCAGCAAAGAACAAAAAGATATGCTGCACAATACTGAGGGAACCAGTGATATTTACTATAGGTAGACATTGCTACGAGTAGGTTTTTGTTACTCTGGTTTCATATTGGCAATGTAGTTCATTGAGAAGCAGCCAAAGGCCATACATTTACCTGTTGACGCTGTCATTGGCAGACTGTACCCCACTGTCAATCTGGAGAACAGTCTTATAATCCACATAGGCTTGCCGGTAACGCTCAAGTGACTCATAAGCCATTGCTCTCCGAAGGAGAGGCTTGACAGAGAAAGGCTGAAGCTCCAAGGCTCTGTTAAAAATAGATGAATTCAGGGATCAGGCAAAAAAAGTTAACAGGAGGATTGGATTTATGCAGTGGTATGAACAGTAAATTGCTCTGTATTTATATAAGTTAATATTACACCGCTAATATTTTAAAATTAATTCAAAATAGTTACAGACTGTCAAAACCAATTGGGTTTTTACTGCACCCAGAGGCATGACAGAAGGAAGTTCCTGCTTGCTTTGCTCATTTTCATGTCCCACTCAAATTAATAAAGTATGTACCTGCACCTAAACAAAACGAGGCACATTAATGTATACTAAAAATAAGCTTTCTGTCAGTCACACTCATCATAGAGGTCATCATCACACAAACTAAAATGACAAACAACCACCTGTCTTTAACGTTCTACCAATAAGAGTAGAAACCACACTTGATTCCTATATACAGGAACCGGAAACACAGGAATCTAGTTTGCCACTGCACATTTACATTACAAAATAAACTTTTACATTGTAGTCAGCAGGTTCTGTTCCTGAGATTCGTCTGCCGCGTTAAAAGAGGTAACTATTCAGGAGAAACTGAAACTATTCAGGAGAAATAGCAATGTCAAAAGGTATTGGGAAATTGTAACACCCATAAAGATAATGAACTGGTTCATTGTCATCCTGTACATTTCTGTACATTGTGTTTTACTGTATTGGGATAGATTACATATGGATACAGAAATACAGCAGCTGTGATAACGAGGTAAGTTTTTTTCTCAGAATAGTTTGTAAACATGAACATATGGCAGCCAAACTGCTATTTTTTATTGGACAGAAGTGATTAGAAGAATTATAGAAAAGAGAGATTAAAACAATGTTGCAGTGAAACAGTAACTGTATACCAAATATTTAAACAATATACTCAATATGTATTCCCAAAAAATGTTAGTCACATGACCTAATATGGCAGCCATAACAGGTCAGAAGTCAAAGTCATGGTCACCAAGACATTAAGGATGCAGTGTTTGTTTAACCAAGTATGAAGCTTATAAACATTAAGGGGTAGATGTAAGTATAGGCGCAGCGCAAATAATTGCGGATGCCAAATTCAAATTGCATTGCGGCCAGGCTATTATTTGCACTGTGTCCTATGAAAGCTTAAGAGCAATGCAAATTACTCAACACGCACAAATAGTGATCTGCAATTATTATAATAAGGGTCTCAATGAGTACATCGGTCTATGTCAGAGAAAGGGCAGCAAGTCCTCTTGACACAAGGAAAAGAAAGGTTTTCTGAGAAGCAGCTGAGAGTCCTTATGGCTGAGGTAATTCAGCATGAAACTGAATTGTTCAACATCAGTTATGCTAGTATCTTTAGGAAATGATATGTATTTGCCAGCCCTTTTCAGCATGACATCCAGAAATTTGCCTAGCACTCTGGAATAGGTGGATTGGGCTATCCCTCCAGACATTCCAACTGTGGTCTGAAAGGAACCAGAGGCTAAGTAGTGCAGAGAACACAGTGTAGGGATAATGGTCCCTAGATTTACGGCAGCATTATGGGGGTTTTGCACCCACAAATCACTTTGCGCGTATCCTCACATCTACCCCTAAGTCTTAATCATTCAGAAACCAAAAAGTCACATGGGCACAATAAGGCAGCCATCTCACAGAGTTTGCCCAAGGAGTTCTGGCGTTGGCTGCAAATTTATAATTATGCTCCCTTAACAAAAATGCTTAATAAAAGTATGCTACAAATTACAGATAAATCATGGTATAATTAATTTTAGGGATAGACTGAAAATTAAATTATAGAGGACAGTTCATTAACGTAACATCTTGAATCTAGATCAGAAATTCTTTCATATTCTGAGGAACAATGGTTAAAATAAATGCAAATAGTTCAATTATGTTGTTTTTAGGTTCTTAATAGAGGTACAGTTGGTTAAATAAAATTAGTATTCCTACCTTGGGGTGCCACTTAAATCTTCGTTATTCTACGTTATTTGAACAAAATGCTAACTTGTTTCTTTATATTCAAATATAATTAAACTACGATTGGCCAATCTAGATTCAACATTCTAGTTCTACCCAATATGACTTGCTCTATTCCTTGTGTTCGGGTGTCTCTTATTGTATAAAACATGTCATCTCATGCATGGCAAAGCCGACCAGTTCTGGCTGCTCAAGCTTTATGAAATGTAGTCTCTTATATTAACACCGCCCTTCCCTTTTTTGAAGTATGTCATATGGACATCAAAAATCACAGTGAATAGAAGAATTTTCGTTCAGTGTTCATAAAATAAAACAATATCAAACTGCAAGTGCCTCACCTGGTAGAGTCCTGAATACAATCACTACAATTCCCATCCTTTAGGAAGCATGCTGCTCGGTTTGAATACAAAATGCTCAGATCTCCAGGACTGTCTATCTCTGGAAAATAAAAAGTAATTGTTGATTATAAATTACGCAGAAACATAGTATTTTGAGGTTTAGGTAGAAATTATGCGTTTATTCTCTCCTAATGCATAAATGTGATCAGCTCACAGTATACATAAAAAATGCTCCCTCTTTTATTCTTGTTGATACTTCTTGATTTTCAAAGCTTTGGTTTTAAAGAAATTTAAAAGAAAGCAATGGTGGTCCGGATAGCCACAGTTTAGCCATTCACTGCAATTGTTATGTAACTGAATCAAGTTTGTTTGGAGGAAATACATCTTAAATTGCTGCTCATTTGCTAATTTCCTAATTACAAAAGAAAAGCATTCTTGAAATATCCAGGTGATTTTATTATTCCTTCTAGGTATGATGTGAAGAAATTTATTCCTTTCTTTTTCATTAAATCATTTTTAATAGAAACAGGGTTGTAATATGATTATCCTGCTAAGGTAAGCAACATTAACAACACAATTTGTCTTTGTTGATTATCACATCTAAATGACTGATCAGTGTGCTTCTAATCATGCCTCTGAAAGAATGTATCCTGCTCCTATTAGTTACAGTACTATTACCAGAATAGGGAATTTAATCTGCAAGAATATCTAAATTTTTGCTATCAATATTATTCCCTACTCGATTGCTATTTATCATCTTTCTATTGGATGGGATTATAACAACGTATAGTATGATGACATAGGAAGCTGTCACTTTACACTTTCACCCCAATTAACTGAAAGACCAGAAGGACAAGAGGGGTTTCTACTTGATAAAATACACAGACAATTTACCATATACCAGTTAAGCTGGTTTGTGGGTGACCTGCACAATTTGGGAATTGGAACCCAGCAAAGGTTCACAGGTTAACATTTTATTTTAAGCAACACACAACTGATTGCAGAATTTTAGAAAGTAGGATACACAAAACTCATTTTCTCCCTCAAACCTGCATAACTAGCTTTATTATAATCTATTGAATCAGCTGAGAAAATAAACTAGCTCTTGAGCCAGTATTATAATCTCTTGAAAAAATACACCAGCTTAAAATAATAGCTTGCCACCGATACCATTTTTTAAGCAGACACAAAATTTTAACGTAGCCTGTTACAGAAATCACATTTAAAAAACTCAATACACATAAACAGAATTTACATCTTACCGGCCTCTGTGAAGTCATTGATGGCTTGTGTGTATTTAAGCAGTGCTTCAGAAAATTGTCCGCTCTTGAAAAGCTCATTGCCTTGACTTTTCAGCCTGGCAATATCAGGAGGCAGAGCTCCTGAGTCTACCGGCACATCGGGCCTGCTGCTGTCAGTACCTGATGAACTGGGGCTTGTCTGATCACCTGCATAGCTCTCATTCCTCTGGAATTCATTGACCTGCCCTTGCTCTTTAGCCCCCTGATAACTGCCTTTTTCCGAGCTCCCTCTCTTCGTCTGGGCCTTCTTAGCGGTGGATGGAGTTTTCTCTTCAGTTTGTAGTCCACCATCTCCTCTGCCAGGAAACTTTCTCTGTGCATTCCCCATTTCACCCTTCTCAGCAGCACTCTCCCCACCCACAAGCAGGCAAGATTCTGCAAGGAAACAGCCCAAGAACACACCCACAACAGGCGCAGTCAGTGATTACATCAGCCGGTGGGACAGCCTACTGCAGCACTACAGACAGGGGTGTGAGGAAGTGGTACCTAAACAATAAAATGTCAAACAGTGGTCCTTTTGTTACATTTTTTTTTTTATTAACCAATTAATCACTTGAAACTACATTTGTGTACTCAAATTAAGACACTGCTCTGCTTGAGCTACATGGATTGTTTGATCCCACCAATACACAGCTCCCTTTTCATGGCAGATTAACAGACTTGCTGCAGCAATAAGCCTGAGTAACCCTTTCAGTGCTGTATCATGCGTGTTCCCTCTTGTTTTTATGATCCACATTGGAGATGTACAACTTTTTTTAATATGATTGTCTGAGTAGTGGAAACTATTCCTCTTATAGGTCAGTACAGAAAATTACAAAACAACTCATAACATAGGTTCCTGGAAAATAGCATTCTGTTGCTAGAGAGGTATTGTCAATCTAGCTGACCATTCTAATTTTAAATATTACATGTGGTTAATATTATATGTTTATATTTGTAAGCATGTAGAAAATGTCTGTATGTAGAGGTTATATGAAAATTATTGAAATTGAGTGACTCTAGGGTAGGTTATGTTTTAGAAGACCTGACAATATTGAGCCCATGCATTACAGTCCCAAATAATTCCACTAATTTAATTTAATGTGAGTTTTGCAAAGCTAGTGTATTTTATAATATGATTTGTACATCTGTATACATAAAATACGATCTCACAGATACATTAAAGGGACTTATATTTAAGAATGTTATGCCCACTAAAAAGATAATACAGTGCTATTGGCTAACTGCAAAACAGCAGTAGTAAAATCTGCATTCGAACCCAAAGTGGTTTTGATGCATTATGTATGCAGTCAAACAGGGAATGTTACTGAATCAATTTACAGAACACAAGGGTTTTTGCTGGGAATCCTCACAAAAAAATGCCTTGTAGTTTTCCAAAGGTTCTCTGCAGCTTTAACAGATTCTATTTTTAACCATAAGGGATATAATGAAATAGTTTTTTTTTGTTTAAGTATTTAAGTAGTGCTTATCCTATTTATCTGGCTGCACAATGTCTTTTTTCTGTTCATTGGTGAGGGGAAGGAATGTAGAACCTTTGAACTATATAAGCACAGACCTAAATTCAACAACTACTCATAAGTTTCCTGTTTCACAATTATCTGTTCTTTAGACATCTGTTCTAAGGCAGTCTGCTGGTTAATTCCCACATTGGTTAAAAATATTAAGGCTTTAACATAGTCATTTCAGTCTCCCCAAAATGGGTTATACATCCTGCTTTATTGAGTATTATTTGGAATACTATCAGGGACCCTAATAAAACAAGATACTGCATCACACAAAGCTATCCAGTTAGGGTATTGAATTAATAGTGCAACTCGTTTTAAGGAAGTGCAGAAGAGAACTGTAATACATCCTTTTAAAATGTGAAGTGGTGGTTATACGCATTGGGTTGCAAGCTGTTTGGTAATTGGTTTATGTCACCTCTTATGAGAATGTATTGTCCATATGAAAATAGCAGTAAAGTAACAAAGTAAAAACCTTCACTTAACTATACCAATTTTTTAATATGACTTTTCTTTTCAAATTCTTTGCGATGGCTCCAACTACCGTACTTCCCTGAATCTTTTTTTTCAACATATCTTTAATGTGCCAAGATCCACTATCCAGATAAGCACCTTCCAAGATACAGACTTCAACCTTCCATTCAGTCACTTTAGAACCTAATAATTATCAGCATACAAGGAGCATCTACTGTTTGCAACTTTCCACTCACCTACTGCCAACCTAAAAACAACAAGTCACCTGTCTCAGGTTCGTCATCCAAGTCCTCTACCTCTTGTATAAGGATTCTTTTTCCTTTAGGTTGTTTTTTTGATTGCATATCTTTGTTCTCTTCGGTTTCATGCAGTAGTTTCTAAAGCAAAACCAAACAAGGGATGAATACATCTAAAATATATAGCCATTGTATCATCAAAAAGTAATTTTCTTGAAACCGGGTAATTCTACTATCTATACGCCTTTAAAACTTTGTTAGGCGAGTCAACTAACCAACCAAACAAGAGGAATATTACAACGCTTTTGCATTCAAACATGACCTAAATGCAATGCAACGACATGACCATTGGGTGAACCTTGGTTGCTGGTTTTTTTTTAAGAATGTTGTTACATAAACATTTTTTTGGTTATATATATATATAAAAGCAAACTTTTCAAACTAGATAAAGACACTAGGCATTGTTTGGAGATATGTTAGTTGTAGTGGAGATTTGTGTCAGAGCCATCTGCTGGAGAACAGGAAGTATTGCAGAAGAGGAGAGCTTGTTAAAGAGTTGCACAGAACTCTGGGTCAGTCAGCTCAAACTAATTAACACCACACAGGGGGGAAGGGGCAGTCCATTAAAAAAAACTAAAATAGACTCCAACCTAACATCTTTCTTCTTTTGATACTAATGTAATGTCATTTGCTAGAATTCCTTTAAGCTTATTTTTTAACAGCCCATATTAATTCTGTGTTTTCGTGTGGGTGTTTGTACTATGTCATATGCTGCACACTTTATGTTTAAAACATAATACTAATATGCTGAACATTAAAACAAATCTACCTTTGCCATGACATTTTCTGGCTCAGCTTGCAGAACTTTCTTCAAGTCATCAGCAGCTTCCTTAACCTTACCCAGATGTTTATATACAGTGGCACGTCTCAACAGGGCTGCCAAATAATAAAAAAGGCTATTATAAAACATACTTACTAAACAAGCAAATTCACACATCTAAATACTTTTAATAACGGTCTGCGCATATTCATAGCATCCAGCCCTGGTGATACCTTACAACTAATTTATGCAGGGAGGCAGTGTGGTCCAGTGGTTAAAGAAAAGGGCTTGTAACCAGGGGGTCCCCGGTTCAAATCCCACCTCAGCCACTAACTCATTGTGTGACCCTGAGCAAGTCACTTAACCTCCTTGTGTTCCGTCTTTCGGGTGAGACGTATTTGTAAGTGACTCTGCAGCTGATGCATAGTTCACACACCCTAGTCTCTGTAAGTCGCCTTGGATAAAGGCGTCTGCTAAATAAACAAATAATAATAATAATTTATGCAGCCTTTCACTTAATTAACACATACTGTAGGTGTATGCACTTTACTGTAAATACCCATATAGTAGCTGTCAGATACCTTTCATATTATTTGGTTCCAGTTCCAGTACTTTCTCACAGTCATTGAAGGCATTGTTCCAGTGCTGAAGTTTGATTTCTGCTTGAGCCCTGTTGTTGTAGGCAGCCACAGAAGGAATCACTGAAATACTCCTATAATAGTAAATGTATATCCAAGGACAAGCAGATTAATTTAATCATACATTCACAAAGTAATGCATTGCCAGCAGAATGGGACCAACATGATCAAGTCAGCTCAGCAACTGTTGAGAGCACATGGCCATGGACAGTAAGCCAACCATGAATAAACTTGATTAGACAAGATACAGTTGGACTACAAATATTTACATAAGGCTACTTGGCATCCCACAATTATGTTGCATTAAAAAATAATAATACTGGTAAAAATAAAAATTAAGTAAATTGCAAACTGACCTTGTATAATATACCACAGCATCTTCATAATCCTTAGCATTGAAAAACTCATTTCCTTTATCTTTTTCTCGATTTGCAATTATGTTTTTTTCTTTGTCAGTCAAACCTGGGAAGAAGTAATTTATATATCAATCTACTTTATATGCATAGAAATACATCACTTGTCCACAAAACATGCAACATATTAATATCTGAAAATTATCCCCAAGCACTGGTCAAGATACTTACTGTAGATTTAAATATAAACTGAAACTCACTCACTGTTCTGTAATATCTGGTGTGTTTTACATTATGTACTGTATATGAAGCCATTTTATTTTATTTTTTTTACCTGTTGTGTCTATTTTTCTTTTAATTTTAGGCAATCCATGATTGATTAGTCCTGGAGAGCTTTTTTCCTTGTTGCATCCTTCAACTTTAGCACATTCCTTTTCAACATCAAATCTCCAAAAAAAACAAAAAAAAACAATCAATAAACCTCCATCCGATAAAATGCTTACTGTACAATTGCTGACCTAAACAGTATGACAAAATAATGTATTTTAGAATATAAAGGACAGGGAAACAATGTGTTGTACTTTAGTTTTAGTTTTAAAATATATATTGAAGCCTTAAATCACTGTATGCTCTCGACTACAGCACTTAATTGTTGCATTGATAGTAACGCCATTAGCTCTCTAAATTCACTCCATTTTTGTATTTCTCCTACTGATGTAATAAATGGAAATATACAATATGGTATACCTACTATTTTTTATGCACAGTGCATATTGTAGAAATGTTTCTTCTTGTAATTTTTGCCAAGTAAACAACTGAGAAGTGATATATGGTGTCAGATAATTGCAGAAACTATTATGTGTAAATATTTTTTAAATACTATACATTGGAACCTTAACTGTTTTAAACCCTATACAATTCAGCAGCTGGTAAAACTTACTTATCCCACTCACTGTATTCCCTAGGAACAACTTTGTTTTTTGAAGTTTTTCCCTTGTTGATTTTATTCTGTGAAGAAAATTGTAATCAAGACACAATAACAGGTCAATCAGAAATACAAGGTTAAACAAAATATTAATATACATCTTTACTGCGGCTGTTTTTGCAGTTCAGTTTGTTTATTTTAAAATTACAATGAACATATGTTTATCATATGTGTATAAGTTGATAAACAACAATATGTATTCTTTCAGTTGTTGACTGTTGAAGGATACATGCTACTGAGCTACTAAAGTAACAATATTTGTGTAAACATCCAAGATGCACAACATGTCGTTACATTTTCATAGTATCCATAGTAGAACCAGTTCATGTTTTATCCTGCAAACTATAAATTCAGTCAGCATCTTACTTGCTTGGAGGGAACAAAGACGTTTGATCCACGCACAGGTGGCACATTTTCAGAGTTATCCAGGACTGATTGGTATTTAAGTTCAGTTTCTCTTTGATTAATTTCTTTTGACCAACTCTGTCAGGGATGATTAAAACACAAATGATCAGAGATTACATACACTGAATTACATGACATAACTGTTGCAGACTACTTGTTTTTTGGCTAAAAGTTAAAGGAAAATCCATTTTAATTTAAATTTATTTACCTAATCATTTTAATATATTTCGCACAAAGGCATGTAAAAAAAACATGTATATAATACTCTCTAACACAATGAGCATAATATCTACTAACATTCCTGCAGATAAAATAATCAGGTTATCTTATTTCGTGCATCCATACCACCATGTTCTTGCTCCTGTCAATGTATACCTTTAAATCGCACATAATTTCTCTCCACTCATCCGAACTAAAACTAGCAGCAGTTGCTGGAGGCTTTTCCTTTCGAAGAGCTTGGCTTCTTGGATCCAAGCTTTCTATTTTCTTTTCACAAAACTCAGTAAGGGCAGGATAAATCCCCTCTTCACCAGACCTTTAAAAAAAAAAAGAAAGTTAACGTCAAACTTAAGATTTCTTTTAAAACATAAAATACAGTTGTATCAGACACTTAGCGTGATTTATAAATACGTATATATCTCTTTCTTTTTTGGATAAGCCAACCAAAGGCTGATGGCAATATTCAAATTGTATCAATGTGCATCACTTAACCTTTCCAGATTATTCAAAAATATCTCTCTATTTACCAGTTAAAATATCCTTTTTTACTTGTTTCAGTTTGGACAGTGCATTTTAAAACCAGTAAACCACCTATGGACCATCTGTAGGAACCATCTATAAGAATCTTCCATGGTCAAGTAATGAAGGTGATATGTAGGTTTACAGCCCCCAAGTGTAGAGTAGCCCTGTCAAATTGTGAACAATCAAGTATTTAATTTACCTTAATACCGCTAGTATCTTTTCCAAATGGCGGACATCTGTGCACTTCTCAATAAAACTGTAGTCCAGATGTTCAACAGGAATTTTGTAACTTTTGGTTGTTCCAAGATCCAACATGGAAGAAACCTGCTCAGTTTCCATACCTGACACAAAAAACACAAAGAAAAATAAAATGTTTAGTGTCATGATGCAAGAAAGATTAAGAGAGAGAGTAAAAGATTGTCAAAGGAAAATAACTGCTGATCAAGAATCACAACATGCTAACTTACCAATATGGAACACACAGTATTTGCCAAAATACTACATAGGGGTCAATTAAATTAACTGTTTGCTGTGAGCAAGGGTTTAGGAAAATACATATGCATACAATCAGGAATGTACCTCCATTGTCATTTTTGTAATTATTGCCTGGCTACAACATACCTAAAAAATATTTAGTACATATAGTACACTTGCTTTCTTTGGCTTCTAAAATTATGATTTACATTATTGCAGGCTTTGATAAGGTACTGTATTTTGTCAACAGTTTAGGTAACTGGTGATAACTAACTCTAAAAACATGTAGTGCGCATTATCAAATGGTTTGCTAAGAAGCAGTCAGGATACATCGTGAAATAGTCCGAAATGAGAATAATTAATTAAAATAAATAACTCATAAAACAACAAGGCACAGTGACAAGTTGTCATATTCATTGAAAAAATAAATTTGAAGTCGATTTTAATAAACTAAACACGGATAATGCAATTCACTATTACTTCAACTCTTAATCTGCAGCAACATGATGAAAAAGTGTGAGAGTATAAAAAAAGAGGTGAGAGTATAAAAAACAAGCACATTTCAAATACATTTAAAATAGTTTTAAAAATTAATAAATACAGAAGTGAACTCGGAGACCGTCTATATATTTGAGAGTAGTTAGGTGCTTATATCGGATAAACAATCGTTCATTTCTGGGAAAAAAAGCCATTTTGCTGGGTTCTGTCTTGATTCAGAAAACAAAATAGTTACTTACCGAATTCTTTTGTCAGGTAAGGTACTAATATAAAGGATTAGACTGCTTAACATACAAACACGGAATAAATGCTATATTTTTTAAGTATAGTAATTACTTTCTAACAAAACTCGTTTAACGTTGGCAGTGAGTGAACAAACGACACACAAGACACTCCTCTCGTGTCGCTGGGGCTGAACTAGTGAAGCGT
Organism: Acipenser oxyrinchus oxyrinchus; assembly: GCA_030684275.1. Taxonomy (NCBI): domain Eukaryota; kingdom Metazoa; phylum Chordata; class Actinopteri; order Acipenseriformes; family Acipenseridae; genus Acipenser; species Acipenser oxyrinchus. The sequence continues at coordinate 16,739,753 of CM060249.1, read as the reverse complement.
TACGTTTCCATGGGGACGAGCAATGTTGCAGTTTTCTCCAGCACTTTCCATGCAAAGTTTTGTTTACAGTCTTGCAGTATACATCTACTGTGCTGTCAAAACTAGTTTTGTTATTATAAATAATTTTATAAAAATCAACCCCTTAGAATCTAATGATATCAGTCTGCATACAATTAACTACATTAACACAAAGACACCGCTGTACATGCGTTCCCCAAACAAACAAAAATTTAAAAGTAATACCAATAAATAAAATATGATTGTTTCAGAATACAGTGTACAAATGTTGGTGCATGGGAACCAAGGGAACATTGATGCACAATACAATGGTAACTGAATATTTTGTATAAATTGAAAAACAAATTTATATATATATATATATATATATATATATATATATATATATATATATATATATATATATATATATATATATATATATACATACATACATACATACATACATACATACATACATACACACACACTGCCGTGCAAAGGTCTTAGACATGTTGCATTTTTCTACTATTGTAACAACCTTGACTTGCATAAAGAAGGAAAAACATTGAGTGAAATAGCCTGCATCACTCGATTTTCAAGGTGTGGTATCCGAAGCATAATCAACAAGTACAGAGAAACATCATCTGTAATTGACAAACCCAAAAATGGAAGACCCAAAAAGCTGTCTAACAAGGATGAGCAATACTTGAAGATAATATCCTTAAGGAATAGAAAGAAGACAAGCGTTGAATTGACAACAGAACTGGCAGAAGGGACAGGTGTCGTTGTCCATCAAATCAACAGTACGAAGGTCACTCTTGAAATCAGGACTTAAAGGATGTGTTGCAGTAAGAATACCTCTGTTAAGAAAGGGGAACAAGACTAAAAGGCTAAAATATGCACAAGAAATCAGAAATGGGACTATGGAACAATGGTCAAAGGTGCTTTGGACTGTTGATGGATGGACGACACCTGGGCTGCAATCTGCATGAATGTCTCAAGTTTGCCAAAAAGCACCTGGATGATCCTCAAGAGTTCTGGAACAATGTTCTATGGACAGATGTCAAAAGCAGAACTTTTTGGCTGACATGGGCCATTATGTCTGGCCAAAACCAAACACTGCATTCCACAGCAAGAACCTCATACCAACGGTCAAGCATGGTGGTGGTAGTGTCATGGTTTGGGGATGCTTTGCTGCGTCAGGACCACGACGCCTTGCCATCATTGAAGGAACCATGAATTCTGCTCTGTATCAGAGAATTCTACAGGAGAATGTCAGGCCATCCGTCCGTGAGCTGAAGCTGAAGCGCAGCTGGGTCATGCAGCAAGACAATGATCCGAAACACACAAGCAAGTCTACATCAGAATGGTTGAAGAACAAGAAATTGAAAGTTTTGGAATGGCCTAGTCAAAGTCCAGACCTCAACCCCATTGAGATGTTGTGGCAGGACCTGAATCGAGCAGTTCATGCTCGAAAACCCACAAATGTCACTTGAAGCAGTTCTGCATGGAGGAGTGGGCCAAAATTCCTCCACGGTGCTGTGAGAGAATAATCAATAACTACAGGAAGGGTTTGGTTGCAGTTATTGCTGCTAAAGGTGGCATAACCAGTTATTGAGTCTAAGGGGGCGATTACTTTTTCACACAGGGGCATTGGGTGTTGCATAACTTTCTTTAATAAATAAATTAAATATGTATCAAATTTTTGTGTTATTTGTTCACTCAGGGTCCATTTGATCTAATATTAGGTTTTGGTTGAAGATCTGATAACATTCAGTGTCAAAAATAAGCAAAAATGCAGAAAATCAGACAGGGGCAAATACTTTTTCACGGCACTGTATGTCTATATCTATATCTATATCTATCTATATCTATATCTATATCTATATATATATATATATAAATCTAGAGTAATAGAAAACTACAGATCAAGACTGAAGGGCAGACTGCATCGCCTGTGTAGCAGCAAACAGTGAGCACTCACGTGAACATTATTCTATTTTATCCATGTTCCTGAAGCAAAAAGCACTGCATTGATGTGCAAACAAAGAGTACATGGTCAGTGTAAGACTTTTTAAAAATGCTTTTTTTGTTTTTGTTTTTTTAACAATGCAAAAATAGTCTGTTTAGGGTTATTCAAACTGCATTTTTAACCTATAGATCTGTAGTAAGTGCACACTGGTATTAAAACACAAAACGTACTAACTGATATCTTCAAATAAATTAAAATCCTTTTTCTTTAGGTACCATTGCAGTCACCCACACTGTCACTGCAGTAAACTCACAACAGATCTTATTGATTTTAATAAAACTTAATTAAATAATTCCAGATTTACTCTGAATTAAGAATACAACTTTTTTATGCTACAATATATTAATACAGAGACAGGATACACCATGAAAAAGTAAGTATGCTTAAACTTATTACATTTAACAACTGAATTCAGAGAATTGTTTTTCTTAGATCAAGCTCTGCATCTGCTTAGGTACGCAGTGTAATTTGGAGCAGTGCGATTTCTCAGGTCATTCTGTCATTAGATTTGAATGAATGGAAGAGAACAGAATAATCCATAACCATATAAACACTCAATAGTACTAAACTGAAATACAGAAATAAATAAATAAATAATAATAAGATTGTTATTTCAAATATAAGACAAAAATTACCGACAAAAATAAATTCTAGTACCCACAAAAGATGTCAGATTTTAATAAAACTTAATGAATTATATAATTCTGGATTTACTCAGGATTTCAAACAGATCCTGGAGTAAAGTAACCACACTGCCTGTGAATAGGTATACATTTTAATGATGCAGCCGTCACGTCTTGGAAAAGGCAGCAAGAAGATAAGAATTTTTGACACACCAGAACCAACAAGCTAGCTATATAGTGAATGTTGTACATTATGTAACTATATGTCCTTGACTGTCCATATGCTAAATATAAACAGCTGTATATTCATTATTTTGAGTTACCTATTAGAGGAGGCTGTGTGGTCCAGTGGTTAAAGAAAAGGGCTTGTAACCAGGTCCCCAGTTCAAATCCCGGCTCACTCACCGAGTCACTGACTCACTGTGTGACCCTGAGCAAGTCACTTAACCGCCTTGTGCTCCGTCTTTCGGGTGAGACGTTGTTGTAAGTGACTCTGCAGCTGATGCATAGTTCACACACCCTAGTCTCTGTAAGTCGCCTTGGATAAAGGCGCCTGCTAAATAAACAAATAATAATATTATACAACAGGGGCAATGTAGCCCATATCCAAGTGTTTATTGTGTACCTATTAGATGTGCTGACCCTCAACTAGATTTCAAGTTGAAGCAGATCTATAGTTGTTTATGCAGAGTTCAAGACAGTAATGGTCAATTCAGGGTGTAGGTAGCCAAATGGGTTCGAATTATGTTCATATAAAAGTGAGACACTTTGTTCCACCAACCTCTTCCACTGATTTAAAGGCGATATACAATAATTCCAGCACAAAACACACTTTATACCACTTGTGTTGTTTTTTTTATTACAAACTTCAGCAATAATTTACATTTTTCTTTTGAAAAGCAACAATGCAATAGAACTATGTTCAAACTAAAATTGAATTAAAGAGGAAAAGGTGAAAATAGATTAATCTTCTATTAGAAGGAACCATCAGCGCGCATCAAACACAACCACTGAAATACTGCGAGTTAAGGAATGAATATGTTAAAACATTTTTTTCATATTTTAATATATAGTCATTTAGGAACAGGCTGCTGTGCTATGCTGTACATGGGAGCCTTTGTGACATCCGTGCAGGGCAGTAACTGCACAGTACATTAGAAACCGATTCAGTACCATCAGCTTCCAGCTCTAGCAGGCTATAATTAAGCGATGGTGCCCGTCGATGATGGCTCTACAGTGTGATAGTTGACCACGAAGGGAGTTATGCTTCCCGAGCTGAAGGCGAGAGCGCTAACGAAAGTCAAGGTCAACTATCACACGGTAGTGCCATCATCGAGAGGGCACTACTGCTATTAGAAAACCTAGATTCATCAGGTACCTTTCCGCTGAGTAAAGACATTCTGAAGAAAATAGTCCCAAACATTTTTTAAATAAAGAACAAGGATGACATACATATAAAATAAGAAAAACAATGAGTTTTTATTTAGTACATTGATTTTTATTTTGTATTAACTTGTTAGGGTTTTAAACCCCTATTTATTCTAATCATGGACACTGCCTGAGGAATGAACGGAGCAATTACTGAACAGTCCGTGCATGATGAAGTCTGAACGACCAATACAATCTCTCATTAAATACCACTCTAAAATGCCTCCTAAAGGTCTTTTCACAATGAGCGCGTCGAGTCAAAGTCCAACATAGACTTCATTTTTTAGAATACTATACATCCTATGGAGGCATTCACACTGGACGTGTCGCGTAAAAACGACGGTGTCAAAAACAGACCTTGTACTATTTTTCTGTGTGCGTCAGGCATAAATTTGTCTCTCTAACCAATCACACTCCAGCTCTCGTCCCCTTGTCGGCATGACAACAAACATCAACATGTAGCCCCTACTGTATTTCATTAACACAAACAGAGATCAGCCAAATGAAAATGAGTGATTTAAAACAGTAGATATTGCTGAAATTAAGTTTCCTTAAAGATAATGGAAACAAATATACCTACAGTAAAGAAAACTTTGTACTAAAAAAAAAATTAAAAAAATTTCAATGAGCAGCATTTCGACTAGATGTCTTCCTCAATCTCTTCAAAGCCATTGAAAAATTCTTTCAAATATAAAAATACAGAAATAATCTAGTTTTCTTGAAAAAATATTGATAAAATAAATTCTAGTACCTCAAAGATATATACAAGTAACTGTCACATCTTAAATTCTGTGCAACATAACCAATTATGTGCTGAATTCTTCATGCTTAGAATCCCCCCCAAAAGAGCTAATAATACTGATCTAAGGGCTAATGTGTCATAAGAAATTATTAATGATATAGCATGTGGTGCAAAGGATACATCTTTTTGTTCTCTTCTTGTACATTATTCTGTAACCACATTCTCTGCATCGGATTGGATCTCTGGCTTTAATTTCATTTTCAGTGTGACATTCTGTAAAAACAAAAAAAACATAAAAATTGCAAAGAAAGTTAAGTCTGAACTGCTACAATGCCATTGAAGCTTCAGTGCCCCATAATCATCTTCAATTTAACATTAAAATAATGTTGTGTTTTATACAATGTTTACTATCCAGTTCATTTGCATTAATTACATTGAAGAAAGAAAAACAAACTCCAATGAGAAGGGTAACATGAATTTAATTTACAATAATTATTGTCCCAATTAGCAACAGGGTAGGGAATACATGATTTAGAAATTGCAATATGTATATTTAAAAATATAGATATAGTCTTAAACACAAATTACATTTTGAAACTTTGGTTCAGGAGAAAGGACAGACCCCTACAAACATAATTACATTTGCACCAATCAGACAACATACATAAGCTAGCAATTCACCCCTCTGCATTTCTAGTAATTAATTCCTCCTCCTCCCTCACTAACTGCGCCATATGGGTTTTTATTCACTCCAAATGTGCAAAAAACGCACATTTTTTAAAAATGGTTGAATAAGAACTAACTATTAATGGCGCGTTTGAGGCATCTGATGTTCACGTGGTCACGTTAGTACAAATCATTAGTACAAATTCATTCTGTTTTACATTTCTTTATTGTGTGGGTTTGCCCTAAATATCTGAAACAAGCTTTTCATATATCTTATAGTTCTGTAACACAAAAAGGCACATACATCTCGCATAACATCTCGTGTGCATTTCTGTAATTATTAAAGAAATGAATAAACCTCCACAAATGTAGATCATAGGCTGCTGTTTGGGTGGCTGCACGTCCTTCTGTGGATCCATCTTGACAGTCCTAAATTCTAAAACTGAAACATTAAACACTCTGATATTATATATAAGATGCAATATTACGAAATCCCTACTGGTGACAATGCAATATATTTGTTAGCAACCATCTATTTAAATAGACAGAAAAGGCCAAACAAAAAAATTAAGCCTTGGTATTTCTGCCACCGTATTTTACTGATGTATGGGTAAAATATTGCGCTGTGGATTGTGTGTCATGAACTGACAAGCGAAACACAATTCTACAAGACCAGACAATGTGAAACATCCGCCTTATTTGAACAATGCAACATACATTAAGTCCCTGGCAGAGTCATACGAACCAGCAGTGCAGTCGTAAATCTGCTTTCTTATTCAAGGTACTTTTGAGCACGTATGTGTTTGGACTGTGTCTGTCGAGTCCACAGTTTCACACGTTGTAAAACAAGAGGTCGATTTACCAAACAGCAGTGATGGGGGCCGGGGCTACCATATTACCAACTTTCTTTTACGAAAGGAATTTCAAAGCCATATTGTCACATAAACCACTTATTTATACTCACGCAGTAACCAACGAGGTAAAATCACTTATATTCAGTGATTAAAAGACTGCAGATCTGTTGTTAAGCGTCCTACTACAACATGTATACACAACGAGCACGCACTGCAACACATGTACTCATTGGTTCACAGTGATCTTGTGCAGTATTTAGGTCTGTTTTTAATCTACTGCCACCTACTGGATAGGCATACTAACAACTAATGTCATTTTACGCACTGCCAAAGCCAATAATGTCTTCTGGGGCTCTACTGGTCTACCACAAAATAATTAATAAAGAAAGAAAGAAAGAAAGAAAGAAAGAAAGAAAGAAAGAAAGAAAGAAATAACTATGGTGGTGTCAGTGGATGTGGTATGTTTGCTTTTACTTCATGCCTCTTGTGGTTGTAAAGTAACTGGGGTAAGCCCACTAAGAAAGTCAGCAAGCAGGTTTAGCTTCTGCCTCAACAGCCAAACTGCCAAAACGGCACGAAAGGAATGTAAATAAACTGGACAGACCATCTGCCTTCTGATAGAGTAGATTGCACAGAATCTGAAATCGCATATTAAAGCCTATGATGGATTACTAACAATTACTATCTTTCTCTTTTTTTACTACTTTCACCTGAAGAAGAGACCTTTGAGGTCCTGAAAGCTTGTGATTAATTATTGTTTAGTTAGTCCAATAAGTATCACATCTTCTCTGTGTCTATCGTCTCTGGACTGACGCGGCTACCATGTCATCTATCAACGACTATCTTTCTCTGCAAATCTTTTTTTTTTTTTTTTTTTTTTTTTAAATATTGGTTATCCCACATACACCCGGGAGATAAGCACATTCGCTTATCTTGCATTAAGCATTCCTAATGCGCCCTTTTCCGTGATGGTACGGTAAAAGGTAAATGTCGCAACACTTCCAGCCAATCGAGAGACCGGTCACGATATTTGAAAGTACTCGTGGGTAAAATTTAGATAAGGAGATTCTATTGCCGTGCACGTTTACCCATGTTAACTGCAATAACAATGTTTGAATAAGTCTATTTATTTTTTTATCTTCCAGATTTCTATAGCAAAGCCGCGTAAGTAAAACATTAACTATAAATACAGTATGTTGTTTACCTTAGAATTAAAACACACAGGTATTTTAAAAAAAAAAACATTTTTAAGTGTCGCAGATAACAGTTCACACATTATATGCTAATTTTGCTTTCTAAATCAAGTCACGAAATTACAATTTCATTCAATATATATAACAGCATTCATTGTATAGCCTAATTCACTTCCATGTGTATTAGGTTTTTATTTTTACCGTCTGCGGTTGTTTTCAGGTTAAATGTTATTGCAAATTTAGTCAGGTTTGTTTGGATTTACATCAAGAATAATCAAGTATTTATCTTGTTTCAATAAAATTAGGGGAAATGCAGGTTAAGTTAAAAAAATTAAATGTATAAACCATGTGATAAATTAAATTCCAAACAGGCCATTTTAAAATGCTCTAAAATATTAAAACACATAACCGTATTAATGTGTTGCAAATGTATTTTATTATTATTATTATTATTATTGTTATTATTATTATTATTATTACATATAACTCCTTTCCATTTATTTATTAGATTCTTACACGGTACGTATAGTACACTCCAGTTGCACCAGAATCGCCACTATTTACATTTTCTTCATTAAAAAAAACACGTTTTTGCTTATTAAAAAACAAACAAACAAGGATTGTAACCCCTTACATTCGTTTCCGTGTTGCAACCATGCTTCTCACGCCCCGCTAGCCTGATAATGCAAGCAGTACTAGAAAGTGCAGTGAAGTCCCTGGCGGTCATTCTGACGATTTTGAGCGGCGAATGAAAATAGCACAGGTTTCTCAAGGCGCAAATTTCAAAAGTATACGAGGGAAGGAATCAACTGAAAACGCAGCACGCGTCCCCTCATCAACAAAACCATAGCAATGGCAACCCGATTGGACGTTGCCATAGCCCAGTTGAAACCAGCATCCCTGAATCCAAGTCCCGTTTATTTGACTTGTCTTTTGGTCTAATATTTTAAGTAGACATTCAGGAGTGAAGGAACATTAATCTTGATAGCTTTACTTCATTTAAACTGGATGAAATAAGAAAACTGATGGTTGGCTTCGTTGAATACTGGGTTAGGTAGGTCATTTTTAAATTGCTTGGATATAACCCCGTTGTGTTTTTATTGTTTGCTTTTAAAACTGCCACTTCATTACATAGTCAGTTGAGTTTTAAGTTTGTTGTCTTCTCATATGTATTAAATATATGGCGCAGGGTAAGTAAGTGGCGGCAACTGATGCGAACCAAGCCTACGTTTATTTTGGATACAAAAGCTATATTCAGAGAATAAATGAGGAGGGGTGGTAAATTTACAAATAAATTGAATTTGAGAATTGTGCTGTTTCTGTAAATGCATTAATTAAATGAATATAAAAGTACTGAACATACATTTCTTTTCAAATATATATAATTTGAAAATCAATGTATGTTCAGTACTTTTCACAAATTGCTGAAGACTACTGTACGCCTATAACATGAACCAGGACTGTCAAGTATCAGTTGTGCAAACAGTAATTGATGAGTAATCCATTGGTCTACAGAAGGGAAGACATATTACAGTTTGATCCTGTGCACATATGTGGGGTGTTTTAAATCTATCTACTTAATAGAGATATAAAAATATGAATGGGAAGGGATATTAACAAATAACAATTTTGAGCCAGATAATTCACTTTTAATTAGTAGATATACTGCCCATCAGCTATAACTAACCATTTGGGGTGTAGGATATGAATGTCACTTTTTTTGGCTTTGCAGGTGAATTGTCTATCGAAAAGGTGATCATGCTAAACTGCACTAATTTTAATGTATTTAATGATGATTTCAGTATTGTTCTTGACCACAATTTCAGTTTGAATTATTTTGTTTTTTCAGTGGATCTTGACAGAAGGTGCCTGAAGTCCTATTGACTTGTTGTATTGCAGCTGGGTTTGAGCAAGCATGGAAACACGTTTCAGGTCTGAGACCTCGTTTCCAGGCTTCAAAGAAAGATATTCCACATCTTCTCTAGACAGTGGCTGCAGTGACTCATTTCAGACCTCAACATACGTGGCAGACAAAAAGGACAAACAAAAACCTGTTGCAGAACACCAGACTTTTCTAGAGCAGTCAACTGAAAACCTGGCGAAATGTTCTCCTGTTTACTCTTCCAGGACAAAGAATGAATTTCAGCACTCCCCGCTCTGCTGCTCAGAACAAGACAAAAAAGGAAAAAATGTTTCTTCTGGTTTCTATGAAACTCCTAGACCATCCAAAAAAGATGCCTCATTGCGAAGGCGTCTGCTTATGTCAAAAGCTGCCACAGGGGGGAGTAAAGATAATCTTACAACATCTGTTAATAGCCGGTTGTCTTTCAACATTTCTAGTTTTGAGGAGAGTGGTTCAAATGAAGTTATAGAATTTCCAGAAAATGAACATTTTGAAGCTTTAGCCACTAGTACATTAAAAACAGAAGAACCTGTTTCTTCGTGCAGAAAAAAAAGGTTCCTATTCTCCCAGATGAGAACATCAACTATTGAAGAGCCAAGAAGTGCAAACAGACAACCACCGGTACCAGAATGCCTTACACCTGTGCAGTTTGGAACACAGAATGAACTTGATGAAAGCATTATTTCTAGTTTTACTCATGAACACCTTAGCCAAGAGTTGCTGATGACCCCTCAGTCCAACAAGTTTTCCAAGCCCATTCAAGACAAATTTATAACTCCAGTAAGCAACCTTGCAGCGAAGTTTCAATTGAACTTGTCGGTTTTAAGTACACCACCGGTGACACCAATTGTTAAGTTGGACGCCGCCATACCAGAAGACAGTGGCTTCAATACTCTTGGTTTGGATAAATCAGAGGATTCCATTCTTGACCATTATGGTTCTTTCGAGGAACTGCTGCCACACAAATGTAAGGAAACCCCCAAAGTGTTGGAAGCTAAAAGAAGGTCCTGGCTAGAACGGCTCCGGAGACTGTCCACACTTAGGGAAGGGGGCTCTCAGTCAGGGGAACGGGTAGATTGCAATACATCTGTTAAAGACTTGAAATCCCTGGGCAAGGTGAAAAAGGAACCCGTTGCTGAGAAAGATGATGAATTGTTTAATGAAACAACTCCTCACAATGGGAGTGTTTTAAGACTTGAGGACCTAACAAGAACCCCTGCTTTACAGGCAGTGCATGCAATGTGCCTTAGAAGTGCCAGGAAAGCGCCTCGGCACACCGCTGTGGAGGATTTGCTCGGCCTGTCTGAGGGGTCCAAGCCATTTGAAACTACAATGCCTCTGGCGGGGCTTATTGGCAGAAATATGGGGCTGAGAGAACTTGACTTCCTAGCAGAACTAAAACGCAGGAACTTAAGACATGTGCTGTCTTTGATCTTAAATTGTCTTTCTCCTGAGGACATTTACAGGTATATATAGTGGTTTTAAAATATATTTATGTATTGTCAAATTTAAATTCACATTTTGAAATGTAACTGATCAATACTGAACAGTATTCCATTTTAACCCTTTAAGAGCCATTGTCTTCATTTGAGGACCGGCTACTTTTGTACTTTTTTTGAGCATTTAACTGTCATCTACTGTACCTTTTTTATTTAGTTTCTCTAACTATTGTTTTAACTTTAATGTCAAAATGCAAACATTAAGTCTAAGTGTAATGTATCAAATTACATAAATACAGCTTGTGTTCTGATTTTTTTTCAAATAAATGTATTTGGTACTTCATGGATTAAGATACATACAGCATTTTATTTTCAATGTACATCTTTTTCCCTAACAGATTTGGACAGGTATCTGAAGTATGGAATGAAATAGTTTTGCAAGATAAGATGAAGAATCGAATTAGAAGATCCTACATGAAACAATTAAAGGCAGTTGCTGAGGTAAATTGTGGGTTTGAAGTTTTTGCCATACTTTTAATTTCTCCTCTGTAGAACTTGTCATTGTATAATATAATTATGGTGATAGCTAATTAATTTTGTTCAATATGTGCTGTTTCAGCAAGGGAGCCAGACTCGTGTTCCAGATGTAGAAACCAGACTAAATCTCCTAAGCCGATCTGCTCTCAGGTCTGTCCAGTCTCAGGCAACGGTCTTGGGTACTCCCACTTCAGGCCCTAATGGACTGCCTTTTACACCTACTGGTGGCAGCAATGGAAAGCAGTTAGCAAGTAAACATGATGCATATTTAAAGGTGAGCAAACTTTCATATATAGACATTGCTGGGACTAAATTGGGGATGTTGTGCTAATTTGTGGAGAGAGTTCTTGCTGTCACTATTTTGCAAGAACGTGGTCATTGGGTGATTGAAAAGCAAGAGAAAGCTAGAGTGCATTTCTTGTGAAAAATATTTCAATAGGTTAAATTAGCTCAGGATTTGAATGAATGATGCTTGATTGATAAGTAAAATTACTGCAGAAGCTGGCATGGCAGATGGAGGGAAAATACCGGTTGAGTACCCTCAAAAGTTAACATGAAATATTTTAGTTAATAAAACATAAATGAGCAATTCTCTTAAACTGTCAACATTAGGAACTTGACAAAAGGTGACTGCAGTAGATTTGAATGAAAGTCTGTTTCTGCTGTTAAAGGGCTCATACATAGTATTTCTTTTACTGATATGCAAAGTATTTACACTGTTCTCATTTCTATTTACAAAGTGCTTCAAATTAATTTCTTAGGTCGCCAGAACTCTCTTCAATGATGAGTCATTATGGCCTTGTCCTAGGTGCCAGTGTCCTGCCAGGTGTCATCCAGTTAAGAAGCAAGGCATATGCAGTCGTGAAGAGTGTGCATTTGATTTTTGCACGTATTGCTTCTGTGCATTCCATGGGTCCAAGGAATGTCGCAGCCCGTCTACAAAACGTCGAACCGAAAATGAGATGCTTCCGGGAAGCGCCAAGAGCAAGCGCAACTTAAAAAGACTGTGATTCTTTGTATATAGTACCTGTATGTATTAAAATATTTAAGTTTTTTAAATGTTTTATTCTAATTATGAATCTGTAAATTTGCAATAGAACCTCCCAATCAGTGATCTCAACTTTGCTGCTCTTAAATACTTCCTTTTGTATATAATTTTAACTTTGTTCTTGTATAGTGATGATTTTGTTAAACTGTATTTTTGAAATAAAGTTTCCAATTTAATAAGTAGTGAATTTCATTTTTGTACAAGACTGCAATACATTTCATTGAAAACCTATTTGGTAAACATTAAATGAGTGTAGAGGAGCACTTATAACAACCAGTTTCCTCTTTGAGCTTAATATTAATTCACCTATTGAGTCTGCAATGGCATTTGTCGGTTCTATTAGTGGTGACAATATGTCTGTACTTTGTTTTCCAATTACAGTATATGCTTTGCTTCCAGGCACTATGTAAAATATGTTTAGTTTTGTGCCACTAGATGGCGTTTTACTGTCAGAGTTTAAAGCACTATTTCTGGAATTTCTGCTTTCTGCTTTTTCCTGGTAACACCCAGCTGTGCAGCTTAAAACATTGAATGACTTAACGATCAAAGATCTTGGGTGTAAAACTGGAGCTGAAGCTTCAAACCAGGACGCCAAAATAAAAACTTTTATTTTAGTAATTGTGTATTTAAAAAATATATATATATATATATATATATATATATATATATATATATATATATATATATATATATATATATATATATATATATTTGTTTTAAATCCGATTCCTCTTTCGCTTTTAAAATGTACTGACTTGCTGTTAGTCTTGTGTCTCCATACATCTTTTATAAGAGACACACCGATTTTTGTCTTGGAAATCCAAACAGGGTTTATACAGGATGCTTGGATATATTGTGAAAAGTGTTGAATTTAAATTAAGGGAAGTAATGCTAAAACTTTACAGTGCTTTAGTAAGACCTCATCTAGAATACTGTGTTCAGTTCTAGTCACGTCGTTATAAAAAGGATATTGCTGTTCTAGAAAGAGTGTAAGGAAGAGCAACCAGAATTATTTCTGGTTTAAAAGGCATGTCATATGCAGACAGGCTAAAATAATTGAATCTATTCAGTCTTGAACAAAGAAGACTACGCAGTGATCTGATTCAAGCATTCAAAATTCTAAAAGGTATTGAACCAGGGAACTTTTTCGATCTGAAAAAATGAACATGGACCAGGGGTCGCAAATGGAGATTAGATAAAGGGGCATTCAGAACAGAAAATAGGCACTTTTTTTACACAGAATTGTGGGAGTCTGGAACCAACTCCCCAGTAATGTTGTTGAAGCTGACACCCTGGCATCCTTCAAGAAGCTGCTTGATGCGATTCTGGGATCAATAAGCTAGTAACAACCAAACGAGCAAGATGGGCTGAATGGCCTCCTCTTGTTTGTAACCTTTCTTTGGTTCTTATGTTCTTATCTTTAAAGAACATGTCTTACAATATACCTGGTACCACAATGTTCTAATGTCACTTCAAAGGAAGAAAGGCCTTGCAAGTTTGTTTATTTTTAGTTTCAACCTGTGCTCAGTTCACACTCACTGTTGAAATGTACTGAGTGTTTGCTATGGGCAAGGTTAGATACATCTGATAAGTCCACAACATACTGTAACCTAGGACGGGTTGTAACCCCCCCACCCCTAGAGTTCTGTGTGTCTTGGGATCAGGGTAAAACATGCTTTAACATGCTTTTTATGCTCCCCACCTTCTTGGATTATTTTGACATGTCACTGTAATCTATTTTATAGTGCCATTTTATGAACTCCACAATAAAAGCATCCAGTAAGAGTAATTCCAATCACCATTAATGCATGTGTCAGTTTTACAAGTTTTACATTTGCTTAATCCTTCAATAGTAATCAGTTGTATATATGATATAAACACATTGCAAATGGATAGCCCGACACAGTTGAAACCCCTATATTCACCGTATGGTAACTACTGATGTTTTTTCCATAGTGCCTGGCATGATACACACCAATTTGCATTGTCCTGTCATGGGTACATTGGATACTGTAGCTTGCCTTACTTTTTAATTACCCTCTAGTCGAAGAATCTACATGGTTTCATTACTTTGGGATTGTGCTTTAAAACCCCCTTCTAACTAAAAGGCTTAATACCAAACAATACCACTTTGTGCAGGGAAGTCCAGCAAGGTCAGGCCTGGGTCAGTACTTGGATTGAAGTGTATGTGGATATCCCCTCTGGGAAAGCCATAATTCAACCAAAGTTCCCAAACAGTGTACAGGCATTGCATGGTGTTGCATGTGCTTTCCTTCTGATGACGGATAAATGAGGTCAATGCTTATTCTGTAGAAAGTTCCGTGGCACTTTTTTTAAACCCTGTCTTCTCTTAATACCAACACAGGTCACACCCATGCTAAATAGAACAGAAAATGTCAGAAAGAGAAATACTGTTTTTTAAAATAAACAAAAGCTCGCAGAAATTTGATGAAACTATAGCCATAACCAGGAAGATATTATTAGTATCCCTGCATTCAACTGAAAATCATTTTATAATAAAAATTATGATAAGGATAAATAAAACGCGTCTAGGGTCTTCTGCATACTGGTTTAATGGTTACAACAGATGAATAATTAGCTCACCTCTAATGGAAAAACATGGTCAAACGGTATGAGGACTGACCCTGATAGACTGCTATACTCCTGTGCTGAGGTTTACTTTTTGCACACAGCTTCTGTGTCAAATGCTTTTTCTTTTGCAGCATTGTGTGCAGCTCCATAGCAACCCAGAAGTGTCTTTGTAATTACACACAGTGTGTTCAGCGCTCAGACTGAGATTGTGTATTCTGGGCAAGGCTGAACAGTGTCTTCGCTTTTTTTTTTTTTTTTTTTTAAATAAGAAAAAAAAAACACGTATATGATTTCTCAGACAAGTACCATCTGCAAACCACCAGCTCATCGGTACAGTTTTAAAATCGGTTTTATGCATGTACCCGTGTGAAATCGAAGCCATTATGCCACAGACAATGTTGGGGAAGCTACTTACGACCGGTGAGAAATCAATTATTAAGTTAAGCAACTCTTTTTTTCTAAGTTATTTGAATTATATTGTGCACCTTTTTAAAATGTCACGCTATGTTTCAGAATTGCAAAATATATTTACAAAATGTAATAGTATAATAAAAAAAAATTGTATGGATTTTTATGAGCTAGGTTTGTTATAAATAATGTATAGTATGTTACACCATATATTTGTCATAATAACACATTTTAATGTTTTTTAGAGCCTCCAGATATCACAGACAACAATTTTGTAAGTAAGACATGATGGAGGGATTGTTTTTTTATTGTCTTAAATGCTTATTTTTATATTCTCCACCACCAAAATAGCAAAATCGATGTTTTGCGGGTGAAACCATGAAAAGGATAGATCGCGCCAAACCGAATAGCTACAAAATAACCGAAAAGCATACAAAAGGTTCCAAAGCGTTGATTTTGCAGTACACAAATTGTTATGGTATGTTCAGACTGTGATGGTCACATACAGAATGCGCGCCACAGATTGTTATGTTTGCGTATAAATAATGCAAATATTTACATGTAATATTTACTAGTAAAAGGGCCACTGAGAATGAGGGCATAACAGTAAATTCCAAAAGTAGAAAAATAAAAAAAATGTCGGATTCAAATAGCATGTAAAATAAAAAAAATAAAAAAATAAAAAAAAAAAAAATATATATATATATATATATATATATATATATATATATATATATATATATATATATATATAAAATATATATATATATATATATATATATATATATATATATATATATATATATATATATATATATATATATATATATATATATATATATATATATATATATATATATATATATCATGTGCTTGAATGGGTCTTCAGTGACGTGCTGAGTCTTCTCCATACAACGTGTTTCAATAGGGGTAGGATTAAAAGCATCAATATTTTACATGACAACATCAAATCAGTTGTATTCCCTGCTTAGAACAAGATTTGCATGTACAATATGTGTTCTAATTTTCAAGGTGTCTTTTTCCCCCACAATTCTCACAATTTACTGTATGGTTCTTTCAATGCATATTATACAGGAGGACTACTTGGCTACAGATGACCTGCTTGTGGACTATTTCAATGAGTTCTTGAGTCTCCCGGTAAGTACAGTAGTAATACCATCACAACTACAGTGGGTTTTTTTGAAAAGTGATGTTTACAAACGTTTCAGCGTTAACAGCGTTAATAGAAGTGTTCCAATGCATTTATGGACATGACTATATGAATATGTTTATGGTTATAAATGGAATTATTTTTTTTCTAAATCATATCCACCTCAAGAACACATGCACAAGCAGATAACTGGCAAACTACTGAAATGTGGTAAATACATAGTATAAACATTGGAAAACCATGGCAAAATTGTAAAAATACCATGCACATTTATCGTGATAAACATTTATAAGGGTAGTATCACTTGCTCAAAGTGTTTAATGGCTTCATGACTTCATGCAAATATGTCATGTTACAGCTGTCATTATTATTGTAATACTGTTATCGCATCAAGGGAGTCTTTTAGACATACAAACAGTACCAATTCCTTTTGTATGATATTGAATGCATTCATGACTCCACGAATGACTATTTCCATCCTGACATGGTTTGTTGAAAGGGTTGGTCATCCAATACCAAAGCAATACCACTTTGGATTTGCAACTCACTAGAGCACAGAAGTCAAGTAAGGCTAGGCCTGGTCAGTACTTGGATTGAAGTGTAGATTGGATTTCCCCTCTGGGTCATAATTCAACAAAAGCTCCTAAACTGTTCAGGGGTTGCATTCATTACTTACAGCTTGAAACTCACACTTGACCTGTACCAAGTCCTGGGTTTCAGAACTGTTGAGGTATATTATTAAACTACCAGGTACCAGGAGTTTGAACAATCAGGCTTTTGGTAAATCTGCTCTGAACTTATAGCTCTTATCGCAGTATGAATAGGTTACTCCTGAGTCTGTAGGCTTACTCATAAGAGTTATTAATGAGCTTTTAGGGAAAAGAAATTATTATTATTATTATTATTATTATTATTATTATTATTATTATTATTATTATTATTATTATTATTATTATTATTATTATTAATAATAATAATAATAATAATAATAATAATAATAATAATAGTAATCATTTATTTATTTATATATTTATTTCTTAGCAGATGCCCTTATCCAGAGTGACTTACAGTTTTACAAAATATCACAGTACAAAGTATCACATTACAGAATATCACATTACAGATAAGAGCAGTAAAATCAGTAGAAAATCAGATTAAATTCAAATAAGAGCAAAATAAAGAATATAGTAAATAATTACATTTAAGAGCATGTTTGACTAAGAGTAGTTAAACGTATACTAAAAATATTTGCTGATACGAGTAAAGTCCATTAAGAACATGTAGTAAGCATGATAGATGGATAAGAACGGATAAGAATTTCAAATAAGAGCAATTACAAAAAATGTGAATACGGACACCTACAAGAGTAAAATCAAGTACAGAAGTTTATTGAAGAAAGTTCGGAATCCCAGGACCAAGTACAGGGCTAGCGTTAGTTTGAAACCATGTTTACTGTTTACCTTGAGTTCAATAGAAACATTAATGAGAAGAATGAGTATCTGGTGCATTAGAGTGATACATATTAGTTTAAAATGATGCAGCATGGTATCAGGGTTTGGGGCATTGCAAAAACTGTATTACTTGTTTGTTAAAATCTTTCCACAGACCTTTCCAGAACCTGTGAGATTTAATAAAGACAGTGGTGCCTTTGAAGTAGTCAGTGATGCTGTGGAATCTCTGAACAACCAGATACATGATTTACTATGTATGTATAAACCAAAGAACCCTGTCTGTGATGTCACAAGAAGGACTGCTGATCATTTTTCTCCATTCAAACCACCCCAACCCCCCAAAGATCTTAATATTGACAACAGCTATAGTGTGATGGTAAGTTGATTATTATTATTATTATTATTATTATTTATTTATTTATTTATTTATTTATTTCTTAGCAGACGCCCTTACCCAGGGTGACTTACAGTCGTAAACAAAAATACATTTCAAGAATCACAGTATAAGTATTAATACAATTAAGAGCAAGATCAAATACAATGACTTTGGTTCTAACAAGTACAAGTATATGACAAAATACGATTCAATAACGGAGCAGATAACAGTGTCAGTGATAGTTACATCAGGATATAATTAAATACAAAATACTACAGATTAAATAACACTTGTGACAGATTACAGTACTCTAAAGTACAGGATTAAATGCAGTAAAATAGGGAGCAGATAAGAGCAAGTAAAGCGCATTTAAGGAAGAGTGATGTGTGTCCAGAGGAAAAGAGGAGTTCTACAGGTGCTGTCTGAAGAGGTGAGTCTTGAGGAGGCGCCGGAAGGTGGTCAGGGACTGGGCAGTCCTGACATCTGTAGGAAGGTCATTCCACCACTGCGAGACGAGAGTGGAGAAAGAGCGGGCTCCTAATATGATTATTATTTGTATTGTTACGACTTGATCATGTTTTTAAGTTATTATCAATAGCATGTATTCTGCCTCTCTCATTCAATCAGTATTGGTATATTATAACATTTGACAAAAATAATAATAATAAGAAAGAAAGTCTTGTGGTCTTGTGGTTCATGACATCTCTGAACCCTCAGCTTGTTTTGCAATCAGAGATTTATATTTATATTTACATTATCATAATAATGGACAGCACAACTGTTATGTACTGTTTTTAAAATCAAATTGGAAAAAGGGTTAATCGACTTTATTCAATAGCTGATTTTTTTTTTTTGTTTTAATTCCTGTTTTAAATTCCAGTGACACATGGTAATGAGAGCTTGTTATGCTGGGGGTGAGGGAGAGAGCAAAAGACACAACCTTTAATATGAAAATTAAATAACAGAAAGCAATTAACATGAAGATCTGCAAAGTATATTTTCAGTATTTCATCATTTGGTCATTTCTACTGTCTTGGTTCTGTCTTCCTTTGTCAGTTTTATGGCATTCTCTAAATTTTATTTATTTATTTATTTATTTATTTATTTATTTTCATTTATATAGCACCTTACGTCATAGACCCCACGGTGCTTTACAAAAAACATAATACGCACAACTTGAGGTGGTTCAAATCCCACCTCAGCCACTGACTCATTGTGTGACCCTGAGCAAGTCACTTCACCTCCATGTGCTCCGTCTTTCGGGTGAGACGTAGTTGTAAGTGACTCTGCAGCTGATGCATAGTTCACACACCCGAGTCTCTGTAAGTCGCCTTGGATAAAGGCGTCTGCTAAATAAACAAATAATAATAATAATAATAATAACATAATAAAACATTAAAATAGCATAAAAAGATAATAAAAAGACTATTTCAAATAAAAGTAAATACATTTCCAATCATATTTATAAAAAAACCCCCAAAAAACAGTAATAATAAAAAGACTATAATAAAAAGGCCTGTGTATATAAATAAGTCTTCACTCTTGACTTAAAAACAGCAAGACTCCTAGCTTCGCTGACAAAAAAAGGCAGAGTGCTCCATAATGTAGGAGCCCTATAAGAAAAGGCCCTTCCTTCCATACTATTAGTATTTACCCTCGGAATAACCAAGAGTCCTGCATCCTGAAATCTAAGATTCTGTTTAGGAATGTATGGGATCAACAGCTCTTGTAAATAACTGGGTGCTAATCCATAAAGGGCTTTATAAGTTAAAAATAAAATCTTAAAAGCAATTCGAAACTGCACAGGAAGCCAGTGTAAGGAGGCCAAGACAGGAGTAATATGTTCACCTTTTCTGGTTTTAGTTAGAATTCTTGCAGCAACATTCTGAATAAGCTGCAAGCGAGACACCAAATACTTTGGAATCCCAGAAAAAGTGCATTACAATAGTCAATTCTCGATGAAACAAAGGCATGCATTAGACTCTCAGCATCAAATACAGAAATAATAAATCTAAGTTTAGCTATATTTCTCAAATGATAGAACTTTCCTAATATGGGACTCAAATGATAGAACAGGATCAAAAATGACCCCCAAATTTCTTGCTTCAAGTTTTAGTTCTGAGGAAAGGCTGCTAATATCTATTTTATATAAATCAACATTTTTTAATTGGTGCTGTGAACCCACCAGTATGACCTCCGTTTTATCAGAATTCAACATCAGAAAATTCTGTGACATCCAACACTTTATGTCCGCAAAGCAAGCAGCTAATAGCACCCCAGTAGAGGGACTGTCTGGATTGAAAGAAAAGTACAGCTGAGTATCATCTGCATAACAATGGAAATTCACTCCATGCCTGCGGATAATATCATCCAATGGCAACATATATAATGAAAACAACAGAGGACCTAAAATAGAACCCTGAGGAACACCACAGACAACCTCTGACAAATCATCTCCCCGACAGAAACGTACTGAAACCTATCGGAAAGATAAGACCTAAACCAAGAATGGACACCGCCTGTCAAACCCACTAAACTCCCAAGCCGATTTAATAGAATGGAATGGTCCACAGTGTCATCAAAATCCAGACTGAAATTTCAAGCTACAAATTTGAGTAATTGATTGGAAACAACTTTCTCCAAGACCTTGGCTAAAAATGGAAGATTGGAAATTGGCTTATAGTTGTTAATAACTGTAGGATCCGAATTACTTTTTTTTATTTTTAATTTAGTTGTTGCCAATTATTTTTATTATTTTTTTCCCAATTTGGAAATGGCCTATTATTTTTAGGCTCAGTTCACCGCAACCACCCCTGCGCTGACTCGGGAGGGCGAAGACGAACACACTATTTTTGTTTATTTATTTATTTATTTATTTAGCAGACGCCTTTATCCAAGGCAACTTACAGAGACTAGGGTGTGTGAACTATGCATCAGCTGCAGAGTCACTTACAATTACGTCTCACCCAAAAGACGGAGCACAAGGAGGTTAAGTGACTTGCTCAGGGTCACACAATGAGTCAGTGGCTGAGGTGGGATTTGAACCAGGGACCTCCTGGTTACAAGCCCTTTTCTTTAACCACTGGACCACACAGCCCCCTATACTATAGAGTGCATCCTGCACTCCACGTGGAGCGCCTTTACTGGATGCGCCACTCGGGTGCCCATCCAAATGACTTTTTAAGCAGGGGTTTAACCACTGCAACCTTAAGTGCAGAGGGAACTATACCAGATGGAAATGATTCATTTATAATTGTTAAAATGCTAAATACATCTTTTAAGAGTTTAGTAGAAATAGGATCAAGGTGTCAGGTTTGCACGTACTCTTTTTATTTATATATATACAGTATATACTTTAAGCACACTCTTAAACTCAGGGGAGACGTTCAGGAGGACATTAAGATGTTTCGGACTCCTGTAAGTGGATTGTTTGTGCACTGGGCTTCCAACGTATCCAGCTGACTTAATAATCAAGAAATTCACACAGACTCATTTGATTTGAAGTTTTAACGAATCAGAGTAGTATTAGTACCCCATTCGGTTTATTAACTGCTAAAAAATGGATTGAGTAGTTACAGACTACGTCGAATCCCAGCTGACAGGCGATCTGGGCAGTCCAGTGCCTTAACAGTTGTTAGCATTAATACTTCAAATACATTTTATGGTTACAACATGTTTTGCTCTAAGGCTACGCATGCCTAAAACTAAAGACGCCCACCGCTAAGTCCTAAAACATCCAATATGTCATTCTCATAGACTAAAACATTAGTCATATACCATATAGCAATGCATCAATATAGGAGAGATATAGATTCCAAATAGTTCTTACCTCCCAAATTATATATGGAAGTACAGAGTATAAGGTAAGGACAGGAACTGT
Organism: Acipenser oxyrinchus oxyrinchus; assembly: GCA_030684275.1. Classification (NCBI taxonomy): domain Eukaryota; kingdom Metazoa; phylum Chordata; class Actinopteri; order Acipenseriformes; family Acipenseridae; genus Acipenser; species Acipenser oxyrinchus. The sequence continues at coordinate 16,717,410 of CM060249.1, read as the reverse complement.
CTTCAAAGGCAAAGACTTCTGAACACGACACCAACAGCAATCAGCTTGACCAGAGATCTTCAGAGCATGGATCACACAACTTGTAGTTAGCAAGTTGGTGACTCTTGACTAGGATTTTACCTTGTTTTTTATAGAGTTTTGTTCCTCGCTTCTTACGTCAAAAGTTTCAATTAAGTCTTAAACAATAATCAGCCTTAACAGCTCCTGTCTCTCAAGTCAACAACATTCTCAAAACACCCGGCAACTCCCTCCACAAAATGAATTAGCCATCATCCCCTAGTCCATCTCTCCTACATCTCCAAAATATGTAAGGTGAACTTTTGAACTGATGTTATTCTTTCTTGGTACCAGGAGGTATTTCTTTTGTGTAAAAGATCACTCATTATAGCAACCTTGGATTTCAAACCCCAAACATAACCCTCCGTCTGGTACTGCAAACAAGCAAAGGTTACCAAGATTAATTACCTTCTTTTTGGCAAGCCTACTATATGCTTGACACAGACTGGTACCATTCTGCCTTGACTAAAGTTTTTCTTTAAGTTAATTTTTGCACTATATTCTCTTAGTTCCAAATTCTTAAACCTTCCGCTAAAACACTTAAAAAAATCACAAACCACTATTTCCTTTAATTCAATTCTAACTGTCCCTACACTTTTTGCTATTTTTATAGAGTTTGCTCTCTGCTCCACTGGTTCGGAATGCCAAAGAGGCTTTATGTTTATTTTAGAGATCCTACCTCTTGATAAGAGAGACTCCAAGCTTTCAGCATGCTAGCATGATTTTCCAGTAATGAACCTTCTACACAGATTCCATCCAATTCCACTAATAACATTGTTACTGGTTACAAAGGATATTTTAAACAATAATACAGAAGATTAATAACAAGGTACATCATAGTATATTATTGTAAACTAACACAAAGAATATAGCATAATACATTTATAAGTAGGGTACTTCAACATCTTAGATTCTCCCATTGATATCAAGCAAGTCAGCCCTGCTCCAGCAGGATTCAACTTCTCTCTCTGGTTCAGCTCTGAGTGGTTCTGTGAAGGCCACGACAAGATAAGGTAGCCATCTTTTCACATCACAGGTATGAGGGACATTAGCCTCCACTTGATGCCTGCAAAATATCTGGATATGTTTAGCAGGAATACCTTCTTCGCATTCCAGTTTACCCAAATGTGCCCATCTTACAGTATGATCAGTTTCTGCTCTCAGTGAGTTTGTCAAAGCCACCACAGGTGTGTCTTTAAAAGCCTGATACCTGCAAAAACTTAAATCTTGTTAGCTGCGCTCCCATCTCTACATCAGTATTCCCATTCCCATCATCAGTGGGAAGACTTCAAATAAAGTAAACTGTTTCTATCAAAGAGACATCTATCTCTGCCACATACACCTTTCAGTCAAAAAAGGTGATCACACCTTGTACAAGGAAAGACAGGTTTTAGATTTGTTCATGACAAAGGGCACAAGTGGTTGGTCTCATATGCCTAACTAACGCTGTCAGCTCTTGCAAAGTAACCAACGAGAAAGCCTCCATCATAACTTTATCAGGTCTAGTTAATTCAAAATAGGAGGAAAGGTCCATAATAGATGGAGTCTGTAAGATCTGATCTCTAATGTCAAGAATTTTATTTTGAAAGAATTTTAAAAACTCAGTGCAACTAAAAACTGAATCAATATTAGAGGTAGACGTAATAGAAGGTGGATTTACTCATTTATCTATAGATGCAAAAAGAAATCTAGGATTATTTTTTATTTTTTTCAATCAGGTTAGAATAGTATAAAGATCTAGCCTGGGACAAAGCCTTCTTATATTTAACTTGGTGGCTTTTCCACGCAAGAGAATGAACATGCAGTGTGGAATTCTTCCATCTGCGTTCCAATTTACGAGCATCACATTTCAGCTTCCGAGTAAAATCATTAAACCACGGAGTGCTTCTTTTGGAAAACACCCCCCGTGTTTTAACTGGAGCTATAGTATCAAAAGTGTTAGTCATGGAGGTGTTATAGGTGTCAACTAACTCATTTATTGAAACAGCCTGAGCAGCTGGTAATAAATTAAAAGCCTCACAAAACTTTGTAGCTGTTAATGAGTTAATTACCCGAGTTTTAATTATACGAGCCTGGCTCTTTACAATTAAGGGTAGTTTAATCTCAAAATGAATTGCAAGATGATTAGAAATAGAAAGGTCAGAAGTTACTATATTTTGATACTTCCAAACCACGAGAAATCACTAAATCTAAAGTATGCCCACGATTATGAATAGCACCACTAACATTCTGTACATAATTTAGAGAATCCAATAGCTTCAAAATTTCTGAACCATTAGAATCAGTATCAATGTCCACATGGATATTAAAGTCACCCAATAAAAGAACCCTATCATATTTAACAGACAATATAGATAAAAAATCACCAAATTCAGTCAAAAAAAGTAAATTAGACTTGAGTGGACGATATACAATTGCAATAAGAACAGGTAATTTGTTATCAATAATTAGCATAAGTAATTCAAAGGATGAATATCCCTTCAAGATTTCTTGTTTGATTTTAAGTTCAGTGCAGAAGAAAGTGGCAAGTCCACCTCCTCGACCAGTAAGACGAGCACTCTGAAGAAAAGAGTAATTTAGAGGAGAAGCCTCGATCAAAGACACATGTCATCAACTCTGTGCCAAGTTTCAGTTAAAGATAAAATATCAAGATTATAATCCGTGATGAATTCACTGATCAGGGGCGCTTTATTTAACAGAGATCTACCATTAAATAAAGCCAGACGTAAAATAGTATTTTGAGGAGCATGTGGTTTAACAGAGGTGACAGGGATGTGTAACACATTACAAGAACACACACCTCTGAATCAGCTGAGTGGGTAATAAACCCGGTTAGATATTATAACTTTGATTCTTTTCTGTTTTGTTTCATAGCAGCCCTCTGTAAACAACCTCCCCTCCCCAGTTATTAGTTTAAATAATTTACTAAATGATTTTCAATATTAGCAGCTAATCTACTTGTCCCTGACCTGTTTAGGTGTAGTCTTCAAAACGGTGTTCTTGGATTTGGGGCTATTTAATTTCAATATCTCCAGTGTACACATGTTTGGACCAATGTGTAAATATAATAAATAACCTGTAATACACCAGTCTAGATGTTTAAAGTTCAGCTGTTAGTCGATTGTCACCTGGACTAGTTGCCGAGTCTCCATATCAGTATGTGTTACTGAATCATCAAGTCACACAGCTTTTGTTATCTCACTGACTCAGAAACCTTCAATGGACTGTCTGGTTGCATTACTGTTTCAGCTCTTTCTCTTTCTAGTGTGTTGATTTATCAGTCACGTTTAGACTTCTAGACCATTTTATTCATTTATTAAAGAGTTTGGGTTGTGAATCTGGTCTTTAAAAGCTATGACAAGCTTAAATTGTTTTTGTTTCCTTGTTCATTTCACTTTGTTAAAACACATGCATGTGACATCCCACTGTCATGGCAGTTCTGGGATTGCTTCAGCTATGTTGAGTGTTCCTGAAAATGTCATGTTTTAATCAGTTGATATAAAGTATCTTTGAGAGGAAGTGCTTCAAGGATTATACAGACTGTACTGGCACTGGGGTTTGGGATCACAAGTCAACTTCTGCAGATCTGTGTCCATTTTCTTAGGATTTGTATTTTCCTTTTTTTAATACACTAATAGACTATATCATTATGATTATATTTTGTTTATATATATACATTTTGTGAATTGATGTTTGATTGTTTCTATAATATCTTGTGATGTTTGTAACTTTGAATGACTTGTGAGATTGAGTTCAAAATTCATAATGATGTGGGAATGATAATAAATGATAAATAATTTGTGAGCTACATTGGCGCACTAAGGGTAGTTCACTTCCATCTTTAACTAATGTTTTCTTTATAAACCATGGCTAAATAATCACATGTTTTCAGTGTCTGGACAGGGAACAGGGTATTCAGTGGATAAGAAAGGAGAGGCTTCCATTATTCCTGCAAAGCGACTGCTACTTTGAATACAGGTAATAATCAAATGTATTGCACTGGTCAGTCATGTCTTGTGAAACTCTTTTAATTTCATTTCAGCACTGTCTTTGATATTTTTTTAATTGATGTGATGAATGGTAAACATGTTCAATGCAGTACTCGTTAGTATTTCTAAACATTGCTGGTTGTTGGTTTTAATTGTTAAAAATAGGGTTATGCATCTTGGTCTTCCAGTCTTTGCATGTCTATCATCATAATGCTCATCTGGGGTTAAGTAGACTTGGAAATACTTGTCCTTGCAGTCTTGTGTAAGACAGGGACTTTTAACAAACAGGTCCTGGCTTGTGCTGCATTTGTTTGCTGTGTAACTATTTGCAGTTGGACTTTATCTTTATCACGCTGACAAAAAAAAGGAAAGACTTGCCTTCAATGTTACTGTATTATTCTTCTGATTTGCTTCCTGAATTGCAAAATTAAATTAATTTCACTTCAGTGTCTGTAAAGTTATAACCTCATTATCAAGTCCCCATGTAAGTTCATTCTTCTAGTTTCACTTTGTTATAAAAGTCTGTGTAAAATCAGGCTTTTGTTGCAATTGTAACCACCCCTTTTATATTTGATACAATATGATTAAATCTCACAGTTGCTTCCTTCTTATGATAAGGATTAGTTGTTACCTGGTAACAACCAATGGACAACTCTAAACTAAAACTGAAACATATTAAAATACATTTTACAGCTGTTTTCCTTTTGTTAATTGAGAATTTATGTTCACTTCATAAATTAAATTGAAAATTAAGAAAAAAATACTATTACATTATAAAAATGTGCCAAACATTATTGATAATGGAACCGAACAATCTCTTATTTTGTGATTCTTGGGCCCTATGCACAAAGCTTTAGCTCATGAGTTATTTAAAGTCTGTTTTGGACTAAATAAAGTTTGATCATAAAACTCCAGTTGTTTTCTTTAACAGAACATAGAACAGTTGAATGCATTAATACAATAGGGCCAATTGTTTGAATTTGTTTTGTTGATAAATGCCTTTCTGTTTTCTTTTTTAACTATAGACTTGCCAAGTTGCTGTCTCAGGTAGAATGTAGCAGCAAAGGCAAAAAGTTACAGATAGACCCATCCTATCGACCTTGGTCTGTCAGCAGAGAAACAAGTGCCCCCCCTACACATGACGACGAGCATGAGGCAATCATAAGGAAGTTCTATGTCTCACTTGGACAGGTAGTGTTATGTTTTTGACAGTTAAAATGCATACTTTCATTGAAGTCTGAAGCTTGTATAAAAGCTTCTCACCACAAAAATTACAGAAAACGTTATTGTACTGCTCTTAACTGAATAAACTTCTGCTTGTTCAAAACTTCTGAAGCTTCTCTGGAACTTACTTACGTATATATATATATATATATATATATATATATATATATATATATATATATATATATATATATATATATATATAAACAAATAAATAAATAAATAAATAACACCCTTTGACAGTCTGGTCCTCTTTCCAAAAAATAACTTAATATTACACAACTAGCAAGAAACAAATAGTATATTTGTCATTCTCATTTAATTAACTGAAGCTTCGTAACATCAACATATTACTGCTGTCTTTTTTGTAAACTTAGTTGGCTACATGCTTTGTGAAAGTGCACAAGCAGTAAAGTTTGTGTGGTTTAACTTATTCAGATGCATCTTTTGTTTTTAGTCCTCAGTTACTCAGACTAAGGAGTGGTTCACCTTAGCCAAGCAAAGTCAGGAGTTGGTCACTACACAGTCTTCAGAGGGGCCTCTGTCTGCCACACAGACTTATGGACACCTCCTCTCCCACCAAGAGGAAGCAAATCACACCAATGGCAGTAGCAGTCTTGGTAAGCTACTCTAAGCAGATCAAAAACACTGTATTTCAACATAAAAACAATACCACATTTACACTTGTAAATCCAGAATCACTCAGCCAATTCCTTGTTGTCCCAGTACTGACTAGAGGGCAATTCCATGAGCAGTTCTGTCTCTGAAAGTGTAAATATGGTATTTTACCACGTTGAATCAGCTGGGGTTTAGTAAAATCCTTTACATGATTTTGAATGGTTATTAACCCGCTGCCAATACAAATTCTCTCTAAAGCGTGATTGTTGTTTCAGGTATTCAATCAGCAGGATACCTTTCTAACAGTCTTGATGGAGAACACAGCAGCCCAAGCAGGAGAGGAGCCAGTGCCCACCATGAAGCTGACGAGACACCAAAGAGCATGGATGACAACTGCTTCGTCTCTGTTCCCTATTCACCTTCAAAAACACCCTCTACAATGCACCTGGATTTCAAATCTGAGAGTGGAATTGAAAGTGACGGGGAGGATCGGGATGAGGAGGAGGAGGATGAAGGGAACAGAAGAGGAAGAGAGGAGAAGGTGGTCAATATTACAGAAGAAACACCTGCTCAGTTGCAAGAGGAGGCTACAGAACCCACTATTCCAGCTTTCAGCACCTTAGAAGAATTGGCCACCTCCTTGGTTAACAAAGTCCTAAGGAACTGTGTCTTGCAGCTGTCTGGGGAACCAGAAAGCATTAATAGGATGGCCAACCTGGACCATAGCCACCCTCAGAGAGTTATTACTGTCCATTATCACGCTGGCCTAGAACTCTCTGAGGCACAAGGGCACCTGCCAGAGCCTCAAGGAGCACTTCTAACAGAAGATTCCAAAGGATCAAGGAAAGTCAGCCAAGAGGAGGAGAGTTCCATTTCTGAGTCTGAGAATGAAGAGGGCGACGATGATGATGATGAAGATGGGGGAGCTGGCTACAGAAGTTACGACTTTGGCAGTAGAAAGGGATTGGAGAGATTTAAGATGTTTCTGCATGGAACCCCAGGCGAGAAATACTTGCATCTGTGGATGGATATTGAAAGACTAAAGGTCACGACGGATACAAGAAGGAAAATCAGGTATTCAAGGGGATGTTTACATGGCTTTTCCTTTTAAAGCATCATCTTATTAAGAACATATGTTTACACTATCAAAGGTAGACTGCCACTCCACACATAAGGGGGTGCACAATATTATATACAGTATGCATCAGTCCATTGGGTGGTGCTTTACTGTATTTGGAATTTCTTGTTTGTTTTAATCCACCATATGTATATATTTAGAACCTTGGTAACATTTTACAGTAAATAGTGAAACATTAAAATGTAACATCTTTAAATCTGTACCATCTTAAAAGACCACCAATGTAAAGTGTTCTCGTTACAAATGTTAACATTTTCTTGTGTATTTTGCCATGTAAGCCACCTGCAGAAGATGAAAAAACAGTACCTAATGAGTGGAGGGGAGTATTTCCTGAACACGGGAGTCCTCTCCAGACTGTTCATTTTGCACGCCTCCTGCTGGACTAAAGAACACCTGTGTCACATTCAGCCGAAGGTGACTGAACCTCTGCTTTTGTACTGGTAAGAATTACCATCTGATCCAGCAACACCTTAGTTCTGTTCACAAAAGGTTATCAATCTAGAAGTCGCATTGTATAGGATTTAGCATGTATATTGTATTAAATGTATCAAGGACAAATTGGACTGGACATTTCCATTTCCATTTAGTAATAATAATAATAATAATAATAATAATAATAATAATAATAATAATAATAATAATAATAATAATAATAATAATAATAATAATATGGATGTATGACTGTCTCTGTTGGTAATTGTAACAGTATAAATTATTCACTGCCTGAAAACCGATTGTGTTAACCGATTGATTGATTAAACATCGTGTTATGCTGTCTGTGTAGTTTGATCTGCAAAAACAAAGTATAAATATATAACCTTAGAGTTTTATTTAATTTTCTAGGGGCCCTAGGATGTGTATGAATCAAGCTGTTGTCAATCAAAAGGCTTGTGCCGAGCTTAAGATGTGGCAAGAGCGACAGCTGAGACCGAGAGTTAATATTGATCCCAGTCCGAACATCATCAAGCTGCTGCCCCTCAGGGCAAAGTCCTGTGTGCCCAAGACTGCAAAGCCACCTTCACCACAGGTTTTTATCAAATGGTTGTTTCTTTGGTTCTGGGGCAAAAGCAGCACTGGAGTAAATGCTTAGCAAAACCCCTTGTTTCTATGTGACCATGTATTTTACTAGAATATGGTATGTCCTTTACAATTTATTTGTTGCCATACAATTATGGGTAGTTTTTGTAGCATTTGTGGATGAGGAAAAAAAGATTCGTGCTTTAGATCGTTGTTGTGTTGGAACGTCCAGTTGTGCTTTAAACCAAGCTTTGTACCGGAGTGTTTCAGATGATTTGACACTATCTTGGTATGTTATAGAATCCATTTTACCATGCATCAGAGCGAGGTTTCATGCCATTAGAGGAAAACAGCCTCATAGAAGGATATTACCACCTCCATGCTTGACAGTAGGTATGGTGTTCTTTTCTTTGTACGCCTCACCAGACTTTCTCCAAACATAACGACAATCAGCGTGACCAAATAGCTCGATTTTTGTTTCATCACTCCACAAAACCTTTGACCAGAATTCATATCCATCATTCAAATACAATTTTGCAAACTTTAAGCAATGTCCTTGTGACGTTTTCCTAAGAGTGGCTTTTTCCTTGGCCTGCGACCATTGAGACCTTCACCATGCAATACTCGACCAATGGTTGAAATGGAAACCCCAGTCCCACTTGCAGCCAATTCACTTTGAATATCTTTGGCAGTCAATCTCGAATTGTTATTAACCTTCCTCACAATTCTTCTACTTGTTCTTGGTGAAAAAACCTTTTTTCTTCCAGGCCGAGGGAGCATTGTGACAGAACCATGAGTCTTGTACTTCTTGATAATAGAAACAATAGTTGAAAATGGGTGTGGCAAAGTGGTTTGTAGTGCACAGGTATAGAGGTCATGCAGTGCTTAGAAACAACAGTCCAGCAACAGTTCAATGGTAAACAACAAAGCTTTATTAAGTGCTTTTAAATAATAACACTGACTATACACACTGGAATGAACTGTCAAACCATCCAGTCCAGGGCACACTGTTCCTGTTACACAGCGCCCTCACGGGTCGGGAGGGAGATTGTTGACTTGGATTCATTTGCTCTCTGTCACATTGGGATACTCAAATGCTTGGAAATCTTCTTGTATCCTTCTCCAGCTTTATGACAATAAATAGTTTTCTGCCTAAGGTCTTCAGATAGCTCTTTACTTTTTCCCATATTGACAGCAATCATCCTATGCATAACCCTTTTTATACTTTCTAAGAATGTTCACCTACAATCCAGCATTTTCTAGACTTTTCTAGAATTAGGTTCTGCATTATCATATTGAAATTTCTAGCACCTTGTAGACAAAAAATCTATTTCTTGCAACTTTTTTCCTCATCCACAAAAGCAAAACTTTTGCTACAAAAGATTTTTCCGATAATTATTTGTTTTCGAGAAATTGCAAACTATTTTATTAACCCCCTTGTCATATTTTTTTATTAGAAACTTGTAATTGTCCAAAGGAAGACTTCTGCAAAGTCAGAGAATGGTCCAGGGACCTTTGTTAAAAAGCCCCGGAGACTGGTAACAGCAAACCTGGATCCAGCTAAAAGCAGCTTGAGTCCCATTCTCAGCAAAGCCATTGACAAGCCTGGAGTCACCAAGAAATGGTAATAAGATAAAAATGCAAAAGAAATGCATGTGAATGAAAAGCTTTATGGAACTTCAGACAAATCCATCTTTATGTTTGTTTTATATTTGATATCTCAGCTGTAGACCGAAACTAGATTAGAGAAGGGTCATTGACATCTAGATAAGTTTACTGCAGTTGATGCGAGTATGATTCCTTATTTTTAAGTTGTTGGATCGGATGTAGAAAAGTCCTTCAAACCAGTGCATAGAGAGGTTTGGGTGGTAAAGCAGACCGCTTTGGGTGTGAACAGTGGTAGTAAGGAGCTATGGAGTGCAATGGTGATTCAAAGGCTTCAAACAAGACTATTTCAGCACAAATAATTCCACATATCTTGTACATGCACCCATTGAAGTGCATAAAGAGGATTTGGGATTAGTGCATTTGGTAGAGTATTCAATTGTATGAAGGGAGAACTGCAGAGACTAGTCCTCAATGTAAAATGTTGGATTTTAAATCTGAAAAATCTTTTTTATTTATGGCTTTTGGTTGAAATCTGTTCTCCACCTACAGGACACAAAGTGATTTGGGTCTTTTTTTATCATGCTAAGATTCCTAGTTACATCATTGTTACGTTATGGTTTTTTGTTATGCAAATTTTTTTTATGCTGGCGAGGCTGAGGGTTGGGGTTGGGGTTGGGGTTGGGGTTGGGGTTGGGGTTGGGGTGAGAGGGGAGAGAGATGGCATGGAGAGAGTGAACAAATATATTGACTTGAAACAAGAAAAAGAGTGTTTTTTTTTGGGGGGGATTACCGGTAAACGGATAGCCGTCCGGTTATAGTTAGACCTGTGGAAAAGTTTAGTTAGAGCTCCTAGGAGGAGTTAGAAGTTTTATTTAGTTTATTATTTGTTTGTGAAGAAAACAAACACACAGGCACCATCCTGTTCATCGGAGAGGAATTTAAGAAATGCGTGGGGGGAGGGGCTTAATATTCAATTTACATTGAAGTCAACAGGAGGAGTTGTTGGAGTACTTTATTTCTCACAAAAGACGGGGCTGGTAAAATTGACCACCTAAACACTACAGATTATATATATATATATATATATATATATATATATATATATATATATATATATATATATATATATATATATATATATATATATATATATAGCACATAAGGCAAGCAACTGAATATAACAACAATTTGTGGACTTACTTGAATCCTGCAAATAGTCAACCATTTCGTTTTTTTGGTACCATGATCAATTAAAAAGGCAATTTTGTTTTGATCCTACCTGTAGAAGAAGGTCCAATTTTTAGGCTTTGGGTGACCTTTATTTTTTTATTCTTATTTTTTCCTCAATTGAAAGCGAGGAAAATGGCTTATGAACTAAAAAAAATCTACAACATACTGTATGGAAATTGAAACTTAAGGGAGTATCCACACATGTCCCATAAACTGCCTGTCATCAGCCACGTCAAGATTAAGTCTAATGATGAGTGGTAGAGGCTAGCCGCAAGCTTGCATTGTGTAGCCAATACAAATACAGTAAAACTTGACAGAGGGTGATTGAAGGTGGAATACACACAGAATCCCACCCATTTTGAGGCTACATGTTAGCCAATAGCAATACAGTAGACCTTGGAAAGCATGACGTAAGGTTAGCTTTTTTTACTTTTCCAAAATTACACGTAGGCTTAGCCTCCGTAGCCTCTTATGACGAGCCGAACACAGCAGGTTTCATTCATTAATTCTATAGGGTGATGCTCCACTTTTGGCCATCGCTGTACATCAGGTTATATACATTCTATATGTTTGCCATTTGTTCAGTGATTTAGAGTTCAGAAATATAGGGTGGAGACTGAACAGAGCAGTATTGTTGCTGGCTGTCAGCATATTTTTAAATACATTTCTGTGCTGGTCTTCTGTGTCCACAGGCAAAGAGCCGTCTCTGCCAGAAGCACGGCCTCATGGTCCTCTGATTCCACAGACAGCTCCGTCTCAGAGTCCATTCAGGAAAATAAACACAACCTTTCCAACAAGGTATCTGCACACAAGGCCCTTTTTGTTGCCCTTTTCTTATTTCTGATTTATACAAGGAAAGTCTCACCAAAGACTGGACATTTTGTGGCTGCTTTTTCAAGGTTTCTCTGTCATTCACTTCTATTGCAAAAAAATAATTCCTGTTCAGTTTTTTTAAAATATGTTTAAATGAATGATTATATGAGGTTTGTTAAGATTTTTTTTTTTTAAAACGGTTTGCTCCAGACACAGCACATCTCAAATGGATATTAAATGGTGCAGCCTAACTACAGTTCTCTTTCTCCTCTGTTCTTTGCTCTCATTTTGGTTTTAGACCCACAGCAGCAGGTGCAGTCCAGTTCTGGGAGGTGCTAGGATGGAAAGGATGCTACAAGCACTGCATCATGACCAAAGAGCTGGATACTGCTTTTCCCAGTTCTGTGAGTTATCAGGAAACAAGGTAAAAGAACAATTAATAGAAAAAAAACACCTGTCAGTCTTTTTTGATTATCAACCTGGTTTTCAGTTCCCATACTGGGTGAACTGGTGTAGCTTAGGGGTTTGACTGGGAGAGGTTAGAGTCCCTGCTCAGTCATTCATTCCCTCTATTTCCGTGATGTGTAAACCATTTCACTGTATATATTCCACAAAAATGTTATTCAGTTGTGCAAATGCTTTCTTTTATGGTACTGTGATATGCTTGGGGAACCACCAACAAGTTGTAAAATGTTAACACCACAGATTTGAAACTACCATCTTCTGTTATTTATACGACACCCCACTCTTATTGTGAATCCCAAATATTGCTTCATCACACTTTGACCATATCAACAGCACACAGGATGATTTCTGTGCACTGTTACTACAAACAGGTGATGTACAGAATCAGTGGAGGGTGGAACTGTTCTTTTGAAGCTCAAGCTCAAGTCTACAGAGGACGAATACAAATCTGAGTACCAAGATTCCAATGCCATTATTCTTGATCCTTCTCTAACTAGATTTCTTTTTCTTGCAGTTGTGGAAGAATGGTGTGCAGTTCTGGTTTGACCTACAGGATTATCACAGACAGTTTTATCAAGAAAACCTGAATCCTTTCAAACTGCAAAGACTAGCTCAAGTGAGTAGTAAGTTTTTAACTAGCAATTAGCATGATCCTGTAAGTTGTGTGGGGGATACATTAATAATTGGATAAATACAAAATAATACTTTGAATTAATTATAATATTAATCTTTACATACATTGAAGCCTTTTCTTGCTTGATGAACGTGACAAGTTCTGTGACAGCAGTACCAAAGATTAAAAAAAAAAAAAGAAGTACCAAGTTTGATCCATTGTGACTAGATTAATCGCACCTTACTTAACACAGATAAACCATGGAGGTCATATGTTCAGATGTGACTCATTAAAATCATGGTACAACAGGGAAAAGCTCAAACTGCTATGCAATGGGAGTCTACATTTAATCCCCCAGTAGGAAAGCACGCCAGTCCAGCGACACCGATAATCCGGTAAACTACGGTGGTCCAAGGCGAGGTGGTAACCAGTGTTCTATCCAACAACATTCCCACAGTGCCACCTGGGCTCATTGTAGCTAATAGAGCTATCAGATCCATGGAACTGGAGCTTTGACTGAAACATGTCATACAGTATATATCAGATCTCACAGAGGTGTCTGGGGGTCCTCAGTACTTTGTTTACAAAAGAGTTCTATATGGGAAGGATGGTAATTTGAACGCAAAATAATTCTGCTAAACTGCAGGGTTTTGTATATTTATTGGTGCAGGCAACATGTTTAACAACTTAAGTGGAACAACCCATACTTCTTGTAAATCTAATTGAATGCTATCAGCAGACTGATCCAGTTACTAGTTTGATTTGAAAATGTGGCGCAAGAGGAAAACACTTAATGAATATTGTGCACAATACCCTGACCGCGGCTCTCTGCGGCAGGATGAAGCGGGCCCGTCTGCCTTGCCTCCAGTGACTAGAGTCCAGCTGTGCTAAAGCAGGAGAGAGGTGGAGCTCAGACAGAATAATAAGTGCACATTACTTCTGTTAAACTATCTTTGTTTGTTCTGTGCATTTTATTTTTACTCGTAAATTTATGCTATACATTTATATAATGCACTTTTTTTATATGCTGCTTTTTCTACGGTTTATTTGAGACCATATAATTTGTGTAGGATCTTTAACTTTACAAGCTATAGCTCCGCTGTGACCAAACGTTATTCCAATTAGAATGTTGGTAATCATGGTTTTGTTTCATGTTGAATATGATAAAGGGGTTTCGCTAAATGAGACTTTCTTTAAAGCATAAAAGTCGATTTCACCCATTCTCTGCTTGAATTGAAAAATAGACTGAAAAAAGTAAATTCTTTCTAAAATAGACATTGATATTAATCATCGATTTTGCAAAATTTTTTTAAATCGAATAGTAGCTAGCCTACGTATATGTCTTTATACTTAATCCAGGAGTTTTTTTTTTCTTTTGCAAAAAACATGAACTTGGTTTCAAAACTAAACTGGTTGTAATGGGGTACACCCCACCTCTGTGTTTATGTATTATTTTGTATTTGTGGCATGTTGTATTGGTGTGCACGGGTGTTTAAGGGTCATGTGCAGACTGTGCCTGGTCCCGATTTGAATGATTATCAATCAATCAAGTCAATCAGGCACGGCTGCATAAGAGGCAGAAACCTCTCTGTCTCGGTTGGGTGTTAAAAGGTGGACAGGACAGCTACCTGCTGCTCCTGTCTTTGCCGCCAGAGGGAGACTATCCACTGCTCCTGCCTCTGCTGCCAGGGGGAAGACTACCTGCTGCTCCCACCTCCACCACCAGGGAGACTGCCTGCTGCTCCCACCTCCACCGCGAGACGGAGACCACCTGTTACTCCCGCCTCCACCACCAGAGCAGCTGAAACTATCTCCCAAGGGTCAGCTCCTGCTCTTTCTTGCACCGCCTAGGGCTGCCACACCTGCCATGCTAAGGCTGCCACGCCTGCAACATCTGGGGATGCCAAGCTTGCAACGCCCGGGGATACCAAGCATACAGGCCTGGAGATTTCAAGCCTACCACACTTAGGGCTGCCAAGCCTGCAACGTCTGGGGATACCAAACCTGCAAGGCCTGGGGATACCAAGCCTGCAAAGCCTGAGGCTGCCAAGCCTGCACCGCTTAGGGCTGCCAAGCCTGCAATGCCTGGGATTGTCTGACCCGCAATGCCCAGGGATGCCTTTTCGTCACCACCCGGGGGTCTTTCAGTGCTGTGGTCGCTGCCACTACCGTAGTGTCCCGTGCTGTTGTCCGCATTTCTGCTGCCAGCGGCACCACTACTGCCGGAGTGTCCTGCACTGAGAGCAGCATTACCACTGCCAGCGCCAGCAACACCGCAATGTCCGGAGTGCACCGCACTAGCAGCATTTCCACTGCCAGGATGTCACCATTGCCGCTGACAACCTTGTTAATGGAGGAAGGCCTCACACCGTGGCCACCTGTGGGCCCATTAGTAGCTCCCCTAAGGGGCCAGGACTCGGACCAAGACTTTTGTGCCTTTTAAAGGGGGGAGGTACACCCCTCCCCTGTGTTTTTATATGTATTATTTTGTATTTGTGTATACTGAACATCAAAAGAAACTTATCACTTGTATTTGGATAAAATTCACTAAATGTGATCGAAAAATGACAAACTCTGTTTTAGAGCAGGTGCATTGACTTTTTATTGTGCTGATTAACAATTGACATTTTATTGTCTAAAGATATGGGGGGACGGGGGATACTTTGAAAGTCACAGGCTGTATTTGATTGTCTTGTTTCTTGTAATAGGTTACTGTTGTATACCACGGTAAAAGCATCACTTACAACATAAGGATCACCTGTGTGTAGTAAAGATGGTGAGCTTCAAGTGCACATTGATTCAATTCTGTACTAAGCATCTTAAGTGTCCCTGGGTTCTCCATCGCACATTAGCAAAGCAGTCTTTTCCAGGATCCTGACAGCTGTTTCAATCAAAACTGTGATCTCGCCAGCTGCTACAGACTCCCCTTGTGCAGCAAAAATGTAGCCAAAGAATAAAGAAAGAACAGCTTTACTGCTTTTGTTATCAATTACTTAAAAACCGTCAATCAAAAATGGATTTCATTTACCACTGTGCTGCAATAAGCCAAAACTTATTTAACTCTTTCAACAAGGCAGACTTGTATACATGTCTAGGACATACAGCAGTCTGCTTTCGTTATTTAAGTATTACATTTGCTAGAGATTATGCCGTTTTCTTTACTCTTAGATATTTCATTGCTTGTCTCCGAAATAGAGCTATATAACTGTTCAACTTCATTGGATGGAAGCAGGAAAATGCACCCCAAGTTTATGTAGGCAAACATTACTTTTTGAATCTGTCTCAGTTCCTGTATTCTGCATATGTACGTTTTGGAGCACCAATGGACATTGCTGCTGATCTAGACACAAGAAAACAGATCTATCAGAAACTGGATCCCCCCTTTGAAGACCTCTTTGACCCTGCAGAGGAATACATCCTGACCCTGCTACTGGTTCCATGGATGCAGATGACAAGCTCTGACAGGACCGCATACAAGAGGGTAAGAAAATGTCATATTGAATACGGAACAGTACGGTAGTACTGTTTTTTTGTGAAAATAATATATATATATATATATATATATATATATATATATATATATATATATATATATATATATATATATATATATATATATATATCAATGAATATCACTTACAAATGTATCACTGTGCCACTTTATTTTTGATAAAATCATAAATGATTAGTATTGTGTGAAGAATTAGTTGTGTAATGGAGGTTTAGTGGGAATCTGATTTCTTCATGCGTTACCTGGGGTGTAATTATTGTAAATGTTTTCATAGGTGGAGTTAGTGGAGGAGACCCGTCTACTGGTCACTGTGCACTATAGGAAACTACAGGCCCTGCATAAAAAGACTCTTAGGAAGCAACAGGAGGTAAATAACATGTGTTTTTTAATGTGAATAAAAAGGAGGTTACTCTGCTTGCATTACTATTTAATCTGTAGAAAAATGAAGGAAGAAATAAAGATAGCATGAGAGAAAGTAATTTGTATTAGATGTCCAAATCGAACTACAAAATAGCGATAGACAATATGGAAGTGTTTTTGAGTCCTATAGGTTTATATATGAAGCAAGCAAAATGATTTGCCTGTTCAATATTGTGAAGCAGTAGATCTCTATTTCTTGCTGCAGAGTGTTTTATTGTTTGCACCTCTAAGTTTAACATTCAGAATTCCTCTGTTTAGAGAGGTGAACTTCAACCTAGTGCTCCATCCCCACCCCCACCACCAGAGGTCCCTAGAGAGCCCAACCTGTGGGAGCAGGTCCCAGAGGAGTACCGCAGCTACAACCTGAGCAACCTGCTCCGCCATCGCCTTGAGCTGGAGCACTTCCGCAACTTCCTGGAGGAGCACTTCGCCAGGTAAAGAGTCGCTCCATTCCTGGGCTCTTTTAGTTTAGGGAACCTACAGTATGCCGTGCTTCTCATCAGAGAGCAGGGCTTTTGAGCTGACTGCATGTGCTACTGTTGATCCAGGCATACACAGGAAGTGGGTCAGAAGTCATTCCGTTAGTTGGAAACAACAGTAATATAAAAGTTAGATTATATTAATCTACCCAATAGAGAAAGCTGCTGGCGAAATGCAGGACTGAAGATCCTCATGGTGGAACCGTACCTGCAAGTGACTAACAGCTCCTGGTTTGGTTTAACTGATGTGGCCTGTGACTGTAATGTCAGGAAAGTTAATGTACAGAATTACTGCCACAAGCTACAGTATGTGCATTGTGCAGCCAATAGCATATTCCTAGTACAAAACCTTCAAAGCCACTGTAACTAATACATACTGCCATTACCCTTATACAAGTTTACAGTATTATACAACAATAAAAAAAGTTAAAGTAAAAGCATATTGAACACATTATAAAGCATTGACAAGCATGGTAAATCACTGATGGTAAAGTGTTGTAAAAAACATGGTTAACCTTGGTAAAGCAGAATAAATACATGGCAAAGCATGGACAGTTACCATGCAGAATGACCATCATATAATTGTGCAGTAGTTACATTGTCTTTTCAGCATGGACCTGATGTGCTGGTTGGATATTGAGCAGTTCCGGCGAACGCCTCACAAAGAGAAAGACAAGAGAGAGGAGAAGTCTAGAGACATCAAGAGCAAATATTTGAATAAGAAATACTTCTTCGGGCCAAACAGTCCTGCAACCAGAGATCAGCAGGAACAGGTAACTCATTGTACTGTCTCGTATAATAATATACGCCAATAAAAGCGCATCAATTCATTATTCATCTAGTTTTTGTTGGCAGTTTAACAGGATCTTTAATTCACTTGTTTTCCCCTTCAGCACCTAACAACATGTATTTAATTTGGTTCACACATCATTGTGTCAGATGTGAGCGTCCCTAATGTACTGCCATTTTGTAACAGAAAGATAGCATGTTTGCAACCTACCATTTTACTTAGTGATAGCATCTTTTTTTTTGCTACTCAAAATGAATAATAATTTATTTATTTTTTTTATTTTATTTATTCATTCTTTAACCAGGAAAAACACCATTGAGACCGAGGCCTCTTTTATAAGCGTGTCCTTGCAAGATGACATGCATCAGCATGTGCCCACAATAGTTGTTTCCTTTTTTATGTGGTAGGTTTCATATTGTCGTGGTTGCGCCGTATCATTCATGCTTGAATCTTCCCCTCTGTCTGTTCTAAGGTGATGCAGTTAGGCGGCGGGTGGGGGAAGATTCTCCACGATCGCCTCTCGGCCCCGCTGCTGGTGGAGCTGCAGAAGTACGTGAGGAACCGGATAGAAAGGAAGTGGCTGCCGCTGTTCCTCTCCACCCCAGAGTTTGCTGAAAGGCAGAAGATGCAGGTACAACATGTGATGTAGAGTATTGCCTAGTTCAGAGATGTCCATTTCCATTGCTGGAGGGCCATTCCATTCCATGTTAATAGATGCAATTAAATAATTAACACCAACAAACTGTATGGATTTGGAACATGGCTGAATAAATCATTTGGATTGAACTGACCAACTTTGGCCACCCCCAATCTAGTTAACATAACTCTTCAGATGCAGCTGAGACAGAAAATGGTGTATGAATTGTGCATATGCAGTTAAGGTAGCTCGGCAGCCCCTCTCACTACACCCTATTAAGTTTTATATAGCATAATAGCTTATGCAAATGTACTGTGGTATACCATGGTAAAAGAATAGGGTGGATTAAAAGAATCACTCTTTGTTTAAATGATTTAGTGATCAGAGCATCCAGCTGGCTGATTGTGTTGATTTTTTAGTTGAAGATGAAGAATGTTGCAGAGGATCAGATATTCCACACAAACAGAAAGAAACGTGAGGTTTGGAAGGTGAGTATTTGCAGTAACATTCAAGGGTCTGAAGTAGGGAGTTATCACAGAAGTAGTGTATGTATTGGCATACACTTTGATTTGCCAGTTAAAATACATTTGACAGATGAACCGTGCATTGTCTTGTTGTTTGTTGGCTTTAAATCTGTCATATATTTGTTTTTAATATGTTTGCAATAATATCATTTGCTATGAAAAGGGTTGGATTACAAACAAGGGTTGTTTCTGTAAAGATTTGATGTAAAAATGCTCTTGTTAAACAAGACACAATTGGGACTACCTTGGCTTCCCTTTTGGAAACTTGTGGGTGAGCATTGCAGGCCAACTTAGTCCCAGCCGTGTCTTGTTTAACATGGCCATTTTTATATTGCATCTATTTTAAGAAAAAATGATCATAACCCTGGTTCCCTGAAATAGAATTGTAAGCATTACCTAATGGGATACATCTCTTATAGCCCGAATTACCTGAGCATTTTTATCAAAGCTGCTCCTTTTAAGAGCCCTGTATAAATGTGAGTGACCCATAAGGCTCGGCGCCATTTCCTCTTCAGGTCCTCCCTGTTGAAGAAGGTCCAGTTTAGGCTTTGGATGACCTTTTATTATATTTTATTATTTTTTTCGTCAAATGAAAGCGAGAAATGGCATATGAATTAAAAAAATCTGTATCTGTAACATACTGTATGGAAATTGAAACTTAAGTGAGTAGCCACACGTGTCCCATAACCTGCCTGGCAACAGACAAGTCAAGATTAAGTCTAATTATGAGTGGTAGAGGCTAGCCGCAAGCTTGCATCGTATAGCCAATACAAATACTTTAAAACTTGACAGAGAGAGGGTGATTGCAGGTGGAATACACACAGAATCTCATCCATTTGAAGCTACATGTTAGCCAGTAGCAATACAGTAGACCTTGGAAAGCATGATGTAAAGTAAGCTTTTTTTTTACTTTTCCAAAATTACACGTAGGCTTAGCCTCTGTAGCCTCTTACACCGAGCCGCCACTGCTTGGTACCAATAAAGGCGACTGGTACCGACCAGGCGACTGGTACTGGCTCTGGTACCAACCAGGTCACTGCTACAGGCTCTGGTATTGACTGGTACCGACAGGAGTGCCCTGGTGCCGACGGCAGGAGTGCTCTCTGTACCAAACTGGTTACTGGTACCAATCGCGGTCCCGAAAACTGGTCACCGGTACCGGGAGCGCAGGCGGTACCAGGACAAGTGGCGTACATGTGAAGACATGAAAAAGCCACTGACTGCAAGCATGCACTGTTTAACAGACAGGTGCTGCAATTGCCTGCTAACTAGAACAAATCTAGTAGCCTTCGTTGTCAGTGAAGCATAAAGCAGACACAACAACAACAACGAGACACTCAGAAAATTTTCCAGTCGAAAAAGCTCCTTCCAAATCGACAACGTAGCGCAAAAAGCTGACTGGAACAAGATAACTAGCGCAATATGGTATCTGTGTACAGAGGCGGACTCAGTACAGGGAGATGGCTTACGCACGCGCTGGGTTTCTGAAAGAAAAACAGGAAACTATTACATAAAATGTGTGTGTGTGTGTGTGTGATAATATATATATATATATATATATATATATATAATTGTGTGTGTGATTTATATGGACACACGAAGAGCCGAGCCCAGGGATGGGATGGTGGAGAGCCACCAGCTTCGCATGGTGCAAAGGCTGTGGAGGGGACTTAATCAGAACCTAATGCTAAGAAGAATTATACTCTATAAATAAGGGATTTTTTTCAAAATATGAAATGAAAGAAAA
The DNA here is from genome assembly GCA_030684275.1 of Acipenser oxyrinchus oxyrinchus. NCBI lineage: Eukaryota > Metazoa > Chordata > Actinopteri > Acipenseriformes > Acipenseridae > Acipenser > Acipenser oxyrinchus. Next base: position 16,696,530 of record CM060249.1, on the reverse strand, counting down.
AGGGAACATATCAGCTTATCTCCTTAGTTAGGACTTAAAAGTCAGAGTTCACTCCTTCCTCAGGCAAGGCTGAAAGAAAAATAGTGCTGAGTCTTATGCGGCACTTGTAGCTTTGATGTAAGTGCTCAGGTAATTCGGCTATAAGAGATATATTCCATTAGGTAATGGTTACATTTCGTACTTGAAAGGAAACCCTTTAAATGTGAACCATTTTGAAGATATCACATCTTTATACAACTAATCACGTTATTCTTACTTGTGGCTGTTTCTGCACTTCACAAAAAAAAAAAAAATACTACTATACTGTATAGACTATCTGAGTGATTCACTGCAACTTCTTAGAATACATATTTGTATTTTATTTATTTATTACCAACCATTTACAGAATTAAGTTGTTTAAATTTACCATACCAATGACAATGTTACTGCAATAACTTCAGTACATTTTCAAAAAACATCCTGAAACTTGGAAGAAAGACCATGGTCCAGAACCATCTTTAAAATCAGATGGATCCCAAGTTTTGAATGGTTCAAATCCACAGCCAACAACAAGCTTGGCACAATAACTTGAGTACATTTTCACAAGCCTGAAATTTGGTAGAAAGACAGATATTACCAAGGTCCAGACCCCTATTGGGAAGCAAGTTTCCAAAATGGGTCAAATTTACACCTGCTGAAATAACACATCTTTTTGCAGTACATTGACAGCAAATGGGTTTCCTCGTCCAAAGAAATCATTGCCTTCCGAAAAGCACTTTTGAATCCAGTAACCTGTCGTCAGTTCCAGCGCTTTGTTTCTCTGAAGGGGGACTGTCTGGAGAATGGGGTACTCTTCTGGCTAGAGGTCCAGAAATACAAGGTAAGTAACACTCTCTTGAAGCTGATTTCTGATGAAACAGGAGTTTGGGATTCATTGCTGTTGACTAATACAGATTTGGTTAAAGGAAACTTGTTGTTTTCCTATTCTTCTGCAACCAGATACATGTTGGTCTCAGCAGAGTTCTCAAAGTTGGTTGAATACAGTAAGGATAAAGGCCTCAAGAAAGAGATATCGTATACTGTATTCCTTCACATTTAAGAAGTGATCCAGGGTCCTGGAGAAAGAGGGGTTCAGATGATTGGGAGTTTATTCCCAACAGGTTTGATTCTGTTGGAACATTTTGAGGGACACTCTTCTAGTTTGAATATCTGAGCAGTTCAGATAAAGACGTGGCACTGGCCACCATTTTTCGAACATTTTTGTTGTATTGCACTGTAATATAAATACATTCTTTGTCTTCCAGAGGAAAAGTTTTAACAACTTAAGTGGCACTACTGCACAAGCAATGTTGTGTTTTTATTTTTTTACATTTACCCACTAACTACAATTCAACTGTCTGGCACAATCACCTATTTTCCTCAATAACAGGCCCTGTAGTTAAAAGCTTATAATCTATTTTATGTGTTTGACTCAGACGAGAGAGAATGTGCCATATTACTGACTGGATAATTGCCAACAAACTCCAAACAAGAACCACTGTTGCCAGTCTGTTCTGAATTTGGCAGAACATTTTTGTTCTCAAGCTTGGCTTGCTGCTTGAGTCAAAGACATTTACCCTAACAAAAGGACAGATTGATGCTTTTAAATAACTCTTTTAAATCCATATTATACTGCCTTATTGCCATTGTTTGTAGAAATGTAAGACTACTATCGGGAATTCTGGAAGATGAAATAATTATTGTTGGATGAAAGTTGTTTGCTCCATTGGTGTTTTATAGGATATCTGTATTCTTAATATGTTACATGTACAAGGACAGGCAAGTGAATTGTATGTCAATTATTTGTTAAGGAATTACTACGAATAATATTTAATTGACAGACTTTTTCAACTGTTTTTTAATTTAACATTAGTTAAATGTCTGTTCCTGTTACCACCCTCTTTTTGATAGTGTTAAATAAATATATATTTTTTCCAGCTGTGGGTTGACAGCTGGTGTAGTCCCTCATACAGATCCTCAATTTAAATAGGATTACTTTTACTATTACTAATTCTAGAAATGTTTGGCTTAAACACTGGCTGTCATTCTGTTTCAATCTCCAGGACCTGTGCCATTCCCACTCAGATGACTCCACCATTCAAAGCAAGGTCTCCACAATTATAAACTGCTTCATTAACTCCAGCATACCTCCAGTCCTGCAGATCGACATTCCTCCAGAGCAGGCTGAGGAAATCATTGAGAAGAAGAGGGAGCTGGGCCCCTATGTCTTCCGAGAAGCACAGGTAGGTGGGTCATAGCAAATGCTGTCAACCCCTTCATCTTTGATATGTCGTTGATATATAGATTATCTGTCTAAATATACTAGACTATCTCCTCTGCTGTCATCTACTTTCCAATACAGAAACATTTACACTGAAGATGGCACTAGCCAAAATGTCTGTCATCTTGATGTTTTATCTTTCGATTGAATGTTTACAGACTGTGTTGCTAGTATCACTGAAGCCTTACTTTTAAAAATAATTTTACACCATATTTGTATTTTGTGCACATCATGACTATGGGGTCTTGTTTTTTCTGAGGTCGGAGTCTAATTCTCTTTTGTAGATGACTGTCTTTGGAATCCTGTTCAAACTGTGGCCGGACTTCTGTGCCTTCCGAAGCAATCTGGAAGAGACTAAGGTGTTGCCTGCTTTAGAGAGAAAGAAGGAAAAGCAACTGGAAAAACTGAAGAGGAAGATAAAAGAAGAGGAGAGACGAGCAAAAGTGAGAAGCCCAGCCCACATTTTCCTGTAGATCTTAGTTATAAATTCTGGTATTTATAGTAAATGTACTGCATTGTGTGCTCTGTGTTTTACTAACAAATTATTTTAGCAAAATACAGCTATGGCCAAAAGTTTAGCATCATTGAATTGTAGGATTCAGATATAATTAAAAAAATAATATATACTGTATATATGAACATAATTTAAATATTTTATTTAACATCATGTAATCAAAGAAACTACAAAATGATATTGAAGATATACTCTTCAAAAAAAGAAACACATATGTGTTTTGAATGTACTTTTTATAGCATTAATATGGCAGTTTGCACAGTAAAATAGACAGTTACAAAGAACCTTAACCTGTACAGAAATCATTAAGACATTCAATAAAGTCACTTTCAAATATCAAACAAAGTTCAAGGTCAACAGAAATCAGTAATGGGTATGCCCACCATTGGCATTGATGAAGGCCTGACATCTCCTGCCCATGGATCGAATCAGAGCCTGGAAAACATGCCGGGGAATGACAACCCACTCTTGCTCAAGTGCCTGGAAAAGTCCTTGTAACGTCTGGCATGTCGATCAAGCTCGTCCCACAAATGCTCAATGGGGTTTACATCTGGTGATCGAGACGGCCAGGGAAGCATTTGAACATTGTTCTGAGTAAGGAAAGCTGCGGTGTCCTGGGCTGTGTGCGGTCGTGCATTGTCATGCTGGAAGATTATGTTATGATGGTTCATGAATGGGATCACATGAGGCCATATGATCTCATGACAATAGTGCTGAGCTTTCAGGTTTCCTTGAACATGAACAAGGTTGGTTCTGCCACTGTCTGAGATTGCCGCCCACACCATGACACTCCTACCACCAAATCTGTCACCCTGTCGCACACATCTGGCTGCAGAACGTTCATGATGTCGCCTGTATACCCGGGCTCTTCCATCTGCACGTCGAAGCACAAATCTGGATTCATCACTGAACACCATGTTTCTCCATCTTTGTATGGGCCATTCTGTGTGATTATTACACCACTGAAGTCGTAGTCGATGATGTTGCAACGTAAGAATAACTCCTCTAACTGTCCTTCTTGCTCGGATACCTGCCTCCCGTAGGTGGTTTCTGACAGTCTGGTTGGAAATTCTATGCATTCCTGGTACTGCAGATGTTGTAGAGGTTGCAGCGGTGAACCTGTCACATAAATGACGTAGGCGTATATATCTGTACTGGGCTGCCGTCGTCACACGTGCTCTACCGGATCTTGGACGGTCAAGTGTTGTTCCACGTTGCTGGTATCGGTGCCTAAGTCGTCCTATAGTGCTCTGGGAAACATTCAGACACTGTGCCTGAGATTCACCGGCTTCCAAATGTCCAATAGCATTATTCCGTTGAGCCTCGGTAAGTCGAGGCATAACTTCAAATGTGTCTACAGCGTACACCAATAAGACATGCAAGCTGAGAACCCTCCACTTGTATAGCCACATCTCGGCATGTTGCTCGTGTTTTGTCGTTTTGGCGTACGTCAAGGGTTTCCGATCCTGACAATGTAACACTGTCAATAAAACGTGTTTAAATAAAACATAATTCTTTAGATCAAGTTTTGTTGCAATTTTTAAGAAATGGAAGAAAATATATCTTCTATGCAATTCTATAGGGTGATGTAAAACCTGTGGCCATAGCTGTACATAGTTAAAAGTGATTAACAGTTTTGCATGATATCCAGGAGCAGGAAGAAGCCAAGAGAAAGATGAGTTTTTCCGATAATTTCTTTGGAGACAATGAGAGCGTCTACAGCGGCAGCCAAGCTGGCGTCTCCTCTACGAGGGAGGCCAGGGGTCCACACAGTCGCAGCCAGCAAGTAAGCAACAGCGCAGCCATGAAACTGGATACATCTGAAACAGTCACAATGTGATAATCATGTACAGTATCTGTTGGGGTTTCTTCATTACCCTTTACCTAAAATTCTGACTAGTCTAGCAGGCCTAACAGTCAACCTTGAAGACAATAAAAAAATAAACAAAAACTGGAAATCAACCCCCTAAGAAGACTTTTATAATCTGTAATATAATGATTGAAAAAGCGCTGTGTATAATACACCTACCACTTCCCCTCTCCTTCATGTAAAGGCACATAGCAGTGAGGTGGTTCTTGTCCTCTTTTGCTCCACAGGTCTCCTGGTCCTATTCCAAATACATGGAAGCTCTGGAGCAGGAGAGAGCGCTGCTGCAGATGCAAAATGACCTTGAGGGAAGAACCCTGATGTCCTCTCTGTCAGATCCAGGTACAGATGTGTTGCATTATATCCCACTGCCCATTGCATTATTGTATCAAAGAAGTTAATTTTAGTTTTGTATTATTGAGCATTTCAACTCAGCAATATATATGCTCCCACAGGTTGGGCTCTCTAGGGACCTCTGGTGGTGGGGGTGGGGATGGAGCACTAGGTTGTTCACCTCTCTAAACAGAGGAATTCTGAATGTTAAACTTAGAGGTGCAAACAATAAAACACTCTGCAGCAAGAAATAGAGATCTACTGCTTCACAATATTGAACAGGCAAATCATTTTGCTTGCTTCATATATAAACCTATAGGACTCCAAAAACACACACATATTGTCTATCGCTATTTTGTAGTTCGATTTGGATCATCTAATACAAATTACTTTCTCTCATGCTATCTTTATTTCTTCCTTCGTTCTATAGATTAAATAGTAATGCAAGCAGAGTAACCTCATTTTTATTCACATTAAAAAAAAACATGTTATTTACCTCCTGTTGCTTCCTAAGAGTCTTTTTATGCAGGGCCTGTAGTTTCCTATAGTGCACAGTGACCAGTAGACGGGTCTCCTCCACTAACTCCACCTATGAAAACATTTACAATAATTATACCCCAGGTAACGCATGAAGAAATCAGATTCCCACTAAACCTCCATTACACAACTAATTCTTCACACAATACTAATCATTTATGATTTTATCAAAAATAAAGTGGCAGTGATACATTTGTAAGTGATATTCATTGAATATATTGAATATATATATATATATATAGCATGCCACAACTGGAAAGATTGAATTTATGAGTTAACCTCGGCCTGCTCTCCCCTGACTGTGACTCTAGTTCTACTGAGACGTGATTTGCTATTTACAGCTGACTGCAGCGACAATGGGGGCACCAATAAATAAAACAAGTTTAATGTTTCAATTCTTTCTACATTGTGTCTAATTGTATAATACACTGATACGAGTGATGCAATGACACTGTACTGAGCTTATTTTTCACTTAAAAAAAACAAAACATGTGTGTAATAATGGTGTGTCCCATTCCCTTGGCTGCAAAATGCAGTTCGGTTTTTTCGGTTTTAAACTTTCTTTTTGGTTTTATTTTAAGGTCTCACTGAACCGACACATTTCAATTGAAAGCCGGTCAAACTTTTAAATCACACAATTAGGTTGTGTTGTGTGTGTATAATCGTCAAAGTGCTTTCAATTAAAAACAAATTGTCGCCTTTTAATCTGTTGACAGGTGAGTTTCGTGTGGCCGATGCAGACCCACATTATAAACACACAAGCATAACAATAGTGTGTAACGTCTTCAGGTAGGGTTTAAAAAAGAAAAAACGGAACTGCAGTGCTTTCAATTCAAAGAGAATTGTCGGCTTTAAACTGGCAAATTCTCATCATGTATGTTTTGCCTCATCTCAATTTAAAACTTTTAAACCTCAACATCAATAGATCGAAGAATTGTAACAAAAAAACCCTACCTGAAGACGTTAAACACTATTCTTATGCTTATGTGTTTATAATGTGGATCTGCATCAGCCACGTGAAACTCACCTGCTTACAGATTAAAAGGCGACAGTGTGTTTTTAATTGAAAGCACTTTGGAGATTATGCATACAGCACAACCTAATTGTGTGATTTAAAAGTTTAACCGGCTTTCAATTGAAATGTGTCGGTTCAGTGAGACCTTAAAGGAAAATTATTCGTAACCTCTGTATTCGTCCCATCCCTAATATATATACACATATAAAATTGCATTTGAGTAACCAAGAACAACCTAAGAAAGCTGGTTCAAACTGGAGCTCTAGGGGCCCTGTCTGTGTGCTGGCGCTGTTTTATCAGAAGAAACATTAAGGCAGCAGGGCTATAAAAGTGTCAGTCCTACAAAGTGCTGGCTTTCCAGACAGACCAAACAGTAATGCTGTCAATCCTTTGATTTAACAGCGAGGTACAGAACAGGCAACAATTCCAATGAAAAGAACACAATGAGCAGTGTGTGAAACAGCAGCAGCAGCTTTGTCCTTGTTGAGCTGGCACTGGACAATGCATATGTGCACTGCATTTGTTTTTTTTAGAAATGAGAACTATCTAATTTAGATTTTTGGCTTCATCATACCCACTTAATACTGATCGCTTTATAGCAATACATTCGTTTTCCCTTGGGACGGGGTTGCTGTGTAAAACTAACACTGCTTGCATTTACCAAACCTCGTGTTCCAAAAACCAGGATTTTGCGCCAGACCATAAATAGCAGCTTCCATTAGTCTGAATGTGGTGCTATAAATTAACTGTCATTTTATATTTTACTTTCAATAAAATTAACATTAAATGTCTTTTTATTGGAACTTTTTTCTCCCTCCAAAGTGCAGAAGGTCATCATCATGACACTCCTCTTTACCCTGCACTGTTGCTGTTTATTTTTTAAACAAAACTTACAGCATTTAACAAACTGATGTGATATGAGTTAGCTTTACATTGTATTTGCTGAAAGCCATGTCTCTATTTTATCATGTATTATACAAGTTCTAAGTCACAGATAGCGCTCTCATTGTCTGACAGTTGTTCTAAACAGTTACACTAATGGAAGCACTTAGGGGGTGATGTAACGCGTAAAGTGATTTGTGGGTGCAAAACCCCCGTAATGCTGCCTTAAATTGTGTTTAGCAGCCGTAAAGTCTGATTTTACTGGCTGTATTGAGATGCATTCAAATTAAGAAAATAGCATGAAATTGGGTGGGATCTGGATATTAAGCAGGCACAAACATTATAATGTGATGTAAGGATTTTGCCTTGCACTTAGGCAATTTCTGACCCTCCAGAAATTGTACACCTCTTGTTACAAGGTGCAAACCATTGTAGAAGCGAGTAACTTAGAGCTGTATAAAAGCACACACCTGCAGAGACCTGTCATTGGCTTCAGGATGGTGGTTGTGGTACACTTCCTGACGCGGCGACACTTGGCTCTGTTGAGGAGAGTCAGGAACACGTTCAGAGGAGAAGGGCAAGACGAAGAAGACCCTGCATATTCAATCCCAGGGTCACTTTGTTTGGGATGCTGGAGGATGCAGTGCTAAAGCGTTATCGTCTCACTCCACAGGTCATCCTAGACTTAATTGAATTGAGGGATGAGCTAGACCCCAGCATCAATCTAGGGACCATTATCCCTGCACATGTGAAAGTGCTGTGTTCTCTGCACTACTTAGCCTCTAGATCCTTTCAGACCACAGTTGGAATGTCTGGAGGGATAGTCCAATCCACCTATTCCAGAGTGATAGGCAAATGTGTGGATGTCATGCTGAAAAGGGCAGACCAATACATATTTTCCTAAGGATACTCGCATACCTGATGTTGGAAGAGACTTTTCCAAACAACTTTTTTTTTTCCCCGTGCCCTTCCTCTGATATTATTTATTTTATTTTGCTTTGTATTTTCATGCTCCACAAATGTCATACAGTGACTATTGCTTTCTGTACTCCTAACTTTGCAAGTGTGTGTTGAGTAATTTGCATTGCTCTTAAGCTTACATAGGGCTCAGTGCAAAATAACTGCCAGGCCGCAATGCAATTTGAATTTTGCATCCACAATTATTTGCCTATAATTACATCACCCCCTTAATATGTATCTAAAAACATGTCATACTGTAAAAGAATTATGGGATCAGTTCATCCTGATGGAATTACATGCAGCAGGGCGTATTGGGCATATAAGGGGATAGCAGTGTTCTGGTTGGATAAAATCCAAGATGAAGTAGAGATCTTTATACTAGTGAGGAAGACAGTAGTTTTCATATACCGGTACACCTAATGCATCCTCTAGCTATTATATGACAGGTATTTTGTTCCTTTTTTAAGGCTCTTCATTTTAATAAGCTCAGTTATGTCATTCCACTCTGCGATAGACTGCTGTTTTATGCTGTCAATGGGCCATTTGTGATGTGTCTTGTTATCTGAGGATAGCATGATTTGGAATCCCAACAAATCTGAGTGGCAGATGTGATAAGTCATCTTAATGTTTGTATTTTACCTTTTAATTCAGAGACCTCCTCCATTCGCAGCACTAAGTCGGCCGGCACAAAAAGGACATTGCACTCTATTTTCTCACAGAAAATGTAAGTCAAATTTGTTTCTTGGGTCAATTTCCTTGTGTGGGGCTGACAGGAGCTACTATATCACTGATTTTAAAAAACTGACTTTTTACTAGGGGTGGGCAATGATTTGAAAATTGTATATTGATATCATTCTGTATGTTTGCATATTTTTGACACTGAATGTTATCAGATCTTCAACCAAAACCTAATATTACATAAAAGGGACCCTGAGTGAACAAATAACACAAAAATTTGATACAAATTTAATTTATTTATTAAAGAAAGTTATGCAACACCCAATGACCCTGTGTGAAAAAGTAATCGCCCCCTTAGACTCAATAACTGGTTACGCCACCTTTAGCAGCAATAACTGCAACCAAACTCTTCCTGTAGTTATTGATTAGTCTCTCACAGCGCCGTGGAGGAATTTTGGCCCACTCCTCCATGCAGAACTGCTTCAAGTGACATTTGTGGGTTTTCGAGCATGAACTGCTTGTTTCAGGTCCTGCCACAACATCTCAATGAGGTTTAGGTCTGGACTTTGACTAGGCCATTCCAAAACTTTAAATTTCTTGTTCTTCAACCATTCTGATGTAGACTTGCTTGTGTGTTTCGGATCATTGTCTTGCTGCATGACCCAGCTGCGCTTCAGCTTCAGCTCACGGACGGATGGCCTGACATTCTCCTGTAGAATTCTCTGATACAGAGCAGAATTCATAGTTCCTTCAATGATGGCAAGGCGTCCCCAAACCATGACGCTACCACCACCATGCTTGACTGTTGGTATGAGGTTCTTACTGTGGAATGCAGTGTTTGGTTTTGGTCAGACGGGGCCCATGTCAGCCAAGTTGTTCCACTTTTGACTCATCTGTCCATAGAACATTGTTCCAGAACTCTTGAGGATCATCCAGGTGCTTTTTGGCAAACTTGAGACGAGCATTCATGTTCTTAGTGAGCAATGGTTTCCGCCTTGCTACTCTGCCATGAATCCCATTTTTGCCCAGTGTGTTTCTGATGGTGGAGTTATGAACACTGACCATAGCCGAGGCGAGAGAGGCCTGCAGATCCCTGGATGTTGTTCTAGGGTTCTTTGTGACTTCCTGGACGATTTTACGCTTTGCTCTTGGAGAGATTTTGGCAGGACGGCCACTCCTAGGAAGATTTATATTGGGCAGGGCTGGCCCAAATCAGGCCTGGTTGTTAACCAAAGTACTCAAACAGCTGATCCTAATTATCCCTTTAATTGGGTTGAGTTAACTAGGGTGGGCAATAACTTTTCACACCTGAAGATTACATGTTTGATTACCTTGCACACCAAACAAATGAAAGAAGCACCAAACTTTGGTGTCATTTTTTCTCTCAGACTCCCTCTATACTACTACAACCCACAAAAAAATCTGACCAAATACAATGAGAAAAATGTGCAAAAATGCAGAAAATCAGACAGGGGGGAAATACTTTTTCATGGCACTGTATAGACGTTAACAGATATTTACATATGAACAGCAATAAACTAGTGGTGCTTTGCTTCACAATATCCATGGAGAAAAACAACATCTTGTTATATTGTTTTACTCTTCCATCATCAGCCACCTCAAAACCAAAATATTTATATACTTCACTGCGCACAGACTTTAACCAATCTGGAAGTAATTAAGTCGTCAGCTGCTCTGTGTGTGCATGTTAACTCAGAAAAACCTCTAAAATGATTAAGCACGGTGTCATGCCAAATTTTGCATTATTTTGAGATATGTTTTGATGTTGTTAAAGTACATCTCATTTATAATACAGAAAGTTCACATTTTAAAAAGACATTAATGGCGTAATGAACCGCTGAAGCATGCGCATTTCTCAAAATAATGCAAAATGGATGGCCAGTGGTGCATCATGCAGCATGCAAATAAGGCTGCATCCACACTGGACAGAGCGTCGAGAGCGACGTCGCCGAATGTCAATCCACACCAGACATGACCTGGAAACGATCCAAAAGACTGGAAATAAATACAAGACCCGCCCATGCATTCCTATTGGACGTACTAGAGACAGGCTGTCGCATTACAAAGCAGAGCTTGTTCTGATAAAAGGTTACCATCCTAACCTCCGGCAACTCCGCTGAAAAATAGGATGGACTCAGAGTTAATGAACATCCCTATATATCCAACAGTTTTATTGTTATTATTAGTAGTAGCAGCAGCAACAGCAGCTGAGAATACAGTTGGACAATAGTAGTATAGTTGAACTGATATTTTCAACAAAATTATTTTATTGTTATACATTTATATATACAACTTCCTGTCTTTCTTTACGAATTCCTTCTTTGATCCTTTTTGTTTATTAACTTTTAAGTATTTTAAAGTGCATTATTATTATTATTATTATTACTTCTTGTTACGCGCTACATAATCACCATCTTCATTATTATTGTTATTATTATTAGAATCTGTGATGTTATGCGCAGGTCACCACTTGTATTATGATGTACTTGTATTTTGTTTTTTCCTTTTAAAACAGTCCAGTGAACTTGACAGAAAATGCTTTATAAATATGGCTCATAATATTGTATTGCAATGTGACTGTGTCATTGCATTCCAGTCAGCCCCATTCTGTGTATGTATGAGCATGGTAATGTTGGGATGTGTCACATAGAATACAAACGTACTGCTGGCTTTGTTTTACAATGTTTAGAATAGTAGGACCTTGATTTTATATTTGTTTGTTTGGTGAATCTCCACAAAACTTTGCTGTATGTAAAGACCTTTTTGTCACGGATTTGTGCCAGAGAACAATTTAGTGAACAAAACGTTATTTATTATAAAAACAAACAAACCAAAAAAAAGCCATAGCTTAAAATTAGGTCACATGTTCAAGTTGTGTGAATGCAGTAGCTTTTTTGTGTCATTTTTTAAAAGCCAGCAAAAGTGCACATTTTTCATTTAAATGCTGGATATGTAGACTGCATGTATGCTCCGGTTTAGTTTTGCTTATTAATAAACCTTAATCGGAAAGAAAATGTCTCTGTGCTGCTAAATGCACCACCTGCAAGACACCTTTCTTCTGGATGTCTTTGTAGTCGTTCAATTTGCAATCATATAATAATGGATACTGTTGCATCTCATAAATTAACTTTTCATCGTCCATGATTAACTTGTTTTGAGACATGTGTCAAGGGTGTTTAACCTTGCTTCTAATTGGTCTCAGTTTCATTCCAGTCGTGCAATTTGTAAAAAAAAAAATAAATAAACAGGTATCATTTTAACGCAAAATTCTCAAAGCGACATCGCTCGCTGCTGGTGTGGACACTCCCATGTGACTGCAGTGACTTCTAAATTATTCGCTCGCGGCCAGTGTGGATACGGCTTAACATAGCTACCTCTGTGTCTATGAAGGGGAGTTATTACGTTTAAATTCTATTTAAATAAATTGTACTTAAATTGTAAATAAATTTTTAAAAATGTGTAATTCGTTTCAGCATTGCTCTACTAAACTGTTTCAGTTAGCATATACTGTTAGTGTGCCATTATGCTTACATTAGCTCATAGTCAGTTTATAAAAGTACTCTCCAAACTCATCGTGTTTGTAGTGTTAAGAAAGACAAGGTGACAGCAGAAATCAGCACAAGGGCCCGCTGTTTTAGATCCTTGAAGAATGACAAGCTGCATAGTTTAAGAGTACGGTGTAAAGTTCAGAGTTACAGTTCTGTTTTTGTTATTGTTTGTTTCATTACCATAAGTACTGTAGCGAGCATGGGAATTATTGGAGGAGCAACCAAGTTTGTTCCTGGGCGGTACGGGGCCAAGTGGCCTTGGTGGAATACGACCGCTCGACCACAGGTCCGCAGCCGCACTTGGCAAGTTACCTTGGAGAGCCTCTCGAGAACAACACAGGAGCCCTCCCAGTAACTGGCCAGTTTGTGGCAGAGTCCTTTTCTTCGCCGGGGGCAGTAAACCCAGATCTGCTCCCCAGCATGAAATCCCAGTCCGCTAGGCCATTAGGACCAAGGGCAAGTATTGGTCCCAGTCACGCTGGTGCTGGGAGGTCCACATGGCAGACTGGGTAGCAAGGGTGCGGTTAAACCGCTCCACTAATCAGTCGCTCTGTGGGTGGAGCAGTGTTGTCCTGTTTTTTTTTATGCCCAGCCACCTCCCCAAACACTTGCACTTCAAAGTTATGCCCCTGGTCACTATGTAGCTCCTCAGGAGCCCCAAACCAGCAGAATATACCTTCCAGCAGAACGTACCTTCCAGCAGGGCCTCCGTGTAGGTAATTGCGGTCTGGTCGGGGACAGCGTACACCTTGGGCCATTTAGTGAAGTAATCCATGGCCATGAGGACGTACCGGTTGCCCCCCTCCATCCGTGGGAAAGGCCCTAAGATATCCACGGCGACGCTGTCCAATGGTGCCCCCACTTGGTATTGCTGGAGCAGAGCGTGAGAGTGGTTCAAGGGGCCCTTCTGGGCAGTGCACCGGTCACAGCGACGCACATAGGTCTCCACATCGCGGTGGCACCGCCCCCAGTAGAACCGCTCCCGGAGCCGGCCCAGGGTATTGGCGATGCCAGTGTCCACTGCAAGTGTCCAGTGGCAGGTCCACCATGCACGGTTCGCGGGACTGTTTCTCAGACATCTTGGGGAACCACCGCTTGTAACCACTTATGTCCTGTCGTAGAGTCTGTCCAGGAACAGTACAGCTCACTTCCCCAGGGACTCAAACATTCCCACTGCGCCACCAGCGCTTTTATCTCCAGGGAGAGGGCTGACACCGCGTCTCTGGCTGGACGCTGACCCGCCGATAATCAGTGGGTACCAGCTCAACATCCAGATCCTCTTGATGCTGGAGCTCCTCCTCTGGCAACTTAAGCAGGGTTTCCACAGATACAGCGACATCACTTACCTGCACCGCTGTGCCTCCCGCTCCTCCATCCGATGGCAGTGCTTACAGTCCTCGGAGGTGCAGGCGGCCGGCCCGTGCTGGATGGAGTAGTCGTATCCCTGCAGTGCTTCTATCCAGCAGCCACCTGTCCTTCAGGCTTGCGGAAGTTGAGCAGCCACCGCAGGGAGGCATGGTCCGAGGTGTGGAAGTGGTGCACGGCCCATACTACAGCCAATGGTTCCCAGCGAGTCAGACAATAGTTCCGCTCTGTTTTGCTCCGAGCTTGGCTGGAGTATGCGACTACTTTTTCCCCGTCCGGGTCAAGACCGGGGCCCTCACGAGGTCCTCTCGCAATTCCCCAAAGGCACCTGTGCAGTCGGTGTCCCAGGTGAACCAGCCCCCTTTTTCGGTCAGGCGGTGCAGGGGCCAGCGATCTGAGAAAAGTCCTTCACAAAGCTACGGTAATAAGACGCCAGGCCCAGAAAGCTACACACCTCCGTCACTTTAGCAGGGTCTGTGGCAATGCTGTCTGCCCCAACGACGTGGCAGAGGAAATGCATTTCTCTGCTCAGCAGGTTGCACTTCCCCGTTTCAAGCCCGCTCCCCGGATGTGCTCAAGCACAGTCCTCAAGTTCTGCAGCACCTCCGGGAAGGTAGCGGCGTGCACCAGTAGGTCGTCCAGGTACACAACACAGTGAGACCGTGGAAATCCGGTGAGTGCCCGCTCCATCAGGCGCTCGAACATTGCTGGGGCATTGCACAGTCCAAAGGGAATCGCTGAAAACTGTCACAGACCCTGGCCAATGGAGAAAGCAGCTTTTGGCTGAGCCTCGGGGGCCAGCTCAACCCACCAGTCCACCAATACTGCCTTGCTACAGTTTATTTTTCCCTGGGCTAACGCGTCTCCTAATACACAATAATAAACAATTTTGTTCACAAAACTGTTTCAGCACAATTTTGTATACGCAATTGAATTATTTCTGTTTGACGATTTGTTTCATAAAAAAAAAATCATGGTCAGAACTGTTTAAAATTGTGTGTGTGTGTGTCTATATATATATATATATATATATATATATATATATATATATATATATATATATATACACATGTACCGGTATCCTGAAATGTGAATTATACTTTAGTTGTGGTGTTTGCCTACGAGACTGACCATGATTGATATGTATTGGGTTTGTTGTATATTAATATGAAATAAACTTGATTTATACTGCATTTGTATTAAGTAGGTCTCTGCGAGCATACATGAATTTCTTTTTTTAATCCCACGATATTGCAATATGGAAATTATCAATATCGAACGATAGAGATGTGATATCTAAATATCGATATTG
The DNA here is from genome assembly GCA_030684275.1 of Acipenser oxyrinchus oxyrinchus. Classification (NCBI taxonomy): domain Eukaryota; kingdom Metazoa; phylum Chordata; class Actinopteri; order Acipenseriformes; family Acipenseridae; genus Acipenser; species Acipenser oxyrinchus. The sequence continues at coordinate 16,681,198 of CM060249.1, read as the reverse complement.
ATGCCCATCCCTGCTTTTTGCCTTTTAAACAAAATTCTGGCTTTGTTATTGGACATACGGTACATATTTTCAGGTTCCAGTAGAATGCTTGTGTGAATTCCCTTTTTTTTTTTTTTTGCTTGCCTATGGGAATCATTGTGACAGTCCTCGCATTCTCTCTTGGGGAGCTGACGACTCAGGTGACACAGAAGGGGGCTGACTGGAATGCAATGACACAATCACATTGCAATGTAATGAACTCAATACCATTTGATGTGACATACAGGGAGACAATTAGTCGTTTGTGTTAAAACAAACTGTGAAGCCCTGTTTGAAAAGGGATACTTTTCAGAGATACAAAACCCGTAATAGCAAAACCAAACCTGCTGCCTCTATGTTGCCATGGTAAGGCCTACAAGCAGTTCAGATGTTAGATTCCCTCAGAAGTCACATGGTCTGCCTCGTTCAGGAACAAATCATTTTGTTGCTGGAAAAACACTAAAGAAGCTTCATGTGCTGCTGCAGAAACAAGTGCTGTTTAGGGACTAAATCCATCAAAGTTGTAAAACATGTTTCACTGAGGAGACATGTACCCTTTTTATCTGAAATGTTCTCAAACAAGGTTAAATATTGTATTTACCACTGTTAACACAATTAAACAAAGTTTATGTATAGGCTATTGTATTACAACAAGTTTGTGTAGTATACTTGGTTCTGTAATAAATTAGCATTGGCCCGATATTGCCAAAACATGCTGTAAGGAAACCTTCCTTGGGAGACATTTATTCTTTGTGTAGTGGAAAGTGCAAGTAATATTTAAGATTATACCGCCATCTTGTGGTTTTGTTGTACAATAAACTACTTGACTCTTCAGGCTATAATATATATAAAATATACTTCAAATGTACTGAAGATATATGTTTTTAAAATACAGTATATTGTACAAGGGACAGAAAGTACATTTTAAGTCTATTTAAAATATGATCTTGCACAGATACATTGACAGAAAATAGTTACTTCTATAGGGTGATGTAAAGCCTTCGGTCAGAGCTGTACATTCACAGGATATCACATACCAGCACATCTGTTTGACATTGACAGTGTTTTGTTTTGTACCAGCAGTTCCTGAAAACGAGTGATGGACGTGGCATCTAATGAGAACAACTTTTCAAAGTGATTTCTTCATTGTTCCAGGAAGAAAAAAATAAACAATTGCCATGTATTTGTAATAACAAACTCCTGTCCCTTTGTTATTTATGTGATTTGTGGAATCATAAATCTTTTAAGAAAATTGTGTTCTTCATGAATTGATTGAGTATTTCCATGCTGGTTGCAATTTATTTTTTTTGTTATTACTTTCCTCCTTTTTTAAAAACATAATTGTGATTTAACTATAATGGCTGCCTATATTTAAACTTCTGTAGCCGTTTGTTATATAATTCTTATTCTTGTTACCTGTCATAATGAAATGTTTAATTTAAAAAAAAAAATGACCCACCTTGTTGTCCATTCCCTTTCTATACACTCTTTTTCTCCTAACTGTTTATATTTTGTTTCTTCTTTTGCAAACATGTTGGTTTATATATATATATATATATATATATATATATATATATATATATATATATATATATATATATATATATATGCAATAGGAATACTGTATGTAAGTGTGAGATATGGACAGATGCACAGGTACCTCAATTGAACAAAATATTTTATATACATATTTCAAGTATTGCCAAAGTCACAACATCACAGTGCTATTAGAGCAATCTTAAGTACATAAGTGAATGTGCAACTTTCAAACTTCAAAAACAACATTGGTCTAACTAACTGTGATCTCTGAAGGAGGAGGAATTCGAAACCTTGTAGCTAATTATTAAGAGTTACTAGTTTATCCATTTACTCTTTTAGCTTCAGTATTTCTAGTGATTCATGCATATCCAGATTCTCCATGTGATGTTGTGATGTTTGCTGTTTTTCCTCTCTCTATACATATATATACACACACACCATCATATATTTATACAACACACCCTTTCACTAATTATTTGTACCTGTATGTCATGTTTGTTAGACACAAAAAAATATCCCACAGATTTTTACTTGTTATATTTTATTAGCGCTAAATATTTTGCTCTTTAATCACTTTTTCAGATCAAATGCAAATAAAATCATTAGTTAATAAAGCTTACATAAAACTGGAAGCACTGCTTATTTTTACATATTTGTCAGTACAAGGCTGAGCTGAATACAAAATATGAATTTAAATCTAATAAGTCTAAATAGTTATTTGTACTTTTATTTAGTAAAATGACTGTGCTAACTATTATTATTATTGACAGATTGGATAAATGAATTATACTGACACAATATGTGCTTGACTTCCAGTAACTTGCATATACTGTATGCATAAATTTATGTAAATTTTTAACATAAATTACTACGTCATACTTCAACCGAAAAACACCAATACTGAATTAGAATGTTGTATTTAGCTATGTAATAACATTTGTGATTGCATACACATTTTTAACAAAGTAAAAAACTGGTTCAAACTAGAAAAACAAGAACTTCTTATCTTTACTGGAAATTGTACTGGAAACTATTGGTGTGTTTTAGTGAAAACCTTTTCTTAGTGCTTTGTTTTTCACCATAACAAACTTGCTCACAAACACACGAGCAAAATGCGAGTCCACAAGATATTTGTAAGTCTTGACGGTAGTAGTTGGGGGTTCAGCAGCCACTACTGGAGATTGTAATTGAACAGAAGAGCTGCTGTGTAAAACGTGGTGAGATATTTTTGTAACATAGTCGACAATCCTGTTGTACTGCTGCTCCGACAGTCTTTCTCTTACGCCCTCAGCCTGAAAAAATAAAGGGGACAGAACAGATGAATATTGGGTGGTTAAATACTACCTCAGAATCTAGGAAGTGATTTTTCAATTAAAAAATCTACTTTTCACAAAAAAAAAATTAGCGTTTTAACCAATTACATGCCATGAAGGGTTTATATTTATTTGTACAGTCAAGGGCAGTAAGATTACAAAACTACACATAACAAAACATAATCACAGCGAAGCTTCAATAAAAGGCATGCATTACATCTCAAGTGTGAGGTAACCCTCTCCCTGCTCCGGTGACAGAACACCTGGTGCACACCTGGAGTACAACACCGATCCTTACCTCTAATTCACACGGCACTCTCTGTTGCTTCAGTATGACTGTGAGCAGGTTGTCCTGGGCAGTGTCTTGAGAACACTCGATTTCGGTGACAGGAAACGCCTGCTGCTGCGTGTCTTCACTGAGGCTGACCACAAACAGCACCTCGGAGGTGAGCAGCAGGCAGCCCTCGTGCTCCTGCCCCGAGCCGCTCACAATGGTGACGTCCAGAGCCATGCACATCTCTGGCCTCCCCAGCGACTGCAGCATTTTCCTGTTCCACACAAAGTACATGCTGCTGTCAACAACCTTTTCTGGTACTGCATTATATTTAAGTAAATCTCCTGATTTGTATTACATACAACATAATATTCCTATCGAGCAAGTACCAAACACTAAATAACTTGTTTTCAGAGACTATTACATACACAAAACAAATTAAAGGTAACAATACAGAAGGGATATATGCAACCTTGACATTGCTGTCCAATAAAAGAATATGTAAGCCACCCAAACCAGGAGAACAGCAATGCAAAGGGCTGAATAAAAACTGCACAGCAGCTATCACTATCAACACCATTATAAGGCTGAATAAGATTGGGGTTGTTGATCTAATGGAGGATACTGGGAGGGCCTGAACAAAATCACCCAGGTGGCCGTATTTTAAAAACACTGATTCAAACCACACACAATACATGTGCTTGAAGGCCTGACAATATGAAAGCCAAACTGCCACAACATTACTCACTGATCAGACTGCTCTGTCTCAGTGGAAGCCTTGTTTTATTTGTATTTTTTGTCTCCGTAGTTTGTATCACTTAGGGACTGAATGAGTGCGTATTCATCATACATCTTTTTCTCCGACAACATAGATCTTAATAAACAAAATACATTTCAATCATGTTTTACTGCATTTCTTTTTTGTATTATTCTGATATTTATACCTCTAGGGTTTTTCATTACAAGAACTTGGAACACATAAGTACAACGGGGATTTGAGACTGCCGATGACATCAACCAGCCTAATACGAATGCATTTAATTGAGGCTCACTAACTAACTCAGTGATGCACAATCTGGATGATGGAGACATGTCTGTGGATAATGTCATAGTAAAAGCAGGCAAAAAACAAAACAAAACATAACTTTTGATACGAGCGAAAAATGACCTGCTAGCTGAACTATAAGTCAGGGCCTGAGGAACTAACTATGCTGTCAAAAAGAAGTGGTTTAATAACGTTACCAGATGTATTTGATGTGGCTGTTTGGAGCCTGAGCAGCCTGTAGTTCGTTGGGAAGATAGAGCTGTTTGGGAAGCTGACAAAGTCCAGCCCCATGTAAAATACCTGAATTAAAAATAAAAGGAGGAAAGATTTAAATTTTACTATTCGTTTCCTTGCAGTTGAGTGCTTCACTGATGTCATTTATTTTGAACAGTTCATAAAACAAGCCCAGATCCCCAAATTATGTCATTTCTTTGGAACATGCAGGAGGCAAATAATTCATTTCAATTGCTACCATGCAACAACGACGCACTTAACCTCAAAGACCTTACATTAGATAGGAAGAAAAAAATGAACACTCCAAAGCCAACAAGAAAATAGCTGGGAGATTAAGCACTACACCCTGGAGAGCCATCGTTCCTAAATGGAATCACACACTTCATTTACAATTGATGTACTGTAATACTGAGCTGTTAGCACTGCAGTTAACTTCAGTGCGCAGGGCTCGACAATAACACATTTTTTAGAAAACATGAACAAGACCAAATTGGCTTTAATGTGTCAGTTAACTTTTCATCATAACTGTCAAAAGTACCTTATACCACAGAAAACAACTAATAAATAATTACCTCAGGCCAAACAAAATGTAACTTTATTTACTTCTATCATTTTGCAGACGATTTATCTGCATTTTAATTTTCATAAGTGACAAGTGCAAACCAGATTGGTTGTGGTGCTTAAAGTTTCCTTAGTATTGGGAGCGCTGACCTAAAACTTAAAATGTAAATCTGAAATGACTTATTTTCTATGTTTGTCTGGATATAACATGATGACTGACACTGTACTGTATGTAGGTGATTTAAGGTGATACTACTGGATTCTCTGGTTGAAGAAAGCAATACTATCTTCCAGCTTGTAAGTCTATAGTCTGTACTGTGAAGACTGTAGTAAAGAGCAGTGTCTTCACTCACCGAATCCCGTCTGTGAGACCAGCTCAGCTGCTCCTCCGATAGGTTTAGTAAACACTCCCACGATTCCTTTCCCCACACCCGAGATCACTCCTTTGGCTTTGCTTCCAGCAGATCCGTGTGTCTCTGAAGTTTTCTGAAAGTTTTGCATCGGCTGGTCCACAATACCAGCAATGGCCCCTAAAGCAGATAATTAAACAAAACAGTGTTACAGTAGGGAAGGTCTAGAAGCTCTTCTTTTTCAGGAAGACGTTAAATGATTGCTTGTATGTATGTGCTTATATATATATATATATATATATATATATATATATATATATATATATATATATATATATATATATATATATATATATATATATATTTTAACTAGTATTTTCTGGATCATCTATTTTTGTGTATTAAATTACGCACAAATCACCCATGTGGATATATTTAAAACGTACTCACTTTTTCTGTAAAGCCTTACAACAAAATAGTTCACTTGTATGGGCCAGCAATAGAATACCTTCCATTACCCTGTGCTACTTGGTACCACACATGCACTTATTCTCTCTTTTGTAATTAGGAGTCTACACAGTAATCCACAGCTGGGACAACAGGAGTATGTGGACACAGGGCAACTTACACAGTCGTGTCATGAAATCGGCAGCACTTTCAAAACTGATTCCCTTCACTGGAGAGCTAGCCTGTGAGTACTGAGCGAGCAGGCTGATGCCCTTCACTGGACAGCTAGCCTGTGAGTACTGAGCGAGCAGGCTGATGCCCTTCACTGGAGAGCTAGCCTGTGAGTACTGAGCGAGCAGGCTGATGCCCTTCACTGGAGAGCTAGCCTGTGAGTACTGAGCGAGCAGGCTGATGCCCTTCACTGGAGAGCTAGCCTGTGAGTACTGAGCGAGCAGGCTGATGTCCTTCACTGGAGAGCTAGCCTGTGAGTAATGAGCGAGCAGGCTGATGCCCTTCACTGGAGAGCTAGCCTGTGAGTACTGACCGAGCAGGCTGATGCCGAGGCGGGAGAGTCCCTGTCGCAGGCCGTCCCCCAGGCTCTCAGGAAGCTGCCTCCTCCACTCCTCCTGCCGGTGGTAATGCTCCTCATCCAGAGACAGGCGGTCCATATTCCTTGCCAGGCTGGTGGCCAGGTTCGTGATCGACGTCAGAGTGCCTGAACACAATCGAGACGGTGGACTTGCCATCAACACAAACACACCTCTTTGACAGACTGTCCTCTTTCTCGATAAAAACATTGTTCTAAAGAAGACGCAATAATGCAGCACTTCACAATAATATTTCACTTTGAACTTTTCTGTAATGTACTAAAACATGCAGCATCTCAAAATAACTTATAACTTATAAGCAACTGCAGTACATGGTAGTTTATTTACATAACTGTGTCAAGGACACCAAGGTGAATACAATGCACTTTTCTTTTCCACAGAATGTATATTTTAACTAAAGCTAGCTGGCCATAACAGAAGGACACTAATAGAGTGTTTTTTTTTTTTACCATAAATTTGATCCATCTGCTTTTCAACAGGGTTCTGGACCTAGGTTCTACCTGACTTTCTATCAAGTTTCAGGTTGTTTTGTGATAATGTACTCAAGTTATTGCGGTAAAACTGTTGGTGGCAATGGACAGCCCTGAAACTGCAAACAGCTGTTTGTTACAATCCCTCTATTGTTCACAAAACAACTCATTTACTTATCAGTTACTTTAGCTACATTATGCACCTCCCTTAGGTTATAAAGCACAGCTAATTAGAAAAGAGACAACTGAGTGGCTTGTTATTTTCCAAAAACAAAGTAGGCAAAAAATAATGAAATAAGCTTTCACGTGGAGCACAGGGGGCACACTGACCATGGTTAACTGCATGACTATGTCTTAGTGATTCAGTCAAGATTACATGTGCAGGTTTGATAGTCTCTGCAAGGTGCTGAAGGGCAGGGCACGGTTTGCAGACACATTATTCAGTCCCCTCATTATAAGCCAGTAGCATTTCCAAGGCAGAAAGGGCAGGAAACAGGAAGGTACCTTTGGATATGTGTTTAACAAAGGAAGTGGTCCCTCGGGAGACTCCACTGACAAAGGCTCCAGGGCCACGGGTCAGCCCCTCATAGGGGAGCCTGAAGAAGTCAGCAATGCCGTTCCCTATACTCCTCACCAGACTCGCGGGGCTGCCCAGGATTTCCAGAGACCCAACCACCCAGCCTGTGGGGACAAGGGTGGAAAGGTTTTAGCAAATAATAATAATAATAATAATAATAATAATAATAATAATAATAATACGAAACCACCTTCTTGTGCCTTTGCCTTTTCTTCAAAGTAGGGCACTATAAACCCACAGTTCTGCCTTTTTAACATGGAGGTGATTTTATTGCATCATCAATGTCTTTAAACAGATAACAAAAAGGATGTATAAAGTTCCTTGATACTTTGGAAGATCGGAACACAATCACTGAACCCCTTGATTTCTTGATATGCACATCACAATTATATCATTATTTACACACAATTTGTGGTTTCAGACATGAAACCTTATTTTAATTAATGTACAGTGTGGTTTTGCTTTTCTTCTCTTCGATGAGATAAGAAACTGTACATTGTTTTTAGTCTCCTAAGCCTGTATTCTTACATGTTTACAGAGCATTCTTAAATTACCTGCGAGACTAGCGTTTTTGCTGTGAACCCCTTTTCAAAGATGTTTTTGTTACCCTTATTCAGATTATGACCAAGGTCCAAGAATGCTACGTTAGTGAAAAGAAATATAGGTATGTGATGCAAATACATGTCCGGTTGAATCAGTTTAGAGGGAACATTTTTCCAAATATACACGCTATAACTAGAGACACTAAAGTCCAACAAGCAATTAGAATGATTTCTGAGGTGGAAATTAGTGGGTTAAATGTTCCCATATGTTTGTAAGTTATCAAGACACTGTGCCTCACTGCAAAGCAATCCCACGTGCATTTCATACCTATTTCAACTAATCAATATTTCCTAGAAATGACGAAAAAGAACATTACTTAATTTAAAATGCTTATGGAGTCCAATAAAAGCTGGAAGGACAAAAAACAAAAAACTCAGTAATGTTTTCTTTGCTATGGGATAGAGCTGGCACAGAGTGCATATAACAGTTAATATTGTGTTTATAATATCTTTCCATTCAATGTCAATTTCCTTGAGAGCACAGCATTTAATTCTACATTGTTGTCTGCAATCATCCAAGCACGTTGGGATCTTTTCTTAATGATTATTTTCACATGCCCCCCGTTCTTCAGAAGGGGTCTTGGCTGTGTTCCATGTTGGGAATCATTTTTTTCATTGATTCCCCTAAGACCAGTGTATGCTAAGGTTTCCTCAATACAAAGCCAGCTTGGCACAGCAGAGGGAATGACCTGCCATCATTTTCCTGTCTAATCAGTAACCCCATCCTTGAGAACACTGCCCCTCGCCCCTCGCTAGCGTGTAACAGAGACGAGGAAACTCCCCTCATCATTTGGTAACGGTGAGCTCCTAGTTTGACAGGCAGCTGTAATTCAGTCTCATGACCTGCTACAGAAGGATTGTGGACCCACAGGGATAGCCACTTTATCCACAGTTAAGACAATTGTATTTGGCTTGTTTATAATAACTTAGGGCCATTTATTAAGTTATTAACGTGTATGTATTCCAAATAGTTTTTTGCAAGCAAAAACATTTAGATTGTTGTAAAAGCTTTGTGTACTTTATATATATATATATATAAAAAAAAATTCCAGTATGCTGTTGTGGCCCCTCACAGCTTCCCAAATATTTGGCCACACCGCTTTATGCTCTAATAGGGTTTATTAAAATAAGTGACTACATTAGGACCCGGATAGAGATTTAAGTGGTTCAATTACAGCATTTAGATCATGGTTGGAACAAAGACCTGGTGTGAAAGAGACAACTGTGTCTAACAACAAAACAGTAACACTTACCTGCCCGGAAAAGGGCCCCAGCAGCATAATGCATTGCCAATGCATGGATAAGTTGTCTGGCAGTAGTGTAGATGAGTCCTCTTTCAAACAAGGAAAAGGACAAAGGTGTATGGTCAGAGGCAATGTAAAGCTTTAAAGAGGCATGGATACTGACTAATAGGTTGACAGGCTGGATTGTCAACTTCTGCAGCTTTACTGGGTTTACCAGGGCTTGAATGGACTGTTCTACCTGCTCAGGCAGCACCAGGGCACCTAAAGAGCTAAGTGTCTTCACTGGCTTTTTGCCCAGTGCCCTGTCAGGGATATATGTGTGAAACAAAGTCTTTATGTAATAGAAAAATGTATCTTCCACATACAGCCTCGCTGGCTTTATCTCAAAAGTCACTTGGTCGACACCCAAGCCACTGTCCCGTGTTTCAGACAAGGAGAGGCAGAGCTGCAAAAAGCAGCTGTGTTTATATTCCTCTAGATCCCTGACGGACACTGTTGGGTTGGAATCCCGGGACCACTGCAGAGTGTCTGCTTTCTGCTCCTGGCAGAGCAAGACTGGGAAGTGAAAGCTTGATCTGTTGTAGAGCTGATTGTCCCCCTGCAGACTGGCGCAGTACACCTCCACAGTGTAGAGCTCAGGCAGCCCCTCCCTGGCCTCCGCCCCCAGCCCCCGAGCCGGAGCCATGTTCAGCAGGATCTTGGACAGGGTCAGTCGCAGCAGTTCCACTGAGGCCTTGTGGTTTGTGATGTCATCGTGCACTACGAGGCTGGCCTCACATAAGAGTACCCTGAATGCAATGGTCTGTTTCACTGTTCTGTAACAAAAAAACAGATTAATATTATTATTAATTAGTCATTTAGCAGATGCTTATATCTAAAGCGACTTACAGAGACTTTGGGGTGAACTATGCATCAACAACTGCTGCTGCAGAATCACTTACGATAGGACCTCATTTTTACATCTCATACGAAGGATGGATAATGAAAATATATGATGAAAAACAGAGAAAGGAGGCCTAATTAGTGTGTAATACCTAAAAATTATCAGAAAACCAAATCACACATGAAGGAAATTTCCTAACTGATTCATCATGACAATCTCACTGTCAGACTCTCTATAAAGCAAGATTAATATGTGATTTTTTATGAATTATTTAAAAATCAAGTTCAAATTAAGAACATTTAGGTGTACCATGTCACTGTATGTGTCAGAGCACAAACAACCAGCAAAGAATCCGAAGAATACAGCAAATTTCATCCTGCAATTAATTGTTGCTGCCATTTTGAGGGGTAATTCTGTAATACAGGACACCTGCTTCGGTAATTTGAGTACTTCATACTTCTGCGGCAGCATAGTTTATAGATCCCATTGCAAACACAAAATCTGAGACCTTAAAAACTCTGCTACAGAAACAGGAAGAAATGCATACATGGAGAATATCTCCAAGTTAAAAAAAGGTCTAAACTCTCCATCATATATGCTTTGGAGTGTCTGTATTACGTTTTTGTGTATTGCGCTCATGTGCACTCAACACAGCAAGGGAATAACACACGACAGGGAGTGAGTTGTGCTGCATTAACATACAGCTGTAGTTGGGTTCGACCAACAAAGCTGTATGTTAATGCAACACAATGGACAAGCCCTGGAGCGTTTTCCCGCTTATAAAACGGATACAATAAAAAAGTTGTTGTTTTTTTTAAAAAAAGTTTTTGTTTTTTTTTAAACAATTTTATTTATATATCATTCTGCTTTGGAGAAAAAAACAGTCCCTCAAACAATGTTCTATTTGTTGTAAACATTAAACTGGAGGCTTTCAATGTTTACATTTATTGTAGTTAATTAAAATGAATGAAGCCTCTGCTGGTCTCAATCGCTCCATAAAACAGAGCTGACATAACCTGCCATGTTAGCCTTGTTAGTGACCAAGCATTTAAAAACACCAATCATGTTTTTTTGTTGATAATGAAAAGATACAGAAATGGAGGCAAAACAAAAGTTCACTATTCACGCATTACTGCAGCTGACCTGGAGAAGTCAATACAAAAATACATTATATTGGCAGTTTAAAATAACTTTGCTCACAGAAACAGGCCAACCCATCGCATTACAACAAAGAAAGGTAAGTCTATGGTTATTATTATAGTGTTTTTTTTTTTTTATGTGCTTATTTTTCAGTCAGCTTTACTGTTTATTGTTTGGTCTGCAGCGATCAAAACAAAATTCAGGTAATCCACTCACAAAAAAGTTTGAGAAACACTGCTCTAATAAAGTACATTGGTACAAAGTACAAAAGTAATTCCAGTAGAAATTACTCTGAATCGGGGCTGACTGCCATGTGCTGGTCTGATGGTTTACCTGTGGAGGCTGGTGAGGGTCACCCCTGCTTTTCCCTCAGGGGCCAGGGTGATAGTTACTGTACCGCAGAGGTGGATGGTATCTATGTACACACATCCATAGCCGGGCACAAACACAACCTTCAACACAAAAAACAAAGACAAGCTTTTAAACAAACAACAATCGTACTGTAAAACCAGAACATTCACTGGTACCTATTCAATTAATTTAGCTAAAATAGCGTCTTACATACTAGGAATGCTAAATAGACAGTTATGGCAGGAACAGATTCTATTTAGTACACTAAATTATAGTCGATAAATCCAGATTTTTATTTATATATATATATATATATATATATATATATATATATATATATATATATATATATACACACACACAAACACACAGGTAGTGAAAAAATGGAAACACCTGGGTGAATGAGGGACACCAAGTATATTGAAAGCAAGGGCTTCCACATTAATTAAGCAAATAACATCCCAGCATGCTTATGGTCATGTATCAAAATGCTAGACAGGCCTGGTTGCCTATAATTATGGCTAGCATGGCTGCAAGAGGAGACCTCAGTGACTTTGAAAGAGAAGTGATTGTTGGGGAGCGTTTGGCAGGAGCTTCAGTGACCAAGACAGCTCAACTTGCTGATGTTTCACGAGCAACAGTGTCTAAGGTGATGTCGGCATGGAACTCCGAGGGGAAGACATCATCAGCAAAGGGCAACAGTAGGCGGAAGCGCATACTCCAGAATCGTGATATCTGTGCATTAATTTCATCAAAAAGGGTCTGCCAAGAACTCCACAGAGCAGGATAACATAGTGGCCCAGCGCCCTATTAAGTGACTTTACATTGGTGTTTCCATTTTTTTGTTCACTACCTGTGTATATATATATATATATATATATATATATATATATATATATATATATATATATATATATATATATATATATCTATCAGATCTTACACTCAAGGGGGTAAAGTGAGGTTACATACTGTAGGTCACAAGCTCAAGTCATATAGTAAGATGGTGTCTAAACTAGCAATTAAAGACAGCATCTAGCAGTCTCTGTTCTGACATGTCATGTCATTACTGGATTTTAGCATTCACAGACCATTCATGACAAAGTTTTCTCTAAGAAAATGTACATTACACCATATGAGTGACTAGCAGACAGTTTATAGAATTGTACCTGGGTTCCAGGGCTGTTTATGTCAATGGCATCGCTCCACTCTTCTCCAGTTTCCTCTGAGGACTCCAATTTCAAGAGAATGCTGGGTAAAGTGTCTTTATTCTTGCAGTCTGGAAAGCTGGAGAGGTGGTGGTACAGTTCATGGTGCAGGGAGGACTCTGCAGGGATGGGTCTGCAGTACACCTTGGTCTTGGGAATATCTGAGAATCACAGCACATCACAATTATTATTATTATTATTTATTTCTTAGCAGACGCCCTTATCCAGGGTGACTTACAATTGTTACAAGATATCACATTATTTTTTAATGTCTCAACAGAACAATGTCTCTTCAGAACAGCTGGCAAGTAACTTATAGAAGTGTATACCTATATTGGTTGTATAATAATAGTGCAATGATAATGCACGGTTTTGAAATACTTCCAAATAATTAGAGCCCCGTGTTTTTCGCAAATACGTAATAGCACGGAATAAAATGAAATGCAACATATAAAACAAAATGAAAATATAAAACGAAACACAACAAAAAATCATTATAAAGCAAACATGCATGACATTTTTAAATTGGGAGGTTTATACAAACAATATTTTAAATAAATACTTGCAATTGTAGTTGTCAAGACGCAGCCGTTACCATAGACACAGTCTGAAGGGAAAGGGAAGCTCTGACTAGCACTTGCACAGATGTATAATTTGGAGAGAGTCGTTTGGAAAGATACCGTTGTTAAGCAGTAGCTGTTTATTCATTTTCCTTTTGGGGAAAATATGGCTTGTTTGCTTATATTTTGTATTAATATGCTAATTCTTTGTTTTATTTCAAGTGGTGTAAACCTTGCACTGGAGCAAATGCTGTTTTGGTTTTGAATGAATTTGAATGGATCTGCTTTGCTTAGTGTTTAAATACTGAGAAACCCCAAGCTTGTTGTATACTGGAGCCCTGCTTCAGTGCAGTGGGATTGAAATACAATTCCTATCTTTTTATTTAATGAGTAGATTGCTGTATGTGCAATTATTAGGACAGCCCCACAATAATAGGGCAGTGTAAATATATATATACAGCTCTGGAAAAAATTAAGAGACCACTGCAAAATTATCAGTTTCTCTGGTTTTACTATTTATAGGTATGTGTTTGGGTAAAATGAACATTTTTGTTTTATTCTATAAACTACTGACAACATTTCTCCCAAATTCCAAATAAAAATATTGTCATTTAGAGCATTTATTTGCAGAAAATGACAACTGGTCAAAATAACAAAAGATGCAGTGTTGTCAGACCTCGAATAATGCAAAGAAAATAAGTTAATATTCATTTTTAAACAACACAATACTAATGTTTTAACTTAGGAAGAGTTCAGAAATCAATATTTGGTGGAATAACCCTGATTTTCAAGCACAGCTTTCATGCGTCTTGGCATGCTCTCCACCAGTCTTTCACATTGATGTTGGGTGACTTTATGCCACTCCTGGCGCAAAAATTCAAGCAGCTCGGCTTTGTTTGATGGCTTGTGACCATCCATCTTCCTCTTGATCACATTCCAGCAAGTTTTCTTCCAGGACAACCTTGTACTCGGCTTGATTCATGCGTCCTTCACAAAGACAAATCTGCCTGATTCCAGCCTTGCTGAAGCACCCCCAGATGAGTCCAATGTTCAGCTTTGCCCAACACCTGGTCGTCTAATGGTTAGACGGAGACCTGAAGAGGCCTACAAGCCACAGTGTCTCGCACCCACTGTGAAATGTGGTGGAGGATCGGTGATGATCTGGGGGTGCTTCAGCAAGGCTGGAATCGGGCAGCTTTGGCATGAATCAAGCCAAGTACAAGGTTGTCCTGGAAGAAAACTTGCTTCCTTCTGCTCTGACAATGTTCCCCAACTCTGAGGATTGGTTTTCCAGCAGGACAATGCTCCATGCCACACAGCCAGGTCAATCAAGGTGTGGATGGAGGACCACCAGATCAAGACCCTGTCATGGCCAGCCCAATCTCCAGACCTGAACCCCATTGAAAACCTCTGGAATGTGATCAAGAGGAAGATGGATGGTCACAAGCCATCAAACAAAGCCGAGCTGCTTGAATTTTTGCGCCAGGAGTGGCATAAAGTCACCCAACATCAATGTGAAAGACTGGTGGAGAGCATGCCAAGGCGCATGAAAGCTGTGCTTGAAAATCAGGGTTATTCCACCAAATATTGATTTCTGAACTCTTCCTAAGTTAAAACATTAGTATTGTGTTGTTTAAAATGAATATGAACTTATTTTCTTTGCATTATTCGAGGTCTGACAACACTGCATCTTTTTGTTATTTTGACCAGTTGTCATTTTCTGCAAATAAATGCTCTAAATGACAATATTTTTATTTGGAATTTGGGAGAAATGTTGTCAGTAGTTTATAGAATAAAACAAAAATGTTCATTTTACCCAAACACATACCTATAAATAGTAAAACCAAAGAAACTGATAATTTTGCAGTGGTCTCTTAATTTTTTCCAGAGCTGTATATATATATATATATATATATATATATATATATATATATATATATATATATATACAGTACTGTGCAAAAGTTTTAGGCAGGTGTGAAAAAATGCTGTAAAGTAAGAATGCTTTCAAAAATAGACATGTTAATAGATTATATTTATCAATTAACTAAATGCAAAGTGAATGAACAGAAGAAAAATCTAAATCAAATCCATATTTGGTGTGACCACCCTTTGCCTTCAAAACAGCATCAATTCTTCTAGGTACACTTGCACAAAGTCAGGGATTTTGTAGGCATATAGTCAGGTGTATGATTAAACAATTATACCAAACAGGTGCTAATGATCATCAATTCAATATGTAGGTTGAAACACAATCATTAACTGAAACAGAAACAGCTGTGTAGGAGGAATAAAACTGGGTGAGGAACAGCCAAACTCAGCTAACAAGGTGAGGTTGCTGAAGACAGTTTACTGTCAAAAGTCATACACCATGGCAAGACTGAGCACAGCAATAAGACACAAGGTAGTTATACTGCATCAGCAAGGTCTCTCCCAGGCAGAAATTTCAAGGCAGACAGGGGTTTCCAGATGTGCTGTCCAAGCTCTTTTGAAGAAGCACAAAGAAACGGGCAACGTTGAGGACCGTGAAGCGCAGTGGTCGGCCAAGGAAACTTACTGCAGCAGATGAAAGACACATCATGCTTACTTCCCTTCGCAATCGGAAGATGTCCAGCAGTGCCATCAGCTCAGAATTGGCAGAAAACAGTGGGACCCTGGTACACCCATCTACTGTCCGGAGAAGTCTGGTCAGAAGTGGCCTTCATGGAAGACTTGCGGCCAAAAGCCATACCTCCGACGTGGAAACAAGGCCAGCGACTCAACTATGCACGAAAACACAGGAACTGGGGTGCAGAAAAATGGCAGCAGGTGCTCTGGACTGATGAGTCAAAATTTGAAATATTTGGCTGTAGCAGAAGGCAGTTTGTTCGCGAAGGGCTGGAGAGTGGTACACGAATGAGTGTCTGCAGGCAACAGTGAAGCATGGTGGAGGTTCCTTGCAAGTTTGGGGCTGCATTTCTACAAATGGAGTTGGGGATTTGGTCAGAATTAATGGTCTCCTCAATGCTGAGAAGTACAGGCAGATACTTATCCATCATGCAATACCATCAGGGAGGCATCTGATTGGCCCCAAATTTATTCTGCAGCATGACAACGACCCCAAACATACAGCGAAAGTCATTAAGAACTATCTTCAGCGTAAAGAAGAACAAGGAGTCCTGGAAGTGATGGTATGGCCCCCACAGAGCCCTGATCTCAACATCATCGAGTCTGTCTGGGATTACATGAAGAGAGAGAAGCAACTGAGGTTCCTTCAAAAACTGTGTGCAAGTGTACCTAGAAGAATTGATGCTGTTTTGAAGGCAAAGGGTGGTCACACCAAATATTGATTTGATGTAGATTTTTCTTCTGTTCACTCACTTTGCATTTTGTTAATTGATAAATATAAACTATTAACATGTCTATTTTTGAAAGCATTCTTACTTTACAGCATTTTTTCACACCTGCCTAAAACTTTTGCACAGTACAGTGTATAGATATATATATACATACATATACACATACACACACGGTATATATTTATTTTATCTTATTGTATTTTTATAGAGGGCGTGGGCAGTATTTACTGTAAATAGGCAGTTAATTAAAAAGAGTGTGGGACTGTAAGTTACCGTTACTGCCGCAAATGAGAAATTATGGTAACAGAATTATTTTTCTGTGCTAGGTTTGTATGTAAAAAAAAAAAAAAAAAAGTTAGTAGTTAAAACATGATGATTATTATACTATTATTGATATACATCTGTTTCAGTTGTTTTATTTATGTGCATCTGTAATAAAACAAAATAAAATGAAATTTGTGAAAAATAAAACGAAAAATTATAAAAAAAATAAAAAGAATTTCACGGGGCACATTGCCATAAAAACACAAAAGCAAACATTGAATTCAATATGTGTCTGAATGATCTTGATACTGCAGATGCTAGTGTTGTATTAAAGGCCTTTAAATGAAATGGAAAAAAATCTGCCACACCACAGAAGCATATTTTTTTATTTTCAATGGACACCCACCATTTTATACAGGGTTGTGCATAAACAATTGTGCCTTTTCAGTGGTGTGTAAAGGTGTATACTTGTCACAAAAACGGATGGAGTGCATGTTTGAGTGTGTTGGTCTGCTTGCAATTTGTAACCCAGCGCTACCACTCTCAATGGGACCTAACCTGGCCCACTCAGGGGAGCTTGTGCTGGCTGGCTGGTTCACCTCTATTGTAATGAGGCCAGTGGCTGCCCGCCCTCCAGCACGATGAAAAACAGGATTCCAGGTCAATCAACTGCTGCCAAATACACAACTTCCTGATGATCACGGAGCAAGCAGTGGCCCATACCAACAACAGGGCAGACTGCAGCTTTCAAATCCCCACGGAGTGAAGTGAGAATTACACAAGAATAATACAATCAGCGTAAATTCTAAATCCCACACTGAAATACACCTCACTCCTGACTTCAACAAAACAGCCACCCCTGCTGCTCAATCCTTGGCTGACCATGTCAAATTGTGTTGTTTTACCTTTTATATTCTCTTTCATAATGAGTGGGACTGGGCACTTGCTGTTGATTATCATGCGAGGACAGGGGTCTTCGGTCAGAGTCACGTAGGTCACCCCCAGGTGTTCTTGGTATGTCAGGACAATGGCTCTGAAACAAAAAAAAAACAAAAAAAACAATATTTACTATCAAAAACAGAGCAGGGAATCATAACTGCAACAGGAGTCTCTCGCAACATGACCTGAATTCCAACAAGCTGTGTTCTCTCGATCTAATTAGTACAACCTTTGTACGCCACTGAACTGAAAACATGTCAAATCCAATCTTGTGCAGCTGTCAGGCCTGCATGGATTGTGGGTTGTGTTTCACTCCCCAAAGGTGGCAAGGGCAGCGTATTATAGCTCCATGTTAATGGATCACACTGTTCAGCCTGCTCTGCCAAATATTTGAACGGGATGATCGCACTCACTCAAGTCGTAACCCTGCTGATTTTAATAGTCGCTTCATGCAGTATTTAAAAGGGTGTGAAATCTCTCAACATCAGGGAGTGTACAGAGCAGAAGGTGGTTTGATAAACTGGCACGGCAGGGTGTTTGAGTGGGGCAGAGTTTTCTGAGAAGTCAGTTACTGTCCTGAATACAGTCAGGCACAGAGCTGGGAAGGCTACCTAAATACACTTCACTCCTGACTTAAACAAAGCAGCCACATCTGCTGCTCAATCCTTGACTGAAGTATGTCAAATTGTGTTGTTTTCAGGATACCAACTTCTGTCCACTGAAGTTGTTAAGTCACACCCATACCCATGCACCAGGAAAATCATACTTTCCATTTAGGAATATATTATCATTTGAGCTCAATTATTTCATGCTGTTGTAGTTAATAAAAGTGGCACTTAATAAATAGGATGATGTGCTATTACATGGAGCTAAATGAGGCAAAACCAACTATTTTTATGAAGATGCTGTTCAAAGTTCCATTAGACAATGTATTTTTTCACTGAAGCAAGTTCATATATAATGAGAACAAACTTCCTATGGAAATGATGAGGGCATGAAACTGAAACATTTAAGCTTGACGGGGCATGTCCACTAAAGGTTTTTTTCCTC
Organism: Acipenser oxyrinchus oxyrinchus; assembly: GCA_030684275.1. Classification (NCBI taxonomy): domain Eukaryota; kingdom Metazoa; phylum Chordata; class Actinopteri; order Acipenseriformes; family Acipenseridae; genus Acipenser; species Acipenser oxyrinchus. Next base: position 16,662,183 of record CM060249.1, on the reverse strand, counting down.
TTAAAAAAACAATAATAGAATATAAACTTAAAGGCAGCAAATGAACGCCTTTGCACACAAGTGCAACACACCTGGTACAGAATCCGCTCTCGCTGCAGGGTTGGATAGGCACGGCCACGCTTTGCCTTGGAAAATCTTGCCTAATCCCAGCTGGCAGGCTCCAGCAGCTCTGGCCGCCCGCACTGTCCGCCCCAGCTCCAGGAGAGAAGCTCAGCAGCATTTGTTTGCTGGGAAGTGGGGCTTCGACATCTGAGCGTCTGGTGTCAGTGAGCAGGTCCCAACATGGAACAGAACTGGGCTGTGGAGAGGTTTGGCTCCCAGCTGGGCTGAGGCTGAACATAGCGCTGTCTGGCATGTTCACAGGCTGGAGAGGAAAAAACACAGCTGTGTGACCACATCACTTCTCTCACTTTGCACTGAACTGTCCTTTTACCAACTTGAAAACTAAGACAAAATTAGAAGCAGAAACAACATAACATCTCGAAATATCTAAGTATATTGAGAAATGCACTAGCTGCAATCAAAATCATCTCATGAATAATTGCTTGCCCTGTCCCTGTGATACAACAGATATTGTTAAACAATTGCTGTTGGAAGGGCAGTGCAACATGATTAAGCTGGAGCATCCTAGCATCTTTTTTTTATTGCTGCAAAGGCTATTTATGGAATGAGCCAAACAATAATACAATGTTTGCATGGTTATTCCAAAGGAACCCTGTCCTCATGTTTCTGGCAAAGCACTAAATGTATTTTGGAGCACAATGGCGTGTGTGCCTGTTAACAGAATCATTCATATTTACATTTTTTCTGAAGTTTCTTACCTGATTAATAGAATCTGTATTATCGTTTTCTGACTAGATCACTGTTTGCCATGCTTATTAACTTACTGACTGTTTTGTAAAGAGTCCTTAAGGGTGATTGCAGGGAGGCATGTTAATGTTACAATCCCTTCAGTGTGCAAAGCTTCACCTACGGGCTTCAGTGCTAGCACATAGCTAACTTCATATCATTTTTTACAGTCTAACCAACACTGTTCTTCTGTATTACTTTTATTAATTATTTACCCTTTCAAATTAAGATAGCTGATACACTAATCTAATCAATACAACAGTATCTTAAATTTAACGCATCTTAAAGTCCCCACGTATCAATAGACAAAGATTAGGGAGTAAGCAGTCGGTTGCCATTGATATCTGTTTAACATGAATAAATGACTGCAAAGTGACCTAGCAAGTATTAATGGTTACACTGTACGCTACAAACCCAGGCATTCTAAGTAATTAAAGTCAGTGGGGGAAACAAAATCTGAATTTGGCACAAGACAGGACCTGATGAATACCCATTTGTGTTTCCGTGCATCGTTGCAGAGTTGAGGTCTACGACCCTCTTAGGTCACCCACTTACTTGCTGTGCAACCTTGGACAAGCCACTTCACTTTCTCATGGATTAAAGGGCTGTAAAGGGGCCAGGCACTATTTCTTTATCAGGAGCAATCCTTTCATCAATCTTTATTCTCCATTGATGCTAAGAAATAAATAATGATTTCCATTTCCTTTTATCAGTCAAGAACACCATACCTCATCTCTTGTGCTTAGTTCTACAGCAGACAAGATGGGTCTGCAATAGATCTGGTATGGAGTGTTGTTGACTAAAATGGTCCTGTCTTCAATCTGCAGGATCTGAATCCCGTGCCTCACCACTGAAGAAATGCAGAACTGGCACAACTGCAATAAAAAAAACAAAAGATATAGGACCGTGATCATTAATAACTTGCTCTGGAATTCATCAATCATTATTATACCTTCACATTCCATCTCAATAAATAATACAGTTCAAACATTACTAACAGGTGCTATTACAGAGTTATAGGATGGTGAATGTCAGTGCATGGGGGAATGCTGGCATGAGTAGAAATGAACATGGCAAGAATTGTTTACATGATGTGAGTGTTAATATAACCCATTATGCGGCTGATTGCGTGCCTAAAGCTCCATTATATATCATTAAGTCTGTAATAATGCAATATATAAAACTAAATGTTTTTTTTTAAAAAAACCTCTGTAATATAAAAAGGGATACTCATCAGTTTATGTGCATATACAGCTATGGCCAAAGGTTTTGCATCACCCTATAGACTTAACTAATTTAGCGTCATAAAGTCGAATGAAACCTGATGAATAATGTTACATTAACATATTAAATTACATTTCAAAATCTAATATCAAATATTGTACTACTGTACTATTATGGCTTCCCGTAGACTTTTGCAATATTATTTTGTAGTTTCTTTGATTACATGATGTTAAATAAAAGATCACAATTATGTTCCTATAGTTTTTAAAACATTTTTTATTACGTCTTAATCCTAAAATTCTAGGTGATGCAAAAATGTTGGCCATAGCTGTAGCTATATATACTAATCCATCATCCTTTGCTATGCTAAGCAGAGTATAATAGCCGTTCTGAAGAAGTGTACTACCTTCCCTCTAACTGTTTTCCATAGGAACAACAGAAGCTGCAAGGCCTATGTGCAAGACACCAAAAGGCATAGCAACACAAAGATTCCTTGCTCCCTCCCTTCAGATTTTAATGGCAAGCTGGATTTCAAACCCTACTTTCTGATGTCCTGGGAAGGCCCCCAGTTTGATTTCAGCATCAACAAATCCCTCCTCATCCAGCGAGAGCAACTCCGCTCCAGTGTCATCCTTCCACTTCGGGGAGGTGAAGTCGTGCACCAGTTTAATTGCAGTGGACTTATGTACTGTGTTGGTGTTTGCCCAATAGATTCCAATTTGAAAGGGCTCCTGGAAGAAGAAAAAAGGAATTCTGATTTCTGAAATGTTCTACTCATGATTCAGAATTCTACACTGGTGGTTGTGTTGAAAATGCATTCCTCAAAAGAGTTCCATACTCCCTCTTTTCTAGTCTAATTTTTTATAAAAACACTTTAGGGGGTGTTGAATGAATCACATTTTAATCAAAGCCATCTGAAAATAAAATACATGTTTTGAACATAATTAACAACTTGATAGATTTGGTTAAACATAGCGGAAAAAAAACTGATGAAATGACCTAAAACAAATGCTTGAATGTCCTGTTTTGTTTCAATTGTTACATGATGTACATTTTGTGGATTGCTATTCAGCAATAATTTAATAGAGACAAGCATTTCAAGATGCTGGCAAAAAACCCCATCAAATTTAGAAAAGAGTCCACACTCAGACAGGTTCTTGTATCCAATGATCACAACCTGAAAGGTGTGACATCCAAGATATTAGCATTAGATGACCAGAGTGTGAGAGCAGGGACATAGCTGGTAAACAGCTCACTGGGATGTGTTTTAGCCATTAAGGCCTATTTACTCCTCTGATTGGTCGATGGTCAGTTCTCTAGCTGCTGTGCACCAAAATCTTTTTTTTTTTTGTCGTGGCACGGTGTGTCGTTCTCCACGTTTGCTTGTCGCACCGCATCTGGTGTGAATAAGTCTTTATACATTATTTGTAGCAATATATCATTTAAACACCTTGTAAACCCAAAAAACAACCCAAAAAAGACTAAAAAAAAATGTCACTGCCCGAGTACACAAACAGCAACGTGACATACAGGCAGCCATTTTCAAAGAAGCAGCAATAGTTTCCTGTGGTATTCGAAGATTATTTTTTTTTACAATTTCAGCATTTTGTTATTAGGCTTAGTTCTATCAAACAGTACCAGCTTGGACAGATCGGATATGCTGACCAGACCCCCGTATTCTTCGACTTGCCAAGCAATACCACAGTTCAGAAAAAGGGAGAAAAACAGGTGTGAGTAATCATGACTGGAAATGAGAAGCAGCACATAACTGTAATGCTCTGTGTGACAGCAGACGGCCGCAAACTGCCTCCATACGTCGCTTTCTTATATGAGTAATTGAGGTTGTATCTTTGTAAATGCAGCTTTATTTGATGATTTTTTTTTTCTCAAATTGAGGGTGAGAAATTTGGTCTGGGTCTTAAATTCGAAGTTACGGTATACCATAAACTAACCCCTTACCTTTTTAGAAGATACAGCTGTTGTAAAGCCGAGACCCACCCCATTACACCCAGGTTTTTTGCATCTGTACTCACTTGTTTGTTGCCTAACCCTGCTGAATGGTTAATCTATGCAGCTGATGACTGCAATGAACTCAGCATGTTTATATTTTTAATATTTTGCAAGTGTTGTGTATGGAATTGGTGACCGCACCTTTAATTGTGTCCAGTTGTAATATGGAGACAGCATGCTGGAGCTCCCATGCTCAGCGCTAGTGAAGTCCTGATCTGACAGCATGTAACACAGACAGCTCTTATGTGATTTACATACCATTTATTCTTCAGTAGAAACAAGTTTAAAAATCGCAGTGAGTTTGTTCTGCTATATTTACAATATTAAATACACCACAGCAAGCACATTGTCATATATTTTCATTAGCACAATTTGAGAGCTAAATTTAGTAAATGGCGTTTTTTCGTTTGTTTGTTTTGTTTACTGCAATCAAGTAAGCTGCAGTACATAATACACAGTCCCAAGTATTTCTGTGTGTTCTGCTTTCACATTCTTTTAAACGGTCAATTTGAGAAATAAACTTTGTTTTCCCTGCAACAGCTGAGCCTGCTTTAGTTCAAAAGTCACGCTACATACTGTTTTACATAATGGTAACTGTGCCTGCTTCTTTGGCTGAAGAGGTATTATCAGCTCAAAATCTAACTATGGAATCTTGTGCAATGAAATCATACTTAAACTCCTGACAGTAAAAAATGTAACTAAATCTATTATATCTGGGATGCAAGACGAAACAGACAAAAAAAATCTGCTGGTGTTAAAACACTTTTACAAGCATTTTTATTTGATCAAATTGTTACTGTCCTTCTCGCACATCAGTTTATTAAAACAGTGATACACGGTTTTTTATACAGACCAACGTCATGTCGCATTCCTAAACTATCCCCTTACCTTTTTATAAGATACAGTGTACCCTAAACTAGCCCCTTACCTTTTTATAAGATACAGTGTACCTTAAACTATCCCCTTACCTTTTTATAAGATACAGTGTACCTTAAACTAGCCCCTTACCTTTTTTCTAATGCTTGCATTTATTAGAAGTGGTCCTTACTGCAATTACTCAAATATTATTATTTTAAGAGGGGACTGCATTAATTAAGAAAATGTATTTTGAAGCTACTGTATGCTCCCCCAAAGTAGCCCATCACATATAATATGGCCTGCATATCGTAATATCATATCAAGACCTTAGTGTATTGTTACAACCCTGTTAATAAATTCTGTACAAATGAATGATAAGTTGTCTGTGGGTTTTTACTTAAAAAGCTAACACATGTGATACAAATAGTTTATATTGATCAAAATATTTCTATCCTTTTTCAGTCACGCAAGAACATTGGTAGTTAACACCAAACAAGCTCAAATTTTGCCAAGGGAAGCCTTATAAAAGTGGCATGATTCCGATTTGTGTACTGATCAAGAGCCATGTGGGAATTAACTGGCATCTCAATTTCAGTGTTGAGAAAATCCTTGGTAATTGTGTTTTAAAAAATAAAATATAGTTGCTAAAACAAAGTGCTCTTTAAAGAAAAGTCTGTCCCATACGTTACCTAATAATTACAAGTACTATGGTAACAATACTTTGTTCTTTGTTTATGTTTCATTGACCATTTGTTTTAATTGTGTACATGTACATACTGGAGGCAATAATTTCACACTTGCGGCTTACACAAGTGCCTAGCAGCCTCTTGTCAAAACACTGCTTTGTACAGAAGGTTGCTTCTCTCTCTGTATTGTGTTTATGTGCTTGGACTGTGGGTTTATATTTTTCTATGCTGCAAATCAGAAACAGGCAGGAGTTTTAGAATGTTTTAATCAATATAATCTTTTACAACAAACAGATTGTTCTGTGAACTGCAGCCACTTTTCTTCCAGCTATATAGAACTCTCAAGGTGAAGTGTGTCACCCCAATGTTCCACTGTGTATTTAGAATTCCAGTCTGGTGGAAGGCTTTATAGAGATTTTACAGAACCATGCTGATTTTAGACAAGTATTGTTAACGTGTCTGGATATACTGGTTGACGTGCGATGAAAAGTAACCACAGCAAAGGTCTGCTCTCATGTTACTAAAACATTTAATTTCCAAAGCACCTTCTGCCGACTGCATGTTGTTGTTGTTTTTGGTTCATGTCATTCTGTTGCTCAAACATTAACTGTTGTTCTCTCTTTCTTTACCTATTTTTGTGCTTGCATGAGAATCGTAAGTACTGTGACAGAATTGACTTCCTCAGTCCATTCAAATCATGTGACAATGTTACCTTTCAACAGTGTGAAGAAAAAGGATCATACCTTAATATTTGAGCAACAGAACCCATTGGTAGATTAATAAGATTGCTATGCACTTATCAATATGATAATACAAAATTTTACAAGTATGGCCCACTGGAGTTATGGTCATATAATAAATATCACTGTCATTTTTTTTTTTTTTTAAATACCTACAAATTGGAGGAATACTTACCATATTGTTGGTTCTTTAAAAGAAACAGGTGTCACATCCACATTGGGCAAGTGAACATTTATCTTTAAAAGGGAACCTACTATGTTGATATTTGGAATTGAGAATGCAGGTTTTTATATTTAGGTAATGATACATGATGTAATCAAAAGGTACTTGTAATAGTACAAGCATGGGGTTGCTAACCTTGAAATTGGGAGGTATGATAACTTTGCCAGCTGGGATCTGCAAGACTATCTTCTCTCCTTCGAAGAGCCACAGGTCCCACTTGGACTGGTTGACAAGGAGAGCCCAGGGCAGGAGCTCAATGAGGAGTGTGTTCAGACAGGGCTTCCAGGCTGAGAGTTTCACCTGCATTGGGCTGTCCCACTGAGCCAGCTGCTCCACAGTGCTCCTAACGGTATAGAAAAACAGCTTTCAGGGTCAGGCCTGCAGCGTACCCACCAAGTATAACAGTACTGGTGAAGGAGTCCAGTTCTGTTCATACAGTACATGCTGACAGTCCGTTTCCATTGAATAATCCTGTATGTTTTTACAGAACACTGCAAGTCGTTTGTTTAATGATAACTGAAATGGTTCACTCTTATTACAGGCCTTTCAGACACAGAAAAAAATAAAATGTATTCCTATGTTCGGTAGACACAATATTTTATTTCTGACAGCCAAGTAAGTGCGTATGATAAAGATATATAACTTTTTTTTCAAAATGACATAAACTGGACACATCTTATATGTAAGAACAAATAAACAGCATTCAAAAGTTGAATCACTCAGCAGCTCTTAAGGATACCACCCCGCCTTTGAAGATACAAATGAGTGTTAATAATCACTGGATCTTGCATATTTTGGAGCCCGCCAGCAGTTTTTTTGGTTTCATATGGCTTGCCCACATATATGGGAAAATTGACTTGGCCTTGCACTTTGTTATAAACTAAGGATCACAAGAGGGAAAGTAATGACTGACGAGAGTAATTCAACACCAAACCACGAGATACTAACTCCAGAAGTACACTGTACCATATAGTACAGTTACAGAACCACAAAAATGCATATGGTTAACATGCCTACACTCTGCACTTTAACAGTGCGAGTGCAAGCCAACTTTTTTCGTTTTGTGTTTGTGCATTTTATCAAGATGTGCTTTTTCTAACGAGGACAGTTTCCAGCATCTGGGGACCAAGGCACATTAGGGCTTATATCAGTTACAACAAGCAGCTTGCTTCATACATACAGTATGAGGCCCCTCTGTCTTTGATTAAATGATAAACATCTACGGGTCTGAGGAGCACTGACAGTTTTAAGTATAAACTTGGTTTAAAATAAATAATAAATGCCTAAACATAAGCTGTTGGTACAGCGTACTTGGCATGTACCCAATGGCAACTCTTTTTTGATTCTCTGTATTATCACAGCATCTTTACATTTTAATACAAACATAATGTAGAAACATCTTGCAAACCAATTCCTGTGAGTTTTTGCTTTGTTTAAGTTGAATACGTTTATAAAATTAATTATACAAATTATTAATCAATGACATAAGCCACATGCTGTGCTGCTTTATTAAAGAAATAAACAGCTGATCAGCAGATGCTAATCTTAGTAATAATTACGTATTTGTTTATCTTTGTGTCTCAAAGCAATACAAAGGAGGATCACAGATATGAAAACCAAAAACACCAGAGGGAAAAAACATAAACCATTGTCTCATATGCTCTATTTACAGAGAGGTATTTGATGTTTACAATGTGACTTGTTTGGTGTTAACTAAAGCAGGTCAGAATAATCTTTTAATATGAAATTGGTACCACCGTAAAATATAGCGTTATACTCTCCACGTGTTGCTACAATATCCCCCTACCCCGCTGCCCCTCCTTTTTAAAGTATCAATATAAGCAGTAAGCAGTGAACTTGCCATTGAAAATGTTAAATCTAAACAGGAATAAAAATAGGGAGTTCAAATTATATCTAGCTATACGTTTTGTTGGCACCTCATCCTACAACGTATCAAAGTTAAGAAGGGTTGGTATCGATGGCATTAAAGAGACAGGGCAGATATCAGTAGCTGTCGGCAGACACTGATCTAAGAGCTCAGAATCGATGTTTTACCTGTACGAGTCCTTGTTGATGTAAGGCCATGGAAGGTGGGAAGAGGAGTCTGCTGTGTAGAAGTCTGAGAGAATCTGAGCCTGAGTCCCAGTGCCTTGCGTCTTGGTAACAATTTGCTTTATAAGAGCAGTGGAGATGGGGACAGCACACTGAGAGGCATCGTCTTCCTCCCTGTTATCAGAAACAGGGATGAGAAATATTGATAGAGCTGTTCCAGTGACAGAATACTGCCTGAGCAAGATCATATGAGTATATATTTTTATTGATGTTGTATCTTATAAATGTAAAAAAGGATTGTTATAGAGCAAAAGTATTATGCAAAAAAAAAAACTCTTCCTTTATAAGGTAGTTATACTGCATCAGCAAGGTCTCTCCCAGGCAGAAATTTCAAGGCAGACAGGGGTTTCCAGATGTGCTGTCCAAGCTCTTTTGAAGAAGCACAAAGAAACGGGCAACGTTGAGGACCGTGAGACGCAGTGGTCGGCCAAGGAAACTTACTGCAGCAGATGAAAGACACATCATGCTTACTTCCCTTCGCAATCGGAAGATGTCCAGCAGTGCCATCAGCTCAGAACTGGCAGAAAACAGTGGGACCCTGGTACACCCATCTACTGTCCGGAGAAGTCTGGTCAGAAGTGGCCTTCATGGAAGACTTGCGGCCAAAAGCCATACCTCCGGCGTGGAAACAAGGCCAAGCGACTCAACTATGCACGAAAACACAGGAACTGGGGTGCAGAAAAATGGCAGCAGGTGCTCTGGACTGATGAGTCAAAATTTGAAATATTTGGCTGTAGCAGAAGGCAGTTTGTTCGCCGAAGGGCTGGAGAGCGGTACACGAATGAGTGTCTGCAGGCAACAGTGAAGCATGGTGGAGGTTCCTTGCAAGTTTGGGGCTGCATTTCTGCAAATGGAGTTGAGGATTTGGTCAGAATTAATGGTCTCCTCAATGCTGAGAAGTACAGGCAGATACTTATCCATCATGCAATACCATCAGGGAGGCATCTGATTGGCCCCAAATTTATTCTGCAGCATGACAACGACCCCAAACATACAGCGAAAGTCATTAAGAACTATCTTCAGCGTAAAGAAGAACAAGGAGTCCTGGAAGTGATGGTATGGCCCCCACAGAGCCCTGATCTCAACATCATCGAGTCTGTCTGGGATTACATGAAGAGAGAGAAGCAACTGAGGCTGCCTAAATCCACAGAAGAACTGTGGTTAGTTCTCCAAGTATATATATATATATATATATATATATATATATATATATATATATATATATATATATATATTGATTCATGTAGTTTGAATCAAAACAAACATTACTCCACATTTGCTTTATTAATTGCATGATGTTTTCCCTAGCTAAAAAAAGTTTATTGGGCCTTTTGCCACAGAAAATAATAAGCCACAACCTCAGATATGTAAATAACTGATATTACATTATTTTCTTCCTTATTGATATTAAGGTCAAACAAATGTCTTCCAAATGGGCATGTGGAGTTCAGCTGAATGACATAAAGTAGCTTTTTTTTCCTGAAATTGTAAAAGGGCTTTGTAGAAGTCTGATTCTCGCCTGAGCCTTGTCTGTGGTTTTTACAGAGTGCAAAGATACAAACGGAGGACACAACAGCTTTGGTAAGGAAACTTTTCATTCTGTCTCGCATTGGTAACCACATTTTAAATGTTTAACCCCAAGAAGGCCACAACTATTTATAACTGTAGGAAGGGGAAAAAAAGGTGACCAGTGAACATTTGAAACATACGGGGGGGGGGGGGTTGGTTCTTTGAAAACACAGAAAAGAGTAAGTGGGAAGACAAATATGGCATGGACTGATGCATCTCTGTGCATTCGTTACACGATGTTACATATCATTTGCATGCTTCAGTAGAAAATACATTATCCATCCTTCTAAGTCATAAGATCCTCTGTCTCAGAAAATCGGTTATGCCACCACTTGATAACAACTACGTGGCTAACCTCTACCCGTTACATATAAAAAAAACACCGTCCCACTGGCTTTGGCCAATGAATATCCTGACCTTGTGGCCAGCTAACCACTAAGAGTTAAGAAGAGATTTTACAGCCTCCAAGTCGGAAAGGAAACAATTAGAAGCAGCTGTATAACAAGTTTTAGTGCTTTTTCTTTTCTATATTTGCTTTTAATTGAGACACCCGTTGCATGCCGTCCACTATACTGTACCTTGCTTGGAAAGTCAAGTGGTGCATCAGATCTGATTCTACATTGAGAAGTGTGTCCTCTTGTCCTTGGCCAGGGATTAGCTGTGACTCTTTCTGCCCCAGACTCCTCTTCTCAATGTGAATAATAACAGGGTCAGGGAGATGACTCCTCATGATGAAGAGCGGACTAAAAACAACCTACAACATGAAAACAGCCAACACAGTTATGCTAACATCTACAGTTATTAAACACATAATAGTGATACATTTACAAATACTAAAAGATAGCAACAAAATAAATTCCATGACAAGCAATTCGACAAGTCTCAGCATCTTCAATCGAATCTGCTTTGAAATCACAGATAGAGTATGTTGTGGTATTGAAGACATTGAGAAAGACATCAAGTGTACATGTTTGTCATTGAACTTTTTTTTAACACATAAGTAGGGCTTTTCGTTTTCGGTTTTAGTTTTTGATGACGTAATGTCCCTTTAAGTTTCTTTTGAGCCGACCTAATTTCTTAATTAAAATGTTGTAGAAGTGATGATTGTAAAACAAGATCGCTTTTGTTGTGTTTTTCCACCCTGTTTGATTAAAACTCTCATTCATTTCACTGCTAACAATGCTTTTTTAAAATAATTTTTTAAAGTCAAACTGAAACCAAAAAGCGAGCAAAGTTAAATTGCTTTAATTCCCATTTTGAAATCCTAGTGACTTGTTGCAAAATTGATTTCACCTGTTATGTTTTCTCTTAATTGTGTTTTGTGAATCTCTGATTATCAGTGAATCAAACAGAGCATGTTATTCAAATTTTAGGAAGAAAAAAAAAGCCCATAGCAAAAGCGATCTTGTTTTACAATCAACACTTCTACAAGAGTTTAATTAAGAAACAATGTTGGCGCAAAACAAACTTAAAGGGACATTACGTCATCAAAAATAAAAAAAAACGAAAACGAAGAGCTCTACACATAAGTCAGATTTGTCCTAGATGTTTAATAGAGGGGTTGTCCTAGATGTTTAATAAATGCTGGAGGTTTAATCCTTAAACTACATGCTATTTTTGGATCTGTGATTTAACAAAAAAAGAAAACCACCCACCATTCTTTGTTGTATTTGAGAATCTGGCTCTAGGGTCATGACTGTACACCACACATAAAGAAGCATGCCATTGGAACATGGCACCTGTGAAAAGAAACATAACAAAATGTAAGACAAGGCTATAAATGAAGAGAGGGTAATACATGAAGATTCTGAACAATTATATTTGAATGAGGCAGAGCCAGCAGGGCATATACAGCAGCATGACTCATGAATGGCTTGAGATCTCTTGCTGAAGCATAGTACTATGAGAAACCTCAAGGAACTGCATGATATTTTGCACTCCTCTGCATATGTAGAAAAATCAAGACACCATTGACATGCATGCCTCCTCTTAAATGTGACAATTTACTTTGTCTATTAGTGACTGACATGCTATGAACTTTGTGTTGGCTTCAAACTTTACATTTCAAGTTGTAAATGAACATCTGGCTCCTGACTTTATTCAAATAACAAATTCAATTAGACTACTAGTTTACTGAATCAGCCAACAGAACATCCCTGTAGTTTCTGTCTGGGTTAGCTTGACCTTGGATTAAAACAAAAACATCAGCTGCTCCAGGACTAAGTGGTCTTAAAAAAGTTGAGTATTTTATAAGGCTGCACTGTATTTACTTTTGTCTTATACTTTAATGACAATCTGTCTGTGACTGTATAGTGCACCTGGCTACTCTGGAATGCTAAAAGCATCAGCTAGAGGACAGCATCTCTCACCTGGACTATGGTGCTGCTGTCATGTTCACAGGACTCCAGATGTACATCCCTTGACCACTCATCATCCCCTCTTGCTCGAACACAAAGCTCTGTCAACTCTGTGTTTTCCAAAACATAGGAGGGCGTCTTCAATCTGACAGCCAGGCAGTCGACATGCTCCTTCACCACAGTCTGCCCATCCGGCCCAACGTAGTGCTGCACGACTCTTAACTCAATGTCCCGGCTCAGGTAGCTACACATGATCTGCCGGCCACAAATAATGATCTACAAAAAAAAACAAAACAAAAAAAAAAAACATAAAAAAATGGTAGATAACGTTTTGAAAATCATCTGCTCAATCAGTATGGCATATAGTAATTACATTTTTTTTTTTAAATTTAGAGTGACCAATTATTATTTTTATTTATTTTTCTCCTCACCGCAGCGAGTCCCCACACAGCACAGATGTTCTGAGGGCGTGTGAGCGTCCTCCAATCTCACAAGACTAAAGCCAGAATAGCTTTTACGCTGAGCAATCCAGAGCAGAGGTGGGCGGGCTACCGATCCCGGAGAACAGAAATCAGCCCTGCTTTTTATCCACTCTGAATGTGCTCGGTGTCTGGCCAGGTGATTTCACTGTTGTGCGATGAGGAGAAGCAATCCCTGTCGGTTTCCCATCCCACCCCGGGAGTGTCAGAGCCAATGTGACACCTCCCTCGGGGTCCCCAGCAAAGTTCGGCCTCTTTGCACAGCCTGGACACGAACTGGCGCCGTCCAAGCTGTATCACTCATCCTGTGCTCCCAGTGGCAGCCACTCGGGGACCCCATAGCAATTACATTTTTGTATTATTATTATTATTATTTATTTCTTATCCAGGGCGTCTGCTAAGAAATAAATAGTACACTAGAACCTGACATATCTGATGTAACTGGTTCCAGGGGTCCATCAGATATGTAAAAATATGGTATCTCAGAGGGACACTGTAGTTACTTTATTGATGTCAGGGCATTACAAAATAACAAATTCAGGTACATCATTGTATGCAACTATACATATACTATAGAAAGAAAAAATGTGAAAAAAACAAAGCACTGTAATACAGTATTGGGCAATTAACAAAACAGCAGTCCATGCTAAAGTAATCTGACATTTCTTTTTTTTTCAACCGAAAGTGCGTGTTAACGCGAGACAGAAATAAATTACAAATAAAATAAAAACAATTACAACAAAAACGCAAACTGCTTTTGATGGTCAGTGATGTTGTGAAAAAATATTGTTTCAGCTTTTTAACAGTACAGTAATTATATGAATCCCTCGCTTTCTTGTTCTGTTTTTTACGTGAACAGCTGGAATGTAAAAGGTTAAACTGCATCGCCAATAATTATTTTTCTGGCTCTAAATCCAAAGAATTTATGAAAAACAGGTGCTAGAAATAGAGCATCTTAACACAGCAGTGGTAGAGTTTAGAGATAACTGGTTAATGCCTTAATTTGCCAACTTTTTAATTAAAACCAAATGCAATCAAAAGAAACAAACAAACTATGCATCAATGTAATTAGCAAAGCAGATGGATTGACAGGCCAGGGAATGGACTCTGAACTTACAGCCCAGGTACAGAGCTGGCAGTGATAGTTCCACTCTTCCCAAAATACTTACTTACTGGTACTCAAGCTGAAGACTCATCAATGAGTACTGACAAGAGGGATTGGGAATGGGTAATCCTATTTGTATAAGGCTCAGCCAAGACTATTAATCATTAGCCGACTAAACTAATAATTGGTGAGGCTATGTAATGTACACTGCTGGGATAGGTTTAAGAACAATCAACTCCTTTCCCATGTTTCAAGATGTATTCTTGTACATAATAGCTGTATCTTGGTATTGCAAAATCATCTCTTTATTGAACTTGACACCATCTTCACTAGACTTATGTATCTCTTCTCTCGTTTTCTGCCACACAATGAAATGAAGTCAGAATTTCTGTCTCCTGGAACATTTTGGCACAGACAGCTCAAACTCTCCAATGAATGTAGATTGACATGGAGAAAGGGTTCTTAGTCCAGTTAATAAAATCAAATTTGAGAACCCCCCTCATATTTTCCAGCTTTCCAGCTCTGTCATATTAGCTGCAGTCATACTGTAAGATGACTAGTCTAGTTAACTGCAATATAGCTCCTCTTTTGTTTTCCGAGATACAGGTTTTGGGGCAAGGGTGCTACTGTTGGCTTCAATCTTGAAATCTTGATGGACAGTCTTTCTACTTGCCAGCAATTTCCCTACAGACCTTGGCATTGTCAGATGCATTTTTTTTTTTTTTTTCAGTCATCGCCAATGTTTTTTACCCTGGTTTTCTCCCCAATTTGGAATGCCCAATTATATTATTTTTTATCCTGGTTCACCGCTGCAACCCCCCGGGTGACTCGGGGAACGGAGGCTGAAACACGCGTCCTCCGAAACGTGTTCCTGCCAATCTGTCATTTTTCGCACTGCGGATCCACAGCGAAGCCACCAGACCTATAGTGCTGGAGGACAACACAGATCTGAATGGCTCCACTGCAGACCTGCAGGCTCCATATCAGCCACAGGGGTCGCTGGTGCGTGGTGAAGCGTGGCTTACCCTGCCAACTTAAGCCCTCCCTACCCGGGCGGCTGCTCGGCCAATTGTGCGCCGCCCCCTAGGAACCCCTGGTCACGGTCGGCAGTGACATAGCCTGGATTCGAACTTGCGATCTCCAGGCTATAGGGCACATCCTGCACTCCATGCGGAGCGCCTATACTGGATGCGTCACTTGGGAGCCCATCAGAAGCATTTTTAGTACACATATAGTTTTATGACACACTGAAAATTATTTGTTTTAACTTTATATTCTCTATACTGCTGTTTATATGATAAACCAAACATATATAATAATTACAAATAATTTAATTATATGTAAAAATAATGTGATATCTTGTAACAATTGTAAGTCGCCTTGGATAAGGGCGTGTGCTAATAAATAATAATAATAATAATAATAATAATAATAATAATATATAAGAATGCAAAAAAATGGTATATTTATTAATCGAACAAGACTCATCGCCCATGCCTTGTCAGTTGACTGAATGAGGACAAGATGCACACTTTATAAGAAACAGTTTGGAATGCAATAACAAAATTACATGCAGGATTCACACTGATGTCTTATTGTTTATCTTGAGAAAGATAAAGATTTCTTATTGTTTATCCTGTTTCGTAGAGCATGTAATATCGTTGTTTTGTAAAAGTGTAAAATTGGTTGGGTACTATTCACGGATGGATATAAGACTCCTATTTTAACTATGAGTTTAGGAAGACACAGCTGAGCTTGTTCCTATACATTGTGGCTAATCAAGCTTGTTGTAAAATCTGGGTGAAACTGCTATGCAATAGGAGTCTTATTTCCATCTCTGGTATTCTATCAGTTTTCAGTAGCTTTAGATTTTAAAAAAAAAACAAAACATCACAGCTTCTTACTTTGATCTGTGCTTCAATCTAGTCAACGGTGAATAATTAGCAGTTTTTGAAAACCTTTTAGTGTACAGTCACAGAGTTCATGAAACGTACTTGCTTCTGCACTCCATTAAGCGGCTGGACCTTGATGATGAGTGATGCTGTCCTGCCCTTGTACTGGATAGTTCTGATGAATGTCCCCACATTGTCCACATTGAAAGGCTCGGACCATCGCCAATTTCCCCAGCCTTCGATGCAGATGTGAAGCAGCTGTACGGAAGCAAAAACAACCTTTTTTACATTTCTGCTTATTCAAATGGCAAGTAAACAGAAAGGGTTTTGTTTAAAGACCTTTTGTTCACAGTTTTTTTAAATAATAATCTTCCTGTTTACAAGATCTCAGTGAATTGGTCACAGTCTAAAATACTTTAAGAATATTGTTTATTTCTAAGCACATTACCATAAAGTTCGCCACAATTTAAAAGCTACCATAAATATCACTCCATGTGGATTAAAGTTAATGAAAAACAAACAATTTGTAAGATACCATGTTTATATGCATTTTTTCTTTTTTTTTTTTTTTGATTTTTATTTTATATTTCTAATTGTCCAAAATATAATGTTCCACTGTAACCCTTCATGCAAACAATGTTGTGGGTACCTGAATAGAACTCAATATTTTTTTTGTTTGACAAAATATGTGAGATGAAGAGACGGAAGTAAAATTTGAAAGCAAGCTAGAAAGAACCACTTCCATTATAAACAGAAGTTGAGATGTTTGAGTTAAAGAAGCCATGGTCAGGTCACACAGCTCATACAACATGTGGTGGTTCTGGTTGTCAAGGTTTTGTCATTCACTGTTTTAACTTTTCTACTAGACCCTGAAGACTTATTTTATTACTTTAACAAATGTAATCAATGATTGGAGATTTTACTGGAAATGACATCAGTTTTCGGTTCATTACTCCAAATTACTCACCAGGAAGCATGAGGGTGGTGTACATGACACCAAAGACAAAGGCTATACACCTCTGTTTCATGTGTTGAGCAAGTTGTGTTTTTCTAACTATCCTCTTTTTCCAGTTTACCAAGCTGAGGCTAAACTTGACCTTTATGAATATGACTTCCTTAATACTTCAAAAAGCTGCTGTGGTCTGTTTTTTCCCTCCTTCTTTTTAGTAAAGATCCGAGCAGAAAAACTGAGATTGTACTGACCACAGAAAAAAATAACTAAACAAAAAAGAAAAACACTGCCACCATAATGTAAGCAAATAATTCCTGAAAATCAAATGTGTTTGCTGAAAAAAAACATGTTCCTACACATACCATCTGTAAAGCCATTAATATGTCCAATGTGTAAAAGAAAGAAAGAAAAATAATAATGGTAAGACTTAACTTGGCACCCTCTCAGTTCTTTGAAGCCACAGCAAAAGAATACAAACTAAGGACGTGGCTATTTACGATTTGCATATTCATAGATTTTTTTTCAAACTTATGTTTCAAATCCTAAACTGTAATGATGTTTCAGAGCACAATATTGGACAGCTTACCAGCAATTATTTTTTAATGGATTATGAGCAAATAAGACAGCCTGAAAACAGAATGCATTATTCTCTCTTGTCACAGGGGAGTATAATCTGCCCATTTCTATAAGATTTAAAACACTCATTGGCTGTGGTTATTATAATATTTAATGCAAACCAGATTCACGTAATTTTCATAATATAAGGAACATCTTTTTAGAAAATTGTGAGGACTGCATTAATTAACCAGCACCAGGGGGAGTGCCAATGGAGATTCCTTAACCCAACTGTGGTTTATCTTCCAGTCATTCTGGCCACAGGCACTGAACACGTCTTTAAAGACACCATTTTGGTGCTGTGCTCTGAAAGAATTATTATTACACTGCCCTGTCAAAAAATCAAAATAAACATTTGTCATGGAAATTTTCACAAAGAAAACGTAAATAGGGGGTGCCTGCATGTCAGCTGGGAACTGGGCTGTATTAAAACTAGCTTAAAGAGCAGCTTTGTAAGGGTATATATACATATTATAAGTATATAACTATTCTCCCTGGTTTAGATTCACTTTGCATATAATTTTCTGTTTCAGTCAATGCATCCTGGAAACTTTTTAAATCTCTTCTTCTGCATGTGATATTTCTTACTGATGTACTGCTTACTTCCACTAGGGGCAGAATGTTGCAGGGGGTCAGGTTAATGCTTAATGGAGTACAAAGTGCACCTAAACAAGAATACTTAAGTTATGATAACAGTTATTTTTCTGACCCACACCATCAATAGGAAATTGGCAACCATATTAAAATCTCCATTGAAAGCCTCAACCACATTTTAAATGAACAAATCCCTTATATTTTGCTAAAATATTTAGACAGAACAAGCCCCCTGAGGTGTGATGTGTCTCGGTCAGGGTCACCCCCTATGGCTTCCCTATGTTTGAAGGCAGTCAAGACAACTCAATTAAGTTTCAAGGGCTGTGAAAATTGTTGAAACTGTAACAGAAACTCAGAAAGATCAAGAGGAAAAATAAACTGTACCGATTTTCATGTTAGTTTATTGCTTTTTTTGGTTTAATAACGGGCAATGTGATGAATTACAGAGACAGTAAAAACATTAAACATAAACCTCATATCCTCTTTCATGTTCTTTGCCTGAGTTTTTTCTTCAATAACCAGCAAAATGTAAAATGACTGGCATCTTAAAAACATTAAACCAAAGTCTCACACAGACAGGGAAATCCAAAATGTGCTTTTCCACCCGTGACTGATAAAATTGTCATAATTATTTCAGGAAACTGATAGTGTTTATATAATAAAGTACAAATTCAAGCTGAGACAAATGTACATTTCATGCAATAAAAACTTAATAATAATAAAAATAATAATAATCTAAAAAATAAACCAAATAGTTGTTAGAGTTCAGAGCCACTAGTTCCTGTTTTTATAATCCTGAAACCCCAGTTTCATTGTCTCATAGCAACAGCAGGGCCAGTGAATGCAAACACATTTATTGCAGCAGTCATCTCCCTCCAACACTGATGCTACTAATTATCCAGTCCATTAAGCAACTGAATTTCCCATCCTTGTTCTTTCTCTATTGCTTTTTGTTTAAAATGACTATTATATTAAAGTTACCCTTATGTCTATCTCCAAAAGGTGAAAAGTTAGATTAATTCAATAGGTGGATTAAAAGGTCTGTGTACTTTTAGAACATGTTGACGTTGATTTGGCTTGCGCCGGCCAATCCATGGAAAGTGGGAGCCAGAAAAGAGAAGCAGACTTCCCCTTTAACGTGGACTACGTCTTACTGCGCATGATCTATGAGCTTTATATCATTTTTGTTTTTGTTTGGTTGAAAGCTCTCATTTGCAGAGCAGCACTAAGTTTTCAAGCCAGGTCGTCACACAGAGAGCCTTGTATGTACATAGAAGCCTACAGAAGCGTTTTTTAAATTTTTATTTACAGTATTTTAACAATTTCCAACTCTCCTGACTTATGGCCAGCACATTTTCTTTTGTAAAGTATTACATACAAATTACAGACTGGAGAACTTATGTCCAGTACAGGGTGACAGCACATCAAACATGATAATTAAATGCTATAAACACAAGCCTACTGTAATCTGATGCCAGTTACAAGATGGTCCATGCTGGTTAAATGTATGTAAAAACTACAAACATGATCTAAACAAAGAGGGTATCTTTTTTCTATTTAATAAAGTACTGCAGTATTCAATAAGCTAACCTAGCAGCAACTTTTCAAAATAAACATCGGGGGACATGTGTGTCATAATTTTAATGCCACAAATAGGCGAGTAAAGATAGATCATAGATCACTTTATTTGATCTATTTATGCTTGCATGCAATTTTCACAATCTACAAATTGAAATGTGTAATTCTGAAGGGTACAATACAGACGCTGTACTGTTAATCTGTGAAGCACATGTGTGTGTTGTATCGGATATGCTGTATGTTGCAGTGACATGTTATATTGTCAATTTACACATTACAAAGTTCATTTAACTATTTAACAAAAAAGGATAACCTTTTTATCATACAATTGGCAATTGTATTAAATTTAAATAAATAATAAATATCTTTAAGTTACATTAATAGTTTTCTCTACATTGGCTATGTTTACAACGTTCATGACATGTATACTGTAACCAAATGTAAAGCTAGGAGTGTTGCGCTATTATTGTTTTGCTATTTTTCCTGGGTTTACAACAAACTTCTAAGTGCATTGCCACTGGGTGTCATTTTATGTTAATTAACGAAGGGCTATGCTAATATTTCATATAGCACGCACCATAAGAATGTACCAATAATTAAATGCACTTTGCATTAACACTAGAAGCCCCGCGGCGGTCATTTTGGCGGTTTTTGGTTTTAAAATGTAATTTTCTCCAGTCGTGTAACACATATGGGGCTGTGCATTCATGTACCTTTCTGTCCGTATGTCTTAAATATTCTCACATTGCATGAAATGAGGAAGTGCAGTAATAAAGGAGATATATTACATTATACCTAAAAGCCCTGGGAGCAGTCACATTGACGGCCACATAGAAAACAACTGTATTGTGATTATACACAACGGTATTCTACTTTATTATTTTTATTTACCAGTCTGCAATGTGCTTAGCTGTAATTAGATTAGTCTCTACTCTCTGCCTGAGTGAATGACTGACAGTCTATTGTTTTTCAATCAGCCTTTTGAAAGGCTGGTGCCTGCTTGCCAGCTGCGCTGCTTTGGTCAATCAATTAGCATCGGGACTAGTGAAAATAAATACTAGAGACCGTGGAGTTTTACAACACAACAAAATATGAAATTGATGTTTGGACCAGATGGCACGGAAGTATTCAGTGAAAGCTGGCTCCCGGCGGTGGCCTGTTCAGGTGTTTTACAATGTATTGGGTACTTTACAAAGAATGCATGGAGCAGAATTTACCAAGGAGAGAATATATTTTACAGTTAGCACAGGAACTTCGCAAGAAGCATTTGGAACAGAGAGAAACTGCCAAGTGTGTACCCACAGCTGAAGCTGGCAACCTCGCTGAGAGCCGCAAGAGACGCCAATGCAGGTTGGCAAGTGCAATAAAAATAAAACTTCGAACAGCTGTGCCCTGTGCAGAAAGGCGGTGTGGAGAAGCACATTATCTTACTCAAGGTAAAGGAATACCATTTTGTCGAAAAACAAGAAAAAAAGAAAAAAAATTAGACCTTATTTTATAACTTCTTGTGCTGTGCGCTTCTGTAAAACGTTTTCTTCTAAGTTTATCTACGTTGTTAGTTGCTTTTGTGCATCTGATAATAAACCGATTGCTGTTGAAAAGTTAAAAAATGTATTGTTATCGTTTCAGTTTTATAAATATGTATGTTGTAAACTGATGTCTGTTCAGATGTTTATTTACTTACATTTTCTTGTTTTGATTTGTAAAATAAATGTTCATATGTGTGTGTGAGTATATATATATATATATATATATATATATATATATATATATATATATATTTGTTTATGCAACGTACTCAATTAAAAAAAAAAAAAAACAACAACTATTACATCCGATTGTTTCTCTGTTCGTTATACTATTTACAGTGTTTTCCGTCAGAAAGACTGCTGCGGGGCTTCTAGGTATGAGTATATCTCAGGTCCTTCTAGTGTTATAAAGGGTGTTTACGGTGACTTTGTAAGATTTTAGAATGATATTACAGACACATTCCAATTTTACTTAATTAATCGTGGCCAACAGATTACAACAGATGTAACTACTGGTCATCTCTGTTTATTGTATCTGCAAGGATGGTTAAATGTAATTATTTGTTAAATGTTTCTATTAAGACTACCTTATTTATAGCAGAAAAGGGATTCCTTAATGTGCTAAAGTTGTGTCAACATGCTACCATTACTACTAATTATATGACTTTTATTTTTTTAAACTAGGTTTAAATTAAGTTAATATGTGCTTTGTTTTTTGGTTACTGAAACCATCAGGATTGCTACACCGTAAAATGAACTTCATAAAAATGTGTCAGTAAAAGATGTATGATTTTTAACTTCAAATCAATGAATTTTCAAAGAAAGGCTATAAGTAACTACAATAATTATTGTAAGACAAGTGTGCCAGGGCAGAAGCCCTCCTTCTGTAAGTAGTGTGTGTGTGTGTGTGTGTGTGTGTGTGTGTGTGTGTGTGAATGTAAGGTTGGCTAGGATGGGGTTAAATGTGTCCCTGCCAGCAATCACAGGTGTGGCTATTCCCCAATTAGGTAATTGATGCTAACTGGGGAGTTGCCACATGTATATAAGGAAGGAGAATTCCTTTGTTTGTTAGAGGGAGTCTGGTGAGTTTTGATCTGTGTGTTTATATTGGTTCAGCAAAGGCGAATAGCAGTTTTTGTGCACGTTTGTGTATTTTATTTAAACTTCAATAGATCAATTAAAAAAAATATTCAGCTAAAAAAAGGCACTTTACAGAGTGTTTAAAAAGGGACCAAAAACAAAAGTACACAGAAAGAGTACTTGGAACTGCAAACACAAGTCAAAAAGGAAGTTAGAAAGGCCAAGAGAGAGATAGAAATCAACATTGCTAAGGGGGCTAAAACCAATTCCAAAATGTTTTTCCAATATTATAACAGCAAGAGAACATTCAAAGAGGAGTTTAAATGTCTAAGAGACACAAATGGAAAATCATAGACAAAGAAAAAAAAAAAGCAAATATATTAAATGATTACTTTTCACAATTTTTTACAAAGGAGGATATGGACAACATGCCCCACATTTCGACCTGTTCCTATCCAGTTTCAAATAACTTTAGCATAACAGAAGCAGAAGTGTTAAAGGGACTAGGAACAAATCCCCTGGGCCAGATGAGATCCTCCCAGTAGTACTCAAAGAAATGAAAGAAGTTATTTACAAACCGCTAACCAAGATCATGCAACAGTCTCTTCACACAGGGGTTGTACTTATAATGTGCATTATAAATATCATATGGGAGATACTGAAATTGAAGAAGGAATCTATGAAAAAGACCTAAGAGTTTATGTTGACTCAGAAATGTCTTCTCTAGACAATGTGGGGAACCTATAAAAAAGGCCAACAAGATGCTCGCATATATTGTGAAAAGTGTTGAACTTAAATCAAGGGAAGTAATGTTAAAATTTTACAATGCATTAGTAAGACCTCATCTAGAATATTGTGTTCAGTTCTGGTCACCTCGTTACAAAAGGATATTGCTGCTCTAGAAAGCGTGCAAAGAAGAGCAACCATAATTATCCCGGGTTTAAAATGCATGTCGTATGCAGACATGCTAAAAGAATTGAATCGATTCAGTCTTGAACAAAAAAGACTACGCGGTGATCTGATTCAAGCATTCAAAATTCTAAAAGGTATTAACAATGTCGACCCAGGGGACTTTTTTGACCTGAAAAAAGAAACAAGTAACTGGGGTCACAAATGGAGATTAGATAAAAGGGGCATTCAGAACAGAAAATAGGAGGCACTTTTTTACACAGAGAATTGTGAGGGTCTGGAACCAACTCCCCAGTAATGTTGTTGAAGCCGACACCTTGAGATCCTTCAAGAAGCTGCTTGATGAGATTCTGGGATCAATAAGCTACTAACAACCAAACGAGCAAGATGGGCCGAATGGCCTCCTCTCGTTTGCAAACTTTCTTATGTGCTTATGTTCTATGTTCTTGTGCCTTTTTCTTTGTTTCTGTGTTTGCTTTGTTAATAAATGTGCACAACAGCGCTAAACGGCAGCTTCTTTACTCCGAGTCTCTAATTCCTGCCGGTATTTCTTAACATGAGATTTGCAACGGGATTACAGGAGCTAAGGAAGTGTATTTCTGTCTCAGTAAGATGATGATGATTCTTCAGTTTCTCCATTGAGTTTAACGTATTTTGACGCATGAAACAATGTTAACCGTGCCAAACTGGCCCTGGCCTACTCTCTCCAGGCGTTCCAGGCTTGGAACGCGCATTTCCAAAATCTACAAAAGTATAGTACAATGACAGTATGATGACATCACAAATCTAGAAAAAGAATGTTCCATTCTGGGTGTCAAAAGTCATTGTAAATGCAGCCATTGTCTCTTTAGTTTATCCCTCACAAGCTGCCTTTTTATTGTGTTCAGTAGCTTCCCTAAGGTAACACTTGCTCTTTGAAAAGACTTGCTATGAGGACAGTCAAAGCGGAGAAAGTAATTGTTAATGGAACATTTATGTTTAACACAGCAAATCAAATAAACATTTGTTTGTTCAAATTGATCGCCCTCTGATTTATTTTGTAATATTAATCAAAAGTCAGTGAAGCACTTGCTGAGTCAATTAAAAGTTCACTATTTACATTTCAAAGTGTTTGATGAAACGTCAAACACTTTTTAAATATTAAAAATGTGATGTCGTTTGATTGCTTGTATTTATGACTGCACCTCAACTCTCACTCCATGTACATTTATTTATTGGACCTTTACAGTTTCCATAATTTTCTTTTGTATATTTTAAAGTTATTTTAAGCATAGTCTATCACACGTACATGGTGACTATATAAATATATTAACATAGCCGAAATTGTTGCATATGACAAGAAGCCAACCAGCTCCATATACAACCGCCTCGTAATCTTCATATATCCCGGACTGTCTGAGGATGTATGCATCAAGAATCCTGGGGTGGTGACACTGCTACGTCAGTCCAATCAATAGCCCCCAATACATTTGGAAAGCCAGACACTTTGTAAAAGGCCGCTTTTATATCCACAGAGAGCATCTGTCTCTCTGGGATAATAGATATAATTCCCGGTGTGTTTCAACAGGGCATTCAGTACCTGCTGTGAACACCGGGAAAACGTGGGTGGGGGTATCCTACCAATTGCTGACACAGCGTCCGAAACGACCCAGATGCTTAATAATGTAGTGTGCCCAGCAATTTCACTAGACCTGGCGCTGCATGATTCCTACCTGTAAGTGTCTCTAGATCAGATTTGATCTCCTCATGTAAGGCAAGTATGATCTCTGTGCTCAATCTGTATCTAGTTATTACCTCCTCCTCACACAGCCCTAGTAACGTCTGCCTGGTCCAAAATACTCTGTCCGACCCTTCTTCTTGCTCACCTGTGTAGCTCTTCTCCTGGTTCTCTGACACCGCCTGGTTTCAATAAGCAGAACTTTTAACACACGCTGAGGCACCTAGTAAAGTTAGCATCCTTAAGTGAATATGATTTGCATATCAAATACCTCCCTCACGGTATTTTGTGATGCAATTTGCATACACCTCCTCCCATTAACATTATTCATTATATTTAAATGACTCAAACACGGTACTTTTCCCCCACATGCTTTTTTTCCCACGTGCTAGGTTGCTAGCCACTGGTTAGTGAATACAGCAGGTGTACACAGCACGCAGCAAAGGGGCTTACTGCTTGCAAAACACGTTACTGCTGTTTACTGAATGTGTCCCTATATGTACAGGGATTTCAGTTTTATTTTCTAATAACTTTATTCTGTTGTATAATGTTACACATGTTTTTATAGCAACTACCACCTTCGTACCCAGTGTGATCTGTACCAAAATTGTAGCGCCTTGGTATTGGATTTTATTGCTAAATTAAAAGTGCCCGACAATGCAGTGCTTTGAGTATTGTACTGCAGCACTCACCTCAGAAGAAGGGGCTTTGGTGCAGACTGGATTTTAATAGAAACCATCTTTTATGACAGACAACAGTACATATTGCTTTAGAGCCAAAAAAGAACAATGGATTTAACATTTACAACGGTGGACCGCTAGACAAAACATTTATACCAAGAACACATATAAATAAACATAAATTATACAGAGATGTTCCTTTAAATTCTTATAATGAAGGCATCAATAACATTAAATTAAATTTAAAACAAAGACACTTGCACACCAGAAAACAAAAAGCTTTTACAAAAATGTCAGAAAGGCAAGTGCTTGAGCCAATGAGTATAGTCTGTCAGTGATAAGCTCTAGAAAGAGTGCAAAGAAGAGCGACCAGAATTATCCTGGGTTTAAAAGGCATGTAGTATGCAGACAGGCTAAAAGAACTGAATCTATTTAGTCTTGAACAAAGAAGACTACGTGGTGATCTGATTCAAGCATTCAACATTCTAAAAGATATTGACAATTCCGACCTGAAAAAAGAAACAAGGACCAGGGCTCACAAATGGAGATTAGATAAAGGGGCATTCAGAACAGAAAATAGGAGGCACTTTTTTTACACAGAGAATTGTGAGGGTCTGGAACCAACTCCCCAGTAATGTTTTGAAGCTGATACCCTGGGATCCTTCAAGAAGCTGCTTGATGAGATTCTGGGATCAATAAGCTACTAAAAACCAAACGAACAAGATGGGCCGAATGGCCTCCTCTCGTTTGTAAACTTTCTTATGTTTTTATGTTCTTATAAGACGACTTTTGCCAGAAATGAAATATTAGCAACATATAGTAAACTGAAACACAATTGAATCCATCTATACTTGCAAAAAATGTGTTTTGTAATGAATGTAAAGATGTTGAGAAGTGTCTGACTTTCACTTTAACCTATTGGTTTATTTACATCACATTTAAAATGCTTTACTGTAAAGTTTATTTCTTCAAAAGGTGTATTTAAAATTAAAAGTAATTAATAAACAGAAAAAACAGCATGTTACAAAACTATTTTGGAATATTTAGTGCATAGCGTTTTTCTGTTAATTGGTTTACATCCTACTGGATCTAGATACACCTTGCTGCTGTTTTTCTTTAAACAGTGTATTTACATTTCAGTTATCTTTAGCTTTTATTGATACATGTTTTGCTCATCAGTAAATCAAATCTGCCCATGTTAAAAATATATATAATAAATTAGACACTAAATACCAAAAACACCCAATTAAAAAAGGATTTACTGAAACAGATCCCTTTGGACTGGTGTTAAATAAAAGCTTTCTTTTTATTTTGCTTTTGGGTAGATTATTACTATCATCCCTACAATTTGAGATTTAAAAAATGAATGAGTGGATTAAAGGTTCAAATGCTCACATGAATCAACTAAAATATACAAAAAACAAACAAACCATCAATATTAATAAATACTGCACTCAACAGCATCACTATGATGGCAGTTTGGTGGTTTGTACAAGTAGCTTGTTGTTTCCTGCTGTTGTGTTACCAGCTAAGCTACGGCAAAGAAGCAATACTTATTCAGGCTCGGACAACCCTCAATTGCGCTGCTTTCGATCTTCCTTCCGCAATGCCTGCAGTTTATGTAGTTATTAAAATCTCAATGCTGTTTGTGGCAAGTACAATTCTATTGGATGGCGCTGCAAGTGCACTGTAAAATGTATTTCCTGCAAAACAATAAAACTTTATAAACATACATTTGTGCTGTGGTGTTTTTTTTTTCCCCCAGTGTAGTCAATCCTGATGCAACGAATAACAATTCATAAAATTGGCTATTGATTATGTTTTTTGAAGTCTTAATATAAAAATTGAATTTTGTAATTAGAACAACAGTAAAGGTAAGGTGACCAGATGTCCCGTTTTGAACGGGACAGTCCCACTTTTGGAACACTGGTCCCAGTGTCCCCAAAACCTTTCTTGGGATGCTCATTTAGTCCAGTTTTTTCCCCCCAAGAGCATCATCGCGCTGGTAACAGAAATTACAGAATATTCTATTTTCATGCAGGCTGCTGTGTTTCTACCATATCTAACTTGTTACCGTACAACACTTGATGTGAATAAAGAAGGTTCAACGACCAGTAGCATTAAAAAGAGGCTGTACAGCGCTGTGCAAAAGAATTCCTGAACAGTCAACGTTCATATTTGCAACCAATCAAAGAGAATTTTGGGCGGGTTTATCCACTGACTGCTGCTAAAACAAACTGGCGGCTATCCCCGTCTGAATCATCACTCTCGCTGCCTGAAGAGGTTAGACTACTGTAGTCTAACAATAACGTCTCATACAGGTACTATGGTATTGTGTTGGAATTATTCTCATCCATGATATTTGTATATCTGCATGCAAACGACTTTGCTTCGTGTGTAGCTATAGGTGACAACTGCAGAAATAAGCGCTGTCATGTCACATCACCGTTCCATGTTTACAACGCACTGCACTGAAGCTTGTCGTAGTTTGAACACTTTGTGCATCAAAATAGCCAATCACAACAATAGGAGGGGCTGTACAATGTGGCAAAAGTATTTGGAAACATTTTCTATTGAAATAAGTTTATATTCACTGTCAGTTCACCACAGGTACCCTCTAAGAAACATATGTTTGTGAATAATACAAAATAATTTATGAACTAGTTATTTTCACATTTGTGAATTTCATATTGTAAAAATATTTGACACATTTCAGAACATTTTTTTTTTATTTCTTTAAGTATGCATGTTATGTTGTTTTTAGCAAGACTGAAATACAATAGTTTCAGGTCTCCTGTTGCCAATTTAATTTCTTTAAAACAATATTTACATTGATAGTTGAGTACTGTATATGATACAAATAGTTTAAAACAATTATAAAAAAAGAACCACTGCCACGTTTCATTTTACCTTTCTTTAAAAAAAAAATGTAAATAAGCTGCCTAGAGGCATCTTTTTAATTTGGTGACTCCTTATTTTTATTTCCGTGTTAAATGTATATTTTATCCTGCAAAGAAAATTGAGACAGTGGAGTACTCATATTTAAGATTAATGCTATATGTTGCATAGGTGTGGTAGCTCTATAAGATATTTTACTCAATCACAACTTTTAGTTTAATAGAAGAAAAACAATGATCCAATCAGAAACTGCAATAGAAAACATATACAGAACAGATACCATGTCATATTAAAAGGTAAGAAATTCAATATCTTGAAAAAAATAGATGAAGTAACCATTTAATAAATAGAAAGATTGAGATATGTAATGTTTTCATGCAGGAAGGCACTGGTTTGCAGATTGGACCCTGGAGGATAGCATAGAGATACAGATAGAGTGAGATGGAAAGTGGAAATCAAAAAGAGAAGATGCAGTTTCTTAGGCAGAAAAGGGACTAGAATTGCAGCAGTAATCAGCAATAAAATAGAATCTGAGAATTTGATATTATTGAATTGCTACTGTGTAATGTAATGACTACCTGTTGTGTAGAAATGACATTACAAAGACAACAAGATCATTTATTCACAAAACAAGTTTCACTCTGAATATCACCATGAGTCTCTGCATTCACTTTCAATATGATATTAGATCAAACATTGCCAAATTTAAAATAAAAACCAGAGATCTTCCCCGTAGCTTTGATGTTGGAAGTTATTCACAATATTTCCATACTGTCCCAGTTTAAGGACTGAATCTGGTCACCTTAAGTAAAGGGCAGATTGAACATGGGATTAAGTTGCTATTTTTCAGTTCTGTAACACTAACAGTTTTTTCCTTACAGTTGAGTAAAAAAAAAATGATGCCCCTGTGTCACCCAACAAGAAAGACTAGAAATCGTCCCAAGTGAAGTGGGGTGCAATTCAGGGAAGCAGTTCACTCAATAGGTTCTGTTCAGCATAACCTCTTTGATTCAGTTACTATTTCAGTCATTATTCACTTCGCATGAAGGTAGTGAATTGAGTTGAATATTGCACCTGGTGTTGAAGCATTTATTACGAGGAGCCAATAAAATGAAAGCTGTTAACAGAAATATAGTGGGAAATAGTTTTTAAAAATAGAAGCACGCTTCATCATTTCTTATATTTACAAGGTAACAAAAAAAAAATCCTTGTGTTGCCCCTTGCCAGCACTTACGCAAAATGCTAACCGTGAAAGGTTTGGCTTCAGATGGCTGTATATGTATGAGGAAAAGTATGCGCTATATTGGCTGACAACCTGGTGGATATTATAATTTCCTATTTTTAAAATATCTCTATCACACACACACACACACATCATACGGTATATCAAGTCAGTTAAAAAGTGGAATCATTTTCATGCAATTTGCAGAACGGCTATTCTAAGTTACGGAAAACAAAACCAAAACATTATCAGTGTCAGACAAGAGACACAGACTCAAATGCTTATGGTACTGATGTGTTTATAGTCTCATGTAGAACAAAATGCCTCATGTAAAACCCAATTCAACCCCTGTTTAATTAGCAAATAAAATAAACATACAACATAGAAAAACATACCCTCCTGTTGGATGAAGAAAGCAGATGTGTTCTTTATCTGTGGTTACATATCAGGAATAATATTTTGAAACCAAACCAAATGGAGAATAATTAAAACACTTTTTGGAATGTGAGGAATAGCTGAAATGAAAGCACACACCTGATTGACTTGAAATAATAAACTGAAGGGACCTATAATGCTAAGCAACCATCCAGGGTGTGTGTGATAGCAAGCATTGCTTTATTCAATCCCTCAACGTTTGAGCAGGACATTTTCCAATTTATAACTGCTGGTGTTCGTTACTTTTAACAACGCGGGACCCAGGGAGAAAAATATATCAGTTTACACTTCATGAAAATAATTATTCTCTGTGTGATAAATCAAAGGTAAATTGGGACATAACCAATTCATGACATATATACTGTAACCAAATGTAATGTTTTAATATAGATAAAATGGTTTGGCATAAATCAAATATAAAAGCACTGGGAAAGGAATCAAGAAACACATTATTTGTTACATTCCAGTCATGATTTCCTATACAGAACACTATCATGAAGCCATAATCAAAATGTTAAATGTACTACAGGTTAGTCAAAATGACTTCTCAAGAGGCACAGTTCCAGTCTGATGTGAAATTCAGATCTACCCTAAAGTATGTTGCCTGGCATGAGCAAAATGGTCAAAATTAGCCAAATGGTTAATCTTAAAGAGTAAGTAGCAGGTTCCAAAAAGATGGATGAAATTCTCAACAAAAAAGTGTAGGTACTCATATTCAGAGCTGGGTGTAAACATTAAAAAAAAAATGAGACAGTTTGAGTGCCAATGAATAAATATTTTTAAAATGTATACATATCGGTACGCAATACATTTATAAACACAAAATAAGCCTTAAATAACTGATCAATTATAACCAATGCACCATAAACAAGGAAGCTGAAAATACTTAAAGTTTTGTATCCTCTGCATATAACACTCAGTCATGTACTGTAATATAACACTTAAATTAAACCTTAAATGACAAGCATTAAGAAATATTACACTATGCAGTAACTGCTGTAGAGAGGGTTTTGCTTCAAGATATCCTAAAAAGGGAAGAAAAATGGTATAAAAAAATACAAAAAGGTTTAAGTCAAACAATGCACAATAGGGGCTAAAATACCCCTCCATTTTTTTTAATGTAACAGGCACTACTACTACTAATGATGTGCTTGGCCATTTTAATCTCCATAGTATTCTCTGCGGACAATGTATTCAACGGAATACACTTCCTAAAAGGTCCTCGCAGATGATGCAGATCATGAGTAAAGGACCAATGGACCTAGTGTGCATTATTTATCTGTCTTTAGAACCAGACAAAAAGGGTGCTGCCAACATCTTGGTGGTGAATGACCATTACTCTCTATGGCCAGGCTTTTCCCATGAAGGATCAAAGAGCGCAGACGGTCGTGAAAGTGCTATTGGATAAATATTTTGTCTATTATGGTCTCCCGGCCAGGATTCATTCTGACCAGGGGGTGTCATCTCATCAAAGAGCTCTTGAGGCTGTTGGGGATTCATAAGTCTCACACTACTCCCTACCAACCACAATGAGATGCCCAGCCTGAACAATTTAACTGTACGCTTCTGGATATGTTAGGAACGCTGGACATTGCCCAGAAAGCTAATTAGAGTCAGCATGTAACTCAGCTAGAGCACGCTTACAACTGTACAACTGAATGATGCCACCAGATTCTCCCTGTATTTCCTTATGTTCGGGAAAGAGGCCAGGTTGCCCATTGATTTGTGTTTTGGTGTGACGCCAGATGGAATTCATGAGAAAAATCAATGCAAGTATGTTGCTCGATTGCGAGAAGTGTTACAGCACGTCTACCAGCTAGCCACCAACTTTGCCTGAAAAAATTACAAGGGGAACAAGAGGAGATATGACCAGCATGTGCGGGAACAGAACTTGGCCCCCGGTGATTGGGTGCTACGAAATCTAGGAGTGCCTGTTAAGCACAAACTGCTTGACCGATGGAACCATGAACCATACACTGTTGTGGCAAGGTTACACAATTACCAGTATATAGACTGAGACCCGAGAGAGGGACAGGTCCTGTGAAGACACTGCACAGAAAACATCTTCTGCCTATTGGTCACCTGGTCCGTATGCCTGAAAACCAAGCCACTTTGACTCCGCAGAGAACCCCAGTCACTAGAGCTAGCACCTGTTCTCGAAAGAGAGTTGGGGATGTTCGACCGAAACCCTTTGAAGATCATGAGAGAGGAGAACCGACCCCTCCGTTGGAATCTCACGAGTCTGAAGACGAATCAGAGGAGGACTGCTGTCCAGAGCCTGTGGAGGGTGACGTCCCAGAAGCAGCATCCGAGGAGGATCTCATTGGTCCAAGAAAGTCCTTACGTGAGGTCAAGCCCGTAATTAGGTTTACGTACGATGAGCCCGGAGTCTCTGCTGATCTGCCTATTACCATTTCTCATAAAGGAGTAATAGTACCGATTGGCACTAGCATGGCATTTTCATAAGATAGCAGTGTTGCTTGTAACACAGTGTGGTGCAACCCCTTAGCCAAATGCCAAAGTTGTAATAGGTAGCTTTAGGGTTGGGCTACCAGTAACTCTTCAATAGCCGAATTGTGTATATAGTTATCGCCTGATGAGGGCATCTAGGCATTTAAGTGGGGGAGGATGTAGAAAGGGGCTTTCTACACAATATTTACAGTAAAGTTAAACTGCCACTTTAGACAGCCTATTAGGAAAGAGGTGCAAACAGTTAATTAGCCAGCAAATGAGGAGAGTGATATAAGCTGGGAGAGGCAGGGAAAAGGAGAGAGAAGCTAATGGTGGATGGTATGCAGGTGATACCTACATGTTATATCCAAAAGATATTTCCTTTCTTAGAGAATGTATTGTTACAGTAAATATAACCTACACGGTTAATAGACAAAAAAATCCTAACTCATCTGTAGGTGTGTGTTTCTCTAAACGAGAAGAAAGACGCAGGGGACTCCTCTCTGTAGCCAGCAAGTTTGTTTGCTGTGTGTCCGAAAAAAAAACAAAAAAAACTGCGCCACAAGTGTGTCTTCAGCCAGCTTTCGGATAGCACTTAGTGACTGGCAAGCTCCAAGTTCCTTCCGAAAGGAAGCATACAGGCTGCTGAGAGCCCTTTATTCCCCAGCATTTCACTGCTTGTGGACCTGAACTCTAAAAAAAGACGCGACAGGACTGCAGTGCTGTAAGTAGACAACTCTTGGAGTTCTAAACAGGACACACAACTATATATAATTAATTCACTGACTCAGGGCGTGGGAGTTCCACTGACACATGCCTGAAGGGGCTTTTGTAGCCCCTCCGCACCCCAGCTTCGCTCGGGCCCGCAACGCTTTTAATTTTCTTTGTTTATGTATATTAGGCCTACTCGCCAGTACCGTAGCGTCTTGCTTAGCAAATAGCACATATTTTGATGGCACACTGTAATTGATCTGTGAAGTATGAAATAGAGTGTTGATCTGGTTTAGTATTGTGTTTGCGTAATTATACCACATTAATTTGGGCATTTAGTTGCCTATATTATATATTGTTTGTTTAAAAACAACAAAAAGAACTTAAAGGAGTGTGGTGGGGTTGTTTTATTTATAAGTTTCCTTTTAAAGGTCTGATTTTACTTATTCATCCTGCAATAATAATTTTTCTACTGTAAAGCTCAGTAAATGTATTTGATTCAATACAGTGCTTAAGTGAACTAGTTGCTGAAGACAGGATAGATTGGTACATACTTACTTTTTCCTAGCTGTTCTGTTTCAGTATTCAGCTACCCCACGTAAGCTAGGTGGAGGCATTGCACAATATAAATGGTTATTTAACCCCTGGTAGTTTATAAGACAAGGCCTGAAGTTATATTCATCCCTTTGGATCAAGAACTCAGGGCTCTCATCTTGTGATATAGAAGGTAAACAGCTGTTTATTCACATTTGTCCTATTCTGTGCTGTGCAAGGTAGAGGGACGCTACATGTATATCCTGAAAAGTAAAGCCATACATGCTTTTGAGTACAGCCTGTCCCATAAAATCAATACTGGAGGCCATATTGCTACAAAATTAACTTTCCCCATCTCTTTCAGTGTTGTGAACAGATGATGCCAGGGAGTGATATGAGGCAGTGCAGAGAACTAAGAGCCAGGAGAGCAAGGCTCAAGTACGAGATCACCCACTCGTTATATTTAAAATTGAAAATCAATTTGGGCAAGTATCGGCTTTTTCAATATGACTTGCTGTATTTAAAAGCGCAGTTCACATCCATTGGACAGCAAATACTAAACAAAGACACAATTGGTCCAAATTTATTTCATTATCCACCAAAACCAGCCAATCAATACTTTGCACCGAAGGAAACAACCAGTTCTGTACCCACAACTGCCGAGTCAGCCAATCACAGCCTATCAGCTCCACTGGAGCTCAGCATCTTTCAACAACAACAAAAAGAGACACAGACACTTCAGTAATATTGCCCCATTCAGATATCTGGCACTGGCCACAAAACTAAAGTAACTCTGACAAATAAAATAAAAACATTTCTAATAGTGATAGGCTCCGCGTTTTCGACTCGGGACACAGTGTAGAGCCTTCATAGACGGGCACTATTGCTTAAATATATTTAGGCAGATATGACCATCAGTTAATTTATAATGTTTTTTTTTTTTTTCAACAGCTTTGCACAGTTTATTTCCAATAGATCTTGATTTTTGTCTTTTTAAACAGGTCTACAGACACCAGTATGATACTGGAAAAGAATACCCTGGGCAGGCAACTGCCTCTCAGTTTCTTAAAGTAACATAAGACAGCTGCTGTTGTGCAAGTTCGTTTTTCTTTCCTGGTACGTGTGTGTGCTTCGAGAAACCTTGTCCCGGTTCATTTTATTCCCAAGAGTGGATTAAGTATGAAATCATGCCCAGGAGGTATTCTATGACTGAAAAAGGTATGGATTATTTCACATTTATCTTTCAATCTGCTCTCAGAGTTCTTAAAATTCACTGACTTGGCAAGCAAAGAATGATCAAGAGAAATGAAATAATTTCACAACTATGAAGTCATCCGGCGTTTTCTTGATCTGACAACTTTGAGGGCTAGCCCATACTTGTGGCATTATTCTGACCTTTTGACAATATGCATTTCAATGGTTGATTCAGCCTGGAAACAATTAAGAAAATGCCCCAGCTCTATGTCAATAGAACCCCTTCTTAATTAATACATTTGTTGTTTTAAACGTATGCAGGCACACAGGGGCTTATGATTAAAAATCACTTGATACAGAGTAATGTAGGAGTGGAAAGAAAAAACAATAATAGGAAAACTTTAACAGCCTCCAAATTGAATCCATCTTTCAATCTACCTACTTATCCACCCACTTATTTATTTTAAAGCAACTTGTATTCCAAATGCATACTTATTAAGAAATAAAATGATGTGAAGACTCAACAAAATGGCAATAATTTATATTACAAATGTGGTCCCTATGCTATAATCTCTAGTTTACTAAAAAAAAAAAAGGTGACGTGATCTGCTAAAAGAACTTCTTTGTTAACCCACCTTAAACAACAATTTATTGTTTTGTCAATTTGTACATCTACTTAGTAGCCTGAAATGAACCTTCACTAATATACTGCAAGTGTAAAAATATTGTGCAAGCATTGGCTCTGCTGCATATTGTATATTTGCATTGATACTGCACTGACAAGCAATCACGAATAAGCACTTGTTTTTGCCCATGGATTATTCCAGCTCAATTGGACCAAGAGGCCCCTTATGCCAATGAGTTCTGCCATTTATTTATTTTGTTGTTGTTTGAAGGCTTTTTAAACAGGGTTTAAAATTACACAAGCGTGACTTGACTATGTTATCCTCTACATGGAGAAAAATCAAGGTCATCAACACTGTCATACCATGTGGGACAGGACTACATAGCTTTTCTATGGATACTCCACTCTCACACATGGTTTATGATTCATCAACCACAACTGGAGGAAACTCCTTCCCAGAAATTTGGTCCACTTGAACACGAATGACCCTTGTACCTTTTTTTTAAATTTATATTTCAAAATATCTGAGTCAGAAGTGAGCTTCTTTGACCAGCAATATGCTTGATTTTGACTCATCCAGTCCATCACATTTTCATGAGAATTTGTTTTTTTTTTGTGCAAACATAGAAAGAGAAATTACTTTATACTGTATAAACAAATCATGGATCTTTCAAAGTATGTTCTTTGTTGGAAAAAGGGTAATCAGTTAGTTAATATGTCTTAATAACTGCAACCCATCAAACAACTGGTCTGCATTCCTATCCTGGAAGAATCATGTTTGATGGTTTAAGGAAATGTAAAACACATAATTAAAAACAAATGTAAATCTTCTCTATAAGCTGAACTCCAGCGAGCCCCCTTTTTCATCAGATTGTGTTTTGTAATACCTGTGGGGACTTGTGTGAGCGCCAGCTGTACTGGTGACTGTGAAGACTTGCCAAGAGCACATTTTCATCAGTATCCACCTGGCCAAACCGCAGGGTCTCGTGTGTGTCGTTACAGATCACAAAGTGGCTGAAGACCAACTCCTCTGCCTCTGGATGATGGTTCTGGAAGGAAAAAAGAAAGTGAGCCAATGTGGATAAGATCACTGTAAACAAAAACAAGATATTAAGCAGCTGTGTGTGCCCAATGGCAGTTATCACAACAAAATGCTTGTGTACAGTCCAGTTGACATCATCCATGGGAATTAGAATATTTGGCCCTTTTTGACATTTTTTTTTAATTATGTCAAAGCCTTTAATATACCCAACTAATTATAAATCTGCTATTAGGACAGATACCCTTAAAGTACCTCTAAACCCTTGTTTATGCTTTCAAAACATAAAAGCTTTAGATTCAGGATGGATCCCAGATTTAAACTGGATCTACTTGAAAGCGGACACTGTGACTTTGAACTGTTACTAATTTGAACAATACATAATAAGTTCAATATATTGTAAGCCTTTTATCTGCATGCCATTAATTTGAACTAATTTGGATTTTGTTGATCTCGAATCTCAATGACTGCCAACTGCGCAATGTACTGTATACTACCGGTATGCAATACAACAGTTTTATCAGGAGTTTATAGTATGCATCAGTCAATGAAATCCGCCTGTTCCAAATCATCAAACATGTACAAAAAAATAAAACAACAACAATGAAAAATAATTTTGTTTAGCCTGTTTTCAAAGCAATAATGGAGAACGCCTTGGTCTAGCATCACCGGGTTGCAAGCTCTGCAACCACAGTGACCACTCTAAATACTTGAAGTAGATGCCAGACCAGCTGCTGGGTTTATTGTCCGTTATATAAGAATTTATTATGTACTTTATGTAATGCAAAAATTGCACTGATTTTCATTCATTGTTTTCACAAAATCAACGGAATATGTTCTGCATATAGAATACACCAGCTTTCAAGACCTCAAAGATCTCTTCAGGTGAGGAGTGGAAACAAAGGTCAGTTCAGCCTCCGAAAACACTACGACAGACACTGAAGCCTCCAAATATTGCTAATGCAAAAATTCTCAGCTGTTGAATTTCAAACAAAGTCCTGACAATCTTTTTAATTTCAGCACCAGGGTTGTATTTCTTTCAATATTTGTAGGACCTGGTGGAATTTGAGCACATTTCCATGAAGGATGGAATAGCCACACGCCCATGTCCCCTGTGGTGTGTGAAGGGGTGTGTTTGCTAAAGCTGAGATATGTACAGGAAAATTGGCTTAGAACTGTACAAGACATTATGAAACCCTTCTTTAGGTACCAGAGTATTTGTTTAAAAAAAAAAAAAAAATCTAAGATATCAAAAGTGATGTCCCTTATTTGAACTATTTCCTGCATCAAATACATGTTATAAAATCAGATTTTATATCATAAAACTTCACAGTCTTTACAGTCTCTAAATACTCAATACCTGCATATGCAATGTTGTATATTGCTTTTTAGAAAGTGCAAACTTAACTTACAATAACAGAATTGCTGATTCAGAAGTAATTTGTTTCTTGGCTATCCCTACAGTTGTTGAACATTACAAAAATATGTTTAAAAAAATGAAGTGATTTCAAAGGTTTATCAGTGAAAAGCATCTATGTTTTAACAGTACAATAGCCATAACTAGAATATTGTGTTCAGTTCTGGTCACCTCGCTACAAAAAGGATATTGCTGCTCTAGAAAGAGTGCAAAGAAGAGCGACCAGAATTATTCCCGGTTTAAAAGGCATACCATATGCAGACAGGCTAAAATAATGTATCTATTCAGTCTTGAACAAAGAAGACTACGCAATCTGATTCAAGGATTCCAAATTCTAAAAGGCATTGACAATGTCGACCCAAGGGACTTTTTCGACCTGAAAAAAGAAACAAGGACCAGGGTCACAAATGGAGATTAGATAAAGGAGCATTCAGAACAGAAAAGAGGCACTTTTTTTACACAAAGAATCGTGGGAGTCTGGAACCAACTCCCCAGTAATGTTGTTGAAGCTGACATCCTGGGATCCTTCAAGAAGCTGCTGGATAAGATGCTGGGATCAATAAGCTACTAACAACCAAATGAGCAAGATGGGCTGAATGGCCTCCTCTTGTTTGTAAACTTTCTTATGTTCTTAATATGGACTCATTTCTTAAAGAAATAAATGCTGGAAATGTTGATGAGGAATCAGATCCTGCACTGAAAATCCTCCCTGGAATGTGGTTTGATATCATGTATCCCTCCCTGAACATTAATTCCATATTTCTGGTATGAGCGAAATCACAATGGATACTACTGTTCTTTAGTGTGGCAATTTTCATTTCCACTCTGATAGAAAGAAAAATTCTTCTAGTACTCCTGACTTTTATAAGCAGTTAGAAATCAGCTTCTGTGGTAAGGCCGCCTCCAACTTTAAGATTCTTTAGCTCCTTAATGTAGAGGATATAAGCGGAGTACCCCACCACATCACAACAGCCTTGACATGAGAGGAAACTAGAAAATTACAGTAACAACTACAAAAGTATATCCTTCTGTGGTTCATGTTAACACTGCCAAATCCCTGTTTAAATCAGAACCAACTATTCACAGAATGTACCTGTCAGCTATATTTTGAAATGCATATGGCTCTGCTAAATCAAATATACAACAACTTAAAAAAACTAAAACACAGAATTTTTCTTCACGGCAGATTATTAGCAAGTCGGCCCCACTCTGAGGTGGTGTAAACATTTCAATATCTATAACTCTATTTCTATTGCCGCTAGTGGTTTTTCAGCCTTTCTAAACAGGGCCATTGTGAGAAAGTAGGGCACATGCTCTTCTACAGTGTAGAGTCTTTCATAAGAACAATGAAAGCTGCTTGGAAATGGCTTCTATCTTCAGAAATGTTCATAATAATAAAAAAAGTGTACAATCTGACAGATAAAATAAACATGTAATTAGTAATTAACAACTAATGTTATTAATAACTAATTCAGTACTATTATGCAACACTGTCCTCTACTAATCTCTAGCACTCACAACAAAATAATAATAATAAATAACCAAATAAAAAGTTAGCCGTCTTATTGACACATGTGCTGCTGAAAAGAATTTCATACTTGAGAGGAAAACCTCTGAGCTGGATAATTGCTTTTCATGAGATCCCTAAAAACCACAGATACATCAGTGTACAACTATTATATGGAGCTGCCACCTCCTATCAAACAATTCTGTTAACAACTGATATTAGACAATAGCCAGACATGTACTGCAGGCTACGCCAGCCCCCATTGCATGCACACTACATCTGTCTTTGTGGAAGTATCCTCTGTACACTATATTGTTGCAAAATCCAAATGCATCAATGAAAAAGAGTGCTGCAACAACCTTAACACAGGGGCCATGTTCACAGGTGAACATGTATGGCTGTACCAATTCTAACTGGACTGCATGAGAGTTGAGCTAGAACACATTCTTGAAATTTGCCCAGTTTACACAAGTTTGGAGAAACTCATCACAAGCCTAATGAAAATATAATTTAATCTGCAACATAAACTAAAGGGAGTAAAACCTGATAGGAGAATAGATATACATCTGTATTAATAACAGCTTCATTTCAACAGTTTGACACTTCTTCGTAAGAAAAGGATGCAGTTCCTGTAAATCAGAGCTCTTCCAAAACTCAGAAAGATAGCTGGAACGATGTAATGTTGAACACATATTTGAACTCAGGAAAAGAAAAGCCTTGGGATTTATAAAATATTGTATTTATAAAGTTACGTGGCAGTATTATACCCTTGCTTTAATCCACTTCCATAAGCAAAAGAAATGTTAATCATAAAGAAAATAGAGAACTGCTGTTCATTTTCTCTTACCTGTTGCCAAGCCTGCAGTGCAGTGTCCAGGGAATGCACGGTGTACTGCCCAACATTCACAAACATGGGATCCACAAACACATTGCCGTCAATCAGCTGCTCTGATTTGCTGCTGGAAGCAGCCACCTGTCCCTGGAGAATGAATGGCTTGACTAAACTCTGCATGGTCAGGTTGCGATACTCAAGCAGCCTGCAGTCCAGCTCAGCAGAGAACTGAAGCTCTCTGCACACAGAGCCGGGGCTCCATTGTCGGAGATAAACTCTGGGCTCTTTCAGACAGAGGACCAAGTACTCCTGTTCTGTTGGCAGCTTCTTGTCAGAAATAAATGGCCGGAGACGCTTGGAAGGAACTGCAGATAAGAAGAATTAAAATGGTTAACTTACAGTAACTCTGGGGTAATGGCACAGGTAATTGCTAGATTCGACAGCCATTATACATTTTCCTTCAGAGATTTGGGTTCCCCACCCATTGCAGATGAATAACTTAACTGTTAAGGCCACTAAGCTACAGTACGTTTGCTTATATAAAGTTTGTTTAGAAATAAAGCTAAAAATAAAAGCTCATATAAATGGAAACAACAAAGAAATATGAATGAAAAACACAATCAAAACAGTCAAAAGACTTTTAGAAATAATTTTGCTTCAATGTAAAGCTTAAGGCCCTCTGTCCCATACAAAGTATTGTCACACAAGCATAGTATGTGAAGAGTACAAGAGCCTGGATTTGATGGGTTAAGAACCCCTAAAATAGGCAGCAACTATGCCAGATAAACATGCTTTCAAAATATTCAAAGGTAATATATATTTATTTTAAACTGGCAACCAAACATGGCAAGTACAATATGGGCCTTTCTGTAACATTGTATCATATAACTCCCTTTTATTTGCATGTTATTACTTTAAGCTAATCTTGCAATGTCCATTTAATGGATGATTACTACAGTGAATGGTCAAGTTGCTTTGTTACCTGCACCTAGTTGATCTAGGTGATGACAAAGGTGGAGTTCTACATGGGCCAGCTGTAGAGACACACCAGCCGAAGGCACGAACCAGGGAGCAAAACAGGAGTCCACCCTGGTACAGGCTGCTAAAGCTGTTGGAGACACCAGCTGGTCACATGGGATCTGAGAACCAGACTCGCTGTCAGAGCTGAGAACATGCAGCAAAGGGAAGAGAGACAAAGGGAAATGAAGCAAAGGTAAGATCTCTCACAACCTCTCTATTCACAGAGTTGTATATACGGTATGTATATATTGGATATCTCCATTGAATGCAAACACATTTAACATGATTCTTTATTGATGTGTATAAGCATCCCATTGTAATTATTATTATTATTTTGCTGAAGTTATGATACAAATTGGTTAATTTCGTATTCACATTTTTAAATATTACTGAAATACACTGCGTTCAGTATGTTTACATTAATGAAATGCAGATGCATATTTGAAATTTCAGTGGATTTTTAATGTTTTCCAATTCCTCCCTTTTTGTCCCTCTTGAGTCCTTACACCCACACAGAAACTGGGCTTGGCAAGATATACAAACCAAAAAATGAGTGTGGGAGTGTTGCAGAGGGGTGTTTGGCGAGATAATTGAAAGCAGGAACAAATGACCTACCAACAAGCTGACTCGAACTTCCCATCCCAATACACCCAAAGGTAATTCTGATGAACAAGTAGCATGCGGTCTGCTGGGAAGTCTTATTACACTGATTTGTACCATTTTCAAAATAACGTAGAACTGCTGCAATCCAGACACAGCACAATTTTGCTCTGCTGTTGCAAAAGAGAACAAATCTGATTGCGCACCCCACAAATAACTGGACAGAACTGGTGTACTATTGTGACCACCTCACCTTTGTTCATCAGCTGTGTCCTGGCTGTTGTTCAAGACTATCCTCCACAGGTCAGAGGCCACAATCTCCTTCTGCTCACCGGCCAGGCTGATGCTAGGTAGCTGCAGCTCGCAGGATTTGCTCTCTGACAGGCTGAACTCCCGGTAAGGGACAAAGGACCGCTGGAGCTCATCCCAGTACTCCAAGCTGCAAGGCACCTGTAAGAAACAAGTAGATTTTGCTTTCATTATTCATTCTTTTGCAATTGATTAAACTGTATATCTAAGAGCTGGTAGTTAATCGTTTGAATGAAAGCCTTGTAAATTGTATATAACTATATTAACTAGACTTAATTAAATAAGACACTCTGTATTGCGCAACAAGTGTCCATTATGTCAAGGTGGTGGTTATGGAAGGTGACCATTTAGTCACAATGAAAGCAATGGTCATTACAGGTATTCAAAGGTAGAATAGGCCAATTGTAAGTACAGCATGAAATGGTTATTTTTAAGTCAGGACACATGTATTGTATCTTAAAGTTTTGAAGGACAACATTTTTATAACCAGCAATGCATTGCTACCCATATTTCAAATATACCAGGGAAACAGAAAAAACTCTATCCCAAAAAGGCTTGGTCATAAAACCTTTCCAAGGATACATTTATCCAAATTAAACCCAATTGTGAATGTCCAGGTTTTCCCAGGAAAATAAATGCAAGAAAGTCAAAAAACATCCATCAACAGTCCAAAGCACCATTGACCATTGTTTCATAGCCCAAGTTCTGTGTTCTTGTGCATATTTTAGCTTTTTAGTCTTGTTCCCCTTTCTTAACTATCAGCTGTGATAGAGGCGCAAAACAACTAGAGGCGCAAACAATTACATCCCAAAAGTAGACAAATCTAAATCTAAAACAGAATGGCCAAAATGGTTGAATAGATCAATTAAAAAAATATTCAGCGAAAAAAGGCACTTTACAGAGCGTTTAAAAGGTTACAAAAACAAAGTACACAGAAAGAGTTCTTGGAACTGCAAACACAAGTCAAAAAGGAAGTTAGAAAGGCCAAGAGAGAGACAGAAATCAACATTGCTAAGGGGGCTAAAACCAATTCCAAAATGTTTTTCCAATATTATAACAGCAAGAGAACATTTAAAGAGGAGGTTAAATGTCTAAGAGACACAAATGGCAAAATCATAGACGAAGAAAAAAAATAGCAAATATATTAAATTATTACTTTTTACAGGTTTTTACAAAGGAGGACACGGACAACATGCCCCACATGTTGACCTGTTCCTATCCAGTTTTAAATAACTTTAGCATAACAGAGGCAG
Organism: Acipenser oxyrinchus oxyrinchus; assembly: GCA_030684275.1. Taxonomy (NCBI): domain Eukaryota; kingdom Metazoa; phylum Chordata; class Actinopteri; order Acipenseriformes; family Acipenseridae; genus Acipenser; species Acipenser oxyrinchus. The sequence goes on along the minus strand of CM060249.1, from coordinate 16,618,378 downwards.
AAGTGTTAAAGGGACTAGGAGTTCTTAAAATAAACAAATCCCCTGGGCCGGATGAGATCCTCCCGATAGTAGTCAAAGAAATTAAACAAGTTATTTACAAACCGCTAACCAAGATCATGCAACAGTCTCGTGACACAGGGGTTGTACCAACAGACTGGAAAATTGCAAACGTAATACTGATTCACAAAAAGGGAGACAAAACCGAACCAGGTAACTACAGACCAATAAACCTGACTTCTATTATATGTAAACTTATGGAAACTACAATAAGATCCAAAATGGAAAATTACCTATATGGTAACAATATCCTGGGAGACTCAGCATGGCTTTAGGAAAGGGAGATCGTGTCTAACTAACCTGCTTAATTTTTCTGAGGATGCAACATCGACAATGGATAATTGCAAAGCATACAACATGGTTTATTTAGATTTCCAAAAAGCTTTTGACAAAGTCCCGCATAAAAGATTAATTTTCAAACTGAGCGCAGTAGGGATTAAAGGAAATGCATGCATATGGATTAGGGAGTGGTTAACATGTAGAAAACAGAAAGTACTGATTAGAGGAGAAACCTCAAAATGGAGCGAGGTAACCAGTGGTGTACCACAGGGATCAGTATTAGGTCCTCTGCTATTCCTATTCCTAATCTACAATAATGATTTAGATTCTGGTATAGTAAGCAAACTTGTTAAATTTGCAGACGACACAAAAATAGGAGGAGTGGCAAACACTGTTGCAGCAGCAAAGGTGATTCAAAATGATCTAGACAGCATTCAGAACTGGGCAGACACATGGCAAATGACATTTAATAGAGAAAAGTGTAAAGTACTGCACGCAGGCAAAAAAAAAAGTGCATTATAAATATCATATGGGAGACACTGAAATTGAAGAAGTAATCTATGAAAAAGACCTAGGAGTTTATGCCTTCATCTAGACAATGTGGGGAAGCTATAAAAAAGGCCAACAAGATGCTCGGATATATTGTGAGAAGTGTTGAATTTAAATCAAGGGAAGTAATGTTAAAACTTTACAATGCATTAGTAAGACCTCACCTAGAATATTGTGTTCAGTTCTGGTCACCTCGTTCCAAAAAGGATATTGCTGCTCTAGAGAGTGCAAAGAAGAGCAACCAGAATTATCCCGGGTTTTAAAGGCATGTCGTATGCAGACAGGCTAAAAGATGGGCCGAATGGCCTCCTCTCGTTTGTAAACTTTCTTATGTTCTTATGTTATTATAAGAACGAAAAAACTGAAATGGAAGTGGCAATGTCTCTTCACATGTAGCAAGAAGAACAGACCATTGCTGGACCAAGGACTAGACTGGATCCCAAAGCGACCAAGAAGACGACCTCCAGGAAGATGGCAAAATGGCGTTGGAGCAATGTGGATGAGGGACGCAGCATGCACGTCCGCCTTCAATATGCATTTACGATTTATTAACACACCACATCTCAAGGCCATCCTTCACACTTACATCAGTTGTTTGTTTTTGTTATTAATAAATGTATTTAATTTAGGTATTTTATTTTTTTAGAAAAGTCCTGATACATTCTATACACTGTTGAGCACAGTGGTTTGAGAAGTTGGATGTTTTTTTACCACACTCTGACCCAGGGAAGTGATGCAAACACTAGTCCAGCATGTAGCAAGTCATTTCTATATTCTGCTGGGGATGCATATGCATGTCTGTCTGATTGGGCCATACAAAGGCATCTGTCCGTCCGTCTGCATGTCAAGCTTACAGTTTGACATATGCATACAGTGGATGTACAGTAGGTCATGGTAATCTACTTTTTCATTTTACTGATATCTCTAATATTGTGTTTTCAGTGGCTGGGGATGACTGTCAGTGACATGCTTCTTGCTAATTATGTTCATGTGACAAAAAGTAATTGACCAATGGTCAATTTATAAAGAGCTTTGAAGCAAATAACTAAATTGCAAAGAGCTTTGAAGCAAATAACTAAATTGCACCACAGCTATGTAGCTACCATTTTTTTTAGATGTTATTACAGTGCTCCCCATTTTAGAATGCTATAGTTGGGAGTCATGCTTAAGAGACTGTTTTGTTTGTGTTCTGCCTTATAACAAGAATAAAAGTCTTAGTGGAATGGCTATGGAGCAAATGGGAGCCACCTTACAACTGGTTATAAAAGGGATGCCTTATAAAGGGGGAGCACTTATTAATGGTGTTTAAGAAATCAAGATTTCACTTTCACATTTATATTATCAATTATACCAATAGTACAATTACACTATTGGGGACCGGATGTCGCTGAGTGCAAAGTAAAAAATGTACAAGACCAGCAAATACCTGTAGATGACCTTTTTGTCAACATAACCCGATTATCGTGGCTCCCTTTTTTTTTCTTATGAAAAAAGCAGTCAAGAAGTATACGCAACTCTAGAGATTTCAATAAGCTATTATCCTATCTGAGATGCATATTTCTAATGTTATAGAGTGACTAAAGCACAAGGGATCAAATAGACTATGAAGACAGTGAACAATAAGTGGCTGAGCAGTGGGATTCAAACCCAGGATATTCATAATTCTTGTTCCAACCACAAGACCGCACTGCAGAGCCAGGACGTTAATGCTAGGTTCAGAATTACACTACAGGAGGCTACACTTGAACAATGCATGGAGCACTTTCCCCTCGTGTTCCATACTGTATCTGAAACAATATTGCAAAGCTCAGCTTCCATTAAAGAAAGCAATTAAAACTCCCACTTGTGATACTAGAACCAGTTGAGAAACCACAAGTATTTAAATGCAGGACATTTTGATTTTATAAAATGTTAAATGCGATCTGCTCTTGGGGAAACTAATCTAACCAAAAGCCTAGTTCACTACAGGAAATCTTTCCCCATTTGTACTGCATTGTGGTGACAAGAACTCAGCTGCAGGCTTTTCACCTGTAATCTCCCTCAGGTATTGTGGCTTACTGTACTGAATCAAGACTTTTCCTGTCCGGAAAGCATGAGGAAGAACAAACACTGCTCTCAACCATGCTTTTCATGCTCCCCTGGTATTGGTATAGTGTAATTGTAGATCCCTGGGAAATTATTACTCTTTTTATAGGAAATAAATGAAATTATTTTCTAATAGGTTTTGCTATTTCTATTTCTTTAGTGTTATACTGACATTTCAACCTTTGTTTTATTATAAAGTCACATGTTGTACTTGGGAAGCGACTAGGAGAAAAAAAAATACTAAGATTCCAGAGTCTGAAAACAATTATGTACAGAATACAATAGAGCTATTAATGACACATGCGTTTCTATTTAATCTGATACACAGGGATTTAAAATAGAAATCCGCTTCCACTGACATATACAGTACATATTGCCTGATCTCTCAAGACTTAAAGGTTCTTGCTGTCTGCTTAAGCTAATTTACATTCAGGATTGCACATGTCTCTTCAGTGTATTTATCAAATATCAGTCGAAACAGTAAGGGCTCTATGTTCTAATATTACTTACGTGTTCGTAAATACTGCAAATTCGTAGCCTGTCCTTCGTAGAATTTTTTGTGCTCAATGTACTAAACAGCTGTTTTTCGTGTACAACTACCGTAATATCAGTGCAAGTTTACGAACAGCATAAATTACTGCTCATTATACAGGAGAAATCTGAATTTGCATATTATTATATTATTATTAGATTCGCAACGCCCAAAGTCAAGATTCTGAACTTCCTTCTGGCAAAGAAAAATGAGTGGTACAGTGAACAGAAAGAAGTAGTACGCAAATATAATAGGATCGAGCTGTAGTGAATTAGGTTTACTATTTATGTAAATATAAATTAGTCTCTAGGTGCCCTGTTTAAGAACGTCAAAATGTAAGAAATGAGACATAAAATATTTAAATTAGGGTTCATGTAGAACTCGGATTTCCTTAGACAATAACCAACATTCACACAACGTGTCAGAAATATAAAACGATAGTTTATTTAAGAATAAAAAGGGGTGCACAACTAATGTAATATTACAGAAAGGAAAGGCTATTGGTTAGAGATATGCATGAATAGTTAAGAACCCAAACATAACTAAGAAATAACTAACAAAATTAATTCACTAGGACCAGTGTTGCTAGGATTTACTGGGCCCTGATGCAAGACTGTGAAGTAACCCCCCCGCCCCCACCACCAAAAAATAAATAAAATAACCGAACGCAGAGCACTGCTGCAACACAACTTAAAGAAATCCTTTTGAAAATAACTACATCAGCAGCAAAATCTGAATCGGTCAAAAACATATTTATTTCTTCTTCAACAAAACAGATTCTAACAAGACAGTAATCAATCAAGCAATAGTATATCCAAACATTTTAATAAATCAATTATGTAGCAAGATTAATCAATTTGAATAATAACTCAATTTAGTTAATATTTTAACATACTGTATTAATATCTTCAAAATTAGTCACAAAACCTATTAATCATAGGCATAAATTGGATTTTTAAATTAATGTTATCAAGTACAAAAGTTATTATAAGCGAAGTCATATATATTCATAAGCGAAAACATAATTCCAGAACACACTTAACAAATGAATATCCCAAAAGCATTCTTAAGAATCTTAAGAATATATTTTAGCTGTGTAAAGGAAAAAAGTTCAGTGCATACAGTAGGCTACGCAAGTACATATTTTTCAGTGTATTTCAGTTGTCTGTACTACATAATTAATTACTGAGAAGAAAAGATTTCAGTTTGTGTTTAATTAAAGAATTCTGCAATGATTTGTTTCTGTGCTTCCCTTCATTAATAAAGCACCTTAACATATAAAAGAATCCAAAACAAAATGTATTTATTGCCATGGTTATTATATATACAGTACTGTGCAAAAGTTTTAGGCAGGTGTGAAAAAATGCTGTTAAGTAAGAATGCTTTCAAAAATAGACATGTTAATAGTTTATATTTATCAATTAACAAAATGCAAAGTGAGTGAACAGAAGAAAAATCTACATCAAATCAATATTTGGTGTGACCACCCTTTGCCTTCAAAACAGCATCAATTCTTCTAGGTACACTTGCAAACAGTTTTTGAAGGAACTCGGCAGGTAGGTTGGCCCAAACATCTTGGAGAATTAACCACAGTTCTTCTGTGGATTTAGGCAGCCTCAGTTGCTTCTCTCTCTTCATGTAATCCCAGACAGACTCGATGATGTTGAGATCAGGGCTCTGTGGGGGCCATACCATCACTTCCAGGACTCCTTGTTCTTCTTTACGCTGAAGATAGTTCTTAATGACTTTCGCTGTATGTTTGGGGTCGTTGTCATGCTGCAGAATAAATTTGGGGCCAATCAGATGCCTCCCTGATGGTATTGCATGATGGATAAGTATCTGCCTGTACTTCTCAGCATTGAGGAGACCACTAATTCTGACCAAATCCCCAACTCCATTTGCAGAAATGAAGCCCCAAACATGCAAGGAACCTCCACCATGCTTCACTGTTGCCTGCAGACACTCATTCGGTACCGCTCTCCAGCCCTTCGCTAACAAACTGCCTTCTGCTACAGCCAAATATTTCAAATTTTGACTCATCAGTCCAGAGCACCTGCTGCCATTTTTCTGCACCCCAGTTCCTGTGTTTTCGTGCATAGTTGAGTCGCTTGGCCTTGTTTCCACGCCGGAGGTATGGCTTTTGGCCGCAAGTCTTCCATGAAGGCCACTTCTGACCAGACTTCTCCGGACAGTAGATGGGTGTACCAGGGTCCCACTGTTTTCTGCCAATTCTGAGCTGATGGCACTGCTGGACATCTTCCGATTGCGAAGGGAAGTAAGCATGATGTGTCTTTCATCTGCTGCAGTAAGTTTCCTTGGCCGACCACTGCGCCTACGGTCCTCAATGTTGCCCGTTTCTTTGTGCTTCTTCAAAAGAGCTTGGACAGCACATCTGGAAACCCTGTCTGCCTTGAAATTTCTGCCTGGGAGAGACCTTGCTGATGCAGTATAACTACCTTGTGTCTTGTTGCTGTGCTCAGTCTTGCCATGGTGTATGACTTTTGACAGTAAACTGTCTTCAGCAACCTCACCTTGTTAGCTGAGTTTGGCTGTTCCTCACCCAGTTTTATTCCTCCTACACAGCTGTTTCTGTTTCAGTTAATGATTGTGTTTCAACCTACATATTGAATTGATGATCATTAGCACCTGTTTGGTATAATTGTTTAATCATACACCTGACTATATGCCTACAAAATCCCTGACTTTGTGCAAGTGTACCTAGAAGAATTGATGCTGTTTTGAAGGCAAAGGGTGGTCACACCAAATATGGATTTGATTTAGATTTTTCTTCTGTTCACTCACTTTGCATTTAGTTAATTGATAAATATAATCTATTAACATGTCTATTTTTAAAGCATTCTTACTTTACAGCATTTTTTCACACCTGCCTAAAACTTTTGCACAGTACTGTATATATATATATATATATATATATATATATATATTTGTTTTTGTTTTGTTTTTTAATTTTATATTTTAAGGTGCTTTATTTTAAAGTAACTAAAAGCCTGGAAATGTTTAAACTAGAAGTTTCACATACTAACAGATAGTTGAATCTACACCAGTGAGAGGCATGCGTATAATAACAGGAACAAACCAAAGTCAGAATCAGGAAAAATGATAATACATCAAGGGTAAGCGCGAAACTTCGATATTATAATGAGATTCATACATTTGTATACAAAAGTAGTTTGAAATGAACAGTCGTAACTAAACTACTGTAGCAAGGATGAAACTAAGTTACAGGAGTGAAAATGACTAATACATCGCAGGTAGGTAGATCACAAAAACCTACAAAAAATCAAGATCAAAAGAAAAATCAACAATACATAGAGCCCTAAGAATGCATTATCATTACTGCCATTTTAGGAATATAATGCACATGCTTTTACAAATATTGGGTGATTTTCTACATGCTACATTCTAGGTACACAACATTGTCAAGTAATAGTACAGTAGTCTAAACACTATTTTCATAGGGTAGTTTGCAGCAAATGTGTGTTATACAAAGGGTGCACATTGTTTATAAAAAAAAAACTGTAATATGCCTAGCCTTTTAGCTCTTACTTTGCCTTTAGTTTTGGAAAAATAAAGCAGGACTATTTGCTTTTTTCAACATATAGTGCTGGTATAGTAAGATGTATTATTTTCAGACACATTGGAACTAGGAATAAAGGAAAAGTGAACATATTACCCCTGATTTGGCCTATTTACACTGGCTCCCTATGCAGTATAGAATTGATTTTAAGATTTTGCTGTTAACTTACAAGACCCTGAATGGATTAACAACTAGTTATTTGCAGTAGTTACTGACCCTGTACCTTCCAAACCACACTCTGAGATCACAGGATGCGGGGCTGCTGGTTATTCCTAGGGTCAACAAAAGCACCACGGGAAGTAGGACTTTTTCTTGTTGAGCTCCTAAATTATGGAATGCTCTGCCTTCGTTACTCAGGGAAGCTGTACAGTGCTTTGAGCTGCTTTTGTATAAAAAGCGCTATAAAATGCAATAAATCAATTGTACATAAGTGTGATTTAAATACAACAGTTCTGTAGACATGTTTCACAAATTTAAGAACCACAAGAGGTTACATTTTTATGTATAAATAACAATCTAACTGCAAATTTAAAAAAAAAAGAAAAAAATATGCCTTTGGCTTCATAAAGGCAATTCACAATCCTTGTATTTACAGTATAAGAATTCATAAATATTTTTTCTTTCAAATATCACACTTTAAAGCACACATACGGTTTGCAGATGCATGGAATAACTCATAACAACCAGTTTTAAATGAATGATTATGAAATCAGACGTTCAGTGTGTTGCAGAATCAGACATATAGCCAATTTACAATGTGTACTGCACAGAAGAGTAGACGTAAAACAAAACAACAAATTCATATTTTTGGTGAAATACCATAAATTTACTTCTCGCGGTCGCTCCAGATGTCGCTGCACATGGACTGTGCTGTGATATCTTTATAGGCTTGGTCTCTTGTCAGATGCAAAATTTACATTTTTGAGATATGAAAAATATGTTTGATTTAAGAGTGCACGGTTCAATCAATCACGAAGCAGCCATTTGGGTCTTTGTTTAACCTAATGGAACATTCAAAACCTGTTGGTTTATTCACAAATTACACTTGAGTGCAACACTACTAATAACCATGTGCTACTGTCAGTCTCCTGCCAGACTGGGTTTAATGTTCAGCATCTTCAAACATGACTGATACATTTGTATCCCATGTCATTATTAATGCAACATGTGGTAACAATTATATTATTCATTAAACTGCACCCAATTAAACAGGTGTTGTTCAATTGCAAATGAGCAGAACTGAGCATTGAAACTTTAAAGGAACTCAAATTACTTGACAAATCTGGCCCATGGTGTGGGACTGTGCAGCACTGTGGAGAAAAATCTGTTACAGTACATAAAAAATGTGACAGAACATAGCAATGGTTTATTCTGGATTTCTGTTATACGTTTTAATTGTGCCTTCATTTTTTTTAAAAATGTAGAAATAGTTCTCCAGGCCTTATTGTTCCAAACCGTACAACATTTAATGTCTGAAACACACAAATAAGCAAATGAAGATCATAAGTGCAAAAGTTGCCAAAAGGATCATGTAAAATGAACTTGTACGTATATATATATCATGTTTTTAATCGTACAAACTGGCAAATGTCAAATACATTGATATTGTACAGGTGAATAATGCAGCTACACAGTCAGTCAATAGTATGTGTTACAGCTTCATATATCAAGTGTCCAGCGGTAGTCCTGAGACAAAGTTCTGTTTCTTAAAGAACTAAAACCCTGCTTATAAAAAACGACTTAGTATATCAACTTACATGCTTGCAAACATCATCCATTACAGCAGACTAAAACTATACTTCAGAAAATGTATAGCTTCATAACAAATACGGGTTATCAGCAGCTGCTACCAGGGTGAGTTCAAACATCGGCAACACCCTATAACTCATGAGTGTCAGAGTCCCCGGTAAGTTAAGAAAATCTTTTAAATGAGTGAAATACTCCAGTTGTGCATTGCTGTTGTTGCTGGTGTAATATTCATGAAGGTGCGGAGCTGAAAGCTGTTTAAGAGTAAGAGTACCTTGACCCTAATGGAACAGATATTCCACATAAAATGAACATCATTTATTTCTCCATAGTTTTTGTTCTATCATTATGTGAAAATATTGACATACTTTTTGTCCTGTGAAAATATATGTTAATCACCAATATGTAGGGGCCTGCTTTAAATTGATGTATTTTTCGTGGGTAGGTTATTATTATTATTATTATTAGTTTATTTAGCAGACGCCTTTATACAAGGCGACTTACAGAGACTAGGGTATGTGAACTATGCATCAGCTGCAGAGTCACTTACAACTACGTCTCACCCGAAAGACGGAGCACAAGGAGGTTAAGTGACTTGCTCAGGGTCACACAATGAGTCAGTGGCTGAGGTGGGATTTGAACCGGGGACCTCCTGGTTACAAGCCCTTTTCTTTAACCACTGGACCACACAGGATTTCACTGACATTTCCAAGGTGCTGTGCTAGATCGTACCTGTAGTACTGATTTAACTCGGCTACAACCCACAGGAATACTTTTTATCTGCGCTGACTTTCCAGTTTGTTTTCTGAAAGCTGTTTATTTTACGTTCTGTTCAGCAGCTTTTGTAGTAGCCTTTCGTTTAATGTGTGATTCTGAAGCTAAGTAGCAATCGTGTTTTCTCCAAAGACATACAAGATGTGCAAAACAATTACCTCCATCTGCATGTACGGTTTCTTTGGGAAATATCTTGACACGACATCAGTGGAAATATACTTTGCTTTGTCATCCATTTCTGGTATTTTACCTCCACTGCTGAGAATTAGTTTTTAGCAACCTAAATCAAAACAATGCAACGCTGGCTTTGTCCCACCCCCTACTGAACAGTACAGGTCACAGAAAAGCCAGTACAGACTCGCTGATAGGCTGATTAAAATATTGTTGTCATTTGAACAGTAAACAAGAACGTTGACCGCTTTGGAGTATTTTTCTGTAAATGTTATTTGTCTCTCTACAGAAGTGAGATAGATAGTTTGCACATATAAGAGAATATGGCACATATAAGGTAATGCATCATGACCTATTTCGTTCAGTATTGTGTGCAATAGTACAGTATTGTATTTTACTGTTGAACTCAGATTTATTCCAGTCTTCTTATTTTGATATTGGATATTTAAAAAGAAAATATTTCAGACAGGAAGGTGATCTCCTTTCTAAACACTTTTCCTTTTGGAAAATGTTTGTCTATGGAACGCAAGGTGGTATTGCTGCTATTGGTGATGATACAGCTTCCTATAAACCCATCTATTGTTCCACGACGTATTTGCAAAAAAAACGGTACTGCTACATTTAAAAAGCTGCTAAATGTGTTGTGCACTGATAATACCCATGGTACTGTACGTTTGAAACAGCTTGAGAGGCACAGACCTGAATGATATCTCCAAGGTCAGCTGTGCTGATGTCAGGATCCTCTGTGGTGTTGAAAGGCACAGGAGTGATCCGAACAAAGGTCAGAACTCTGGGTTCAGGGTATCTCCACAGCATCACCCCTGGGCTGTCCTCAGTCTCATTGTAAAACACCACTTCATATGTACCGGGCAGTTTTTGGGATTCTATAGGGGAAAAAAAAAACAGAAAGCAATGAGATGAAGCACTTTTATTCAGCTAGTTGTGAAAAAAAAACTTTAATTGGGAGCTGATTCATATGTAGTCATGAATAATTAGAGTTTTTCAATAGGAAAGCTGTAACTTTTTTTTTCAGTAAGGGTATGCACACCCAATAAGTTTCAATGCAATACAAGTGAACTGTTTTAAGAGGGAGAAACAACTCAAAAAGTGTTGAATAGATGCAGAAATAATCCACGATTCTCATGTGCAATAGCATTTGCAACAGTATTTTATCAATTTGACAAGTATTTGCATTCATAAATAAATACACAAGCTAGGTTTACATGCACGTGCCACCTGTTGTATTTATTTTTCAGAATCACGGTTACAGTATGATACGCAGATTAGGATAATGTACAATGTACAAACTGGTCTGGTCCTAAGAACTTTGAGAGAGCGGGCAATGATATAGGACATTCTGGACCTGACCAAGGCTTCTCTGAACAAAAACCTTACCAAAAAGAGGTGGATAAGTTTGCTGATACACATATAAAGCACGTCACTATTTAATACCTGAATCCTGAATGTATTGGAACAAGCCAGTCCTCAGATCATCCGAAGTGTGCTCTGTTTTCGGTGCCTGGTACCTTGCAGTGGAAGATTGTGGTTGTGGGCACTGGTCTGCAGATTCGGGGGGGAACCCACTTTTTTTCTGGAAATAATCTTGAACAAGATCTTTCAGAAGCATCAAGCAGTTCAAATGTTCTTGTCCCCAAAAGACCTGACAGAAAAAGAAAAAAAAAAGCAATTCAACAATAGAAATCGGAACCCCAGATTTGCACCATACAACTTGCACAAAGACAGTCATTTTTAAAATAAGTAGGCAAATAACGGATTTCTATAGTACGAATGGAATGTTTGCATTAGGGTGAAGATACAGGAACTAGCTGTTCATATTTTTTCGAGGGGTTGTAAAGTCTAATCACATTTTATTATTTTGTTAGTGGACATAAGATTAAATATATTAAATCAGATTAATTAGAGATTGGAAGCTCACACATTTGGTATTTAATCAATCCGATCTCATTTAAAATTCTACAACTTCTGTGAAGCTGTTCCAAAATGAAAGACACGGCATTGTTTAATCATCATTTACGTTAATAGATTTACATAGTTTGAATCGAAATATTTGTCACCTCAAATTTATGACCATTTATTATTAAACGGGTTGCCAAATTCCCTACGACAGCTTTAAAATATGGCATCTATGTATCATTCTTGAGGATAACCAGATTGCAGGGATCATGTAGCCCTGAGATCATGATTTAAAGTGCTTAAATGAAAAAAGGCATTTGGGTCGTAAAAGACGACTACAACTACTACTACTACTACTACTACTACTAGTAGAGTATTTGAGGTATTAGCCCTTCTCTAAACTGCGGCAAATGCAGGCAGACACACAGACAGACCTGGATCAGTCCGCCTTTCAGGTTGATCAGAAGCTTGGGAAGGCACTTCTCTGGGCCAGGGCTCCCACTGTGTCTGCTCCACTTCGCTTCCAGGTCCACTGCGCAGCAAAACGGGCCGATCAGAGCTCTGCTTCTGTCTTTCAGGCTCGTCTTCGCAAGCAGGTCGTTCATTTCGAGGGTAAATGAAGCTGCTTGAATCGTTCCTGCAGAACGAGAGGCAAAACATTTAGTATTTCAATGCAAACACATATAATAGTATCCAACATATCACAAAGCTGTTATGCAGGAAATCACATTTGATACTTAAAAGTGGATTAAAAGCAAATGTGTAAATTAAAATCAGCCTGAACAACATACTGGTAAACAAGTCAAAGACTTTATCATGTCATCTGCTTCGTGTAACTCTTGACTCTATGGCAGCAAAAGAAGTAGAGCTAGAATCACATTGGTTCACACTCTGCATCATTATAATACAGGTCCTATACAGGTCCTACAAATCTACATAAATGATTCTCAGGACTTGTTCACACTGAAGAAGAATGTTCTTTTTTTGGTCAGCAGTTTATATGGATATTTTCCTGCATGAGTAATATGTTTTCTGAACAGTTTAATGGGGTTTAAAGAGTCATTGAGAAACAAAGATGAATAAAAAAGCAATTCACACTTTTACAGTAACTATTGAACATCCCTTCTTTAGGTTATTGTATGGAGAAGTTGCCATTTTAAAATGGACTCTCACTCACAAATATTATCCAAGCAAAGGCTATCAAGAAGAGTGCGTACTCTTTTTGAAGTAAGACAACCCTAAGTTTCAATAAAGGGTGAATAAAAGCCAGAACCACACATGATGTGGATTGTAGTTCTGCACATTCAAAGGAAGAAAAGAGGCTGACACTAATCACAAACTTGCTGCATTTTAATCTTGCGTACAATTGCTTGGATTCAAAGTACAGATACACACGGGCGTTAGCGCTTTTGGACAGGGAGCCATTTGTGCTGAAAATTACATTTCTAAGAAATGACTACACCAAGAAAAGTCCACCTGCTCAAAGTACATTCTCTTAGAGTCTTCCACAAAATAACATAATGTCTGTATCTAGTGATTTAGGACAGAGAAGATAATGTAATTTGGGAATAACAACGATGGATTGAGGTTTGGAATTAATGGTGTTTTCATGTTGGTTCTGACAATAAATTATGAGCAGTTTCCTAAAGATGAAAGGTCAGCAATTATAGTCTGACTCGTTGGTTGGAGTGCTAGGGTTATTTTCTAGTTGTCTGCCAAACAGACAGGAAGACATATTTCCTGAATTTCATATTCTAAACCATCTTTCAACCCCACAGAGCATATCTTGTCCATAGAGTTTAAATTAAAATCCTCTGGCAAAGACCATTCTGTATTTGTGCATTTATGATGCTGGAAACAGACCCCAAGCCTGAATACCATTTAGTAAATATGGATGCCTAATCTTGAACAGGCTGAATCCTTGAACATGTCACTAATAACCTTCCTTACTGCATCCCACTATCCTGGCTGCTGGGAGCACTTCAAACATAAAACACATTTATTATTTTAATTTGCTACAGACACTACTTATTTTCACTTTATTGGGGGTAGTGCAGTGTACTTTTACACATCATTTCTGGAGGACTTAATCAAGTTTTATGGCTTCGTCCAGGAATCCTGGTTGTTTTCATCTAAGCAGGTTCAAGTGGAGTTCAGGTCAGTGATGAATCAGAAGAAAATGCAGCAATCACTTTGTTATGATCTCATCTCCCTATAGGAGAGGGTTGGGCTGACAGGTACACAGATTACCATGTTCAGTACTGGGGTGCTGTATACATACAGTCAGCAGCTGTGCTCATTTAAAATCCTTCACCAGCTAATATAATCATGCTTGCCGACCTGTAACTGCTCTGCTTTTTGAACACTGGAAGTGTATGGACTTTGGCAAAACTCAAGCTCCAAATACAGTTGTTTTCAATAACCAACAGGTTGAGAAAACACTCCAACTGACATACTGTATAGTGATCATGGGTATAATTGTAAAGGATTAAATGGATTTGTCTACTGTCATATTAACTACTTAGGGGATGACACACTGATCGGTTTATTTCTAAAGGAGGCTAACAAAGACAGAGATGGAGGAAAGCTCATAAGCGCAATGTTATGTTTTTAAGAAAAATATTGTTCAAATTCTCTCAAAACACTATTACCGTGGACTACAGGTACACGTGGGTTAACAATGCTTCAACTCCAGACTTTCCAAAGGTACCCCTGGTAGGGCAGTCAATCACAGCTGCAGTATTAGTTTCAGTTTGAACATCTCAAGGGCAACACAAAATTGGAAGGCTGATCAACTCAATCATTTCATTGACAGGAAGCTGGCTGATTAAATACACCCAGGGCACCATTAGGCAAGCATAAGAACTGACCAGGTGTATAACAGAACACGGGCAGTAAAAACAACTTTGTGGGCTGATATGTTTAAATCACAGTGGTTTCTTCCTTGCCTTAAGTAAAATTAGTCATATAATATTACTACTTGCTAAATTGTATCTATGAAACGAGCCATTACTGATAGACTCAAGGCCGTATTCATAAAGCTATAACTCACAAGTCATTATGTTTTTTTGGGGTTTTTTTTGTGTTTTTTTGTCTGTTTTGATGGATATTTTAACGTTTCATATGCACAACCTGTTCTGGGATGTTATTAAAGAATCCAAACAACAGTTAAAACTGTTTTTATGAATATAAAACATTAAAGCTTTGTGAATAGAGCCTTTAGTTCTATCCATATTCACAGGCTTACCATTGTTGGTTGTCTTTCTTATCGGGTTGTCATTTAAAAAAACAAAAAAAAATGTGTTCATGAAAGACGCAAGTTAAATTCCAGGTGAACAGGCCACAATTCACAATAATAAAGTACATTTCTTGAAAATGCTAATTTCTAAAACATACCACACTACCTAATAGATGATACCATACAAATGCAATCAACAACAAAGAAGCACCATTTGGATAAATGGTGCAAATTAAAACTTCCAATAATGGAAGTTTTAATTTGCCAGTGAGGAACAATATCCTTCATTAGGTGGCCGAAGTCGCCAAGCTCCTTTTAAAAATTGCCCCATCAGGAAGTGAGCTATTGGGGAGACCGAGTAAGGCCCAACTGATGAAGGTGGCCGATGAAGAGCTCTGTGTGACTTTGCCTGTGCTGGAGAATGAGCTAATCGTCCAGAGCACTCTGATGCCTCTGACTCTCAATGGGGCCAGGATAGCTTCCATGCACTTTGAAAAGACCCAGGGAGCTTGAGAGAGGCCAAATGGCAGTACATGGAACTCGTACACTGCTCCTTGCAAAGTGAACCGCAGGTACCTCCTGTGCCCTGGTCTTACGGGGATGTGAAATCCGCGCCCTTGAGGTTCACCATGGTGAACCAGTCACCTGGCCTGATTGACTGCAACAGCTGTTGCATTGTCAACATTTTGAACCTCCGTCGAGGTTGTCCTGTATCTGAGTCGACGTACCTGGAGTAGAACCCTTCTCTCAAGTGGAGAGGGTGTACTGTGCAAATAGCCAGTTTTTGCAGCAGAGCTATCACCTCCTGAGACAATACCGCAGCGTTTCACGGGATTAACATTGTAGTCTCACCTTGAAAGGGAGGGGGCCCATGCCTGAATTGCAGGGAATAGCCGGTTTGAACAGTAGTAAGCACCCACATGTCCATGGTGCACTGATGCCAATACTCCAAGTGGCTCCCTGAAAAGGGCCACTGGGCTTGTGGCAGCAAGCTCCTAGGGCTGCTGCTGGCCTTGTGGCTTGGCCTCAGGTTTTTGCCTCTGTGCCTGGTGGTGGAAGTTGTTTAAGCTGTTATGAAAATCATCTCTGGCCATAGGTGCAGCCGGCTGTGCTGTGCCGGTCTATGAGGCTGCTGGGGCCTTGGGCTCTAGTTTGCCGCTGGTTTGCGCACAGGTGGTGGTCACTTGGGAAGCAGACGCACCATCTCCTGTGTGGATGCCCGTGCTCGGTGAGAGCGCTGTAGCATCTCATCCACTGCAGGACCAAAGGTATGTCCCTGTTTAATGGGGGCATCTAACAGCGGTGCATTATACACATCAGGCATGTGTGCCCAGGAAAGCCAAAGCTGCCTTCTTGAGGTTATTAAAGCAGCCAGCCCGTTCAATTTGGGGACATGGAGCAGGTTTTTCTTCACCAAACGCAGCTCCTATAGCAGCTGTGGTGCGGGTCTATGATTCTCCAAAAGCGACTTTAACAACCAGGCCTGGTAGGCTACCAGTATGCTGTTGTAGATTCCCAGCCGCGCGGCGAATGCCCCTGCTGAGTAAGCTTGCTTTAGAATTATTTTGGAGACCCGACACTGTTTGTTAGAGCAGCTAGTGTCCTTGGTCAGGAGCGGTAGTTTAGGCGCTTGTACAAGAGCGGCGATTGAAGCCTCTATCGTTGGAAATTTGGTCAAACCCAGCTTCTCCGCGTCATGCAGGCTGTACAAGTGCACTGGGGGTGGGGGTGGGGGCGAGGGGCATGGAAGAGGCAGCAGTCTCAACATCAAAGATAGGCTGTCTCGACACATCTATAGGCCAGGGGATGTGCAGTCTGATCACCGCAGAGGGGAACACCAGCTCTTGTTCCCCCACCTCTTCAGAGGCGGTGATGGCCGGTACATCATCCTGCTGCCATTCTGTGCTTGTAGCCCCTTGGTTCCCCAAATGGACAGAGGGGGCAGGCGGAGCCGTGCGCTCACGCAGCAGCTCTGCATGCACCATTCCCTGATGGAAAACAGCTGCCCAGAGTTTCTCCAGCTGTTCAGTGTCTGCTGATCTCTTGGATCGTTGACTCTTTCTCTTCCTTTTCCTTGGAGAAGGAGAGACAGAGGAGGATGAGGAACACCATGAAGATGGCTTCCTACATGGACTTTTTCCCCGAGCCTGCTCTCCCTTGGCTCGGAGCTATGGAGAAGCCGCAGCCACCTCTTTAACAGGGGGTGATGGGGAAGCTGCCCTGGTGTAATGGACCAAATGCTCTGTAGAGCTGCGAGACACACATTTCTCCAGCGTGCGCTTAGAGAAACTGGCACAAAATTCACATTAACTGCAGTCAGTGAGTGCCTCTTTGGCGTGCTCCAGCCCCAGGCAGAAAAAATACCTGCCGTGCTTATCCTCAACTGGGATAAAACCCAGGCATGATGCGAGCAGCAATGCAGTGTACAGTACTGTATAACTGCTGCCTGAACCAGGGATGGTACCATGTTGTGAACCGACTTGGTGACTTTTGCACCGAGTTGGTATGGTACAGTACCGGGATGGAACCGGTTGATACCGGGTCAGTTCAGTATCGGTTCAGTGCCTTAGCGCCGGGTCAGTACTGGTTGGTTCAGTACCGGTACGGTGCTTACACCGGGTCGGTACGGTACCCTCGGTACTGTACGTTAACTGGAGTGGTACCAGGACGGTAACCGGTCAGTTCAGTACCAGTTTGGTGCTTGCACCGGGTCGGTACGGTATGGTACCGGTGTGGTAACCTCGTTCCCTGTTTGGTACGGGTACCGGGTCGGGTATGGAGAAAAACACGCTAGAGAAAAATGTTCTCACAGAAAACAGTAATAAAACAATTACAGTTTATAAAAAGTTGCCTGTGTGGACCAGTGGTTAAAGAAAATGGCTTGTAACCAGGAGGTCTTCGGTTCAAATCCCTCCTCAGCCACTGACTCATTGTGTGATCCTGAGCAAGTCACTTAACCTCCTTGTGCTCCGTCTTTCGGGTGAGACGTAATTGTAAGTGACTCTGCAGCTAATGCATAGTTCACACACCCTAGTCTCTGTAAGTCGCCTTGGATTATTATTATTTATTTATTTAGCAGACGCCTTTATCCAAGGCGACTTATAAAGGCGTCTGCTAAATAAACAAATAATAATAATAAATAATAATAAATAATAAAAACAAAACTTAAATTTTTACACAGCCGGAGCTAAGCAGCCTGTGAGGAGGTCAGTCTAGTGGCTTGGTGCCTGGGAAGGCGACACGACACGGTTTCACGACTGGGGCACAATGCCGCTGTGGGACGTAACAAACAACAAGCTGTGTGCAAAAAATTATGTGGAATTAGTAAACTAATACAATGTTAATAATTATCTCATTAATTAGTGTAATACACAAGTAGCGAGTAATATGCAGATAAAAGTAACAAGTACTCATCTGTCTATGGCTCTCTCGTCAGGTTTCAGTCCTCTGAAAGGAAAAATGATGCTGTGATCTGTGTGGGCAGTCCTTATATGCCCTCGGGGGCGGGCATGACTGCGTCACAGGCACTGCATGCAGCTTAGTTATATCGGGTTCAGGGTCTTTAGCAGGTAAACACCCATACGGTAATGGTTAAATTTCGTACTTGACAGGGAACTTCCTTTCTTGTTTAGTCTATTCTTTATTTTTTCCTTGACGACTGCCCAACAAAAAGGGGCCATCCCTTTAATATGCTTTATTCTGATCTGGGGACAACGCACTAGAGACATCACAATGCGCCAGTACTGGCTGTTCAGATCTTCCTCATCTCCTAATTTGCTTTCTGATTTCTTTCATCCTATGCATCCTATGCAGGTATTATATTTGAAAGCTGACCACATCTTTTTCTCTGATTCAGGTAACTTTCGACATATTTTGGAACATTACTCCTTGAGTCAAAGTCACAACCAGTATAACGAGAATAGCCTCTCTTTGAAGAATCTAGTGCCCTTATTTGTGTTTAGGCCATTTGTTTACAGTGGGGGGCAGTACACTTCATAAGTATGTGGTCAGGGCATCAACAATTACCATATTCTCCCTTTAAATTAACTACAATAATATCCAAAGTGTATAGTTATTGTGTACTTCTTTCAATTTGGCTTTTTTTTTCCTCCGTAGTCTGTAGACATGTTGTTAAATCACTCAGAGGAGTTGAAATCTAAGACTAGCCCTTGCTTCCAATGCCACTTTCCTTCTGCAGAGCTGGATGTAGTTCCAATTTAAACATTCCAGCATAATATTCAAACTGAAACTTTTCTATAACAATATTTTCTGAAGTGCCAGCTGTTCTTATTTCTGCAAATCTTATACGTTGGTAGCTAGTTTATGAGAATGAAATTGTCTGATTGCCTCAGGCAGCTGACACATTTGATATATATAAATACATACTGTACATATATATATATATAGTATCAGCATGTTTGTGGTCTTTAGTATGCACTAATGGATGTGAGATATCAATGTTTACTATGTAACCCAAGATACTTGCCTTGGGATGTTCTTAAAAAAATGGGACAATGCCTTCATAGACATGTCCTGGTAAACAAATTAAATTTAAAAAAAAGAAAAGTTGTTTAGGTTGGAATGACCATGTCATGGTATTTTTGTTTTATTTTTTGGAGTATGTTCAATTTGTTTGCCTAGGCACTTGAAAAGTTTATTTGATTAATAAAAAGCCTATTTATTTAATGTGGGGTAAACTGACTGACAGTAATGCTAAACACACCAGTAATTAAACCCATGGTGCTTTCAATAACCAAAACAACAAATAATGGTTGCATGTATTTGTTCTATAACAGTCAGGATTTTTACGAGTACATATTAGTAAATCACTGGCAGCAGAGTGTGCTTCTTCAATAAAGGAACAGCAGGGAGGCAGCCTGCAATTAATAGTGATCCCAAATTCTGGGATTAGGGGGTTTCTTGTTTCAGGGATTCTAGGCCATCTGCTCTTTCCTCCTACGTTTTACTTTCATTGAACTATAAACGCTCCTCCACCTTGGGGACTATCGAGAGGAATTTAGGTTCTACTGCTTTTCATTATCACAAGATCCAGTAACACAGTTCATTGTCAACATAATCCCCCTTTACTCTTTATTTTCACTCACAGTGGTATGCCGTAACTACATATAAAATCCCACATGTTAGAGAGCTGATGGGGTCTTCACCTTTCCCTCAATGCTGGGCTTAAGCTACTTGTGACAGGGTGTCAAAGCTGACAGAACCAAGAAGCCTACACTCACCATGCAGGATAGTTTATTACTGATTTGTAGCACTATCCGTGCACTGCGCTTCCCTCTCAATCCCCCATGGCATCTTAAACATTTCATATGTCCACTGGCTTGCTCTGATAAAGAATGCATTTCCTCCATTGTAAAGCAGTGGGAAGGATTTTTATCTCCTTGCTAAAGCTAACAACCCAGCCCTTGAGTATTATTCTCACTGACTTGTTATGAAAGAATTTTATTATAGGTACATGTATGGAGTTAAAATGTTTTATGATCAGCAAGTCTCTGCCTCACCTCTGTTTTTCAAGAGTCAGAAGCACGTTTTAGCAGGCTGGGATTACCCATAAATAGATGGTGTAGTGTAATGTCAACCCGTTGCGGTAACCTAACATGTGCCCTTTAAAGTTGTGAAAACCTTTTAAGTGGATTCCCATTTGATATAAATTGAACTGAAGTTTCCAGTGGGATACTCTGACTCACAAGCATTACTGTAGGCTGTCTGCTGATGGAACAGTAGGAGGCAGTGTGTCCTCTTGGCTTGGAGATAAAAAAAATTAAAAAGCATCACAAAAACAATTTAAAACTGAAATTTTGCACTGAATTGGGGGTGTATCACTTGGTGATGAGCATAATTTATATATTTTATTGATCATCATGTAATCAAAGAAACTACAAGACGATATCGCAAAAGTCTACCAGAAGCCACACTAGTAGTACAATATTTCATGTTAGATTTCGAAATGTCACATTTTACATTTGTTGTCAGTTGTTTGTTAAGTATATGGAAAACTACAAAGCAGTATGTAACTCAATATGTTAACGTAACATTATTCAGCAGGTTTCACTCAACTCTATGAAGCAAAATGTGTTAATTCTATAGGGTGATGCCAAACTTTTGGCCATAGCTGTAAACTACCGATCACCCGGTATAGCTGAAAATATTAGAATCAGACACTCTACAGAATAACCTTACCATAGCTACAATATATCTTATCAGGGAGTCCCAGACCCCTACAGTAACCAGTGCATTTATTTAATCAATAAACCATCCGGAGCCTCATCACCATAAATCACAAAGAAATCAATCAAAACAACCTGAACAAAAATAAATAAACATAAAGGAGCTGAGAAAATACTGTAATTACTGTAATCCATACTGTAATTGTAGCTGCTCTGGTTTAAGACTAATTAATACTGTCACTATCAATATTCAGGAGAATATACATTTTCTGTTCATATGGAAGTTTTTTTTTTTTTTTTAACTAATGAAAAAACGTATTCAAAAGTTTAATTCCCTAACTAGAATTAAGATTAAAAAATAAGTTTTATCAATGAATTCTGGTACTTAAGGTGCTATAACTTGTGGGATTTTGTGGGATATCTGAGATATGACCTTAAAAATCCACTGTTGCAGTAATGTATGAAAAGATAACTCAGAACATTACATGAATTTCTAATTATTCCGGCAATTCATGTTTTAAACATGTTTGGTACTATAAATTGCTAAACCAAATATTACTATATTTATTTATTTATTTATTTATTTATTTATTTATTTTAATTTCCAATGAAATGCATATTTTGTCAAAACCAATAGTTTGAAACAAGCACATTGAGCATTCAATGTAAGATGAATTACATTTATTTTTTCAGCTTTGGATCAATCTGGGTCAGGATTTGAATCACAAGAGTGCAGCTCAGTGACATTGAAAAGCTGCAAAATCAGAAATGAATTGCGGAGCCACATGACAAGTTATCAGTGCCAAAACCGCTGTAATTTACAAAGCATAACTCAATTTTAATAGAAGTATTTTCCAATAAGAAAAGAATGATGGCTTGCTTACACTAAAGAAATCTTGCAATGTGATTTTAAAATGGAATTAGTTTAACCTTCTGTTTATAGTAAACAATGGGACAGAACCTAGTGATAAATCTCAATATGACACTGTTAATGTGAAAAGTGTACAGCTAAAAATAGTCGACTAAAGTAAGGGATTCATTTTCAGACAGCTACAATTGTCTCTCTGTGCAGTTTTCCATTGTTTTTCGGCCAGTGCTTTCAACTGTGTATATGAAAGTCAACACATCAAAAAGGATCAAAGGGAACAACTGGTGAGAGTCAACGCAGCCCAAAGAGTGTTGTATTGTCTCATTGGGGAGTTATGCAGATTCAAGTAAACAAGTGCAAATTGTTGAGGTTTTAATGAAAAAATGTCTACAATCATTTTATCTGAAGTAACTCAATATAATACCATCTGTATAACAGATGCTATTATTGGTTTTCAAGAGGTTACTTTCCTACATTTTACACAACTGGATTGTAGAAGCCAATAGCTTCTTGCAATGTGACTGCCACTAACTGTGCCTGCAGGAAAAAGGATTGTTTGACAATGACTGTGGGAGCACCAGGTTTAGTTTTATTTATTTCTAGGATGATGGGTATGCAACATATAAATCCCTACATATAAATCCAGCCAACAGGGATGCTTAATTAGGTAATACAAGGAAGTAAAGTAGACAAATAACAACTTGTAATAAACAACATTAAGATGATTAACCATATTTTGGGCTTGAAAGATTCAAAATAAACAGAAAAACAACATAATCTACCATAAACCAAGCTGTGTCGTAAGATGGCTATGTGGAAGATGTGGCCCTTGGGTTAGTTCAGGTTGCTCACCACTGCCCTAAGTTAGCAAGCTTCTAAAGATAAAGCGTTTTACAGCAAACTTAACTGGGCAATAACTATGACCATCACATGTATCTCCACTGGAGAACAACATAGACTATGAAAAGTTATCAATCACTACTGGGTAGAAAACATCAGGAGAAACATAGATCCATGTTCTATTTTATGGATTGTTACAAATGGAAGTGCTTTTCTTAGTATAATTTTTGTTTCTATTTTATAGACCCATAAACTAGATCTCACACTTACATCCACTGCTCATCATTCATTTTCAGTAGTTATGCAATGGTCATAGGCCAAACATTTGACAATGACGCAAAATGTTTTGCGCCATTTCCTGAATTTTATCCTGGATACTTTCTGGTGGTTTACCACAAAGGAACACTCTTCAAAGCAAAGACGAAATGAGAACATTTGGGATTGCCTACATTTTGGTGCATAAAACAAACATGTTTACAGGTTACTGCTTATGAATGCTTAGGTTATTGCTGACAACAAGTATTTGCTTCTAAAAAGCAAGCAAGTATTATCACTTGAAAGGCATGCGTTTGACTGTATAGTCACACATGTTCTTAAAAGGAAGCACTGCGGTCCAAATTTCAAACATGACTGTTTTTAATGCTGCTTACCTGTCCCTTTCGGTCCCGTCTTTATATTCAGGCTGCTTGTTAGGCTTGAAACAGACATCACTAGGCAAGGCCTTGAAGGATGGGGCTCGGTTTCCATGACAACCATGATCTGGGATGTGTGGACAAAAATGTTCTGGAAAAAAGACATTGCTCTCCAAACATCGTCTTGGCCTGGAATCTCCTGGACGATAATAGCCTGATCCTGGTTACTGCCTTGTACTTCAGAAGATAACTCTGTTGTACTTGTCTCCTGACAGGGAATAGAGTCGGTGGGTGAATGTTTGCTAAGACCAGAGTCACAGTCGGGTATAATCTTCTTCAGGAAGTGTTTCATCTGTTCCAGTTTGACCAGGGTTGGGTTCATTTTTAGTGGTCTTGCTAGTTCTACATTTAATTCAGCTGTATAAATAAAAAGGAAAAGAAAAAAAAAATGTATTTAGCCACAATCTGTTATTGTTTGGAAACCTTTCCCAATTCTGTCCATCATTTATTTTATGCAGACATGCAAGATGGTGACTAGGAGCAGACACTTTAAAAGGCTTGCCTATAATTAAATCATATTGTGAATTTAACTCACAGGAGTCTTTTAGTGGGTATGCTAATGCACACCTTGTGGGGAATCAATCTCAACTGAAATTGTTTTCTGGAAAACGTTTCCAACAATGCTGTAATGAGAAACTTTCATTTGTACATGATATAACAGATTTATGATGTGAAACCTGAAATACTATATAAGAAGAGATGAAGACACAAAACAAGTTCTTACTAATCATGATGCTGGCTGCTTGTTCGAATATAATGAATTCAGCTAGTTACAGTCAGTAATAACAATATAGTTTATTACACTGTAGTTACATGAAAACTTAATTTTTTATATATATATATATATATATATATATATATATATATATATATATATATATATATATATATATATATAGTTTGTCAATTGTTTACATTTTAAGTTGCCTGCTTCATAGTACAGTACAGATTAATGGCCAAAAGATTAATCTTTTGAACATTTTCTAGTTCTAACACTAGCTAGCCAGTGTTAGCTACTGTTATTAAGTGAAAAGAGTCCAGTTGTAAAATAGCTAACACAACATACAGTATCATTAAAATACAGTAATAATGTTTTCAGTATAAAATTCAGTACCGATCCCCAAGATTCCCTATTTTGGTAGCACTGCCATCTTTTCAATTCAGTAATTCCTGCTATAACCTTTTTTCTTTTCTTTTTCTTTTTTTTTTGTGGTTAATTCGGTTAATTTGTTCCGTGGCCTCTTTTCGCCAAGACTTTAGCAGATTCACTCTCCAAATTATCACAATAGTAGCTGCTGCTCTGGCTCCAACTGCAACAGCCTCACATACTATTTGTAATTGGAAGCCCACTGTTTTCTGACCTTCTAACCCTATTTTCTACCCCCCGACCCCCTCTTCTTGGTCAATATGGACATTGGAGGTAACTGGCTGTGCTTATCTAGAAAGCATTCTACAGATAAATAAAAACTACTTGTGATTTTAAATGCTATAAAACCCTCAATGAATATACAGCATCGATTTTCCTCTAATATCACATCATACTGTTTACTGTCTTATGGCGGCAGAACATACTACATTTTTTCACCTATCCATCTTTATAGTCAAGTCAGCTGGACAGTTTACAATGCTGGGTGGAACAAAAAACGCAGCGATGAAAGTTGTCAGGGGAAGATACCAAATTATGTGTGTGGTTCACAGACTTACATATTAACATTACTAAATAGAATAAAACTAAAGTGAAATGAGTTTTGTGAAAAGTCAGGGTTGTACATTTTAGGGGGCCAATACTACGATCCTCCACGGTTTAGATTATTAAAATAGACCCCAATGATCTACACAGTGTCTAAATACTATGCTCTTAATGTTAATTCAGCCAGGGTGATTACTGACCCGCTTATTAACATTGCTACCTACAATAAAACATACAGTGAAATGAGTAAATCAATTAAGATCCACTGATTAGATCGTTAAAATATATCCCTCCAATACTTGAAAAAAAATAAACAGAAGAATACAAATTAAACCCATGCAGAGTGACATGACTACATCTGAAGACCGTTTACTCATATTTAACGTCTGACTTCCTATGCTATAGATTACAAAGAACAAAATATTTTTTTAAATAATTCTTGCCAGTCCGTTTAATATATCCTCTGTTAAAAATAACCTTTTGTGATTGATTATTGCTCCTGACAGTCTAATCTGGCTGTCTAAGAGTACATAAGAGTACCAATAAGAGTATGGGCTAGTGGTAAAGTTTCAAGACAGAAGGTTGTGCAAGGGTTCTCCCTGTGCATTTATAGCTTTGTACATTTTATGTACTCCAGCTGCCAAAAGAGGCAATTACTATAAACTGATGTGCATTAGGGCCACATAGTCCTTCCTCTCAAGTGTAATGATTATAAAATTTTTAACCTATTTTTTAAAAATTTTTTTGGTCCGCCAACTGAAAGGCAGCTACGAATGTATTTTGTCAAAAGGCTTCTAGGTTCAAACTATTTTAGATACAAAGAAAATGCGGGTGGCATATCATTTTCAGTTCAGTTAAACCACAAGAAAGAGCTCCAACATCAAAATGAACAGCCCATATACATTTTAGCTTGGTTGTTTTTTTTTTCTCTCTGCAGTGATCTGAATGTTTTAAGTCTGATCCCTAATAAGAATGACTTGAAACATCTACTGCGGGTTACGGTTGTTGCAAAAGTCCTATGTGCTGTACATTTACCAGGCTACCATGAGATGTAACAGCATGTTGTGATGTTATCTTTGTTATCTGTTTGATTGTAGGATGCTGTGTGATCCAGTGGTTAAAGAAAAGGGCTTGTAACCAGGAGGTCCCCGGTTCAAATCCCACCTCAGCCACTGACTCATTGTGTGACCCTGAGCAAGTCACTTAACCGCCTTGTGCTCCGTCTTTCGGGTGAGACTTAGTTGTAAGTGACTCTGCAGCTGATGCATAGTTCACACACCCTAGTTTCTGTAAGTTGCCTTGGATAAAGGCGTCTGCTAAATAAACAACAATACTCCTGTATATAGCACAGTTGACCATGCTGTTTGAGGCTTGTTACCACTTTGCATATGAGTGAAATTCCTTGTCAAAGCTGCAAAACAGGTTTTGATCAGTCTCAATCACAATCAGAAAAGACACACAATCAGAATACAGAGTTGGATTTACAACAGCCTCTTTCCATTAGGAATTCAACAGGCAATTCAGATAGCTTACACAGAGCCCCCTCATCTACATCTAATAGCTTCATCAGTGATACTTCTAGGTATAAAATGACACATTTGACAACGATTAAATAAACAAAGCTCAAGTACAACATATATAATATTTATGAGCATGACACATTTTAGGATTAAATGGCTGATTTAAAAAGTGTCAAGTTTTGCTGCAGCTGCAGTTGGGCATTACAATAAAGAGGAGTAGGCGGCAATCTGCTAGTTTGGACCAGAGAATGGACCCTGAACATTTATGGCATTATATAGTAATGGCCTGGTCACAAAGTTCCACTAACACTTCTGTCATTAAACAGAAATTGATTGCAGCCACACATTCTAGGAGCCAATACTAATAGAAATATGTAGCCAGAACCATATGCTGGGAAGCTTGTGCTTTAGTGCAGTAATCCTGGTTTTACTAGTACTGGTATTATTTTTTTTTAGTATTTTCCATTAAATGGCTGGATATTTCACACTGTCAAAAAAAAAAAAAGAAAAGCAATAAGTTTCACAAAGTGCTATAACCCATGCCATGGATGTATGTGTAAAACCTGTGTTACAGACCACCATTTGGAAGAGAAGATGGGCAACATTATCAAAGCAATTACTACTCTAAAACTAATAAAATACATCTTAAAGGGAAATCCACAATTATATTTTTTAACTTTCATTTCTATTTTAGGATTTCTGAATCATCCTGCGTACCACCTATGACTCTTCGAAGTACCCTCAGGGGTATGTGTACGCCTAGTTGAAAACCTCTGTGATAAGGTATTGAAGTAATTGCCCTAGCACTCAGTAAAATAAACACTTTAGTAAAGTAAACACATTATTTTACTTAAATACCAGAACAAAGACGGCTTTTTCAGTAAACGCATTTGTCTTTTGTGATCTGTGTTTACTTAATGACATTTAACTCACAAATCTTCTATTAATCAATAAATCAAAATTGTAAACTAATCTTTTTTGAAAGCCCTTATTAGAATACATAATAAGTGCAAAATTAACATGTGTTTCAAAAGGTCAGAATTACTTCCAAATAGATCAGCCTTCTTTTATTGCCACAGGCAGCATTCCGCCATGTTTATTCAAATTTTCATTTGCATTGTAACAAGCAAACAGTTATCTTGCTATAAAACACCCTTTCCTGTTTTGATTTATATATAGGATTGACCAGTATATATAAATCAGAACAGGAAAGCATCCGTGTAACTGGAGCTACAGAAGGCAGCTTTTATGAGGCTTTATTAACAAGGTGTGACTTATACAAAAAAAGTCTCCTGTCTCAGTTACAAATCCTGCTTCATTTAAAAGCTCATTCTCAAACGGTTGAATAAATACTTAGAGGAGGTGATATCATAGGGTGCAGACCTCTCCATCCTTTGATATCACCTGATATAATTTCCTCGGTGTCTTTTACTTAGCTTTGAACTGATGCAGCTGCAATGGCTGTCTAACCCTATTACATTGGGAATTTAAAGCTGTGTTAGGTGTTTTTAATATTCCGAGTGTATGATAAATTATTAAAAAGAAATATATGGAGGGGGGATTCAGGTACAGCATTTCCTTCTCCATAAATGTACTGTACCTAATTACTTAATTACCTAATTACTTAATTGAAGGACATGGACTGGAATTGGTTGAAAGAACCACAATAGGGTACTAACACCCAATTGGATGACAAATTCAATCTTAGTATCTGCCCCTACATATGTATTGCCACTTTCTGTGGGTATATGGTTCAAATTTAGCAATACTAAAAGAAACATAAGAACATAAGAAAAGTTTGAGAACGAGAAAAGGCCATTCGGCCCATCAAAGCTCATCCCTTGTTAGCACACCACTTTTCCATACTGGGGGGGAACTAATTTAAAAGCACAGAATCTAGTCTTTTTTTAAATGTTCCCAGTGTTTTAGATCCTATTACTTCACCTGGTAGTCTATTCTCCGTGTAAAAAAGTGCTTCCTACCTTCTGCTCTAAACTTACTTTTACTCAGCTGCCACTTGTGCCCTCTTGTTTTTTCTCTCTTTGCTAAATTTGAAGTAGTGTCTCTTGGGTTAACTTTATCTATACCATTTACGATTTTAAAGACTTCTTTAACAAATTCCTCCCTTTTTTCAAGGCTGAAGATATTTGATTCTTTTAACTTGTTCTCATAGCGCATGTCTAAATCCTGGGATCAGTCTAGTTGCCCTTCTTTGTACCTTCGAGTGCCATGTTGTCTTTTTTGTAGGGCTGTGTTCAAAGGTTAGAAGGTTTGTTCGCTAGCCAGGGATTCGAAGATTGTTTTAAACCTTCGAAGGTTCGTCAGACGCCATTGACGCACTGTGTTTTTTTTGTTTTGTTTTCCCTGTTAACAAAAACTGTTTGACAATGTATGAATACTATAAATCACACATTAAATGTCACTCACATGCAAAATTTGATCTTTTATTTTTTTATAATGTATATTACGTAAACAAAAGTTGTTGTATTAAAATCGACTACCAAATCGTTATGCGTAGCAACTCTATATGGTGCCGCTGCCGTGTATGGAGCAGGGTATAGTATCCAAAGAACTGGGGGGTACCTATAGCGTTTGTAGTGCTTCAGTAAAATATGTACTGAATACCTGGTGTACAAGACAGGGTAAGAGAAGTGCTATGGTAGAATATGTTTGAAACATACAAAATATACGCCAACACTAATGAGAAAACTGAGCACCGTCCATCCCTCCCCCCCTCCAGCTCATGTTATCCAGAAGCAAACCTTCAAAGTGTTGTATAGCGTAAGCTGTATTGAAAGAAATGTCTCGAAGCCCCTCTGCTGTCGAATGCAAACTGTGCAAATGTCTCGTATCTTGGAGGTTTGTAGTATTTTTAATTTTTTTAAATGGGCAAGGGGTGAAGTCAATGTGAATCGAGTACCATATCCAGTGTTTTTCCGGTGGTTTTTATTGGTTAAAACTGCAAATCAGAAGCCCTAAATATAGTCTAACATTCTATCAGTACGTTTACATGACAAAGCGTTTTCCGAAAACTGAATCAGAAAACTGATTTTCTTAAAAACGTCACTTTTCTGTGTTTACATGAATAACGATAGAAAATCTAATTAGAATTCAACTGTATACATGATTGAACACTGTTGTAGCCTAAGTACGATTTGAAGACCGGACATTTCTGCGATAGAACGGAGACCAATCCAATATAGTGCTTTATGAAGTGTCAGGTCTTAAATTCAAAGATTACTATCCTATACCTCTATTCAGATTCCCCACATTCTGCAATCAGCCTTTCCAACAGCTCACCATGTTCTATATTACCAGTTTCTTTTGCAGACATTATTTTAAAATATCACGTTATTTTAAAGCTGGAAAACATGTTTTGTTTCAGTATGGGCTATTAACAAATACATACAGACTTTAACAAATGTATTACTTTATCCCTAACTAACATATGTATGCATGCAGACTGACTACAGATTATTATTATTTTCTCTGTTTTCTAAAACCACGTGCAGGAATGAAGGTCAAAGTTTGCACGTTATCGGAATAAGTTTTCCGAAAAGTGTGTTTACATGACATACATTTTGTTAGTTTTCGGAATTTAATCGGAAATTTCTAGGTGCTGGTTTCGGAAAACTGACTTTCGGAAAATTCCGATACATTTTCCA
Organism: Acipenser oxyrinchus oxyrinchus; assembly: GCA_030684275.1. Lineage (NCBI taxonomy): Eukaryota > Metazoa > Chordata > Actinopteri > Acipenseriformes > Acipenseridae > Acipenser > Acipenser oxyrinchus. The sequence continues at coordinate 16,587,975 of CM060249.1, read as the reverse complement.
AAAACTGTGTTTACATGACTTGATAGCGGAATTCTTATGCTCATGTAAACTCACTGTATTTCTCTTTTAAATTGCCTCACCACATTGGGAAGATACCTTTAATGATGACTCAAGATCCTTTTCAAAGTCCTCCTCTCCTAGTTCCATCCCGTTCATTTTACACTTATAATGTGGATTGTTACACCCCATATGTAATACTTTACATTTCTTAACATTAAAATTACACAAGTTTGCCCAGTTACAGAGAAGGTCCAAATCCCTTTGAATTAGCTGGGCTGTGGATTCAGAGTCATTCACATAAATGAGGAACAGTAAGGGTCCAATTACATGTCACACCTCTCTGTGCTTTCTGTTTTTTTAACCAGTTCTGTATCCAATTACATGTCCTCCCCTGTATTCCTGCTGTTTTTTATTTTACTTACAAGTCTTTGATGTGGGACTTTGAAAGGCTTTTTGAAAATCACGATAAATTATATCATAAGCGTTGCCATCATCTACATTAGCTGTAACATCCTCAAAAAGGTCAAGTAGGTTCTGAACCAATGCTGGCTTATCCCCTATAATGCTGTATAAATAGTCTTCAAGCTTACCTCTTAATCTTGCTTCCATCATTTTGCTTGTTACGGAAGTTAAACCAATAGAATTCCGATATCAAAAGTTATGTAAACACAGTTTTCGGAAAATGTATAGGAATATTCCGAAAGTCAGTTTTCGGAAAACAGCACCTAGAAATTTCCGAAAACTAACCAAATGTGTATCATGTAAACACACTTTTCGGAAAACTTATTCTGATAGCGTACTGCACATGTGCAAACTTTGACCTTCATTCCTGCACGTGGTTTTAGAAAACAGAGAAAATAATAATAATCTGTAGTCAGTCTGCATGCATCCATTTGTCTAGTTAGGGATAAAGTAATACATTTGTTAAAGTCCGTATGTATTTGTTAATAGCCCATACTGAAGCAGCAAATGTTTTCCAGCTTTAAAATGACGTGATAATTTAAAATAATGTCTGCAAAAGAAACTGGTAATACAGAACAGGATGAGCTGTTGGAAAGACTGAATGCACATTGTGGGGAATCTGAACAGAGGTATAGGATAGTAATCTTTGAATTTAAGACCTGACACTTCGATAAAGCACTTGAGTTATTGGATTGGTCTCTGTTCTATCACAGAAATGTCCGGTCTGTTCAAATAGTACTTAGGGTACTACAGTACTTTGCATGCGAAAACATCCTGCATTTTCCAAAAACTTCAATCCATGTTAATCATGTAAACACAGAAAAGTGACGTTTTAAGAAAATCAGTTTTCTTGTTCAGTTTTCGGAAAACACTTTGTCATGTAAACGTACTGCCAGAAAAGAAAAATTACAGGTACATTATTTAAACAATATAGTAACAACATTATAGGAGACAGCCAACATGGCTTTAGATGCAAGTACAAAATAAATAGTAATGAAATATTGGAAGCTATGTACGAAAAGGACTTGGGGGTAGTAGTGGATGAATCTCTTAAGCTATAAAAAGGCAAATAGGATGTTAGGTTACATAGCCAAGACAGCTGAATTGAGATCTAGAGAAGTTATATTAAAATTATACAATACACTGGTACGACCACACCAAGAATACTGTGTCCAGTGCTGGTGCCCATATCATAAGAAATAAATTGAGGCATTGGAGAGAGTACAGAGGAGAGCAACACGATTAATTCCAGGATTGAAGGGTATGTCATATGTAGATAGACTAAAAGAGCTGAATCTGTGCAGCCTAGAAAGAAGGAGTCAGAGGCAACTTAATAGAGATATAATAACAGAGATATATCATTGTCAAGGGGTTTAACAAAGTAACTGCTGAGAATTATTTTTCACAGGTCACAGAGAACAGAACCAGGGGTCACATTCACATTCAGAACTGAGGGGACAAGGAACTTTTTCACGGAAATGGCGGTGAACCATTGCAACAGGCTGCCAGACAGAGTTGTTGAGAGACTATCGGATCCTTCAAGAATAGACTGGATGCTGTCATGAACAATACTGTATAATCCTCTCTGTGACCATAATAAGATCTTTAGCTAGCCACTTGGAGGAAGGGCGGTCCATTTAGCCACGGATTCCCAGAGGTTTAATTTCCCCTACTAACCTGGTTAGGGGTTTTTTGTTTTTCGTCTCAAGTGCAAACAGACCACGCTGGCATCAAATCAAGTGAGCACAGGTGGACCGAATGGCCTTTTCTCGTTCTAGAATTTCTTATATTCTTAAAATATGGGGACGTGTAACGCTATATTTTTACTTTTATAATATTGGAAGATTTTTTTAGGATTATGTTCCTGCAAGTCATATACATCTGTTTTTTGGTAACTGCTTGTTAAACCTGGTGTTTTTCATTGTAGGCATATACTTGTCCTGCATGTCTTGCATTATAACTTTAAATCTGTTCCATTGAAATTCAACGGTCATATCCTCCAATTTCCCTGCCCAGTCTATTTCTCTCAGTTCCTGTCTCATCTCTTCAGTTAGCCTTTCTGAACAATTAATTTAATTAAACTGTGAAGTTATGGATAATATTTGTTACAAAAACATATTTCATATACTATGAACTGCTTCACCGAATTAAAAAAAAAAAAAATCTTCATGTTTTATATACTGTTTCTGTTCTAACTACACTAGACCCACACATTTATATTTTTAGTAAGAATACTGTTTTTCCAATAATTATTTTTGTGCTAATGCATAAATACAGTATAGCACACTCACTGTCATGCCCCACCCCTCTTAAAAAAAAAGAGGTAGAATAGATTTAAAATGGTTTAAGCAAACAATCCAAAGTTAATTTAAAAAGTCTGCACTCTGCTCAGTTCCCCTTCTCATGTGTCAGCCCTCATTATATCTAAAAATTCAGAGATCAATGTCTGACACTATGGTTAACAAAACTGTAAAAGCTTGGATCAAGTAGGCACATTCCCTACGTTTCGATATGATGTCATACATAGCAGCCCGCTGCTGAACCTAAAGGAAATGCTATTTCATTTATTTGGGTTTATAATTTTTTATTATACTAATAATATGTATCTGTTCTCATGTTTGACTCCTCTTGGTAGGTTTGCTGCTCTGGGAACAGGTGGCTGTGCTTCTAATTATGGAGGGCCAGGCTGCCACTATGAGGCCTGGATTAGTTCACCTTCTCATAGGGGATTTGCCTTGGTTGGGAATGGATTTATAATGGCTTCACACATGGAATGAAGCTCATGTCAGCTGAGGGCACTGACACATCATATGATTCAAATTAGCCTGTTATGAACGGTTCCGTGGGCCAACGGCTTGTGTACTGAAATTACGACATTTTTAAACAACTTGATAGAAACCAGGGATGCAGAAGCATAATGGTTTCAATTTGTTCCAACTAATCTATCACCTGTTGGAGTTATTGCTCCGGTGGTTTTTTTTTTGTTGGTAGCTGGTCTTTTTCTGGGTTTTTTTAGATAGCTGACCCCTTGCAAATGGGGCAGAGTTCCGTCGTTTCAGATCTCAGAAGGGTTGCTAGTTTTGCAGAAGTATACCAATCAAAACCTCAGACCTGAGGCAATAGAGAGAAAGTAGGTGAACAGGACCTTGATATCCCTTTGGATAGCGACATTGCTACTTCAATTCCCAGCTTATTTCTCTTTAGCTATGATATACAGGGTACATGTAGAACATAGTGGTTTTGAGAGAACTTCAGATATACATTCCAAGGTCGACTGCCTGTGACCTAAAGTATAAACTCTTAAATAAATAAATAAATAAATACATACATATCCAATATCCCTGAAAATCTTGGTGCTAAATAAATAAATTAATATTTTTCTGACATACAAAGATGCAGATATTTTACTTAAATGTTATGTGTGGAGGAGCTGTCTGGATCTGGGGGTCTGACATAATCAATGATACATCTAACTTTTTTATCTCCCAAAATGTTTTGTTATAAGAATAGTTTAATAAATATTCATATTCATTGTTGTTTCATGTACATGAGTATTATAAATACTTAGTATTCCAACTGAAAATGCCACTTCTTTTAACTTTTCTGTTCACAGTAATGCCTAAATATGGCACTGAAGAAGAATATACAAATGTGCACCATCCTATTTATGCTATTTTATAATTCATACATTTCCAGTAGTAATGGTATTCTACATATTTTATTCAGAATTCTGGTACCCAGAACTCAGCAAAAGAAGTTACAGAATAGCCTTTCATGACAGGAATTTCAATTCAGAACAGAAATCATAACATCTGTGTGTAATGTAGTGATTGACAAGATATATGTCTAGTACAGCCCTAACAGCATGCATGCTTTGGCTCTTCCTGAGTTGTGCTGACATATGGAAGTAAAGCTAACTAGAGTTACATTTAGCCTGAATGCTGGGGTCATCAACACCCACAGCTCATCTTTAAAGAGTGTCAGGGGATCTCCAACATCTGCAAAGCAGAAAGAACCTCAGTTTCACACCTCACCCCATGGACGGTGTCTCCAGCTGCACACACACACCACACTGGAGTGTTGGTAGATGGAGTATATCCAGGTTTTCCCAACACAGGAATCAAACCAGCAACCTTTTGGCCCAAATGCAGATGTGTTATCTTATCATACTAACAGAAGAGATGCTTCTTGTATTTTGTATTTGTGTTTAACGTTAAGTCCCACTTTTTAAAACCAAGAAAAATATATTTAAAGTTTCTGAAAGGATGCCGTTTTAATAAAAGTTTAGTTTCTTGCTCTAGGAACTAGAAATATAGGTTTGAATTAGCAAGAGTCTACTGTACTGCAAAGAGACGTTTCATTGACACATGAAACTTCAGTTCTAAGCACATCTTTTAAGTCACTTACAGTACAATACTTTGGTAACTTGAGAGGGCATGTACAGGAATTGCAAGATGGTTTCAAATATTAGCCAAACGAATGATACTTTAGTTATATTTTTTTACAATGGAAACATCAAAACTAACATTTCAACAACAAATATTTACTTGAGAAGCCTGTATTTCCTCATCTTTTCTAAACCCTATTCTCACAGGTCCCGTAACGGATGCCTATTTTCACTAGTATCTTATTACCGAAATCTGGAAGATATATACGTTTTTCTAAGTCTACCACATACTCTACACCGAAAATAGTTCATTCATGTGGCAAGAAGTGCATTAACGTATCCTGTTATTCTCATTTAATTAGTGGTTTCCAGGTCTAGCTACTTAACTTTGCAACAGAAGATGGAAAGATTTTTTTTTTTTGATCTTAGGGAAGTTAATATAAAGTGACAATTTGGCTTCCTGTGAGGTGGAATCAATTATTGTGTTTTCCAGTGGAAGAACATCAGCTTATCTCTAAACTGACAATCCCCCTCCCCACAATGTGTACAATGTTCGCTTTATACAGTTAGGCCAAACATATGTTTTTATTTTTAGATTTGCAAATTACTTCAGAAAGAAAGGAAGAAAAAAAGGTACAGAGGAGGATAAAAAAGAAGAAACCCAAATCAGCCTTTTGGCTGGGGACAGGAGGCAGGGAGGCAGGATCCTGCAGACTAAAATGTATCATGAATGTGTACTCTGTTACAACGTCTTAACCCTACGCAACACTGCCGCCAGAACACTGGACATTGTATCAGATGGTAATGATGGTATGCAAAAGTTGTGTCAGACAAAGTGTACTTTATGCAAGTTTTTACTCCACCACAACCTTTACAATCAGATTATATTATTATTATATTATTTGTTTATTTAGCAGACGCCTTTATCCAAGGCGACTTACAGAGACTAGGGTGTGTGAATTATGCATCAGCTGCAGAGTCACTTACAATTACGTCTCACCTGAAAGACGGAGCACAAGGAGGTGAAGTGACTTGCTCAGGGTCACACAATGAGTCAGTGGCTGATGTGGGATTTGAACCGGGGACCTCCTGGTTACAAGTCCTTTTCTTTAACCACTGGACCACACAGCCTCCATTACTGTAGGATATGTCACGATACACTGCAGCTTTTCATTTCTGTAGTGTCTGAAATTGAACTAGTTTAAGCAGAAAAACATTCCATCACTATAATGGACTGCCGCAGATGAGAGCAAAGTAAAAAGCAAAAATGCCTTGATGGATTCAAGTATCCGAGAATAAAAATCAAAAGAAAGAGAACAACACACTTGAGGTATCTTTTGCTAAAGTAAATAATTCGTACACTTCACTTAAAATCTAATTACTGCTCGATTATAATAAACTAGAATAATTCATTTTGGTATCTTACATAGATGCCTCCGTCTAACAGTTTTCCATTAAAAACCCATTGTACCCAAGTGTGCAGGCCCGGAGGAAGTTCTAGGCAAACCAGTCAGCCGCAAATTTAGGGGGTGGCAAAAAAACAAAACAAAAAATGAAAGCAAGGAATCTGCATTGTGAGAAACACTGCTCCAGAGTTCAAAACAAAGTGATTCTAGCTGGCAACTGCTATGAATACTGCAGAAACACCAGAAAAGTATTTGAGGTGTCTTAAAAACAACGTAGTACTAATCTTTGTCAGCAATAAATCAGCTTTTGTACGCTACAAAATATTCTGTATTAGATGTACATGAAATTACTTCTGAGCAGATCAGCTGAAGGCAGCACATCTAGGTGAAAGTCTACAAAGTAGCTTCAGCTAGGAGAATTGTTGGTTACAGAAATATTTTATGGTTTAAAAACAGATAATGAGACACAAAAAAAGAAGAATATATTTCAAAATAATTATTAACAATGAAACTTTTTAAATACATTTTATCAAACTGTTGTTCCTGTCATTTCAACTGGTCAGGTTTGGTAGTCTTTCTATTTAACAAGACGATGATGATCATGACAGAGGTTATATATAGGAAGGACAGAATAAAGCAGGGAGGAAATGTAGGCCTCCAATAGATGGGTAGGTCTCCACACATTTGCACTGAGTAAAGAAAGAGGAGTCCAAATCTGTGATGCTGTTTTTTTTTTTTTTTTTTATCTGGGAAGGATATTCCTATTTGAGAAACATCAGAACCTATCACTAAGATTATGGGGTCTATTATAATTCATTTAAATAATCCCGGCTTGAAACCTGCACTCGTGTCAAAAGAGGGAGCTTTATGGTGCATACAATTAAAAGCAACTTAAAAAAAACTTAAATAAGTGCTTGCACAAAAAAAATGATATATGTACAAAAATGAATTACAAATGGAAAAAGAGATATAGAATTCCACATTGCTACGGACATTAAATCAAATCGTCAAAAGAGTTCTTCCAATTTCACAGCTGCAACAGAACAGTGTAAAGGAAGAAAAGAAAAAAGGAAGAAGTCAAGAGTCTATGGGAGAACAGGGTAACCATAGTACAAGATGATAAAGCAATGACAAATGTATTGAATGAATAGTTTATACAGCTTTTCACTAGTGAGGATGTCAAGAACATGCCTCTGGCTACAGACAGTACACATGCTACACTAGATGCATTTAGCACAAATCAAACAATAGTCCTAAGACTACTGGGGGCTCTCAAGACCAACAAATCCCTTGGACCGAACAGCACCGACTAAGAGTAAAGAAACAAGCGAAATTATCTCCAGCCAATTGTAGGAAAGACTAATCCTTATAAACCGGTGGGAATCCAAGATACAACAGTACATCCAGAGGACATTTGGCCCGTCAATGTGTGTACGCTTCCTATAGTACGTCTCTGTTATGCACTTGAAAAGGTTCTATTTATGAAGTTAAATAAATCACCTCTGGGGGTAAACACTAGTGGAATGAATACAGTGAAACAGATCCACCAACTTGCTGTAATCTTTCTGTAATCATCCAAATATCAATAGGGTTTTTTCCCCCCATTATTTTAAATTGTTATAGTCTCTTTCAGTTAGAATCAGACGTTTAAGGCCTTAGAAGTTGACATATGAATGTTTTAAAGATGGTGGTGGCATTCCCTAATACTGTCTGTGCCTTGCAATACTCAAGATCCCTGTTTCTAATTTCTGAAAGCCGGCATCAAAGCGGAATGCAGAACAATCACAAAAGTCCTTTTTAATGGCATTCTTCATTAAGAAACAAACTAAATTAACATGGTGAGAGGACATGTTGGAATACATAGCAGTCTGCTTCTGTTACAGTGCAGTAGATCCACTGTATCACAGCTATTTCTGCATTAAACAGCTTTAGGACAATATTGTTAAGTATTATGTGACACCCCCCACAATATAACACAAAAGTAGAGCTTTGAAATCAATCATGCTTATGGGAACCACTTGGCAATAGACTTAATACAATTCTAGTTATTCCAGTCATTATAACCTGCCATTACAATCACTGGTGAAGAACCCTTTGAAATAATAAGGCATGAAGACCTTTGCCTATACCCATGTACAGTTCCATAACAGAGCTGGAATTGTTTAATGAATTTAAAATGATGGAACGTGGATTAATATTCATGCAACCCTCCTAGTGCCACGTGCCAAGTTGCAAAAAAAGACTTCATAGAGTGTCCATGCACACAAGTGGTATGGCACGTTTTCTTTAGAGCATCATTTCTAACAGGTTTAAGAGGTTATGTGGTTTGATTCCATGAAAACAAACACTACCTTAAAATCTGCCATTTACAAGAACATATTGTTTTACTCTTTAATTAACTGTTTCGAAGCATATCACTGAAGGCTGTAAAAATCCCGCTCAACAAAAAACTGTCCAGGTAAGGTCCTGCATAATAATGTTTGTCTTAGTGTTAAACAATTCATTTCATTACTTTCCCTCTCACTTATGTATAATAACAGATGGCTTTTAGGTCAATGGTCAAAGTGAAGGGTGCTGTTAGGTTTTGCCCAAAGAGTTTCCATATCCTTGAAAATATAAATGACTGTAATTAGATCAAATAGTTTATGAGATGTTATCAGTTGTAGGTTAGGTGGTAGCGGCTTTCCTCTAGAACATGATTTGAACTGGGACTCTCAAAGTATGAGTTTACAACATGTACTGAAAAATGGCACACAACTGATTATAACACAGGCAGTAGCCTCACTGTGTATAAATATAAATAAAAATGTGTACTGTACGTGTTGTACGAGATCATTATTAACACTGTCACTTGTTTCAGAAGTCGTCGTACTTTTGCCAATTTTTTCACCTTTTTGGTGACCTATACCTTAGGGAATCAGTTTTTTTTTCCCCAGAAGTTTCATTTTTTGTCATACAGGTGATACCTCCATGTGAATCTTGTGGTAACATGTCCCTTTATTTACACGCAGTGAGTGATGAAGATATCAACAAAGCGCTGTTCTCACCTGGCCCGTTCAGGAAGTCTTTGATCTGAAGGGAGAGGAGAGGAGGTGGGATGCCAGTTTTTGCATCAGCCTCTCCTGCTACTGTCTGCAACCAAAACACGTTGTAATCCAAAGCTTCCGGCAGCATCTTCCCTGGATCTGCAGCAAAAAAGTAACAAACAAATAAGTACCAGAGCTGTCATGACATGAAGGGGGTCTCTATCAAGAGCAGTCAGGAGATATGCAATCAGGTAAGGAGTACCAATAAATGAAGGCTTTTATTTTAGCACCATGTGTAGGTACAGTATATCTAAGGCTGTTCTACCATTATTGTAATGCATAAAATATTCTGAAACTTTGATTAAATAGTGTTTTCAGCACAAATATTTAAATAATAATTAAAATATTTGTGCTGAAAACACTATTTAATCTAGTGGACTGAAATATTGTTTGTTCTAACAATAGTTTAACATTATGCTTGCATACATTTGTAATGCATTCTGGAATACTTAAAAGTTTTAACGTTTTCTGCTTATTATATAGAGCTCAGTGGCACTGGAACAATTTTTAAAGTGGGGGTGCTGAAAACCATTGAACAAAACTGTGATCCCTGTTAATGATGGAAGCCATGCAAAGCCAGGGCTGCCGCACCCCCAGCAATCCTAGTTCCAGAGCTCCTGATAGAGGTTGGATTACGGTATTTTATATAATATACGATGGTGTTTTGAGTACTATAAAGGAAGTGCACATTATTCAAACAGATGTAACCTCAGCTTGCTCAAGCATGAGGGTTATACACAGAGTTTGTTATATTTTCTGATTGTTTGTAACACAAACAGCGGCTATCCTGTGTGAAATGTCAGCTGATATTAAAAGTTTAATTTCAATTACAGTACTTTATCTGTATTCACCAGTGCGGGTAACATGTTATGAATAAGAAAAGATGGTGACTTGTGTCCAGAGTACAGATGATTAAGCATGTGCCAGTTATTTTTGTGTTTGGTATTTTTCACTCAAATTCTTGCCTAAAGGGTTGTGAGACATGATAAAAATACATACTGAATGACGCTAGCTGAAATTTATAACAACATATCACAATTGGAATGAGCACAATTGAGGATATGACAAATTATTCCAAGATGAATTTCTTAACCGAGGAAGCTGTTGTGAAGGTCCTGCTTGGAAATTACACCTCTGTGCAATCCTGGCTTAACCTTGAACAGCTTGCATTAGGCAAACCAGTTTACATATTTTAACATTTAATCTTAAAAAACATTGAAAAAAGTTAACAAACTCAACCATACCATGCAACCCAAGGAAGAGATTCTGCCAAGTCATTTTTAGGTCATGAAAATTTAAGTCTACTAACCCAAGACGGTCAATAGTAGTTGAAAAATAAATACTGATATAATGGACCTCTCTTTGGGTTTGAGTCATACGGTACCTTTTTTTTTTTAATTTAGTAGTCGGCAATTAGGGTTTTTTTTTTGTAGTTTTCTCCCCAATGTGTCCAATTATTTTTGTTTAGCTCAGCTCACCGCTACCACCCCAGCGCTGACTCGGGAGCGACAAAGACGAGCACACGCTGTCCTCCGAAGCGTGTGCCGTCAGCCGACAGCTTTTGTTTCACACTGCAGACTCACCATGCAGACACCCACAGCTACAGCATCAGAGAAAAACGAAGATCTGGGCAGCTTACAGACAAGCCTTCAGGCAACCGGTTTGACTACAGGGGTTGCTGGAGGTGAGCCGAGAACACCCTGGCCAACCTAACCCTCCCTCCCCCCGGGCGGCGCTTGGCCAATTGTGTCGCCACCCCCTGGGAGCTCCTGTCTTCGGAAGGCAAAGGAATAGCCTGGACTCGAACCGACGACGTTCAGACTACAGGGCACATCCTACACTCTACGCGAGTGCTTTTACTGGATCGCCACTTTCGGAGCCGAATATGTACTGTAACTTGAGTGTATCTCTCTGAAATAATGCAATAGTGAAATTAACTCTGTTGTGTTAAATGCTTTTTAGAAACAATGGACTACATTCTCAAAGTTATTTACACTAAATCGTCATTAGCACAATTTTTATCTGAAAGAAAAAAAACACCAAATAAAATTCTAAAACGAATAAAAGAAACAACTGAAGAATACTTACGAGTACCTAAGTTAAAAATCTTAGTTCTTTACATCTGGTTTGGTATCTTTATGTTTATTGTGTTTCTCCTGTCTGAAAAAAAAAATGTGCTAATGATGATTTAGAGTAAATAACTTTCAGAATCTAGTCCATTATATCTCAAAAGCATTTAATACAACAGAGTTCATTTCAAATCGCTTTGAGAATTTAGCCCAATATCTCACCTGAACATTTGTAGTCCATGGCTACACCTTTTAACACAGTGTCAAACACTGAGAGAGCCAGTTTCTGTTTTCTGTGGTGACAGCTCAACAGCAGGGAAGGCTGGGACACCACCAGGTAGAGGAGCGGCTCCAGCACCAGGTCACTGGTGCCTCTGCGCCCTGGTTGCCTCACAATGGTCACTCCTAGGGCATGCCTGGCTGAAGACCTGCTAGGTGTGTGCAGGCTTTCCAGGGACAGGTTACCAGCTGCCTTGCCACTGAGCGAAGATGTGTTACTGTTTAGGAGATCATCAGCAGTCAGTACAGAAATTCCCAGCTGGCTGGATGGGTTTTCTAGGGTTACATCTGACTCATTATCTGACATATTCAATGCACTCTTGCCTACTTTCTCACACTCTTTCTGTTCTTGTGAAGCAGCGCTAGGTTTGGGTGCGGTCGTGCAACAGTAGGTCATGAGGGAGACACGACTGGCTGTGACAAATATGTCAAAAGGAATGAAGTTGAGGTTTTTCACAATGGAAGACTTGCGCAAGGGCCGTGCAATGCGATGGTGGCTGGCCCCGCTCAGCTGTTCGATCTGAACAATTGAATCCGAGCGCTATCGCTGCGGAAGCCGCTGTCCTGGGCCCTGCTGTGCCGGGAGGAAGTGTCCACACCTCCTCCCCTGTTTGAGATATTTTTTTTCTGTTCGTGTTTAGAGACCTGTGGATAAACAGAAACATTAGTAAACTACCAAAAGAATAATGAGGAAAATGTGATTTCTAGAGACATTTCATTGTTTCCCTCACAGTGCTCTTGTTTGAAGATATTTAAATAAAAGCATTTTTAATAAAAAGACTGGATCTGTAGCTATTTTATTATGGCATTCAAATTAAAATCAAAGTACAAACTACAATTGCTGTAATGTTTGAATAAAGCTGCGGTTTCCTGGCTTCAGATTTACCATACATTTTTTGTTTGTTTTAAAAGTCACACTGACACCATTCAGGGATTCATTTAAAAAAAAACAACACACACTTCAATTTAAAGGGTACATATGGACCTTTTTATTTTATTGTGTTACATGTTCCCATGTGTTGCTACAACTGTTTACGTAAGGTGTGTGTATTGTTTTAATTTATTTTTTTAATTTTTACCACTTTTTAAAACTGCATTCCCTGCCTCAAGATGGCTTCCCATGTACCCGCATGGACCTCTCAGAAGTACATTTCCCATCATCCTCCTGCTGACATATGAAACTGAGATGGATTTACCAGTGAGCAGGAGGATGATAGGAAATGTAGTCCTGAGTGATCCATGCGGCTACATGGGAAGCCACCTTGAGGCAGGGAATGCAATTTAAAAGTTTAAAAAAGTGGTCAAAATGTAAAAAAAATAAATAAAATTAAACAACACACACACCTTACGTAAACAGTTGTAGCAACACATGGGAACATGTAACACTATAAAATAAAAAGGTTCTTATGTACCCTTTAATATTCCACACATGCTTACTGTTATGACTGATTTTACAAGGAATGCATTGACACTATCTTTTTTAACAAAATGACTGACACATATGGCACTGTTGTGACTGTAAATCAATTACAGAAATGTTAGGCAGAAGTAATTAGTCTCCAGGACACCAAACCACATGACATATATAAAGCCCCGTAATAAAACTAAGATAAAATGATAGTATACAAAAAAAAGATCGGAAAACTGTTTATTAAGTCATAAAATGCTGATATTTTTTTTTACCTATACCTTAGGAATCCAAAGTTTAATATACAAAAGTTTCACCTTTAAGAAAACCTGGGAAGTTAAATGCTTAGCAAACACAAAAAATATTATAATTGGGAACAGATTTCTGACAGGAATGGAAGACGAGTGACATTAGGAAAGAAATTCTGCTGTCTTTTTGGCACAAAAGACCGCACTGGGCTGCCATGCACTGAAACCCATACTGTGTAAATTCAACAGTGACATCCATTAAAGGCTAGTGCTGTTGAAGAAAGCCCCCTGGCTCTTTACACAATCCATTTGATGTGAATGATAAAAGTTTTCTTTAATTAGCTACTGGTGTGCATTAACATGATTATGATTAAGCAATAAAAATCTACTGTACATTGCATTTCAGTGTCCTCTGCTCATATGTGTTGCATTACAGCAGCTCTGAATGTGCTCTCTCTGCTACTTTTCAAGATCCAACCTTCTCTTAGAGAGAATTAAATGTATATATATACAGTACTGTGCAAAAGTTTTAGGCAGGTGTGAAAAAATGCTGTAAAGTAAGAATCCTTTCAAAAATAGACATGTTAATAGATTATATTTATCAATTAACTAAATGCAAAGTGAGTGAATAGAAGAAAAATCTAAATCAAATCCATATTTGGTGTGACCACCCTTTGCCTTCAAAACAGCATCAATTCTTCTAGGTACACTTGCACAAAGTCAGGGATTTTGTGGGCATATAGTCAGGTGTATGATTAAACAATTATACCAAACAGGTGCTAATGATCATCAATTCAATATGTAGGTTGAAACACAATCATTAACTGAAACAGAAACAGCTGTGTAGGAGGAATAAAACTGGGTGAGGAACAGCCAAACTCAGCTAACAAGGTGAGGTTGCTGAAGACAGTTTACTGTCAAAAGTCATACACCATGGCAAGACTGAGCACAGCAACAAGACACAAGGTAGTTATACTGCATCAGCAAAGGTCTCTCCCAGGCAGAAATTTCAAGGCAGACAGGGGTTTCCAGATGTGCTGTCCAAGCTCTTTTGAAGAAGCACAAAGAAACGGGCAGCGTTGAGGGACCGTAGATGCAGTGGTCGGCCAAGGAAACTTACTGCAGCAGATGAAAGACACATCATGCTTACTTCCCTTCACAATCGGAAGATGTCCAGCAGTGCCATCAGCTCAGAATTGGCAGAAAACAGTGGGACCCTGGTACACCCATCTACTGTCCGGAGAAGTCTGGTCAGAAGTGGCCTTCATGGAAGACTTGCGGCCAAAAAGCCATACCTCCGGCGTGGAAACAAGGCCAAGCGACTCAACTATGCAGAAAACACAGGAACTGGGGTGCAGAAAAATGGCAGCAGGTGCTCTGGACTGATGAGTCAAAATTTGAAATATTTGGCTGTAGCAGAAGGCAGTTTGTTCGCTTGAAGGGCTGGAGGCGGTACACGAATGAGTGTCTGCAGGTAACAGTGAAGCATGGTGGAGGTCCCTTGCAAGTTTGGGGCTGCATTTCTGCAAATGGAGTTGGGGATTTGGTCAGAATTAATGGTCTCCTCAATGCTGAGAAGTACAGGCAGATACTTATCCATCATGCAATACCATCAGGGAGGCATCTGATTGGCCCCAAATTTATTCTGCAGCATGACAATGACCCCAAACATACAGTGAAAGTCATTAAGAACTATCTTCAGCGTAAAGAAGAACAAGGAGTCCTGGAAGTGATGGTATGGCCCCCACAGAACCCTGATCTCAACATCATCGAGTCTGTCTGGGATTACATGAAGAGAGAGAGCAACTGAGGCTGCCTAAATCCACAGAAGAACTGTGGTTAGTTCTCCAAGATGTTTGGGCCAACCTACCTGCCGAGTTCCTTCAAAACTGTGTGCAAGTGTACCTAGAAGAATTGATGCTATTTTGAAGGCAAAGGGTGGTCACATCAAATATTGATTTGATGTAGATTTTTCTTCTGTTCACTCACTTTGCATTTTGTTAATTGATAAATATAAACTATTAACATGTCTATTTTTGAAAGCATTCTTACTTTACAGCATTTTTTCACACCTGCCTAAAACTTTTGCACAGTACTGTATATATATATATATATATATATATATATATATATATATATATATATATATATATATATATATACTGTATGTAACATAGTATTGCAGAACTTCAGGCATATATTAAATGCACTGGCAGCACTTTAAACAAAATGCTTGACTTATTAGATATTTCCTATTTTAAACAGTGTCATCAAAGGCTAAAACTGAAATCCATATAAAAAGCAATGCAGAGCTTCCACAAAGAGTTGTGCCAAAATCCCTGTTCTTTCCAACTAATGAGGAAAGGATGTGCACTCTTTATATTCGAATGTAAGATTTTCCAAGCATTTACATTAGGAAACAAGGATATTTGTTTCATATGGTTTGTATTAAATGAAATTGTATTGGTAAAGAAATAGCTTAAAGGTATTTGGCAAATAAACTACCAGTACCTCAATTTCAAATCTATGTAATGGATGCAGCAAAAAGGATTTAGCAAAGCAACTGCAAATAAAAAAAACAAAAAATACACATTTGCGTAAATATTTATAACATTTAACAACTTCTTCTTACAATATCTCTTTAGGACTTGTAGCATATACAACAAGGCCACATACATTTACCCTGTAATAGTCCTATGTGAAACTGCAAATGAATGCTCTCTTTCTCTACTCTTGCTGTCATACAGTATGATATTTTATCACTGCTTCTCCTGTCACATGTTAAAATACAGGGTTATAGGGCAGCAATATGTATGAGGTCAAATCTAGTGACTGGTGTGCTGGACCAATGTATCTATCACTGTTTTGAATTGTCTTTGTTGTTAAAAACAATTCCAATGTGCCTTAAGTATGATTTAAAAAAAAAAAAATTAAGCAGATGTTGTCAGCTGTATCAATATTGAGAAGGAATTCAATACAGTAAAACTGATTTTATTATTATTATTATTATTTGTTTATTTAGCAGACGCCTTTATCCAAGGCGACTTACAGAGACTAGGGTGTGTGAACTATGCATCAGCTGCAGAGTCACTTACAACTACGTCTCACCCGAAAGACGGAGCACAAGGAGGTTAAGTGACTTGCTCAGGGTCACACAATGAGTCAGTGGCTGAGGTGGGATTTGAACCGGGGACCTCCTGGTTACAAGCCCTCCTGGTTACTGGACCAAACTGGAACACTTATTGACTAAGAGCACCTCAGCAGTCTGACATTTCTTTACCGTACAATTTGATATTCAACTAGCAAGCTTCCTTGCCCTTGGTAAAGCAGAGAGATGCATAGTGAAGTGTGTAACAAACTACAGTTTGGCAATCCAAGGTAAAAACACATGATAGTATCAGCATGGAAAAGCATGTGAAAACCATGACCATGGTAAACTTTTATAAGGGTATCAATAGCAAGAAAAAAAGAGTGAATTTGAACAAAACACAGCCTTGTAACCGACATTGTACACCTTCCACTCAAAAAACAAAACAAAACTTACGTCTCCTCCTCCTGCCAAGCCTGTCATTTTTCCCCCCAGTAAAATTGTGAACTACATTTACATTACGTGGTATATTTTCTTGTGACAAATATGGGGTCTTTTACCACACAGAAGCCATAAAATAATCCCCTACCGTAACAGTGTAGGCACTTGTCATACTCTAAACGTGCAAGCAGAACAGGAGAATGTAAGTTCTTGTTTTCAGTTTTGTTTTGTACTGCAAAGATGGCTTTGTGAACGATATGCAAAGGTTACCTGTGGCAGTTTTCATTATTTTGTTTATGATTCGTTGCAATTGCAATTGCAATTCGTTGCAAATAAGTTTTTTTTATTAAGTTGGTTAAAACAAACAAAATAATTTCATAAATCGTACCTGTTTTGCACTACTATTCACCATATAGAGCTCGGGCCAAAAGTTTTGCATCACCTAGAATTTTGGATTGAAACATAATAAAAATAAACTATATGAACATAATTTATATCTTTTATTTAATTAAAGAAACTGCAAAATGATATCGCAAAAGTCTACTGGAAGCCATAATAGTAGTACAGTATTTCATTTTGGATTTTGAAATGTCACATTTTTTAATGTTTGTTAGATTTTTGTTAAGTATATGGAAAACTAGAAAGCGATATGTAATTCTATATGTTAATGTGACATTAATTCGACTTTATGAAGCAAAAATAGTGTGATGCAAAACCTTTGTAGATCTGCAGTTTTGGAAATAAATAAATAAATAAATAAATAAATAAATAAGGCTAAATGACAGGAAAGAAGCCTCTAAAGGGGTGGAGACAATCACTCTCCAGGTGAAATGACCATAACAGTGCAATATTTTATGAAAGCAAGGCCTGCAACAGAGATTTCTTTTTAAAACAAAAAAGATTTCTTTCAAAACCACCCATTTCATACCAATAAAGTGAATGGATGTGCAAGGCATGGGAATATATGGAATTGCTTTGTTAGCTTCCAACTTGAATAGATCTCTTTTTTGTTCACATCAACAAGCGCAGCACATTGCAAAGTCTTTAGCGAGTCTTCAGAAATGTAATATTCCTAACATTCAGTATTTTTAGAGCTAATGAACGATCACCCTTTGATACAGCTAAAATAAAACTCCTGCAAATGCTGGCTTGCTCTTCTCCCATGCTTTTCAATCAAGAGGGGACAGCCAACGTGGTATTTATACAATATTTAAGCCAGGAGGTTACCAGGTATATGCACTCTCATCCACCAATTTATCCATAAATGAAGAAAAAAATACATGTGTATACTTTTCCAGTTTAAATCCTATTTTCCAGTCATTACTGCTATTATATAACGGCAATGGTGAAGCATTATTTCCAGCTCCAAGCACAATCATTCCCTAACAGTGATCAAACCTCCTTCAGCCAATCATGAGCTCATCCTTCACGACATATAAATTGTGGAACATCTCAGAAGTGTGAAACTACAGAGTCAAAGTGCCAATCACACTTGGTGCATCTGTATGACACTAATTTTTAGAACTAACTGAAAGCAGCAGTACTGCTGTTAAATTAACATATTGGCAATTTCCCAAATCGACCCCATTCAAACTTTTAAATTATATTTGGGTAAATATTTTATAGACTTTTACTACTGAATGTGACATATTCTCCTGACTGCTCAGTGAATAGCACCATGATCCAGATACTGTGATAATGTCCCAGTGGAGTACAAGTATCCCCTCATTTCTGACCACTCGCTAATGTTCATCAAACCAAATTAATACCAAGATAATTTAAATTATCTATCTATCTATCTATCTATCTATCTATCTATCTATCTATCTATCTATATTCATATAGATGATCTATATTCATTGAAAAAAACTTGTTGTCAACGGTAGGCCTGACTGGGAGGGACCAGTGGTAATCCAGGATGCTCACCACTGGGCAGGACCGGGGGTCTAGCTCCATGTCCTGACACCAAATGAAAAATCTCTTTTGTGTGCCATATGCCAGGGGAGGTCGGTGGGTTGTTTGATGTGCATCATATACCACTCCTAGAACTACGGTTACATGCGAGTAACCCTCATTTCTAGGGATGTGGATAAGGTACACTATCCACACTTATGGTAGACACCTAGCAGTTCTCTGGGAGGAGGGGTAAAGGCGCACACCCCCTATTTAGGAAAAAGAGACTGCAGAACCAAGGCTGCAAGACAAGCATCCCAGCATAACTCAAGGTTGATATGGTAATGGGAGGTACAGATGTGTGCTGACTTCCAGGTAGCAGCCCTGCAGATTTCTGGACAGGAATGTCCCTGGTAGCATCCACTGAGGAAACAGTATATCTGGTGGAATGAGCCCCATAGCAGGCTCCCTACCAGCCAGCCTATATGGTTATTTGAATGTTTTGAAATGCTAGAAAACGGTAACAGTGCATTGAGACATGTCAATTACTTTTATACTTGCATTGAGATCAAAAGTGCATGCAAAAAATGTTTATATGGTTCTGCAGCCTGCAGTGGGTGCGTATATCCACTGCTACAGCACCAGTGGACCATGATAATGGACGTCTCCTGTCATCTGGAAAGAGTTGCATGTTCTATGTCTTACCTGATGACAGCAGTCTCCGGTTGCTTGTGTTGTCTGGTTCCTTTGGCTGCTTGTGTGGGGGTCGGAATAGTGAGTTAGGGTTAAAAACCCTAACACCATGTTTCCTTGCTTTTGTGGCAATAATTTCAACCCTAACTGCTGCATTAACATAGTTTTTTGCAATTCATTTCCTTGCTTTTTGAGGAGACTGTTTTTATTTTTATTATAAACTACACCATTTCTGTGGGGATGTTCCATACACAACTCTTGCATTTTACCACATTTTATTAGACGTTAATGCAAGGAGTGCAAACTCAGAAATTCTTGCAAAATAGTAAAACAATGTTGATCATTTGTATCTACATAGTTTTTGAAATCTATGATGTATAATTGTAAGATAACAAATTAAGGGCCTCATTTACTAAAGGTTAACGCGTGTTATCCAAGGATAAGGCACATGCTAGATAATCTTGTATTTATCAATAATGATAAAGCGCGAATACTTAAAGCATAAGATGTGAGTTAGCATCTGCTGAATATGCAAAATGCATGGTGATGTATTCAAATTAAGTGACATGAGAGCGCCAATGAGGCTAATGATATTCAGACGATATTTACTAAACTGTGCTAACCATGAAGCACACCTTAAATCGCATGCTAGATAGCACTGATGGAAAGCAGGTGTTATGAGCCGAGATCCGTCTTAAAACTGTCTGTCAGCACAAGGTACAGGTACATGTATGTACGATACTACACAGCCGACTGATCTAATCAATGATGGATACAAAAAAAAAAAAATAGGCTACTATACTGTATAAGCGAAATGCTTTTTTTATATACTGTACAGCCATGACAGTGTCTAGGTAGGATTGTTTATAACTTTTTATTTATTTATTTTTGCGATCCTGTCTTTCAAACGCCGTTATAGAGTACTTAATACATATATTTAATGTCAAGAACTGACAACAGCATACCTCAATCTCTGCTCATTCCTTTATAGTCAGTGGCCCCTATGTCTTCATTTCGTTAAGACACACTTTATCTTCTGTGATAAGGCACGTCTTAATATGTTAATGATTTCCATAGCACGCATCTTAATAAGCGACATTCACATTAGTAAATACCAAGTTATTTATAGTTTTAAGACGCGTGTTACGGGATTGTGTTAACACGCGTCTTATGGCTACTTTTAAGAACCTTTAGTAAATGAGGCCCCAAGGGCCCCACTTAAGGGGGAAATTAGGAAGCAATTCAAGAAATAATAAAAGATAAATGCACAATTAGCGTGCATTAATATATATATATATATATATATATATATATATATATATTAGAAAGTGGTCAGAAATATATACAAATATTTCAAACTAAACAGTAATTAAATAAAAATACTTTAAAATCAGATACACACTTTTTAAATAACAAAGGAAAAGTCTACTTTATTACAATGTAACCACAATAAAGAGCTGGGATGGTACTAATAAAGACTTTCTAATATTTTCCTGACATGTAAAAGAGCTATTCGTCCAATGATGTCACATTTTGGATCTAAAATACTGAATATTGGTGACAATATAATTTGAACATTTTGACATTGTAGTCTTTCAGTCATAAGCATCTGAATCCCACACTCACAGGATGTAATAAGATCTGGAATTATTAAGATTACAGGCATCTTGATTCAGACCCTTAGTGAAACAAAGGTCAGAGGAAAATGAGCAACCTTATTGTGTATTTAAACTATTGGCTATAACAGACATTCATAAATATAGTTTTACTGATCCACCCTTTGTAGACAGGAGACCCAGATGTTGCTTAAATGTTAGTAAGTGTCAAGGAGCCTGTAAAACTTGCACAGTGCTGTGGGCGTCAACGCAAATTCTTATCATAACAGAGAGAACAACTGTGTCTCATTATCTTGGGTAATTTATATTTAGGTTTGATTTCATGTTGCAATCATTTTCTAATCTACTATTTCAAATATAGTATGTATGAATGCCTAAGTCCCAAGTGTTAGGTGGGCTTAGCTGGTAATGTAGCTCAGAGGTCAAGGACTTAATCTCTCTGATTAAGTACTGGATTTTTTAAATGGTTAAGCATAAGCTTCAGGCACTATGTGGATTCATGTGGGCTGAAATACCGAAAATACAAACAGTGAGACAGACAAACAGAATAACATTATACATGGTAAAGAAAGTATAAAAGCAACATGGTCAATTCAGTATCAAGGCTGCCTGTTTTGCACTGTGGTGGTCACATTTATTTCAATGGCAGAAAGATTTTCTCTTGGGCATGTTAAAAGCTGCTGCTCTGTTGGTGGTTCTTAACTTAAGAATAACACTTATAAATAAATGACAGATTGCTCTGCAATTTTAGGTATTAATCAATTTCCAAAGTTAGCACTGCAAATAATATGAATATTCCCAAAATATAAATATTTGTAAATAAGTATCCTTTGGGTCACTTTGATGGGTTTGCTGTAGTAACACAAAGAAACAAAAGAGTACATTTGAATGGGATAAATAAGTTGACAGATGAATAATTGTAGAGAGGGCACTGCTTGTTAGTAGTTTAGTGATGCAGCAATGTTTCTCAATATACTGGCTAGACACTGGGGCTATGTGAGGAAGAGCACTGGCAGACATATTATTGTGGTCAGGAATGAAAAAATAAATCATCCCAGTAATGATGGAACATGCAAGCTCTGAAGTGGTATCAGGCCTAAAGGGTTATGAAAACAGTATTCCTGCTATGCTTTAGTCACACACACACACACACACACACACACACACACACACACACACACACACACACACACACACACTTCTGGTGCACTGAAATCAATAAAAGTAATAGCACGATTATAAAACACAAATGTACACAACAGTCAAGAATGTAGAAAAGCCAACATGACTAAAGTTAAAACATGCTGTGAGGAAAATGAGAAATAACACAGTGGAGGCAAAGTTATTGAGTCAACCAACTGATTATTTGGCCTAGGTGCGCCCCGTCTTCTGATAAAAACAACAGGTTGATTCAGGAACTCTGCGTTCTTACAACTCTTGTGCTTTTTTAAATGAGTGATAAAATAACTGTCAAATGTGAAAAAACAGAATCATTCCCATGTACATTGTGCTACAATAGTATGAAACTCAAGTGCAAAATGTTGAAGACAGAACTGATAGGATTCTCCCTTTAAGAATAAGATCCTTTTTAATTATACTGGGCCTCTATCAGCAACTTTTTTATATTTTCAAACATCAAATTGTTGTTTATTATGAAAATTAAGAATGATATAGTGTCAGATACAAGTTGTCAAACAAGTGTTAATGGTTCAATGATACAGAGCAAAGATATCAATAAAAGGCAGTGACTTCGAAGATAAGACACCGCAGAAATGAGCAGTGTTTATCAATGAGGAGGTTATCATGTATCAGAGTTGCAAGGCTTATCCAAGTCCCTGAACAGGGATCCACCTCATGGCCAATGTCCAATACAATTGAAAGAAATGACTGTTTTTTGTTGAAACTGCGCTGGACCAGGACTTCCTCTGGGTGGGCTTGCCCACAATGCAAGTCTCAATGAGTTAAAAAATGAAACCAGGGTCATCACCAGGCAACTAATGTCACTCTAAAATACTGTAGTTTATTATTTTTTTTGTCTGCTTGTATCTACCTTTACGCCAATTTTAATGAGCCAATATGAAAAGAAAGGTAGTTAGCTAGGTAGGTGGCTACTAGTCATAATTTGATTTTCATTAAAATATATTATTTAATCAATTGTTTGTTTAAGAAAAGAGATCTAAAAAACAAATTATAGTTTTACTGTATAAATGGAAGTCAGTGAAATGTTTTGACTGGTTGTCAATTAACAGCTTTTTCACATATTAAAGGTCCCTAAAACTCCTAAGAAAAGATATAGTTTCATAACATTGAAGAGAGCAAGACGAACTGTCACTATAAAAACATGTGTATTCAAGATAACTTAAACCAATCTGCTTACTTAACAGATGTTTAACAAGAAAATGTAAAGATAGCACCACAGGGAGGGCTAGATATTTATTATTGCACACGAAAGCAACAAAGTCAAAATAAAACAGTCTCAAGCTATATTTCTTTCTTTTTTTTCAGTTTCTGAAACTGATATGCCTCTTAAAGAGGGTTAAACAGGATTAACAAGTGATAAAAAAGTGACAGCTCAATTTCACTATCTAGCGCTAAGTTTTGCATTTGTTTCTAACAAATAGCATTTGCAGTATTCTCACTGCTGGTACAGTACTTGACTCACATTCACTGTGAATCCTCTTGGAAGAGCTGAAGTACCTTGCTTTTTATGAGGCTCAACCCAATCTTATATCTAAGCAATGACACAAGGACAATGCATCACGCAACTCTGCTTTCCTCTGGCTAGTGCAAGCACAACTACATTTCTTTAAAGTGACTCAAGCACAGCTGGATTATAATACTGCACTAGCTACATGTGCAATGCTGATCAATTACTGAGACGATTCTAATAAGAAATGAGATACAAATGAGAGGAGGCCATTCGGCCCATCTTGCTCGTTTGGTTGTTAGTAGCTTATTGATCCTAGAATCTCATCAAGCAGCTTCTTGAAGGATCCCAGGGTGTCAGCTTCAACAACATTACTGGGGAGGTGGTTCCAGACCCTCACAATTCTCTGTGTAAAAAAGTGCCTCCTGTTTTCTGTTCTGAATGCCCCTTTATCTAATCTCCATTTGTGACCCCTGGTCCTTGTTTCTTTTTTCAGGTCAAAAAAGTCCCCTGGGTCGACATTGTCAATACCTTTTAGAATTTTGAATGCTTGAATCAGATCACCGCATAGTCTTCTTTGTTCAAGAATGAATAGATTCAATTATTTTAGCCTGTCTGCATAGGACATGCCTTTTAAACCCAGGTTAATTCTGGAAGCTCTTCTTTGCACTCTTTCTAGAGCAGCAATATCCTTTTTGAAACGAGGTAACCAGAACCGAACACAATAATCTGTGGTAGAACTGTAGAACATATAACAGGGATGTTGCAGTTGGAACCATTTAAAAGAACTCCAAATGTCATTATACCAATAATACCCTTCTTACTGGCAAACTGTACTAGCTCTACAACCTTTACCCTACCCATTCATACCAACATACAGCACCACTTAATAAACAGCTCCTCTTCACGTTGGTAAATTTTCTCTGCAATTTTAGAGCCACAATTTGAAATGTTAAAAGAAGACCTCTGCCAAGCTTTGCATCGGTGGCATACTGTAAACATTTGAAATAAATATATAAGGGCAGCAGTGTGGAGCAGTGGTTAGGGCTCTGGACCGGAGGGTTGTGGGTTCAAACCCAGGTGGGGGACACTGCTGCTGTACCCTTGAGCAAGGTACTTTACCTTGATAGCTCCAGTAAAAACCCAACTGTATAAATGGGTAATTGTATGTAAAAAATAATGTGATATCTGTATAATATGAAATAATGTGATATCTTGTAACAATTGTAAGTCGCCTGGATAAGGGCGTCTGCTAAGAAATAAATAATATATATATATTTTTTTAGAAACAACTGAAAGAGATACGTAATAGAACAAGGGGGTGGGATGATTGCATTCTTTCACAGGAATCACCATAGCAAAAAAATACAGTACATGGATACTGAAATATGAGACACATCTCTACTGTACATGCTGTCAATGCACCTTTAATCCATTTGTTTACTCCCATTACTGTTCCATTCAGACACAAGCCTGCCAAATAGGCAATGCCAGTGATTCAATTCCCAATGAAGCTTGGTACTAACCCTAACCCACATCCAAAAGAGGAAGGGTTAGCAACATGTTCTTTTTTCTCAGGATATGAGAGTATGGTGGGGTTTGGCCAAGTTTTATTTGATTTTTTTTTCTTCACACAATTTTTAATGTAAACATTTGCTGGAGACAATAAACAGAAGATATAGTTTCGTATTTACAATTTTCTTTAACAGCTGAGGATGCTAGAAGTTCAGCTAATTGTTTTTTCTGTTTGCCATTTTTGAAATATTTTGGAAAGAAACTTGTGGTGACTACTGGCGGACAGCCTCCTGCCTGAGCCAAGCCATACTTTCCACTACAAAGTTACTGCAAAGCGGATGGTAGGGACGTAGTAAACAAAATACTTGGGAAGGCTATATGTGCCGTGGAATACAATTAATTTGCCTGCATTTTCATCTTTTACAAATGCACACAGAATTGCAATTGCAATATCATGCCATGTCAGTTTTGAGGTTCTAGCACATTTCTAAGTTAAATACATCTTAAAAGGTGTGGAGTTAAAACAACTTAGAAATATCAATTATGTTGTGTGTGTGTGTGTGTGTGTGTGCGGTGCAACCTGCCATTCTAAAGATACATGGATATGGCTCACTGCTTTCGTATTTTTAGGTCACATTTAGGGATTAAAGCAGCATTCATTTTGTCACTGCCAAGCTCTCCCCCTTGCAAAACAATACAGCTGTTAGGTTCCTTTTGTTATGTACAATGATTTGTCTTTTCTGAGAACGAAAGCTAATCTGCATCAATAACCAGCAAACTGATCTTACAAAGTGCCAAATCTTTAAACAATTTTTACACCTCACATTTTTTTATAAAATAAATTATTTTTTATTTCATATTGATCTAATTTTTTTTTTTTAAATGTTGTGTATTTTGCCTTTTGTTGTATCAGGATCTAACTGTAACCCCACAAACAGTATCTTAATTTTACTAATTTGCCACTAGAGTGCACTACAGCATGCCTAACTGGAAGAAACAAGATCCGGAGTGTAAAAGAAACACAGACCTAGCGCCTTTGCCTTATCAGCCTTGCTGTATACCAGATTAATGATAGCAACACTATAGAAGAACAGCTAAATATCATGTACTGAAGGCTAGTAACCTATTAAAATGAATCCAACAATAAATGCAAACTCTGAATCATTGCAAGAAAGTCAAATAAGAAACAGATGTCTGTTACTTGCTGCAATCAGCTTTTGTTATCATGTACATTTTGGACTGTTTTTTTTTTCATACAAAATTATTTTATACTTATCCTAGGATTACATTTTAATTATGGTCCTTATAGAGATTTTTAAAAAGTACCAAATAACAAAACAAATCTCAGCCGTGATGAAAATAACTAATGGGTTTCTAGATTTGTACGTAGTGCTGGCAGTAAACAATTTATTTAGTACTTTTTATAAAATTGAATCCTAGGGTTATTTAAAGAGAGCTTCAGTTCAGAAGCTACAAAACATTATTCTTGACTGACATTCCTCTTCTCCATTACAGTAAAATTGTCTAGCTTCAAAGTCCCCATCTCCCACTCCCCTTCTTTTCAGTGTTGTTTAGTAAACCTCCCTCTTCAGGGGGGCTCTGTAGTTATATTGTATTCTTTGTGTGTCCAACCCAATGATATCTGAACTGAGCACCCTTGATTGTTACCCATCCATACCCTGCACCAATTGAGGCCTTGTACAGCAGTTCAACTGGCTTTGTTGTTCTATTTACATTTTTAAAGACGTGCAAAACAGCTGGTAAATATTATGTCTTATTATTACCGTAAATACATATACAAACAGACAGATAGCAAATTACTGCCAGTTTCTTATTTCATAAACAAAAGCTGAATCCAGCTTAGTTTAATCAACAACAATTCAATTATTTTTGTAACTGAAAGTAAAGGACAATGACAAAATATATATATATTTTTTTGTAAGCATTTGTGGTAAGTGAACTTACTACTACTACTACGGTTATCTGAAATGTACTTAATGGCAGAAGATTAGTGGTACACTGGCATGGCTTTTACTGAGTTTTATTGGAAACAAAGTAGTGGAAAGAGGCTGTAAATCAGAGATCCCAAAGCGTTTACCTCGGTGGCCCTGTCAGGGGGTTCCAGACTCAGCAGATTAGCCTTGACGAGCTGTTGGAGGAGTTGTACTTGAGCCACACTGAGGAAGAAGTCCAGGCTTGTGGTCATGTTCACTTCCAAGGAATGGCCACACACTACAATCTCCTGCAGAGAATTAAACAGTATTAAACATTATCAGCATTTTCTCTTCCTCCACCAGAGAATGGCTTACAATACAGCAAGATCTGTGTGTTGAGAGTAGGAGAGGAAATTATTTCTGAGTTTGAAATTGCACACAATTTACATTGAATGACATTTTTTATTGTGTCCATTGGGAGCACAAGACATGCACCAACGAGTGCATCTTGAAGGACTACAGACCACTGAACATAAATCAACTTTCAATGTATTGAATAGGGACTATTCATTTAGCATTGAGCTCTTCTGGCATTTTAAAAAACGTTACTGTGCAGTGTTCTCAATAAGAGCAATGATTGCATTTACAGTACTTTGCTGTTATTTAAATAATAATCAAGCAAAGATGATTTTTGTTCTTCTCTAAGAACAATTTAACAATTCCTGAGAGAAGCAATTAGTCCTAAATAGCACAATCCCAAAAGATTTGTCTAACACTGTGGAGCAAATCTCTGGTCATCACATCCATTGACTGAGTTTGAGTAAAAACACAGAGCAGTACTTATAGTGCCTGTATAGGAACAGAAGTTACAGTAAGCACTGTCTCAGTTTTCTTCTAATGTGTATTCTCTATTGCATAGACAATAGTCATGTCTGTCATATCCATGGTATGATAACATACACGGTAATAAAACTTTCTGTGTTGAATTTACTACACTACAACATTTAGTTGTTGAAGTACAGCTTGCACCAAACAGAATCACATGTTCATTTTTGCAAATGCATAAAACTTTCCTTTCATTACTGTCACTTTTAAAACAAGTTTGTAAAAAGTACATGTACTACAGCTTTAAGCTGTAGCAGAAAAACAATGTTTCTACCAACCTCAATCTGTGCATTTTCCGGGGATACCTGCTTTGTAAAGATAATTGCAGGAGCTGCAGTTAGACGCACAGAGAAATCAGTCAGAATTGGAGTTAGAATCGCTCTTCTTTCCTGGTGGCGCCTAATACTGTAAAGGAAAACAAAGTATATTCAGTTTGCAGCAATTCATGATTTGCTTATGGGATGTTATACGGACGCATATCTGTGGTATAGGGCATCTAAACATAAAACTCAGTACTGTGATGGTTTTGATGTTTGTTTGTTTGGCTATCACACATTTTAGACTTGACTATACAGTCCATGTTGTTCAGGTTTCAAACAGTAGAATAACTTCAAAATAAAACCTTCAAAACACATTTATTCTTGGAAGCTGACCTATATACTGGGCATTTCAGCTTCTCAGCATGACACTTAAACTTTTAATCATCAATAATTTACAAACTAACGTGATCCATTATTTGACAATTCTCTTTTGCAAACACACCCTAGTTGTATACACAAACCCTATCTAAAGCCTTTAATATAAACTTTCCCCTTTCGTTAATGTTCATTCCCACAATCAAATTATATTTGTGGGAACATTTGTTAGCAGTAAAACAAATATACAACTCGGCTATATAAGGTGGTGTTAATTGCCACATCTGCTACTATTAAAACAATCAAACAGTATAGCTTCCAATATTTATAGTCAGCACAGTATTAGAAAAAGCTGGGTTTGTAGGTGGGCTGGGGATTTTTTTATTTTTTTTAACCACTGCCAATATTATATCATATTCCTATGCCGAACTGTACACTAAACACCATCCTCAAGGGATGCATGCCAACCAGATTTTTTTTCCCCTAAAAAAAAAAAAAATCATGCAGGATGCCTGTTATGGTGGAAAGTTATGTGCAAGGTGCATTTAGGTCAAGCCATGCAACATAATTGTATTATTTATCAAAAATGGCAAAATACTTCAATACAATATAGCACAGTATTTCTAAACGTTTTGCCAGGAGCTGAAAATGGTAGCTGTAATGCTTTACAGTTGCTCTCGTTTTTTAAAAGGTCTGCTCTCCAATTTCCAGTAGAGGAAGAATAGCACAAGCAAAGCTACTCAAGGAATTATGAATCATACTGAGATAACCAGTGTGAATACAACTGAGGAATTATGAATCATACTGAGATAACCAGTGTGAATACAACTGAGGAATTACGTGACACCAAAGGACCCAATGTAGGAAGGTGGAAAGTTCACAAGTAAAAACTCAACATCTTTCGTGGACTTGTACACTATCGTACAGACAGGTCCTGTCAGCATATTTTTGTGGATGGAATTTCTTACAAAAAGCAAGCGGAGTTTGGTGTAACACCTGGAATTTAAATTAGTGGAATGTAAAGCAGTGTTTTGGTAGAGCATAGAGAAAAAGACGTGAACTTTGGAACTGAAGTATCGTTCCAACATTGCAATTGTACCTACAGTAGGAAATTGGTGTACACAATATATTTGAATAAATTGCAGATAACTGTTTCTAGAACACAATTAGGTTGTTTGGGGTAATTTGCAAACTTCTATTCATTTAAAAAACAAAATAAGCTCTGGTTTGAGCATGAAGACAATGTAACGTTTGGATTTGAAAGACTCTGAAAACACCTAAGTGCATGACATCAGTCTTGCATACCATAGAAATTGTTATATGTCAGAAAAGTCACATCTAAACTAGACAATCATCTAAATGACTAAATGCATGTCAGTCATGCATACCAAGTCCTTAGTCCATACTGTATATCACAGTACACTGAGATGTTTGCTTGTAGAAAATAAGTCCTAAATTTTTCCAGATTGTCTAGTACTAACGGATATGACATGACAGAAAAAATGAATGTGGTGGCCACAAACAAGTATAAGTAAAGATGGCTAGCCAAGTCTACTAAGAAAACAGTTGAGTCCAGTAAGTCTGATTTCCAGTGATGACACAGAGTTGAAAACTCAAGATGTTTTCACACTGCAGTCAAAGTTTATTTGATTGCAGTCTGGAAGGCTTTATTTACCCACTCCTTCTCAGAACAGGTAGGAGAAAACTCAGGATTAACAGTTGAATGATATATGATGTTCCCTCTGATTTAATGAAAACTCATTTGTCTTTACAACACTTTGTCTAAATTATGCTTGTGTTACTTGAGCGAAGCCCTGTCAACAGTGAACAAATCACAAATTCCTTTCTTTTTTTATTTTTGGGTCTCTTCTCTTTCAAAACAAAAGTAAATAAATAAAATGAGAACGGTTTGTTATCTGCTTGTTTTAACAACCAAATGTACAGGTATTTTTTAAACTTTTAACAAAAGGTAATTTTATTACCAGTTATTACAAAATAAATGTAGTTATGTTTAGTAATTAAAGAACAGCAAGATCACATTACAACATCCATCCACTACAGTACCTGGCATTGTGTGTTTTGAAGTAATTCCATTAACAGTAAAGGTCACCCCCTTGACTTTAATAGTGTGTTAAAGGATGCTACTGAATTAAAAATGAAATGAGTAAAAATACAGATTACACACATTAAGTAGAGAGAGACAGAGTTACAGTATAAAAATAACTCTTCTGCAAGTCATTTTTAGTGGGATCCTGCAACTAATCAGTGTTGTAGCTGAAGTGGTTGTAACTTGAAGAGGTCAAGTAACTTACTGAAAGACTTACAAGGTTCTACTTTAATCCTAGTAATGCCAATCAACACCCACACCACATAATGGTCTTGCGCCAGCATTACTGGGACTTAAAGTCTGTAGCTCAGCTGGGATTTAAACCCAGGATTTCAGTAATTTCGCTCTGACTGCAGTTCAGTTGTGATCTAACATCATTAAATGTAACATTTTATGTACACCCGGTCAACTACCGTTTATAAAGCAAACACAATTAGGGTTTAAGGGTTAAAGTGTGGCTGCTATGCAGCTTAGAGGTAAGTAAAGCATAGTTGTATTAAAAGTTGTATGAACAAAACAAAGACACAAGTGGTTTTGGAGGAAAGAGGTCTGTGTGTTGGCTCATGGTGTGATGATTCACTAAACATGGCATTTATTTATATCTAGGTAGAGCTGTTTTCCTTAACAGAAAAAGCATGTGTAAATAGTGCTGGTGTGAACGTACTGTTGTGACAATTGAACCATTCATGTGTTACTGCCCCTCCAGGCACATAGGCAGCGGGGAGGGAATGATGGGAATTTAGTCAGGTAAACAGAGAAGATAACTGCAAGTGGAATTAAGTCCAAAATTGAATTATACAGGAGGAGTGTGTGTGGGTGATGGAAAGTTTTAACTTACCTATTCACCTCTGTTAACTCTACATGCCCATCTGCACTACAGTACCTGTATGTTCATTATCTCTTAACAGGACTACAGAATTAAAAGTTATTTCACTTCATCACCTGGGGGTGGAGCCAACACTAACCTCTAAAACTGATTAAGACCTCTAGTCGAAATTTTTGTAAAATGTTTGTAAAAATCAAAGCAGCTTACCTGCTGGCCATGTTCCACTCCAGGGCGGGATTCTGTGAATTCCGCTCACTTTCAACAAGCACTCCTCCCTTGAGTCCTTCCTTCTCTGGCTTCAGCTGATCCCACTGCGCTGTGCCGATATTGATGGACTGGAGGTCTATTTGGTACTGTCTGTCTTCTACCTCTGACCCTGGGTCGCTCAGTATTCCCAGATTCAAAGCCCTCCTGTATATAAAAAATCAATGCAAAGTAAAAAGTCTGGGGTTTAACATTCTGAGTGAACACATTCTCCCTAAAATACAATAGATAGAAAAAGAACCTGCTGTTAGAAGCTGTCAGTCATCTAATGATTTATGACATTTTTTTGTGGAAGGCAGTTTGCGGAAAGGGCTGTAGGTGGACAGTGTTTAATGTTGTTTTCATAACATTTAATCAAAACAATTTTAAGAAAACAACATTTTGCACTGCTACAGAATTCCAGCGGTGCAACTTCCTTGTTGAACATGCTGTAATGCTCAAAATCTCCCTATGCAACACTATATGCCTAGTGTTCTGACATCATAGGTGTCATTTTGGTTGCATGCCATCCATGTGCTTTCAACCCTCCGGTGGCTTATTTAGCCTTGTTAACTAAGGACATTGTCAAATGACTGTTGTTTATTGAGATCCCCATCTTAGCCATGGTGTTGAAGGAAGTCAAGTTTGTCACTGAATAACAGAACCTCCACTTAGCTCAGAGGTTGCATTTCTGTAGTTTTTAGATCATATCATAATGGATAGCTACTGCTGCTATCATAGGCTAAACAGCAGTACATTTCTAATAACTGTGGTCCAACATTCACTACTTGTGTAGGAAAAATAACAGTAATGACAAGCTCTCAAACTGTGAAAAAAAATCTCACTGCAGGGGTTAGAGCCTTTTCAAAATGCATGTGGGGATCTGACCGTCTCATTTTATTATATTTTAGTTCAACACAAGATAAATACATTAGGGTTGCTACAGCACATCATTGCTATCACAAAAAACTCTTCTGTGGTAAGTCAACTTCAATAACTTAACATTGTGTGCTATGCTCCAAACATGTTTCAAGCCTGTATCATCTCTTAGTTAAAATGGTACCAGAAAAAGATGTAGATAAATACAATGCCCCTCCACTAAAAGGATTTGTCCTTTAAAGGCTCTGATTTATGCCCTGTTTACAATTAGGGGTGATGCGTTTCAAAATCTGTTTAACTTTTCTGGACTTTGCAGTAGTCCCAAACCTTCTTAAAGTACTTAAATGAAAGCATTTTGTATACAAACTCCACATCCATGAAAGTCTGTAATCTATCAGAATTCGTCTTTTCTCTGAAAGCTAAGTGCGCTCTTCGCAACCTTCCTCCCCAGGAGATTAAATCCATTTAACAATGATGTCATTTATTTTGCTTTGAAAGACACGATTTTGCAGAATTTACTAACATAAGAAACAGAATTTACATCTGCAGATGACATCAGGGCTCACAGCTAGGAACTGTTTATTTATCCTGGTGAATTTAAATACGAGTTTAAATATTGTAAATATAGGCTCAAAACTGCAACAGATGTTATGACAGCATTAGTAGTTATATTTGTTTCAGCAATTATCGATGGCAATTTTCATATAATATTTCTTCATTTTTTTAACACAAAGTAACACATTACCAATCACACAGAAATGTTATGACAAATTCTATAAATATTAAAACAAAGAACATGAGAAGATTAGGGGTGCATTACAGGATTTCTAAAACGCTGTTGATTTACATTATTCCTTGCAAAATAAGGGAAAAAAAGGTTCTAGTACGTGTTTTTTAACACTCTCCATTATAAATGCTTCATCTATATGACATGAGTTGTGGGGAAAAAAAATACTTAATGCTTTTTTGGCCAATTGGGCAAACGTATCTAGTAGCAACATTTCACTATTGTGGTTTTTAAGCATGAAATATAAGAATAACAGGTTAAACAAAGGGATACAGTTACCACTCCAGTGCTTTTGTGTGGCCACTGGTAATGTATGTACTTGTTAGAAATCTAATTGGAAAACTAACTTCTAACTACAAACAATGCATTAAATATGTACACAGATGACTGAGGCAACTGGTGTTTCAACACGTAGTTCTGGTGGGTTTCTGAGCCAAGGCAGACTTTTTTTTTTTTTTTTTTTAATTGGAGGAAATACCACAAAAACATTGTTTTATGACAACTCTGCTATTTTTAAAACTAGATCAAAAGTGCTACAAGACGAAAGTTCTCTTTCATGGTACTGCTACTATTTTCTTAAACATTCCATTTTTTTTACATACATTCTAAACCAATTTTAACTTCTAGAAGTGGCCAAATCAACAAGTTTCTTGTGTTATACAGTGCCCTGCCACATTAAAATGAACAGTCTTGAAACAGAGGTGACATTTATTATACTGCGACACAACATAAGGACAAAACTGAGCAGAAACAAACACATCAGTATCTGGTAGCTAGGCCTTTTGCATCATACAGGGCCTGAACCCGTGCAGGCATGGAACTAGTGAGATAGTGCCATAGTCTGATGATTTTTGTCTGCAGTTCATTCACATTGGCAAGTAGTGGTTGAGTTTTCCGCAATTGTTCCCAGAAATGTTTGATTGGGTTCATGTCAGGACTCGGAGGAATTCAGGAAAGAAGCTCCAGTCCCTCTTGTCTCTTGCAGGTAGTGGCGATTCTGGATGTAAGGCATGTGGTGCTTTCCTCCTGCAGATGGTGTGATGTGAACTGTAAAACCCCTAGGCTGAACAATGGTACAAGATGGTTCTGAAGGATAGCAATGTAATGTGCCGAATTGAGACGTCCCACGATGAACACCAACTCGGTCTTTCCACTGAACCAAATCACACCCCAGATCATGATGCAGCAGCCTTTAAGCTGTTAAATTGTTCTTCAATTCATCTTCAGCCCTCCTCCATACTAAATGCACCTATTTGAATTGAGTTGTTGGAAGTGGGACTCATCAGAGATCAGAATGGACCTTCAGAACTATAGAGGTCTGTCTAACATCTGCTGGGTACATTTGCATGGGTAAGCAGGGGGTTCCGTCGGGACACTTGACCATTGTAGCCCAGCCTGTGCAGAACCTGTTTTTCTGTACACTGGCTCATGTTCATGGAGCTGGTGAGGCCTATAAGGCTTTGTCGTGGGTTGGAATGGACTTGGTTTGTGACTGTCGATGGGTGGCCAGGCCAACGTCTCCTGACAATACGTCACAATAATGTTATGCACCCACCCATTCAAAAGACTATGATCTCTGGCAATCTGCCTGTCACTTTGTCAACTGTCAGAATGCCCAATTATGCAACCTTGTGTAAAAAGTGAAATATCAAGTACATCTATTCTCTGCATCATATTGTCATATTGTCTACTCCTGAGCTCCACATTGCAGACTGCTGATATTTATACCATGGATGTGGAGGTATTGTAGGCATTTCAGATGATACCACTATGTTTGGGGCTGCTTATTTTAATATGGCAGGGCATATATGTAACAGTGTACAGTGTAACAGATAACACCTTATGTGTTTTAGAGTTCAGAAAATGTGGAAGCTTGTTACCTAAGCAGTATGCTGATTTTGATTACATGAAACACAACAGTGGAATGAATTATTAATGGATAATAACTTTGGGATTTAATGGATAAACATTTTTTTTTTTTTAAATGAGGAGCTTCTTGTTTAGCTGCAAGTAGCATGGTGGCTTCCAAAACAAACAAAATAATCTAATGTACATCACAGTAAATTAAGAGCGCTAGACATACATTTGTAGAGTTAAAAAATCTTTGGAAAAAAAGCTCTGCAAAAATAATTTAGTAGGTTAGCAACCTCCAAGTCCTGTAGGAGGAAAACCCATAACAGTTGGTAAATAACAGTAGATTCATGACACACCACAGGGGGCTGAATAATGACAGGAAACATGGCACTACAGCTCCCTTAAAATGAATAGGGTCTGTGCCAACCTTTCTGCCTTTAGACAGATGCCATTTTCTGCTGTTTTTTAACACCTGTGCTGACAAAGATCCTTGCCAACTATACATGCTTTCTGCTTTCTGCTGATTCCTGTATTATTTTAAAGCGGGTGGGTTTAGAGTAAAGGCTAGCAAATAAAAAAAAAAAGGTTTATGGCTTAATAAAGCTGAATGCTATTAAATCCAGTGTTGGTCGAACTATATCCATTAAACAAATAGAGGTACGGTTTATGAGTGGTGGTCGCAAACTGGCCACTGAGGGTTAGTTAGAGAGTAACAGAAACCCACTGACTGCTGAAGGTGCATTCTGATGTGGTGATGTACAGATGTAAGTTGTATTTCTTTCAGCCTGTTTAGTGATTCTCGGAGGAGATTACAGGAGTTAAAATGTTTTAACCCCTTTGACTTTACCTGTTAGCAACCCATAATGATTCAGGCTGACAAACTATGAATAAAGTAAAAAGCCAGTACTTCCGACAGCACTGTATAGCAAACCCAAAAAGATGTGTCCTGACTTCTCTTTATCCTGAGCCGACTGAGAAAAGCTGCTGTTTCTAAGTGGGGGCCCCTCTTTTTGTTACAGCAGTTTCCAAGGGTGGAAATGTTAAATGCAGTTCAAGGTAATAAAATAAACCAGTGTAAAATCTGCGTTTAAGCGCTCAGAACCTGCGGCAGTTTTTTTCAATGCTGTCTGTTTCTCAGTGTAAGGAATTGCAATCCACAGCAGCAAGAAAGAGGCCCTCGAGGTGGTGACTTTGAATATTCGGGC
Organism: Acipenser oxyrinchus oxyrinchus; assembly: GCA_030684275.1. Classification (NCBI taxonomy): domain Eukaryota; kingdom Metazoa; phylum Chordata; class Actinopteri; order Acipenseriformes; family Acipenseridae; genus Acipenser; species Acipenser oxyrinchus. Next base: position 16,551,382 of record CM060249.1, on the reverse strand, counting down.
AACATTAGTGCCAAGCACTTCTGCATGTTTTGTACCATATGGCATTGGCACAATATTTTTTGTGACTGTAATTAGGAGAATTTGAAACAGAGGCAACTACATTTATTTATTTTATAAAACATTTTTTTGCATTTAACTGTCACTAAAAAAAATATCTGGTTTGTATCATAAAATTAGTCATTACTTTGCAAGAAAATAATACAAATAAGAGTAAAAAACCAAACTAGAAGCCTCAAGGTTATTGAATTTGTGAGAAATAATGCAGCTGGCAGAAACACTTCAGAGGAACATCAGTCAATATGCTGTTGCTTGAAAAATCAAGTGTGCTTATACAAGGGACTGCACTATTAACATGCAAACCTCATAAACCAAGACTCACTCTCCTGCTCTGTACGACCAAGGCTTTCATCTCTCATGGCACATTATTCCTCCAGAGAATAGTTGGGGTTAGATCATGCTTGCACACATCCATTCAAGGGGCAACTCATTAAAATATTATTCAAGGGTCTTGCAATTACTTAGCTAGCAAAGAAACCCGGACTGTAGGTGGTCCATTCTTAACTGACTGGGTATTTTGTGGCTTCGAAGTCAACTCCAACTGCCCCTAATTTGCATATAAAACACTGCAGTCAGGGCTTTTAATTAAAACTCTGAGCAGTCCTTCAAAATTAACAGGCAAATAATTAGTCAAAATAATAATGGATAACCTGGATTTTCATTATTATTTTTTTATTATTCTATTTTACTCGGTTACATAGGATAAAGCCATGATCGCTTTTGACAAAGAAATACACAATAATATCAGAATAGATGGCAGTATTCTTAAAGCAACAGAACACTATCTGATGCATAGGACTGCAATGCATTAAATGCAATGTGAATGCTTAGAAATTGCATTTTGTCCCAGCACTCAGAATACTAACATTGAGGATACTCCTTCCCCCTTTTAAAATACAGTAGCATTTACTGTATTAAATTATTCTAACAGTGAGGAATCTATATACAGTACCACAAACAAGCCTCTTCATGTATGAAGGTTATGAAAATGCAACATCTAACAGTGCATGTGAGTGTCTTTAGTGCAATTCTTTAACAATATTTAAAACACCAGGGTGGATCTTCCACCATTTAAATTAATCGAATATCCCCAATTGGCTCCTTTAGACTATTCAAGCCTCCTTCTTATTGCACAATACTTAAGTTATTATTTGTTTATTTAGTATATGCCTTTATCCAAAGCAACTTACAGAGACTAGGGTGTGTGAACTATGCATCAGCTGCAGAGTCACTTACAACAACGTCTCACCCGAAAGACGGAGCACAAGGAGGATAAGTGATTTGCCCAGGGTCACACAATGAGTCAGTGGCTGAGCCAAGATTTGAACCGGGGACCTCCTGGTTACAAGCACTTGTCTTTAACCACTGGACCACACAGTTTTCATTTCACCTGCATATGATTACAATGCACTTCACTCAACAAGTCAGCTTAGTAAATCATATTTTAAGAACAACAGTAGGAAAACATAATACATTAAACTTTACAGCATATGTTAAAATAATTATATAACGGATATTCTTTTTATGTGAAACTATACACAATTTTAATTATTTAGGCTACATTTATTGGTATAAAAAGGGTCCACATACCTCCTTCACCGATTATGTACAGAAGCCTGTTATTAATTAGATTGATTAGAGTTTAAAGACATTCCTGGTCATCAATGAAATCATATTTATACAAGATATTTAAATCAAAATTATATATATATATATATATATATATATATATATATATATATATATATATATATATATATATATATATATATATATATATATATACACACACACACACACACAAGAAGTACTTAATTCAAAAGTTCCCGATTAAAAGTAAAATCCTCAGTTCCTGACAGTGGTCACACAAGGCAGCACAGAACAATCGGGATGGATTTTGTTTATATTAAATGGTGTATACTAAAAAATTACTGTTTGCACTATGATTTCAACATCTTAATTGCAAGAGCCATTTATCTCCAGCTTAGTTTACATGTCAGAAAAAGTTCGTTATAAACATGGCATATTGACTGTATAGTTCTAAAGATGCTAACATGTGGTATTTCCCAACTGTAAAATATCAGAATCTTAATATAATTTACAGGCTCTCTAACACATTCTTAAACAGTTTTGATATCAAAGTTTAACACTGCATACAGCTCAATCTAAACTCGATGGAAACCAATTTAATTCAGCACTATTTTCAAAATAGTTCAAATGCAAATGCAAACTTAAATTCTAGAAAGACACTAGTGTAAAAAGACTATTAGATGCACTGTACTGTAAGTTTACTTCTGCCTGTAAAAAATATGGTAAACATATTTCAGCTATAATGGTATTTTGACATTCCACAGTTTAGATCAACAGAATATACCCCATCGACTTTAAAATCTGCTCATTATTATTATTATTATTATTATTATTATTATTATTATTATTATGATGATGCACCATATTATTTCATTGTAGATAAAAATGATCTTAATCCTAACTTGTTACTTCTTATCTCACTGTGTTCTAGTAGTATTTGAATTTACTGTAAAACTACACTGTATTTAAATATTGTTTTTGCACTCAAAGTGAGAAGTACAAAAAAAGCTGAAAGGTGGCAGGAATCTGGGATCCACTGCCGTGTATTTTGCTCAGGAACCCAAATTTAATGAAGTTAAGATTCAGATTACACCTGAAATTAGAATGTACACCAAATAGTAAGTGAACTTTAAGTGAACCTTTTTTTTTTTGTGACAAGTCAGGATGGTAAAATAGGGTCTGTGAAACGTGTCTGCAAGTATCCAGTCAAATAAAGTTGAGGTAAAATATATATTTAGTTTCAAATGAAATCTATTTTTTCTTATCTGTGCACAAGGGCTGAAATAAATGTTGTACAGCATGTCTTTTCTTTTAATGTTCTTGTTCCTTTGGATCTCAAATGCAACTCGTTTACATCAGAAAGTCACTCCCCTTTTATTAGTATAGGTCAGAAAAGAACTACGCACACTTTCAATTGTTCTTGTTAATTTCTATTTTTGTGGCACCTTCCTTTCCCTCTTGTTTTTTGAGATTTAATAATAATAATAATAATAATAATAATAATAATAATAATAACTGCCAGGCAGTTTTACGGCTTCCAAGCTCAGTATGAGTTAGAGATTTTGGCAAGCTGTAGCATTGCAGCACAAGTGTCAGCAACAGATCAGTTTTATGGAACCGTTTCCAGGGTTCTCCCCAGCAAATATGTACAGCCGGGCGGCAGAACATTATAGCTGGGAGCACTTAATGGAAAAATAAACTTGTCTTACCTTAAATATATAATACGACAAAGAATTTGAATAATGTGTTGTCTTTCGTTGACTATATCTGGTTGCTCTTTTTTATGTTCTACATTTTCTTTTTCATGACTGTTTTTCATTCTGGTAAATGACCAGGCTTATTTAGGCACTCTACGATTTGACTGGGGAAAGATAACGTAGGTTTATTGGAGTTCACAAAAAAAAAGGTAACCTTTGCAATTCCTTTTTAGCTTAACTATTGAGTTTATTGCTTCATTTAAATTGTTTTCTTTGTTACGTTTTCAGGGCATTTTGTTAATGCAAGTCTATTTTTTGTTTATCACTGTTCTACATTTTTTGAATGCAACTGTTCATTTTAACCTTTTTGTTTGTTTGTTTTACACAACAGCACTCACACACGTTTGGTCACCATCATAAGTGTTGCATGAAACCCCAGTGTAATAATCCAGCACCTCTGCACTTAAGTGTTCTGCTGATATCCCATCACGCCATTCTTCTTAAAGGCATACAGCCTCTATACATGAACTCCAAATATCTCTTACAAGCAGCTGGGTACATATTTTTACGATATCACAACAAAAGGAATAAGCTTTTTTTTGTGCATATGAATAGCTATTATGTACTACATCACCTTACAGTACAATAATACGACAGAAAATGGACTGAATGATAATACCCGAAAATAATCATAATATTTTTAATAAAGTAGCCGGCGCAAATATAGTATTAGGTGGTGGATTGCGCCGATCATCAGCTTATTTTGAAAACCATGCATTCATTGTCACTGTTTTTGCTTTGAAAATAATCGGTTAAATGTTGTGTCAAGACGTAACACAGCTGTCATGTGGTTCCAAGATCTTTTTTTTTCACCCAGCAATGTGCAAGTGGTCAACAAGAAGAGCAATCAATCCTTATTGTTAAAGGCACAGCAGCATATGCAAGACAGGTAGATTGGGTTTTTCAGCCAGGCAGCGACAGCCACTTCGATTGGTCCGCCCGGCTGAAAAGGCCTGGGGAGAACCCACTGCATTAGTTCATTATCTCACAATGCTTTATAACGTTAAACACTATAGTAACCATGACCTTATCTACACACTGTAAGGAGTTATAAGCTAGTTTTATATTTGATCTTAGAGGTCAAAGGTCACTGGTAAGGTTATTTTTGGATAGAGCACATATGGTTTCCTATAGGGTGTTCCATAGTAACCAGTAACCTATCTGCACTTTGTAAGGAGTTATAAGCTAGTTTTACATTTGACCATACTGGTTTACAAACAAACACCATTTTTGAAAAAGTCAATTGTATTGACACAGGGATGATGCTTGTCAACTTTGGAGTTAATCAAATTAAACACTTTTTCAACTGAAGCGGTTTTAAATTTAAGAACGAAACATAGGTCTGGCCGCCATCTTATTTTACAAAAGAACACCATTTTGCCATATTTGAATTCCACTGTCCCAAGGATGATGCCTACCCAGGTAAGAGTTAGTTGGTTAAACGGTTTGCAAACAGAAGCAGTTTGATGTTTGGGGCATGTTTTGGCAAATTTGGTGGCAGCCATTTTGATAGTAAAATTTATCGCAACAACTTCTTCGCAAACTTGAAGGGGGTTTGGTTGCTGATGACGTATGCGAAGTTTCAGATCAATCGGTTCACCGCTTCCCAAGAAGATTTTGAAAGGTTTTTAAAGAAATGTGCCAGGCAGCCATCTTGCTTTACACACAAACACCAAATTTGAAAAAGGCAATGGTATTGACACAGGGATGGTGCTTGTCAACTATGGAATTTAATCAACTAAACCGTGTTCAACTGAAGTGGTTTTAAATTTAAGAACAAAACATAGGTCTGGCCACCCATCTTGTTTTATGAAAGAACACCATTTTGCCATATTTGAAGTTAGGAGTTGGTTGGTTAAACGGTTTGCAAACAGAAGCAGTTTGATGTTTGGGTGCATTTTGGCGAATTTGGTGGCAGCCATTTTGATAGTAAAATGTATCGGCTTCGCAAACTTGAAGCGGGTTTGGTTGCTGATGAGATATGCAGCGTTTCAGATCAATCGGTGCCCAGGAAGAAGATTTTGATGTTTTTCCAAAAAATGCATCAGGCCGCCATCTTGGTTGATGCAGAAGCATAATTATTTTTGCATCTGAACTGTAATCTACATGGGATGATACCTGCCAAGTTTCATGTTGATTGGTTACACCACGTGCGAACAGGAGCAGTTCAAAGTTTTGGGAGGAAAAATACAATAATAAAAATAAATAAATAAATAAATAAATAAATAAATAAATAAATCTTTACAATAACAATAGGCTCCCCAAGCCTACTAATAATAATACTAATAATAAGCCTAAACATTGAACCTACGAAAGAAGCCACAAAAAATACGTTCAGTGTGGACACACACAAGGCAAGAGCTCTTGAATTTGAGCTAATCATCCACTCGTTGGGGCTTATTTGCAGTACAAAGCATTTCATATTTTTAAATGTTTATTTTAAGCACAATGTTGACAATTTCTGTTTCATTTTACTTTACCATGGAAAAAAATGTAAGAAAATATAGTGCTAATTGCTTATGTCTTATGTAAGTTTAATTTAAAAAAAAAAAAAAGTTTTAACTTAAAAAGGGTCCGTGTACAACTTTAAAAAAAAATCGTAACATTCTGTTAATAAAAAAAGTTTCAAAAGATGCTTGTTTAAACATGCAGTGTATTTTATAATTCGCTGGATCACCATTTCTGTCTCCATCAACATCAGGTCACAAAGAAAATGCAGACGACAGGCTGTAGTTACTGCGATGAGTATTTATTCTGTCTACATGTTTTCTGCAGAGAATATGGCTTTCCAACGCCTTGTACCCTCTACATCCATAATCAGGGGTTCACATAACAGTACGCAGGTACTCATGCAGACCAATAAAAAAATGCAGACATAGTTACTGCTGTATAAGATGCAAGCGTACAGTCAGTATATTTTTAACAGGAAAGCATTTATAATAAAGGCAGAGACGGTGCTCATGGTTTGAAGGTGAGCTGTGCATGTCTAGTTTATGGATTATTCCAGGAGAGTGGATGTCTACAGGTTTTGTCAACACGATGTCCACGACCAACCCCCAGATCTGCATTGATCACATCAATAGCCCCGGGGAACTGAGTAAAAGCGGAAAACCGCTAACCTTACATTGCCCATGTAGCACCTGTAAGTTTTTTTTTAATTTTTTTAATGTATCTTTTTCTCTCTTCAGAAAAAATGTGCCAATGACGTTAGTTTTTTTTTATACTTCTTAAATAGATATGTCTGAAAACCAGGAACGTCTAAGGCATGACTCTCCTGCTTTCAGAAACCTTATCTTGCCATACAGTATTTCTACCTGAAATTCCTATTTTACTGCTGTGTGAAGGCAATACCTTACTTACTACTAAAATCTAAAACAGATTCTGTTACACAGAGGATTCTTAAATTATGTAACCTCACCACAATTTGAATTAAAAAGGGTGTATCTTTAATTAAACACTACACTGAAGCATGGGATAGATTATTCATAACTGCATTTAATAGGAAACATGGCATAGAACCAGGCTGGAATGTACTCAGAACATTCATTTAGATCAACTTAAAATGGAAAAGACACATACCTCAGTGCTACTTCCTCACTAATTAAAGTCAAATGATCTTCCATTTCCAACACTAATACACACATTTTGATTGATGCTGTTTGGAATGAGTTTGTTAAAGCAATAACAACTACAATTGCAAAATTACAACTTATTATTATTAACCTTAGTTAACCTGACATCTACAGTACCAATATACCAATTTTACAGGCTGTACTAATCTACATATATAATTAGCACAAGCAAGATTATCACTGGTACCCCTTTCTTTGTGCTGAATGTGTTTTGGTTTTCAATAGCTCTTTATCCTTTAAATCAGTACAGTTTTAGTGCTTAAAGATAAGGAAACTGTTAGTTCCTCTGTATCTTCCTTTGCTGTAGTTCACAGAGCCTGACTGCAGCACAAACACTTGAGTGAAACTGAGCTACAAGACGGAAAGTGATCTTGTACCAGGAAGTAGCAGCAACTTTTACTTCAATACTTTTACTCTGTCAGTTAGCAGCTTGCAATGCCACTTTTGCTAGCCAATGCATACAATCCCCATTATAATTCACATTCAATAGTGTTACAAGTTTAACATGGTAGTCATTTTGACAGTTTTCGCTTTTAAAATTTAAATTACTCTGCGTGTGTTAAAGATCTGCAGTTGTCTGTTCTTGACTTTTCCTAAATACATGTATTAAATATTCTGATGGCGTTTTAAAGTCAGAATCGCAAAAATAAAAAAAGTTATGAGCACTTCTACCTAGAACCGCCAAAAGCTGTCATTTTGACGGCTTGATACAATACATGCTTTATTGTTAGTATAACCTACAATATGCTATTTTTTACATGTATACAAGCCAGTTTGTTATCTGTACCTCCGCTGAGTTTACAGCAGTATGTATTTGAAGAGAATATTGCTCTTGACGTCTAGATATGTGTTATCCAAATATCTATTGTAATCCTATCAATTCTTTGCCGTCTGGCTGTCTACATGAGCATATATAGTCTGCTGTCTTATAATATTACTATTGCAAGAATATTTCGAGAAATCTTGATATTTTTGCATTTTGATTTGAGAGCAACTACATTTGCCTTGGCAGTTTGGAACGACTTCACTGAAAACAGCGTTGCCTGAAAGCAATCACCGGTGTCCAGTTGTTGTATTTTACAATGTACTGGACATGGCAGCCATCAATTCCTTTGTTTTGTACAATGAATGCACCGGGGAAAATATCAGTAGGAGAGATCTCTTATTTAGATGAGAAAACTGCAAAGCGTCAGGAAAACGCAGCTCAACCTGGATACAGTGCGCTGCCATCAAGTGACACACGCAACAGAAAACAATGCCAGGTAACTAAATGCAGTAAAAATAAAACTTCTGATATCTGTGCCCAGTGTGAAAGAGCAGTATGTGGTAAATGCACACACGTTGATAAGCGTTACATCTGTGTGGATTGTGCTAATATGGGGGCTACTTGATGTATGTTTCCCTGAATGCGCATTCCCGTTACTGAGTTATTTTCTTTTTTATGTTATTTTTTATAAATAATTATTTTGATTTTACAATTGTGTACATAGGCCTACACATAACCAGCTTACAGCTGGTTACACAATATTTTCTTTTGAAATGTTTATTTTATTATAGTTTTTCATTTTTTGAAGTCGTGCTATGCAGTAGGCTAATGTGAAAAAAAGCCGGTTATGTTATTTTTGTAAATAATTACTTTGTTTTCACAATTTTGTATGTACATATAGCAGTTTACACAATATCTTCTTTTGAAATGTTTATTTTATTATAGTTTTTCATTTTGCTATGCAAATGTTAGATATGATGTTCATAAATCAAACTTTTGAGTTGTATCTGATAGTTTGTGTTTCATTTTCATATCGAAGCTGTTTAAAATGTACCCGTCAAAATGACTACTGCCGGCGGTTCTAGGTTGTAGCATAAACCCGGTGGTTCTAGTGTTAAGGGGCACGTGCTGCACAGAAATGTAATTCGATAATTAGCAGTAATCCTTGAACCTGAACAGTTCCTTATTCTAATACAAATTTCCATACAATAAACATTCTACTTTGCAAGTACAATGAATTGGTACTGGAAGTAAATCACAACACAATCAAAAACTTCTGTTTCAATCAAGAGATCTGTACTTAAAATCCAAGAATATGAATGGAGTTTTTAAACCTTGAAGCTGCCACTTTCTCATGAGATAATGTCCAAATAAATTTATGTTAGTAACGAAAACAGAATTAAATAATTAAAATAATCTGCAGCACAGATGCTTCCGACATAAGTTAATTCTTCCTCCCAAACTATGTTTTGGAACTGTATTTATAATTCAGCCACATAACTATCAGATTTGCAAATGCTGTGTGTTGTGTTAATCCTGTGAGTGTGATTTGGTTATTTATAAGACCTATTAATTACCAAATCCAAAACAGAACATTCTCATTCGTAGTTAAAAACAAAAAAAGAAAGTTTACCATTACTTGTTGGAGATTAGTATACAATATATTTAATGGAAGCATAATTGTAGACTGTATGTAAGATGTGAATGTATTGCTTATTTTCATATTTCCTTTACTTTCTTAAGAGAATCAAGGTGTTTGCAGTGATTCAACCTGTGTGTCATAATGGACCTTACAAAAAAGAAGTTCATAAGAGTACTGCACTTTCATGTAATTTGAGGTTAATTTGAGGTTATTATCCACCAGTTATGGACCTGCAGTTGGCTATTTGATCAATTCATTACCAAAATAGTTATGGTTGAGTCAGGAAATTACTTTAAAAAAATGACAATTAAATTAACTTCAATGGTGCAACTTGAAGCCACAAAGGTGAAGATATGCCACACCACCCATAACTGCATCAAGTATAGGCCTTTAGCATAAATACTGAGATGTGATGGGTAGCATTCAATGACAAGAGGAGCAGTACAAAATGGCAGAGGTAAGGAAATTAATTTTAAAACCTTAGCAACCTTAGGTAAAGTTCCAAATCGCTATAAACTTTTAAAAACTCAACGCCACATCACCTGTAGGCCTCAACAAATATTACTGTCTGTGGCCATTTAACGCTATTCCTGAGTACTACCTTCATTTGTGTGATTTATAGTAAGTTCAGTTGTAGTGCATTGGGCGTCTCTTACTGTAAAAGAGATTTGTAGCAGTGCCTTCACTCACCAGAGTGTGTGTTTCTTCCAGGTCTGACGTCACCACGAAGCTATCTGTGTCACACATCCATTAGGGCCTAAATATTTCATTTTAAATCACTGTTAAGTTTTAACTAACAGTTTAAAAGAAACAAGTGAAGATAGTGTTTACATGTTGTTAATTCAGTTTAAATGAAACAAGTCAAGATCATCTTTAAATGTTTTTAATTCATTTTATATTTATGGCCCGTCTGTGTTTCTGTGGCTTTCTTCAAAGATTTCTGAGGAGCAAGCTGCAGTGAGTGTCTTTGTAAAAAGAACAGGCTGCTGGGCATGGCATGCAGAGAGAGAGAGACAGGCACTAAGCTGCTTCACTGAATAGTGACGGAAGCCTGCAGCCTGAAATCTGTTCCATGAGGCCATCCACAGAGAGCCGATATCACTCGCCAAGCGGACAGCATTCTCACACGGCGCATTGTGTTACTGTACGTGTGAAAACCGCCATCTCTCAAACACTCGAATTTACACGTAAAAAAAACCTTTAAAACTACAAATCAAATTCAATTCTAACCGCCGTTGGAAATTAAGTCTGCTGAAAAATTACATTCTAATTAGTATTGTACACAGGGGAGATTGTAACGTTTTGACCCCCTCTTTTCTATCTTTTAAAATACTGATCCTATTGAAAGACTGTTTAACGATTTAAAGAGACAATGTAACAAAGTATTTATGTTCCAAAGAACATCACTCTACCACCAACCATCAGAGTTTAACATGGAAACAAAGCTGAAATCAAGCTGCTATAATGAAGAATGAAACTTGAACAGGCTCATTAAACTGGTTGGACACGTCACACTACTGTTATTGAAAAAGAGTTTAAACTGGACATGTTTTGTTTTTTTCTCACAATAGTGCTGCCAAATCACAATGCCCACAGGAAGTTATGATTTTACTGCAAGAATATGCATAAGAAGACTGGCAATAGATCTATTATTAATAACAGATCTATTGCCAATCCAAAAAGCCTCAAAGTTATGAAATGCTTATATAACATAACAAAAGACACTGACAAAGACTTATCATCAAAACATATGTCTTGTTTTATAAAATTATTTATTTTGCTGCATATCTTATGGTTGAGAGTTTAAAGTTATGCTTATAGTACTTTACTTTGTAGTAGTTCTACTGTCTTTCAAAGCTAAAATTGATGCTATTTAATTTTGAGTTTTTTTAAAAATCACTTAAAAAAACTAAAACAACAGTAATATTATAGCTGCGTTTTTTTAAGATACAATATTCTTCTAAATTTTAGAAAGAAACAAAGAACCAACATTTTTAAAGTTTTTATTTTTTGTATATTATTTCACTATCCAAACAATGTATTATTTGGGGGAAGGTTTGTAATCCTGGTTGTTTGTGACCGCAAATAATAATCACAGGCAATATACAGCAATGTACAGCCCTGGATCGTGTTAGCGTTCTAATAAATAACAAACGGTACAATTAGACTTGACAAAACAAACAAACACTAAACACTCATGGTTATTTTATATGTGTTCCTTCACTGTTTCTCTTAACTATAAACAAAGTAACAGATCACCTAGCCACGTCCCCTTTTGTACCACCCTTTGGAGTGATGACTTAGTGTACCATAGCTCCGCCCCCTTTCTAGATGGCCGACTTCCACCTAACCCTTGGAATGAATTGTCTGACCATCCAGTCCAGGGCACTCTGTTCCCTTTACACAGCAACCTCACAGGTCAGGAGGGAGATTTATAACCAAGATTCATTCTTTCTCTGACACAGGCCACCATCCTGCTTAAGCACTAGGAAGTACCTGGACTAGAACCCTTCCTCAAACTTGAGGGGGTCTATCATGCGAATAGCCCGTTTTTGCAGCAGAGCTGTTACCTCCTGAGACACCACTGCGGTGTCCTGTGGGTCCATGACTGATATTAGATTCATGACTGATATTACGTTCATGGACAGGGGCACTAAATTAGGTGCCTGTACCAAGGCGGAAATTAAACCCTCCACCGGTGGAAAATGCTTCTCCGCATCGTGTACCCTGTGTAGGGTGTTCATCAACTGGGAAACAGCAGGAGTTGTAGCTGGATGACCCCAGAACGACTGTGACCGCAGTACTTTTATGCCCTTGGGGGCGGGCCATGACTGCTTCACAGGCTCTGTGAGTAGCTTTGATATATCTTAGTCAGGTTTCAGGGTCTTTAGGAGGTAAATACTCATACGGTAATGGTTACATTTCATACTTGAAAGGGAACTCTTCTTATGTTATTTGAAGAATAGGGACTACTTAAACTATTTTTTCTTGTTTTATTTGATGAATAGCACTGTTTTTGTTACACGAATCCAAGCATCCAATTAATTACAGCTGTGACCTACAATTAAGATTTTCAGGTATGTTTCAGTTATTTTTTTTTACATTCACCTGAAACCAGGCAGAGTTTCTTTTAAACACATATGGGATTGGTTTATGTAACAAAGGGTTTGAAAAGGACCAAAGCATGCTAGCTTCAACTGACTATAATACTAGTAGGTTATAATTATTATAATGAATACATTATATTCTAAATACAACAAGACACAGTAGCCTCTAGTTGAAGAGGAAGGTCCCTTCTGAGCCCTCAGTAAAATAAACCACATCCTAACAGTACTGTATTTCTCTGCTAACAATGAAATCGAGTGAAATAATTAGTACAACCTGGACAGTCTTAGGTCTTGCAGAAGAAGCATATACAAAAGACCACAAAACGTATTAACAAAAAAACAAAAAACTGAACCAGTTCTAAAATCCTGAACCTATAAAAATTCAACTGCAATTCAGAGCTGTGTGTGAGCAACCTAATAGCTAAACCACCTTGGTCAAAACATAGGCAAACAATGCTATTTCAGAGGATTCACCAACTGAAACCATTTTCAGAAAATCGAAACAGAACAGGTCAGTCAAACCAGGAGCCACCTCTCTTAAAAGGAGCTGAAGATGACTTGACCACGTCAGGAATCAGTAGTGTTGACACATTCAAAAGCCACACACGACAACGATTAAGATCACACATCAAACACTTGACCATTACGCTTCCTTCCTCCAATCCTACTTGCAGGAAATGCTATACATATCCTGTGAGGTGACCAGATATTTAAAAAAGTACTTTCTTTCTGGAAGCCTTAATAAGCTGTACTTCCTCAAATGAAGCCATAAAAAGCTTATGTGAAGCTGTTGAACAGCAGAGCCACACTGCAGCAGTGAAGAAGCATAAGATAGGCAGTGGAGCAGTCACATTGTCGTCACATTCAGGTAATAATAATAATAATATTTATTTTTTATATAGTGTCTTTCATAGTGGACCACCATCACAAAGCGCTTTACAGAGGTAGGCTATGAACTGTGCATTATATGCAGAGTCACTTACAAAAGGACATTGATTTAACATCTCATCCACAGGATGGAGCAGAAGGAGGTTAAGTGAGTTGCTCAGGGTCACACAGTGAGTCAGTAAGTGGCAGAGGTGGGATTTGAACAGGTGACCTTCTGGTTACAAGCCCTGGACTGTAACCACTGGAGCACACTGCCTCCTACAATATTCCTCTTCACTAAAGTTTTAATCCAAGGATATAATTCAATGAAAATATTTAGATTTTATTGAATGCAATTATGCCAGTGTTACTTTTATGATACCAAAATATAATATTCTATAATTTCTACAATGTTATTTTTTTCATTACCGATCAGCATATTAAACTGTAAAACCAAGCACGACGGATAAAATTCAAAGCTTGGTTTGTTTTTCATTTTTATAATTAATACTGTAAGCTTTAAATCATAACCAACATGCAAGTAGTCCTAACTCAGCAGTGAGGAACATTCGTTGTCTGTAAGAGAATACAGAAGGTGATACGCATATAGCAAATTCTCTTTGCTTGATATAATCTAACTTCTTTCTTTTCAGCTTGTTCTTTTACAACAGACTGTTTAACACAAAGCTTTCAGTGATATGTGCTGTGATAGATCAAGCATGTTTCAGTGGAATTATACCTCAGTCTTATCAGGTGTTCAAATACAATCGCCTGGCAACACTGAGGTTTAAGTCCACTTAACATTAGCTGCATGCCTTTTGTACAGAGCTGGTTTGGGCCTGGCAACACTGAGCAGGGGTCAGCCATGTTTATGTTCACAGTGTGGTTGATAAGCTAACACGAGACAGGTTCTTTTCTCACTGTTGTGTCCAGGGGTCCAGATAAGCTGAGCACCTGCCGTTTTTATGCATTAAAAAATCCGAAATACACACTAAATTTAAATACAATGCGTAAAAATCTACATAGTAATTTTGCTGCACAGCTTGTCTGCCTCCCCTCCCTCATCCCATAAAACTTCCACTAACAACTACATCTTCCACAATACAATGTCTTCAGTTACTAGGAAACTGTATACAAGAAAAACAAAACCAACCCAGCAAACATTATCCAATCACTGGCTAGCCCTGTTGTCTTTGCAGCCAATCACAGTAAGAATAAGAAAAAAATTAAAAGCTACACAGGTTGAAGTGTAAACACCCCAGACTACAAATCCAACTGGAACCATCGCCAGAGGTGATGTTTTATAACTTATCAATGCATTTACTTATGCTATCATTTGTGTGGCTTTTTAACATGTTCACTGAGTTTAATAATTTAATGTTAAAATATAAGTAACATATTTAATTCGCAGATCTTTATCGAGATTACTCATGACTTCAAGGTAATGTTGCATTTTACCTCATGAAAATACATTTTACTCTCTGTGTTAAAATTAGAGGGGAAGTTACTCCCAGACCCAAAACCTTATCTGGAACGCTGGCTGTGTCTGTTCAAACTTATGCTTGAGTTAAGGATGATATACAATACGTCTCATATATGTATGGAACCTTGCTGTTTGCAGTAACCCACTAGAAATTCCAAGTGTGAGCTCTGTAGTACATCATGCTTTTGTTTATGTTTCATAATGGCAAAAACACTTTCCCTTTAAAAAAAAAAAAAAAAGTAATGTGATGGGAAGGTATAGGATTTGTTACACTTCAAAGTCTTTCTTAAAGATGAATGTTTATTGAATCTTTATTGTATAGTTTGTTGATTACCAATATTGCCTCTTTATTTACTATGAGTTGTGATCAAAGTCTGTCAATGCATCTATGCTTAGAGGAGAGAGGAGAGTGTGTGTGTGTGTGCGTGCGTGTGGGTGTGTGTGAGAGGGAGAGAGAGAGGTAGGGGTAGTGGGTGGGCAGTGTCTTGCCTAACTTATTTAATTTATTTTGACGTGTCTGTTTACTAGCGCTAAACTGATCTTTTCTTGGGCCATCAGTCAAAGTTTATTACATTTTAACTCTAAGCATCTATTTTTTAAAATAATAAAAACTATTGTTTCTTCCCTTATCTATCTTTGAAATGCTATTTGATTAAAATCATGCCAGTTTGGACCACACATGTCAGATTAAATAACTGTTTATCAAAAATTCTTGGATTTGAAAGCAGCCCTGGTTTGGCATGAGGCTTTGGAGAGGGAGATGCAGTCACAGGAATGAATGAGTGGAGGCCCCCCGTGTCTGATAAACTAGAGCTTTGATTCACGGTGCATTACAGACAACATATGCTTCTCAGCTAGGAGCTTTATGAAAAACAAGAGTCTTTATAATTTTATTAGAAATGAAATACTAGTCAGATGGCTTTATAAACTAAAGAATGTCAATAAATTAGCTGTCTGGTTTTGGAAACTGCTGTATACACAGCAAGTATAAAGCAATAAATAACTTTAGAAATAATCTTTTAAAATAACTGGATATTAACAAAATAATCAATAATGAATAAAATGATCAATCTTCCAAAGTCTTACTGGCTTCTCAATTTTTTTTTTTTTAATTATTATTCCTCAAACAAATCATCATACTCAACTACAGACATGATATTTCTGGAACATTATATTTCTGTGTAGTATCACTGATACTGTAATAGACGCACAAAGTTACAGTATTATCCGAATGTAATTAAGTGCCAGTGCACAATGAGATTGGAAGACATTGTGCTCTTTCTAAACACCTTTTCTGTTTCATTGATTGAGTCAGTTGCAGCGGACTATAGTCTTGTGATGAGTTATATTTTTACAAGACTGCAAAATGTTGTTGCTTCAAATTGCCATACTAACTTGTAAAACATTACACATTACACAACTTAATTACTTCACTTCTTTGCAATTAAAAACCAAAACATAAAAAAAAAGATTTTGTGCATATTTAATTTAATCCTATCTACATTGGTTTAAAAAATATTTTACAGCACAAAAAAGTACTTTAGAGTGTATGCTGACAGCACCTAAACTCTACAGTATTCTTGGCTTCTACAGTTGTATCAGTGATAAATGCTTACAGAAACTTGTCTGAAAGACAGTTTCACGCTTACTACAAAACACAAACCCTAACTGCAGCACTCGCTGATAGATGCTAAACTGCTGCACTCGCTGGTAGATGTTAAAACCATCACTTAGAACTGGCATGCGGCTCGGAAATGTACACTGATGGTTTCCAAAATCCTACCTCCGGTCAACTGAACCACACGTACAAGTATAAATTCACCACAGGTGTACAGCATATCTATGAAGTGAAAAATTCACAAATATTTTCCACTGTCAGCATTTTTTAAATCTTTTTTTTTTACATTTAAAAACTTTTCTTTTTTGGTTGTTTTAAATCTGACCAAAAGAGCTATGTTAGAAAAACTTATTTTGTTTTCGCATGTTTTAAAATGTTAAAAACAAAAGCAATGCTTAAACCCACTCCTCTAGTGGAGACTGCAACCTGCAACAATGACAATATTTCCCCACTTTGTCACAAATAAGTGGGATTCTGTATACAGAATCTCAAAAGTGCTCCTCCAACCTTTACTCTCACGTAATAATAAAACACTTCCCAACAGTGTACAGTAAATAGAACTGGCATGCCAACTAACATTATGTGTTACAAATAAAATTATGTTAAGAATAATGCTGTTAATTAAAACCAAGATTTTATACTATAGGAAAAACATTTACATCTGTTAAGCCTGGTGTAAACTAATTTTTAAAAAAATGGGTCAGTAGAAACATGAATTGGAATCTGGAAAGGGTTCATACCGGTAAAAGTGTAAGTGCATTTAAGTGATAGCACTGTGGTAAATTTAAAGATGTGTAAAAGATTAGATATTGTGGATTTAAAAGTGTTACTGTTCTAGTAGCATATGGTGTCCTATCATTCTATCATACTTGGTTGTTGAACATTTAAAACAAAACAAAAAAAGATATGTAAAATCATCTCAATTTGAACTAAGTGGTAATCTATTAAAAAAAAAAACGCTCAGAGAAAAATGTACAAAAACACAGCGTGTAATACCAGTAGGTTCCACGATATTCATGAGGATGCTTTTGGAATAAAAAAAGAAACATGAAGCCAATTATTTTGTGATGACTCTTCAGACCAATTTAAACATGTGACCTTCAGCTGTAAAACAAACTTCTTCAAGCTTAAAATATTGAATTCATATACAGTGCACTCCGTTTATAAGAATCACATCCGCCCCGGATGATCTGATTCTTATAAGCAGTTGATTCTTAAAAGCGGACCGATATTATATTATTATTATTATTTGTTTATTTAGCAGACGCCTTTATCCAAGGCGACTCACAGAGACTAGGGTGTGTGAACTATGCATCAGCTGCAGAGTCACTTACAACTACGTCTCACCTGAAAGACGGAGCACAAGGAGGTTAAGTGACTTGCTCAGGGTCACACAATGAGTCAGTGGCTGAGGTGGGATTTGAACCGGGGACCTCCTGGTTACAAGTCCTTTTCTTTAACCACTGGACCACACAGCCTCCTTATGATATGATTACAATTAGCAAAAGCGTGCCTCTGCACATAAGCAGTTTAAATAAAGTATACAAGTCTCAATGGTGCTCAATCATTGCGGACAATACATAAAAAAAAATCAAAACAAGTCCTTGTGGGTAAGTAACTTGTTATATGATCACGATTATGTTTACTCAAGGCTGCAGAATCCTATTTTACTATAGTATACTTGAGCAGTGATCATCTCGTGAGGGTGCCTAGTTTAACTGCCGTGCGGTGCTACGTGTAATGGCCTTTGAATTAAAATGACATTACAGTACAGTATTTTACTGTCAGGACTACCACTGGTAATGCTGGCATCGGCAATGCTGACAGCAGTGCGGGGCACTCCAGCAATGGCAACGCTGACAGTGGCAATGCTGACAGCGGTGCGGGGCACTCCAGCAACGCTGGCAGTGGCATTGCTGGCAGTAGCAATGATGACAGCGGAAATGCTGGCAGCGGTGCAGAGCATTCCCTCAATGGCAATGCTAGCAGCAGCAATGCTGACAGCGGTGCGGGGCACTCTAGCCGTGGCCACACTGCCAGTGGTGCGGGGCACTCCGTCAGTGGCCTCAACGCTGGCCCCTCAGGACGTGCAGCTGGAGACAGCTCCCCCTTCTTGGGCGCTGGAGATGGCATACCCTTCTTAGCCTTTGGGAACGACTACCCCTCCCTTTCTTCAGCACTCGGGCCGCAGCTGTTCCTCCTCCTCCTCTGGGAGGGGGCAGTTGAGCACTAAGTGCCCCCACTCCCTGCAGATGAGGCTCTAGCTTGAGGCCTCGAGAGCGCTGAGGTTGGTGTCCCAGCTGCCCTCCTCCTCTGACTCTTGGGCAGGCAGCACCATACCTTGCTATTCTTAACAATGCTTACCTATGCTTTGACTATGCGTTATTATATAATCAAAGCATAGGTAAGTACGGCTAAGAAATGAAACAAAATAACAATAATTGCGTACAGCACTATCATCCAGCAGAAAATAACCCTCATATTGTCTGTATTTCAGGTGTAAAGAAGATAATACTAGCATGACAACATTATAAAACCTGGCACAACTTAGCAATGGAGCATATGAAGCTGTATAACCAAGGACAATTGCGCATTTCACACAAATAAAGCAATTGCCTCATTCAACCACAAAACTCTCCGCAATGCACAAGAAGGTGGCTGTAGCCACAACATGTGGTTGCAATGGTTCATATGTACAACATCTTAAATAATCTGTAAACAGATTTACACCATAAGGGTTTATAGGAATAAAATTCTTATCTCCTCCACCTTGTTAAATAATTGGTAAAGTGAACAGTTAAGTGAATTTCTTATTTTGTGTGTGTGTGTATATATATATATATATATATATATATATATATATATATATATATATATATATATATATATATATATATATATATCTATACACACACACACACACAAATAGATATACTCTATATATAAAATAAAAAGCAGATTATGAAGGACTGCACAGTGAGCAATTCCTTTATGCCTTTAAAAGAGTATTATAAACTTAATCAAAACCTTCAGCAGAGATGTTTTAAAGCGGTTCTTTTAATGTGTTTGAAGTCCTAACTTAGGGTTCAAGAGACTGCTGACTGCTTCCCACTAGGCTGGTGTTAATTACTGTACTTTTAGGGCTGGGTGGGGGATAATTTAGTGCAGGTTAAAATCATGCAACTGACAGCAATGGAAACTCCACGGGCCAAAGTACTGCTTTTCCCACACTTACAGTACACAGTAAATGGGCTTTAGTTCAAGCTCAAATCTAAGACAAGTGAGGGTGGTTTCCACAGTATATTTATCTACATTAGAGAGGACTGCATGTGAGGCTTCTACTTTCTGAACCCATCCCACATGAAGCCTTCCAAACATAGAGAACTGTGAATTTTGGCCAAACTGGTCTGGGCTGAGTTCAGTATTTCACCAATGGGACTCCTGAAAGATTGATAATCTAAAAGTTGTTTATTCATCTCAAAGAATACCATGCAGCCTGTATCTGCCTATTTATCTATACATCATTTTAATAGTTAAGTCTTCTTTTTATTTTTATTTTAACCAGAGCATTGGAACAAGGTTAAAGTTCTTCAGACTTCAGGAATAAGACTATAATCTATTTACAGTACGTACATAATGTTTTATTTTGAGATCAGTATATGTTTCTCCTGGTACTTAAAATATTTAATTAATATTTAATTTTGTACCCTGCATGTTTCTATTCATTCGTGGCAATATAAATATTTTACTTACAAGAAGCTGTCAATTAACTGTCCCATTTTACAGAAAACATAACCACAAGAAAGTTAGTACTGAAGACATGCAGGACATTCACATATTTGGAAAAATCCACCTTTTTAAAGTTAGAAAAATGATTTTAGCTGTGTAAACTGATAGTGGCCTTGTAAGAGCTGATTGATAGAGAATACGGAGCACTGTGTCATCATTTATATTCTAAACTCATGGTACACAGTATGTTATGGAGTGATATTGTTTTATTATGATCAAATGAAAAAGTGTTTACTGATTTCAAATTAGTCTTTATAAGCTCCACATTTTGCTAATTGTTTGTTTTCCCCCTTTAAAGTATTATGTTTTTTGTTTTGTTTTTTAAAAACACAACTAAACACACTACACCCACGGTATTCAACATACGGACCTTTTAATAATTTACAGTGGCCCGAGGTTGGAAGTATGTCTAAAGGGATGAGAGCCAAGTTATTTTATGTCAGAACAAAATATTCAAGTTGTGGGTTATGCTTTTCTCAAGTACTCTTTGAACAAGCTGGTATTTTTCTCAGTACTGATGCAAGAACAGCGTAGCTACGGAAGTGTACTGCTGTCACCTAAGTAAAAACTGTTTTTTCGTTATTACAAAAGTGCTGTCACAAAAAAAAAATCTAAAACAAAAAGTGCTGTGACATAAAAAAATTATAATAGTAACTTTTCGGAATTACCCAGTGAAATCATTGTGTAACGGTTACAGCTGGACAGTCAGCTAAACAGGAATGGCAGATCTGTCCTTAGTCATACAGAAATATTGAAATATTTGAGTCATTTAAATGGAGTTGTGCCATTATGAGAACTTTATGAAGGGTCTTAATAAAATAACTTGTACCGTCGGAAATGTATTTATTTCTTTGACGGGGACAAAGTACAGTTTTTAAAATTTATGACATAAGATGTACTGCACCCAGATTCAGCTATATTAAAGTTAGACATACTTGAAGTAGCACTGTTCTTTTCGGCAGAAATTGGTAAACATGGGAAACTACATGGTTATAAATAGATGCAGGGTCATTCCATGCCAACTCAACCAGTGCCGTTGCCTGTCCGTCTCAGATTTTCCTAGAAAAATTCACCTGGGGGTTTTCAGACACAAGTTCAGAAATGATAGCCTAAAGTAAGAAAGGGACCTTGACCAGAAAAATCACCCTGGGTGCAATTTAGATGCTACCATCATGTGTAGCACCTCGTTCTACTCGTACTGAAGAGGGCTTTTCAGAAAAAAATACTAGGAGCACCCTACTCACTTCTGGCAAATTGCCAGACGAGGGGTAACTGACGAGTTTTATTCGAACTTCAGCCTAACCCTTTACCCAGTAGGGGATGTGGGTCCTAAAATGTATTGCTGTAAGACCCTCAGGTACCAGTCTTCCAAATTCTGTGAAAAACTTTTGGTTTCAAGCCCCACCGCTGGTCATTAAACCCCCTTGAAATTTGAATTT
This sequence comes from Acipenser oxyrinchus oxyrinchus, assembly GCA_030684275.1. NCBI lineage: Eukaryota > Metazoa > Chordata > Actinopteri > Acipenseriformes > Acipenseridae > Acipenser > Acipenser oxyrinchus. The sequence goes on along the minus strand of CM060249.1, from coordinate 16,529,635 downwards.
TTTTGTACCAAGTTTAGGCCGTAATAACTTGCGTGGGGGGACTCCAAAAAATCACCCAAATATATGTCTGGATAGATGTTGATGAGATCTACAAGCATCAAGCAAAATATATTGATATCCGGGGATTTTGGATTTTTGAAGTTGCATTTGTCATGTATTCGAGCATTTTGGTGAGGTTAAAGTACCACATAGTTCTATCCAAACTGGCTATTTCTTCAGTTGTGCATTGTCTGAGGATTGACCTAGAGGAAAAGGTAACAATGTGGGCTTCCAATGGCACTAGCTTGGAACTGAGGGGTTATGAACTTGCATATAGGACTTGGGACTTCATTTGATGACACACCTGAAACTACCAAAACTACCTTACTGGTTTCCTGCCTAGAAATACCCAACAATAAAGGATGCTGCTTTGAAGGTCTTTTCATTATTTTGATCCACATATTGCTGCGAAGCAAGTGAAATCCATGCATCGCAGTACTTTGACTGGTTCACACCTATGTCCGTTATTAAGACTTGCAGAATGTGATAGATTGCCGCAGTTCACAAATATTGTGAAGGATAAAAAGAAAACTCAGCTATCCCATTAAACAGGGAAGCATTTGTACATAGTTATTTGAATGTATTTGGCATTTGTAAAGGGCCATTGTCAAATTGGAGAAATATGTTTGGGTATGTCCGGCCCTTGAGAATTTTCATTTGGGGATTCTTTTTGGAAAATTCGGCCCTTACAAAAATCTTTCTTGAGTACCCCTGCACTACACTGTCTATACATATCGCCTTACTTTTAATAGATGAATGGATGGCAAATTTCTGGCTACATTCTTTTTTAAAATAGGCTTTCCAACCTGTCTAATAGTGCAACAGGGCTGCCTATATAAACATTCACTAGTTGATTTTAATGTACATGTTGATGTAGAACGAGATCCCCTTGAAAGAGATTTTATGATATTGCTTGAGTGGCCATACTCTAGATTTAGTTTTCTCTCGTGGCCAAACATTCAGAACTTGGCCATCATTGATCTTATGGTTTCAGATAACTCGGCTATTATTTTTGAAGTTTTAATACCTGGTTCTATAAAACTCCCTGCTCGATGCATTAAAACTCGATCTCTGAGTTCATCAAACTACTGACAAGTTCTTGGAAGCATTGTTCGCTTCATCTTTTACTCAATCAGGATCGGTTGAAGAGCTGGTGGAAAATTATAACAATATTCTAACAAACACCTTAGATACTATTGCACCTTATAAAATTATGAAAGTGGGTATATATTGCCGACCGTGACAGGGGTTCCCAGGGGGGCGGCGCACAATTGGCTGAGCGCCGCCCAGGTAGGGAGGGCTTAGGTCGGCAGGGCACGGTTCACCGCGCACCAGCGACCCCTGTGGCTGACAGGACGTTTCGGAGGACACAAGTTTCACCCTCCATTTCCTGAGTCAGTGGGTATAAAAAGAATCTCCCCATGGTTTAATGACACAACACGTATGAACAAAGGCATTTGTTGCAAATTAGAACATCTCTTGAACAGGTTGTAATTTGTTAAAATAGAGGAGACCTCTTTTTTGTCGAAGGTTACATGTGGTGTCCCACAGGGCTCAATTCTTGGCCCAACTCTGCTGCCAATGGGCAATATTATTTGTAGCAATGAGGTTAATTTTCATTGTTAAGCTGATCATACACAGCTATATTTATGAAACAGGATAACGGCTAACACGACCCGGAGCTGTCGCTTAAGGCCAGCACTAAACCCAGACAACACTTCACAACTGTGCACGAATAAATTGTATTTCACCACGAGCACTTTAGCACTCACTCTGGACTTGTGATTGTGTGCGAGTGTCTTTGTGTGTGTTCTACTGTGTTTATTCTTTCGAACTGTGTATACACTTTCGAGACTGTAACCAGTTGTTTTGGACCAGTTCAATACACAATTCTGTGTATCGACTGGGATTATTCTTTGCGGTCCCCAGACCGGGATTATAAATAAACGTGTTGTTTGGACCATGAACTTTGTTGTCTGTCTTCTGTTTCGTAATCATATCACCACTACACCTGCGCACTGCAAACCACTTTGCCACACACTGTTTTTAAAACAAGATTAAAAACACACTTTTATAGCGTGGCGTTTTTATGCTAAAATGATGTTCCTATTATTCTTTGCCTTGTTTTACTGTTCTATGTGTTTTTATGGCTTTCTCTTATTAAATTTTTTTTATTCATGTGAAGCGCTTTGCTGCAATTTTGATTGTGAAAGGCGCTATATTAAATATAAAGATTATTATTATTATTATTACACCCACGTCGACAGGCATAATAATGACCCTGACTGTTGAAGAAAATGAAAGGTTAATCAAGTCAAAGGATAGTCTCAGTCTCCCTCTTCATTCACTCCCCACCCCCCCAAAGACTCCTCAAACACATCTATGACAGTGACCTCTGCTGGTGGAGACAAGACTGGTGCAACTGTGGGTTCAACCACAACCTATCAATAAGTCAATGCTGGCTTAAAAGTGCAACTTTCTCTTCTGCCAACTAAGCTAACACCTTTGTAGTGTTTTGCAGCTTTGTAATGGAAAACACATTAAAAGGCACAATAATTACTAGTTTGTTTTGTGGAATGTTTATATCTGTAGCACATGGGTGATAAACAGTTCAATAAAACTGCAACACACAAGCCAACAGGCAGACACCAGAAAAAAAAAACACAATCCAATTATGGAATGCCGCGAAGACAGGGTTTCTTTCTTCGTTTTTTTAAAGGAATTTATGGCTTAACAGATGATGTATCATAATATGTAGTGCGTTCATGTATTGGGCCATCATTCCAGTGCTATTCTATACTATGAGACAATGAAACATGATTCACTGTCTTGTTTCTGATGCACTACTGTTCTAACTTTAAAGGCCTCTACACACCAGACACGATGCGATGTGTCCTGTGATAAAACACTACTTTCGTTGCGCCACTACCTTTCACACCAGTGGCAACAGGCACGCATCACACGTATGATAGTCCTGTTATACAGCTAATAAAAATGTAAAATACAGAATAGCTTTTCAGAATATTCAGTAAAGGTAAACTAATTATACACAACAACTATATCCAGTTCCCTGGAAAAGAGCTGACAAATGTTAGCCATCATTGCTGTGTCTATAATTTTTGAGTCCTTTATTGTCCAGCGCTGGGTATTTTCATTCTGCAAGAATGATCCTTCCTTCATTGTTTACTGAAAAAGGCCCACACGGGAAGCTGTTCCTCATTAATCAGTTCCCTAGCTGCCACACGACAGAAATCACAAAAATAGAGACCAATTCTGTTTTTTACATCGCTTCAGTGTTGCCCCGTCACATCGCAGGCAGTGTGAACGGCTCGTATCAAAAATACATGTTTTATTAATTTTGTCGTGGTGCGGTGTGTTGTACTACACACTCGCTTGTCGCATCGCGTCTGATGTGTACAGGCCTTAACTTACAACTGTCAAGCAGACTTACACCAGATATTACCACCACCCCTAATAGAAAACGTGTCTATATTGTAAGACAAGCCACTTAAAAAAAAAAAAGATAATTGAATAGATCTCTCTTATGCACCTTTTCTATCTAATATTAACTGTCAATCTGCCTCTTATGTTTGGCAGCAGTGCCAGCTGTACAAAGTATCATGCATTACTTTTATCTTGCTCATTACATATGTTTGCCAGTCTGCTGCCCATAAACGATTGGTGTGGTTTGCAAATACCCATGACACAATCCAGATCATGAACATACACAGAAAATGTGTTTATACTGAGTATTTCCTCAGAAGTTTGCTTTTCTTCACAGCTTTGATCCACATGGCACTAAGACTTGTATCAACAGTCTTGTGTTTCAGATGCCTGCTTACATTTCATTTATAAAAAATCTGTCAATCCTGGGGAGTCAAACCACATTGAAGAGCTACCACTGGATTCTGTAGGCTTAAAAAAGGACCTTCCATCATCTGATTTAAATCTTCTGTGAACAAAAGAAGCTCTGAAAAACGGAACTATGCAAGAAGCAATAACTTCATGTCTATTTTTATGAAGTGTGACTTACTTTTAGTACAATAAAAAAAATCACATGCATGCAGGTCAAGAATGTCAGGATATGCAGCAGGTAAAGTCAAAGCAATAATATGATAATAAGGGCTCACTTACTGATATATGTCTTTTCGAAGGGCAGTTCTGCTTAAGGGGTTATCAGCTTGTGGAGCCATGCTGACAGAGCCAAGTTTAAGGACCAAGGTATCTTCCTTTTTCAGGGGGCTTTCTGTTGGAAATATAATACATGTTTGAGGCATTTTTTAGATATCTACACAAATCCTCATTTGTACTGTAGAATGTAGATATACTTGTAATATGTCTTGAACCTCCAAAGATTTCACTTTTCAACTGAAACTTCCAGGTTATCAAAGACATACTTATGTTTAATCTGCAAAATCCTTTAAATGAGGAATACTATTATTAAGACGCATTAATATTAGCAGCATGATCTCTCGTCCCACTTTTCTTTTGTTGAAAGATCATTTGGGATATACAGGTTTCTGAAATACAATGCAATAGATGAAATGAAATCACTTCCTGTGTGGTAAGTCACATGGCCATTGGAGTGAAAATGAAATACAACACAGAAAGTGATTGCAACTTTTACTTCTATAGCGTTGCCTTTAAAATGCCTATACATTTCAAATTGAAGTACTGTAGAATATACTGTACAAGCAAAACAACAAAAGAGGGACAGTGGTTATAATCCTAGTGCTAAAAGATAAGACAAGCCTTTGTTAGACAACTGTGTTTACATTTTTGATAGAACATATGTCTCCTTTATATTTCTTTAAGTAAGCTATAAATACCCAATACTAAGCGATGCTAAGTAAGCATTATTATATAGACAGTGCTGGCATCAGCTTGCACACTTAGAATTGGGTGTTTTTCCTCAAATGACATGCATTCCACATCCTTAACAGTTCTACTGTAGAAATGTGTCAGACCAGTCCATCTCAATGGGGAGAAGTGAGTGTAAACCACCATGCTGACAACTCGGGAGTATTCTAATAAAATCACAGGGCAGTGCATGTTATAGGATTGCTGAAGTCTCCCTAATAACATACTTCTTCGTTGGCCTATCTTGTATATACATATTTTATAGGCCAAAAAAAAAAATTCTACCTGTGTGGTGCTGTCTCTCCTCCACATTGGGGAAGAAGACCCGTATGACGCTGGTGTTGATGTAGATTAGAGGGAGGCTGCGTGATGTCAGGCTGTGTGTCCTCATTGGCTGCCCGACTGATTTCCCTTTATCCTTGTGCCTCTTGGGTAGCTTGGCTTGGAATATATTCCCCACTGTGGCCAGCAGCGGGCAGGACAGTACCACGTCAAAGGGCTGGGCCGTCAACAAGATCTCATGCAGGAACTGAGGAGAGCTATCCACTAAACCTTCAGAAAGTTTCTGCAGACTCTGTGAACCCCTCTCGTGCTTGGATGTCAATTTGTGCCTGACATTCTTTGTTACTGCTTTCGTATATGTAACTGAAAGGAATCCATGCTGCTGGTGTGAGACTTCTAAAACTTTTGCGGCAGTCTGCTTACAAGAATGAAAAAAATATTGTTGAACGGGAGAATGAGTAGCTATGACAGTTTTTAACTCAATTAGATTAGCAGCTGCTACACTCTTTTATATTATCTAACAAAAAGTCAGACAACAGTTAATAATACATTTCTATAGGCATGCCCAGATGTATCTGTGCAATTTACACCAACTCAGAAGGTTAGGTTATACTCTTATATAGGACTTAAATGACTTGATTTTCTCTACAAAAATAGTAAAAATTGCAATTTGCTGTAAAAAAACCTTCATAAATATGGGCATGAAACATTTTTTATTTAATTTAAAATAGTTTTGTGACATTGCATATTTGTAGTCTTCCAGTAACAACTTTAAGTCCTCATTTCCAACTAATATCTCAAACAAAATGTAAAATAGTAAAATAATTTTAACATTGCTCATTGCTATATTTTGTTGCTTTGATTTAGCTAAGTTACCAAAAATATAAAAAAGCGTAAACTGTTTGTTTGATAAAATTACTACTACAGTAATTATTTTCTGCATAGCTTTAGTACAAATTGAAAGAAAGACAGAAAATATATGCTGCTCTTGTGCATCGTCTATACTATACTATAGTATTATACTGTATCCCCTTCCTGGAAATCAGGATTTGGACAGAAACCTTAAAAAGACTTTCTGACATACATGCATTTCATTTTCTTGGATGACAAATGCAAATAGATCATATCAGTAAGAGCTTTCATTAGCTTTGCAAAAGGGTGGATAAACAGTCTGCTTCTGTGTTGTTGATGTTTTAGAGCAGCTTTTTAGCATTAGACCAAAAAGAAAAACTAAATGAATAGACGTGGCCGTCACACAATGCAGGTAAAGCGAGTGTGCAAAAAAAAAACATTATACTGATATGTGTTCATAGTTTACATTTACAGTCACCCTTATGGGGCTTTTTTAATGGCAGAGGGCCACCAGGAGATCAAATCTTGTAGTTCCTAATGAATCACAAGGGGTGTTTGTAAAGTTGTAATAGCACCTTCAAGCATGTTTCCCCAAGGCATCTTGAACAAGAGGACCTGGGATCTTACAGGTGTTTTTTTTTTGTTTTTTTTGCACACCCCTAATTAATAGTTGTGAGCATGCTTTTAATATGCAACGGTAATGGAAGCTCTGTTGTAAAATTAATAAAAGCTGGATTCTTACAGGAGGAAAAAAGCCAGAGAAATGACTGAAAGGATCTTGCTTGCTGATGGGTCGAACCAACAAGGTGCGTCTGTTCAGCTTGTCAGTACAAGAAAGAAGGACACCTCCAAAATGCCCTGGAGACCGATGGCCTTCCTCAAGGCTGAGGTGATGAATAGGGGCAGGGAGATTTAGGAAAAAAAAGCAATAAAAAGCCATAAGCTGAAAATTGATAGAGATCTGATGATTTTTGCAAAAGGCTGGAACAGCTGCAATAAACAACCTATGCATGGCCTTATCCTGTGATTTTCTTTAGCAGCAATCAATACAGCGATTATTTGTTTGGACCATAATTAGATGACGTATAGCATTATTGGGTCATTCCACGCCAACTCAAATCAGAAAAGGGCAGGCCGTCTTGGATTTTGGATTCTGGGGGTTTTAGGCCCGCTGTTCAGAAATGCTAATCTTTTTTTTTTTTTTTTTTTCCCCCCCTTTGAGCTGTGACCTGGCAAAGGTCAACCTAAAGTGAAAAAAGTGACCATGACCAGAAAAATCACCCTGGGCTCAACTTTCGAGAAAAAAAAATACCAGGCGCACCTAACTCACTTTTGGCAAGTTGCCAGACGAGGGGTAAGCAAGTTTTATTCGAACAGGCCAACCCTTTACCCTGTAGGGGATGTGGATCCTAAAATGTTAGTATTGCTGTAAGAACCTTAGGGACCACTCTTCCAAATTTTGTGAAACACTTTTGGTTTCAAGTCCTGCACTGGTCATTAACCCTCTCTGTAATTTGAATTCTTGGTATTTATACCAAGTTTAAGCCAAAATAGCTCATGTGAGGGAGCTCCAAAAAATCGCCCATATTTTTGATATAGATAGATATTAATGAGATCTACAAGAATCAAGCAAAACATTTTGGTATCCGTGGATTTTGGATTTTTGACAGATTTTTGAAGTTGCATTTGTCATGCATTAAAGCATTGCTTATGGCCACTTTGGTGAGGCAAAAATCCAAAATCCGCTTGATTCTTGTAGATCTCATGATCTATCCAAGTTATTTCAGCCTAAACTTGGTAGAAATACCAAATATTTAAATTACAGAGGGGGTTAACGACCAGTGGAGGGACTTGAAACCAAAAGTGTTTCACAAAATTTGGAAGAGTGGTCCCTAAGGTTCTTACAGCAATACGAACATTTTAGGACCAGCATCCCCTACAGGGTAAAGGGTTGGGCTGAAGTTCGAATAAAACTCGTCACTTACCCCTCATCTGGCAACTTGCCAAAAGTGAGTTAGGTGCTCCTGGTATTTTTTTCTCAAAAAACCTTTTCATTTCGAATCGAACGAGGTGCTACACATGATGGTAGCGTCTAACTTGAGCCCAGAGTGATTTTTCTGGTCAGGGTCACTTTTTCACTTTAGGTTGACCTTTGCCAGGTCACAGCCCGAAGGGGAAATATAAAAAAAGAAAAAAAACGATTAGCATTTCTCAACTAAGCGGGTCCGAAAACCCCCAGGTGAAAATTTTCTAGCAAAATCCGAGACTGTCGGGCAACGGCTCTGGCTGAGTTTGTATGGAATGACCCTATTCTCTATTTTTAAAGAGCTTATTTCTATTTTTAAATTTTTTAAGGCTTTTCATACTGAACAGAAGAAGATAGAATAAGGCCATGGTACAGAGCTAGAAGAGGTCCAGAGGCTCCGCAATTCTGAAAGTTTCTCCGACTGGTAAAGAAAGCTTAACATAAATTAATTTGATGAACCCAGCAATTAGCACTGTCAGAGCTTAGGAAATTGGTTACAGGGACTAAGCATTGCTTGCAGAATGCACAGTGCAATCAGAACACAATTTAGTTGACTAATGATTGTATGTTTCAAACATGATTTAAGAACCAAAAGGGGGATTTGTAAAGCTTTCTGCATTAGCACCTGCAAGCGTATTTCCCATGTCCTACTGAACAAGAAGATTAATATATGCCCCAGGTTTGGAATAGAAGGTTTTGAAACAACACATGTTACTAGATAAAGTCTCACCACAGATTTTTCCTTGCACTGTAGAATCACTCCTTCAAACTGTCCTGTCTGCCAGCCTTCACCTGGCCTGGAAAACACAATGCCTGCCTTGTCTATTGTCTAATGATAAATGTATATTCTAAACCTGCAATTCTACACAGCAATAGGGTTTGAGATCATTAACATACAAGAGTATGAATAATTACTGTTGGGCAGAAATGATCAAATAATTGCAATATGTTAGGTTGCTTTGATTACTTGGTAATGGCAATAAAATGGAATCGTAGCAATATAAACCAGGTGGTTGGGTATAATCGAAATTGCTAACCTTCTATAATATGTACAGAAACATCAAACAAAATCACAGTTTATTACCACTTGGTCTATGAGTTGCCTATAACTTAGTCTATGCCTGGCATGTAACACATACACATCAGAAGGATGTATTGTCCACTTAAGAAACTATGCAATTTTGGAATACATCAGATTATGAAACTTTCAAGAGGCTTCAACATTTTTTTGTGGTACAATAGGAGACATCTTTACCGAATAAGTCTACATTTCCGTATCAACCACACACACGTGGAAAGAGTAACACTTTGCATTGGAGACAAAAATAGCACATAGATTATGGCATTTGGAAGATAGTAATGGCTCCTTAGGGGATGAACGTGATCTCGATAGCACCTTTCCTGGACTCCTGATCTAAATCCAATCAGTTCATTATAGGATAGATTGCAATAACTTCTCAGCGCTAGTGGAGCTCTGTCAACTAAAGATTCTAACAAACACTGATGGAAATAAAACTCCTATTACATAACAGTTTCATCCATTCCAGGTTTTACTACAAGGTTGATAAGCCACAGCATATAGGTAACAAGCTCAAGTGTGTCTTGTTAAATTCATCGTAAAACAAGGAATAGATCAAACTGCTCTACAATGAGAGTCTTATTTCCATCCCTGCCAAACATGGTATGAGTCCAATTAATTAGCGTTAAAGAGAAGCTTGGTACGGATATGAAATATCACAGTTAACTACTGTATTCCTCTTGTTTAGATTCACTTTATATTGTTCTATTTCAGTCATCACTTCTTGGTGACTTTTTAAAACTGATTTGTTCTATGTGGTATTGATATCTACTGGTGCAAGGGGACAGGTTACACTGGTATACCAGGTGTGCTTGGAGGTTAGACAAAAGTAATCTTAACAACAAGAGTACAGTACACTTGTTAAGATTCTCTTCAACAGCTAGGGGTAGCATCAGATTCCATACCTGTAAAGTGCATTACACTATTTTTAGAGGTACTTCATTATTTCAACTGGTGTTGGGAAGTCCTAGAAAAACTTCATATCCCACAATTTCATATTCACCTAGTTTATGATATTACCATCAAAAACTATTTTCTGGAAAATTTTAAAAATGTTGTGGAAAAATTAGTAAGTAATAAGGCACGACAGGGTGTGCCTTATTGCACTTATAAAATGGGTTAACTAACTAAATTGAAAAATTAACAAAAAAGTTATTTTTATTTAAAAAAACAAACAAACATGCATTTATAAAACAAAAAAAGCGATTTGTAGATGAATTGATCATTCCCTATTGAAAGTCCAGTTTTTCTGAACTTGATTCATATACTTCTTGTAATTCTTGGTTTGTTCATTACATTTTAAAGTAAAATATTACTGCCCATATTCATCATGACACAGCACAAACGAGTCTGCCTTTAAATCATGCAGACACTTCCTCACAAAACCTGCAACAGTATCAGGTGAGAGTGCTGTGTGTGTTTTTTTTTTGTTTTTTTTTTGTTAAGTAGTCCTTTGTTATCCGGGGTAGTAACAGAAGGTATCCATACCAGATCTGTGGCGAGAAACACGTTGTTTGTATTATGGAATACCCAGTTATCAAACTGACTTTGCCGTTTACGGCTGGATAACGTGGAGAATTACTGGGTCTGTGCTAAGAAACAATTTAAAACAATGCAGGGCACAGCAGAAGAGATGATACCATTGAACTTGGGCACGTTTATGTGGAGAGAAAAGTACTGCAGGAATTGTCAAGATGAATTTATAAATACTCTGCATAAGACCGCACAGCTGCGCAGGGGGTGTGACCTGTGGCCGACTAGAGAACAACGCACAGAGACAGGGGCAGCGGCAACAAAACGTCCATTTAACCACCAAAGTCTCTTTTTAGAGCGATCCAAATATTTTTTAAAAAGCTGAAAGTTTAAGATATATTTTTTAAACTACTTATTTTCAGAATGGGATAGGGAAATGCTGAAGTTCAGGGAGAAGCAGCAGAGCGATCAGAACGGCGAGTTTTTTAATTGATTTGAATACTTTTGCCTTTTTTCACTACTTTAATTAATCATTGGTGTCCGATTCAGACTCATTCAGTACCTCATGTAAACTTCGGTTTCCCAAAAGGTCAACATCTACATAAATCTCATCAGTCATGTTTATTGTGATAAATTCCAATATGTCTGCCATTTTCTTTCCCAAAATTCTAGTGGTGTATGGATATCTACCAGTGATTTGCCCCCTTTTGAAAAGAAGTGCGACCCATGGTGATATGCTGTAAAATCAACACCCCCATGTGACCTTTCTGACCAATCAGGATAGAGTATTTAAAATACCCATTTTATAACTGAATTCAAATGGTACTGTAGCAAGGATAAGTTATCCAAAGAAAACCAAATTGTGGGTTATCAAGTTTTTTCCAGGACAATCAATGAATCTGTAAAATAAGATTTTATAAAACGTGCGTCATAACAAAGATAAATAATGTAAAAATATAAACCTGGCAATTTCACTAGAAAAGGAAAGACTTTGCCCAAATGTACCTTCTCTTGTAGTGATCAATGTTGAAGCTGCCTACTTTACATTTGACCTTTGTGTAAACGTCCTGGACATCCACAGATGCACTCAGGTCTTCCAGCTCACTGACTACGCAGATCTCTGTAACCAAAGATAAAGTTTTACCATCAGTTACATTCCATGTGACCTACCCTGTGCCAGGAGAGCTGCAAACATTCAATTAACCCAACTTTATTAAATCAAAGCCAGTTACATAAAGCAGGCTGTGCTTGAAAAAATCAGGCATATAAATACTGTGCTTAACACTAATTCTGCAAAGGTCACGGCCAGAGTGATGTGATGTGTATGCTTTTCTTCTACGCTCCTTTGAAGATTCAGATGTTGAACTTCGTTCCCACTCTGCACTGCTCAAGTCATCTAGTAACAACACATGTTCATAATAATATTGCACCAATGTTAGTTTTTTTTTTTTAATATTCCACATGGTACTGTAGGTTCAGACCTTTAGTCATAATGAATATCAGCTTCCAAGCTAAAATAAAATTGGTTTAAAACAATAGTGACGTCATAAAATATTATTACAAAAGCCTTGTTGCTAAGTGCCATGGGCAGCCTGCAGATGTCCTGTCAGAGAATAAACTTTTTTTTGTTTAGTAAATTATGTAACTAGCCCCTACTTCTTAGTGATAACAGTATTGGATAACTACTGACCTTAGCACTCAATAAAGCTAAACGAACCACAAAAAACTTTACAAACCAAAAAATATAAAAAAGTAAATGTTGCTACAACCGTATACAGTACAACAATGTCACCAAGTGTGTAAGTTAATTAGCTCCAATTATGGTCATTTTCACAAGCTTAATTCAACATAGCTGAAGGACATTTTTATTGAAACATTTCATCTCTAAGTACTTTTTTGGCATTTGCAAATAACACAATATTTAAGGTTTAGTGAACATGCTTTACAATTATGCAACTGATTTTCTTAAAGCAGATCTTTTCCACTTGTTTTTACTTTTGGTCACAACACTGAGCTGCAATTTGAATCTGCATTTTCAGCACTAGCCCCGACTAAATGAACATCTGTGTTTAAAACAGTTGTTTTCATTCAGTTTGTTAGCATATCCGTCTGTACAATTTCAAACTTAATTAAAAAAACACAAATGTACGCAGAACAGATTCCTTCTGGGATCCTAATCTAGTGCTTCCTCGTTATTTTGCTATCTGACTCAGAAATCGTCAAATACTGAGGGTAGTGATGGGCTGTTACACAGTAAAGTATAGAATTTATTGTCAACGGGACTTAAATGTGAATCAACCAAAACCATGAATAATTGAACAGTGAAATAGTGTGGGTGCACAGAGTTTACTTCTTTTCAATAAGCATTAAACCTTACTTGCAAAAGAGAATCTTTGTAAACCGGTAGCTTTTCGAGATTCCCCTATTCCCACCACGCATTCACAAATGATAGACATTAATGGTCATAAATCTACTACGTCGTCTGTTACATACTTCTTGTAAACCTTGTTCCGTTCAGACATCAATTAAAGTTATTTATATATCCATAAATGTCTTATAATTCCTCTACCTAGTAACTCACATGACAAATAAATAAATCCCAAATAATTCCCTTCTAAGATGCTCCTAAATTGAAACATGTCTGCAAGTTAAATAAAAGCTGAATTTCCTCTTTCACAAAAGCTAGACATAATAAAAACTGACATAAATCATTGAGCATTATATGGATTAATTCTCACATTATTATTATTATTATTATTATTATTATTATTATTATTATTATTATTATTATCAAAAGAAGGCAGACATAGTCCTTTTGTAAAAGAAAGTTAATTATAACATTATACAGAAGCCATGGGTTATTTGCAAGTGACATCACCTGTTCCGCTTGTTCCTTGTTCTGGTGAAAATAGCTTTATTGTGACTTTTGGTAACATCCACTGCATCCACAGACTGACACGACCGCTTGCTCCACCAATATTGGTGGTTTTTTGCTCTAAGGTTGCAGAATCTGAGAATGGAGAGTCATCCCCAGTTTGCAATGAATCACCCTGGAAAATGAAAAGAAATTAAGATTTGTTTTTTAACCCATTCACATACACTGGCATACAATTATGCAGGTAACACACTGTATGCCCTGCCATGGCTGTAGATACAAACCACAGTACTGTTACAGGATCATGAAAAAATGGATGGTCATGGCGTATATCAGGGGTTGCCAAACTTTTTTTTTTTTTTTTTTTTTTTTTACCTGAGGCCCACCTGTTCACCTGTACTGGGAACTGCGGCCCACTATTAGCACTTCTTAAGAAAAATGACAAATTAATTATTTTTTAAACCTGTAACACAGTAAATTGTTATTTTTTTCATTTGAATCTTATTTTTTCTTTATAACGCTATAGTGGGTAGCCATAGTTACAAGACCATGCTATTTTATTATTTTATTATTATTATTTGTTTATTTAGCAGACGCCTTTATCCAAGGCGATTTACAGAGACTAGGGTGTGTGAACTATGCACCAGCTGCAGAGTCACTTACAACTACGTCTCACCCGAAAGACGGAGCACAAGGAGGTTAAGTGACTTGCTCAGGGTCACACAATGAGTCAGTGGCTGAGGTGGGATTTGAACCGGGGACCTCCTGGTTACAAACCCTTTTCTTTAACCACTGGACCACAAAGCCTATATAAAACATACGTAGAATGTCGTTGCCCACTCGGCACTGCTTAGGAACCCCGGACGTGCATTCACCATATGTAATTACAGATGGACGGATGAATAGACAAGACATATTCCTCCATGTATTCCTGGATTCTGATATTGTCAACAACAAAAGAATGCTGTAACCAAGACTGTGACCAAGTTTTATCACAATTGTATAAGCTTTTCTAGAGATACAAGTACAATGCAGTTGTGATATATGTAGTGTATTATATCCCCACTCTATATAACTCAAGATAAAGAATTTACGAACACAGTTTCCTCACACTTGAATACAAGGTTCTGTATTTGTAAAACAATACAGAAAAACAGATGGATGTTAATAGCTTTAACCTTAAAAGTTCAGTATCTTCTCCAAATAAGCTGTTTTTATTTAGAGGTTTTGACTGCATAAATGACAGCCTTGAGTGTATAAATCTGAACAAAACATTTTCCCACAGATTTTTCCTAGGAAAGTTAAGTGAAGGATCCTGCTCAGAAAACCGTTAGCTCATTAATGGGTTTGGCAGAAGTTCTCTTATGACAGTATTTGTGAGCATTTTTTTTAAGGATCTGTTTTCCAAACATAAATCAAATTGCCCAATAAAGTACAAAACTTACAAACAAACAAATTCATATATAACAGCTTATGGTATTTTTCCATAGGCTGTTAGAAACCACACTGGTAATCATACAGTGTGTTGCAGCCCTAACCAAGGAAACCTCATTAGTTCATGTGCATGAAAGTGTTAACACGGTTATCAACGTTAGGTTATTATCATAACCCTGGTTCCCTGAAATTGTAATGTAACCATTACTGTATGGGTATTTACCTCCTAAAGACCCGAAACCTGAATAAGACATATCCAAGCTGCTCATAGAGCCTGTGACGCAGTCATGGCCCACCCCAGAGGGCACAAAAGCACTGCGGTCACAGATCTCAACGCCATTTTTCCTTCAAGCCTGCTGCAATCATGGACCCAGCGAACTTGAAGGTTAATGGCTACATTTCTATTTCACAAAACCAGGGTTACGATAATAACCTAACATTCCCTTTCAAAAACTAAATGTAACCATTACCGTATGGGTAAGTGTACCAAAGCCGTCGCAAATGCTACAAGGTTAACCCAAGAGGCTGCATTGTAAGTTACCATACGGAACCCTAGTAACAAGTAGTTAGGGCTAGAAAATTGAGGGAGAAATTCACCTCTATGCCTGTGTTTTAAGGTTCGACTGAGAAGCTGCCCTTGACACTAGTTCCAAAATCAGGGTCATTAAGTCTGTAGAACCTAGTAAAGATCTAGGGAGTAGCCCACACCATTGCATTGCATATGTCCTTGACAAATGCACCCTGGAATAAAGCCCACAAAGTTGTCATACCCATGGTGGAATGGGCTGTAAGCTTTTCTGGAGGGGGCAAGTTGGCCAGCTCATAGGCAGTCATGACCGTGTCAGCTATCCATTTGGACAGCCTCTGCTTAGACAGGGCTTGACCATGGGACTTCGCTCC
The DNA here is from genome assembly GCA_030684275.1 of Acipenser oxyrinchus oxyrinchus. NCBI lineage: Eukaryota > Metazoa > Chordata > Actinopteri > Acipenseriformes > Acipenseridae > Acipenser > Acipenser oxyrinchus. The sequence goes on along the minus strand of CM060249.1, from coordinate 16,513,816 downwards.
ATAGCAGACAAAAAGTTGTTTGGACTGCCTCCAACTTTTCGTGCTGTCAACATAGTACGTCAGGGCCCGAACTGGGCAGAACATATGGAGCTGACGCTCTGTGTCAGACTGGAAAGGAGGCGGATGGAAAGCCTCCAATACCACATACTGGTTGACATGGAATGCCAAGATCGTCTTCAGCAAAAAGGCAGAATTGGTATGGAGCATAACATGTCCTGGCATTTGTCCTGTCTTGGTAAAAATTAAGCAGGCTTTTGCAATGGAGAATGCCTACATCTCACTCACTTTGCACTTAGCCACTTTGAGCAATAAATATTTCAGCTCAGCTGAATGCATGGGCTCAAATGGAGGCTTCATGAGTGCGCCAAGCCCCTTTCAAAAATTGCCTCGCCAGGAAGTGAGCTCCTGGGGAGGCCGATTCAATTTTTATATGGCAAGCCAAAATGGCTGCCACATAGACCTTTAACGAGGCTGTGGGGTCAAACCCATGAGGCAGACACCACGTCTGAAAAACACCCCACTTGTACCCGTACTGGGAATGTGTGGATGGTGCTCTGGCATGCTGCAGGGTGTCAATGACCCTATTACAAAGCCCCAGACGGCTCAAATGCGGCCGTTCAGGATCCAGACCCAGAACTGCAGGCTCGATTGGGTTGGAATGCCATAAAGTCCCCCATGCCTGACTGAGCAGGTTGTGGCGCTTGGGGAGTCTCCACGGCTGGCTGCTCAAGAGCTGCATCAGGGTTGAAAATCAGTCTTCTGGGCCAATAAGGGGCTACTGTGAGCACTTTGGTCCTGCCTGATTTTCTCCAGACAGCGGGAGCAGGGCGAGCGGTGGAAAGGCATATAACAGTTGCGTCGCCCACTAGTGTGGAGAATCAAGGGGGACAGTGAGTTGATTCCTGGGAAGCAGAGAGATCTATCTCTGCTCTCCCAAGCCTCTCCCAAATGAGGTTCACCACCTAGGTGTGAAGCCTCCACTATGAGGCGCTGGGCTCCACTATGAGGCCTTGACTCACCGCCCAGTTTGTCACCCCAGGCAGATGTACTACCAGTAGTGCCAGCAGAGGTTCTCGTGTGCCCGAGCAATAGCTTGCAGGCCACACAATGGAGACTGGGTGACCTGAGGCTGCCCTGCTGGTTGATGTAAGCCACCAATATTGTGTTGTCTGTACGGACAAGCACATGTCATCCTCGGGCCTCCTGCAAAAAATTCTGCAAGGCCAGCTGAACTGCCTGCAGCTCTAAAACATTCATGTGGAGACCCTGCAAAGGGGGATTCGACATACCTTGCGCACCCCTGCCATTCCACACAGCGCCCCAGCCCAGGCTGGACGTGTTCATGGTGACGGCCTCTCTTCTGGTGACAGAAGCGGTTGGGCTGGTTGCTTCCACCTCAGACAGTGATGAAGCACTGTCAATAGCTGATCGCGGTTCAACATGGGCTGAAAAACCCTGCTGTTGAACCAGGCCTGCAATTGAAGGGTCTGGGAAGCTGCTGCCATCAAGCCCAGAAGTCTCTGGAACGTCAGTACTGTGAGCGCTCTGTTGAGCTGAAAGAGCTCTAAACAGGCGACTATTCTCTGCAAACTGTCGTCCGACAGAGTGGACAGCGTGGACGTGGATTCCAAGCACATCCCTAGATAGGAGGCTGTCTGAGAAGGTGTGAGCGTGAGCTCGCATGATTCTTCATAAGGCCGACCATTGAAGGTGGCCGGTGATAAGTTCTGTGTGGGCCTATGTCTGTGCTGTAGACCGGGCGCAAATGAGCCAGTCGTCTAGAAAATTGAGCACTCTGATGCCTTTTACTCTCAAAGGAGCGCAAGAAGGCACAAAGAGCTAGGGAGAGGCCAAATGGCCGTTCCCTGAAAAGCGAAACACAGGCGCTTCCTGTGTGCTGGTTTTATAGGGATGTGGAAATAGGCGTCTGTGACGGGGTACGCCTGCCCCTATGTATTATGTGTGTATTATTATGATTTGAATGGATTGTTTTGGGGTTATTTAAAGGAATGCTTTATTGTTGTTTGGCAGCATGGATGGGATTAACCCTTTGCGGTCAATTTATTCAGTGTCAAATTTATTTTCACACGCGCTGTTTATTTTGCATGCGCTGTTTAAAAGTTGTTTTTTTTTCACAGTAAAACAGATTTAAAAGGCACTGCATATCAACAGGACACTCAGTACTGCATCTCCAGCCCCGCCCCACCCCTTGTTCGCTGTATTATTCACTGTAATCACCTCCTGATAACTCGTTTTATCACCAAACTCCTCAATAATGTGATCCAAGTCATTATTTTATTACTATAACATGTCAAAAAGCTCTGCAAATGGCTTGTTCCGGAGAAAAAACGACTAGAGACTAAGTACCTGGAGTAGAACCCTTCTTCCAACTGGAGGGGGTTATCATGCGAATAGCCCATTTTTGCAGCAGAGCTGCTGCCTCCTGAGACACCACAGTGGCATCCTGTGGGTCTGTGACTGATGTTGTAGTCACATCCTGAAAGGGAGGGGGACCGTGCTTGAACTGCAGCGAGTAACCGGTCTGAATGGTATTAAGCACCCTGATGTCTGTGGTGCACCGACATTCAACTGACGCCAATAGTCCAGATGGCTCCCTGAGAACAGGGCGGCAGAAACTATTAAAGCCTGCGGCGAGGAGATGCGGCCCAGTTCCAAGCATCACCTCTGGCAGCGGGCGTAGCTGGCTGTGCTGGTCTTTGAGGGTGCTGGGACCTAAGGCGCCAGTTTGCCGCTGGTTTAAGCACTGGAGATGGTCTCTTGGGAAGTCAGCTCCTTCATGGATTCCCGCACGCGGTGAGAGCACTGCAGCATCTCGTCCACCACGGGACCAAACATATGTCCTGGTGTAATTGGGGCATCTAACAGCGGTGCCTTGTCTCCGTTATGCACGCATGCCTGGGAAAGCGTGTTGTTAACCAGGCGTAGCTCATCCAACTGTGGTGAGGGCCTGTGGTTCTCAGAAAGGGACCTCAGCAAATGGCACTGGGTAGGCTACTAGGATGCTATTATAATTGCCCAGCCTTGCCGCGAACGCACTGGCTGAATAGGCACGCTTGAGGATCACCTCAGATAACCGGCACTGCTTGTTGGGGACAGGAGCGCTAAATTAGTCACCTGGACCAAGGAGGCAATAGAAGCTTCCACCAGCAGAAATTGTGCCTGGTCCAGCTTCTCTACATCATGTACCCAATATAGGGCGTACATCGACCGGAAAACAGCAGCAGCTGTTGACGAGTGATCCCAGGAAACATGGCAAGCCTCGAGAGAGAAGGAGAAGCAGAGGAAGACCGTGAAGATGGTTCCCTGTGTAGGCTACTTTCTCGGGTACGTCATCCGGTCTCCCTTGACACAGAGCCACGGGGTGAGGATGCAACCAACTCTCTAACAGATGGTGATGGGGAAGAGCTCTGTGCAATAATAAGGGACGCAGTGCTCTGGTCCTAGGCAGGAAGAGCATCTGCTGTGCTTGCCCTCAACAGGCAGACTGGCCTTGCATGTGTCGCAGGGATAAAACCCAGGCATGATGCAAGAAGCAAGCAATGCAGTGTAGAGTATACAGAAGTACAGGTGCTGCCTCAATCTGTTTATAGGCAGACCCGAACAAGGCAGGTTTGGTACCAGACTGTGAGCACCAGTCGGCAGCAGGCCGAGTAAGAATGGTTAGGTACATTACAGTACCGGGTTGAAACCGGGACAGCACCTGGTCGTTTTGGTACCAGCGGTGACTTTAGCATCGGGTCAGTACGGTACAGTATCAGGTTGATAATATAATACTGTGTACTTACCGAATTTATGAAACTCTACTGATAAATGCACTTCTATAACAAACCTGCATTGCATACAAATGTACACATTGTACATAATGATATAGGGAAGATATTACAGTGTATGATGTCCAGAGATCATGACAAGCCAAATCATTAAACTCTTATAATGGTAACGTGCAACTGGCATCGAAAATCTGTGTGTAAAACTATATTTTGTTTATAGAAATCTAATTCACATATTTGACATTTTCACTAAAAATACTGAAAATGTTTGATTATTGAAATAGAAAGAGCCTTGCATGTAGTAAATAGGACAAGCAGAAATATTAATGCCATACAAAGTTAATTTATGGTTTGGATCATAATGTTGTATCTCCTTATCCTGATGTATTTGCAAACATGGGGATGTGATCAGTGTGCTTTACCATGTCCTAAAGCGTATGAAATGTTACGCCAACAGCCACACCTCTTCATGCCAGATCTGAAAGTCTACAGTTTAATTCATTCACCAATCACTGCAAACTGACCGAAAAGCTAGGTTTATTTTCCTTGCAGAATCTTCTCTCATCAAAGAGGACCAAACACAGAGAGAGCCCCAAGATGATCATGTTTTGGCCATACTGCTGCAAAGCCTTATCAAAACAACTCCTGCATTCTTGTTCAATCACCAAGCTTCCCTGTGGACTAAACACTTCTACCTCTGTTTGCACTTAAGTAAACACTGACAAGTGGGCTGTCATAGTCTATTCTACCAACAACTCTAACTACTAGAACTCAAGGGTGGCAACAATTATTACGTGTTCTTGCTTGTCGGTATCATGGGCCCGTGACACTTGCTGCTTGTCTGGGGTCAGATAATTTTCACATACAAAGTAATTGCTGCTACCTTTAAACTTGTCTACTTGCATAAACATACAAAACAGAACATACAAACATACATATATACATAGAAAGAAATAGAGGATAACATATATATTTTAACCAAATACAGTACATACGTAGTTCAACATTTACATATTTCACTCATTTACTGATAAACCGTATAATTTTTTACATTTAATTAGTATGTTTCATCCGTCTTGCATTAGAGCTGTAATGTTGTTATATACACCTTCACACTTGGCAGCAGGTAACAGTGGTAGATGTACAGTACTGTGCAAAAGTTTTAGGCAGGTGTGAAAAAATGCTGTAAAGTAAGAATGCTTTCAAAAATAGACATGTTAATAGTTTATATTTATCAATTAAAAAAATGCAAAGTGAGTGAACAGAAGAAAAATCTAAATCAAATCAATATTTGGTGTGACCACCCTTTGCCTTCAAAACAGCATCAATTCTTCTAGGTACACTTGCACACAGTTTTTGAAGGAACTTCGGCAGGTAGGTTGGCCCAAACATCTTGGAGAACTAACCACAGTTCTTCTGTGGATTTAGGCAGCCTCAGTTGCTTCTCTCTCTTCATGTAATCCCAGACAGACTTCGATGATGTTGAGATCAGGGCTCTGTGGGGCCATACCATCACTTCCAGGACTCCTTGTTCTTCTTTACGCTGAAGATAGTTCTTAATGACTTTCGCTGTATGTTTGGGGTCGTTGTCATGCTGCAGAATAAATTTGGGGCCAATCAGATGCCCCCTGATGGTATTGCATGATGGATAAGTATCTGCCTGTACTTCTCAGCATTGAGGAGACCATTAATTCTGACCAAATCCCCAACTCCATTTGCAGAAATGCAGCCCCAAACTTGCAAGGAACCTCCATCATGCTTCACTGTAGCCTGCAGACACTCATTAGTGTACCACTCTCCAGCCCTTCGGCAAACAAACTGCCTTCTGCTACAGCCAAATATTTCAAATTTTGACTCATCAGTCCAGAGCACCTGCTGCCATTTTTCTGCACCCCAGTTCCTGTGTTTTCGTGCATAGTTGAGTCGCTTGGCCTTGTTTCCACGTCGGAGGTATGGCTTTTTGGCCGCAAGTCTTCCAAGAAGGCCACTTCTGACCAGACTTCTCCGGACAGTAGATGGGTGTACCGGGGTCCCACTGTTTTCTGCCAATTCTGAGCTGATGGCACTGCTGGACATCTTCCGATTCATGGCGGGAAGTAAGCATGATGTGTCTTTCATCTGCTGCAGTAAGTTTCCTTGGCCGACCACTGCGTCTACGGTCCTCAACGCGTTGCCCGCTTCTTGTGCTTCTTCAAAAGAGCTTGGACAGCACATCTGGAAACCCGCCTGCCTTGAAATTTCTGCCTGGGAGAGACCTTGCTGATGCAGTATAACTACCTTGTGTCTTGTTGCTGTGCTCAGTCTTGCCATGGTGTATGACTTTTGACAGTAAACTGTCTTCAGCAACCTCACCTTGTTAGCTGAGTTTGGCTGTTCCTCACCCAGTTTTACTCCTCCTACACAGCTGTTTCTGTTTCAGTTAATGATTGTGTTTCAACCTACATATTGAATTGATGATCATTAGCACCTGTCTGGTATAATTGTTTAATCATACACCTGACTATATGCCTACAAAATCCCTGACTTTGTGCAAGTGTACCTAGAAGAATTGATGCTGTTTTGAAGGCAAAGGGTGGTCACACCAAATATGGATTTGATTTAGATTTTTCTTCTGTTCACTCACTTTGCATTTAGTTAATTGATAAATATAATCTATTAACATGTCTATTTTTGAAAGCATTCTTACTTTACAGCATTTTTTCACACCTGCCTAAAACTTTTGCACAGTACTGTATATCTTAAACTAACCTCAGAAAGCAACATGGAGTTTTACAAATGATAGAGCATTCTGAATATCTCAAAACTATGATTGTCTCAAAAAAAGGTGGAAGTTCTTATAAAAGTACTGTACATTAGTGCATGTGCTCTTTGTGTGTTAAATACAGTGTTTGTGAGGGTCTAATTTAATCAACATATAGGAGGCAATGATCCAATGATAGTGCTGGATTTGTCTGCAGTGCTGTAGAATGGCCTATGGATAAATCATTTAAAATAGCAGAATCAGACTGAAATAAACATACATAAAACATTTCTAATTGGGCTCTAAAAAAAAAATCACAAACGTGAAATCAGTTAGATAAATACATGAATTGAGGCTTGTTACAGTGACTGACAGCACTCTGAATGAGAAGTAGACTACTGTATATCTATAGTACAGGTATATGGCATTGAGCCAAATGTTTTACTGCACCGGGGGTGCATACCACATCATTAACATTAAAAGGACAACTAAACAGAATGTATGAAGCAAGAAAATAAGGATAACACTTACATTTTAGGCAAAAACAGGGTAGTTTTTCACGTCTACATTCACACTTAAAGGAACTGTCATACAAATAGCGGACAGATTATGTCTTTTTTTTGGTCATAGTTAAAGTTTTAAAACTATTGTTGTCTTAGTCTCAGGGGCTCTTTCCAAATAAATTGTTGCTTTTTGTTTTACTGCGACCATAATATAAGAATGATATATTCTGAGAACAACATTTCCAAACAATTACTGGTACCTCAGTGGGGGTGCCGAAATCAGCCGACGGGCTGCATGTGCTGGTGCCTGGTGGTGCTGTGTCAACGCTGCTTCTAACTGGCGAAGTAGGAACAGCTCCCATTGTGGGCTCAGGGTAGCTGGAAGGCTGCCGCAAAATACCTCTCTTCTGGATCTTACTCCATGTTGTATTGATGCTGTGAGACAGCTCATACAGCAACTGGACCTGCAAGATGACAAGCAAAACGCTGCTCTCAGAAAAATGTATGCCTTTCCCCCCATTATTGCCTGATTTCTTAAGATAATACAAAACCTGCAAATATCATTCAGAATTTGTATGTAACTTTGGATAACAGATTAATTTCTCACCGTTTTACAAAAGAAACAGAAAAAAAACTGCTTACATAATGATGCAATGGCAATGCAAAACAAATGATTTCAAAATAATTGTCATTGTAACACTATTTTAAAGTACTGCGAAAGAAAATAGCTACTAGTAGTTGTGACAACTTACTGTAAGGTATATTAGGACTTTTAATTAAAGTGTGCAGAACCTTAAAAAATACAAATATTAAACCAATAAATACAATGACCTCAGTTGTAAATCAGGTTCTCTCAATGTTTATGCTAATTTTTTCTTTGAAATGATCCAAGTGTTGGATTTAAAAGTGTGCACTCAAGCCAACTGTTTTGTCTCTTGGGACAGCCCATTTCAGAGGTAATGTTGTATCGCTTACAATACTGGATTCATTAGTTCAGAATATACACAAATGTTGCATAAATAAGCATAAATCAAAGCAAATGTATGACAATACATTACCGTATACTGTTTTATACATGTCCAAGAATAAATGCTAGCACACATACACCAGAGCAGACACACAGCTGGATGCCATACCATACCTGCCATTACAACAAATAAAAAACTGATATTTAGAAATGTTTAAGCATCGGGATACGTCGGGCATATGAAGTTTGTTTTTTACGTGGGCAGCACGGATGAGGAAATCACTCTGCTGTCTGGATTATAAACCCTGTAAATGCTGTGACTGTTTTATAATTGCTGGTAGCAGGTGTGCTTACTGTTTGTCCTAAACAGTGTGTACTGCAGTACACAACAGTAACAAGCTACATGTTCAAAGCATTGGGGGTTCAGCTGGAATCAGCACCCTGGTTTACAAAGGGACTACCTGCCCATTATAGGAAAGGAAATGTCACACGATTAAAAAGAGCAACTTTTTTATGAATTAAACTGTGGTTGGAAGAAGGAAAAAAAATATAAACATTGACCCATAGAATAATAGATTTATTAAAATGTAAACTTAAAAGTCACCATTTAAAGCTTGCTACATATTATTCTATACAATATCTGAAGATATTTAGTGTAGTATAAAAGTTCTGAAATGCCTAATTGATAGGGATGACCCACTTATGGGAAAATCGACCTATTATTATTATTATTATTATTTATTTCTTAGCAGATACCCTTATCCAGGGCGACTTACAATTGTTACAAGTTATCACATTATTATATGTTATCACATTATTACACAGGGTAGGATTACTTGCAACTTACAACCTTGGATAAAATGTTTGATTTTCTTTAAAATGTTGCCATACTATCTTTAAATCAACAACAAAACAAAAAAAACAAAAACTCCAACAAAACAGCACCCCTTGATATACTGTGGCACTGAGGAGAGTACTCCTACCGACCCAATGATGCAGATTACTGCAGAATCCTGCTTAGATGTATCCCATTGAAGTACTTGGTACTGGCACAACACTTTGATCTGAAAAGACCTGTCCAAGTTCAAGTTGGTATGGTTACAGTCCTCAAAGGTGGTATATCCAAATATTATAATAGAAATAATAATAAAAAAAATATCTCAAAGGACTTGTGTGCATGCATCTCTTTGAACACCAGGCCAGCTATCCCTAATCTCAAAGCATTACATATTCACAACACATATTACTACACATTGATTCAGAGCTGATTTTCATAAAAGAGAATTTCTTTGATTTTAACTGTTATTAACAAGGTGATTCTGGTTCTGTAAAGGCAAGCTACAGTACCTATTTTTTATTTTATTTTATTTCAACACTAAAAATCAATCCGGGTCAAGACAGCCTTTATTAAATTCGTAATAGCAACCGCTGTTTGCAGTCAGTAATGGGAGGTCTTTAACTCGGAGTTGATTTTAATTTGTATAGCAAGGCAGCAAGAACTCATAATCTCAATATTTCTTTATAGGCTGTACACGTTTGAACATTGGAAACACTTGGCTGTATTGACTGCCACTGGAGTATATATATATATATATATATATATATATATATATATATATATATATATATACAGTACTGTGCAAAAGTTTTAGGCAGGTGTGAAAAATGCTGTAAAGTAAGAATGCTTTCAAAATAGACATGTTAATAGATTATATTGATCAATTAACTAAATGCAAAGTGAGTGAACAGAAGAAAAATCTAAATCAAATCCATATTTGGTGTCACCACCCTTTGCCTTCAAAACAGCATCAAGCATCAATTCTTCTAGGTACACTTGCACACAGTTTTTGAAGGAACTTCGGCAGGTAGGTTGGCCCAAACATCTTGGAGAACTAACCACAGTTCTTCTGTGGATTTAGGCAGCCTCAGTTGCTTCTCTCTCTTCATGTAATCCCAGACAGACTCGATGATGTTGAGATCAGGGCTCTGTGGGGCCATACCATCACTTCCAGGACTCCTTGTTCTTCTTTACGCTGAAGATAGTTCTTAATGACTTTCGCTGTATGTTTGGGGTCGTTGTCATGCGGCACAATAAATTTGGGGCCAATCAGATGCCTCCCTGATGGTACTGCATGATGGATAAGTATCTGCCTGTACTTCTCAGCATTGAGGAGACCATTAATTCTGACCAAATCCCCAACTCCATTTGCAGAAATGCAGCCCAAACTTGCAAGGAACCTCCACCATGCTTCACTGTTGACTGCAGACACTCATTCGTGTATGCTCTCCAGCCCTTCGGCGAACAAACTGCCTTCTGCTACAGCCAAATATTTCAAATTTTGACTCATCAGTCCAGAGCACCTGCTGCCATTTTTCTGCACCCCAGTTCCTGTGTTTTCGTGCATAGTTGAGTCGCTTGGCCTTGTTTCCACGTCGGAGGTATGGCTTTTGGCCGCAAGTCTTCCATGAAGGCCACTTCTGACCAGACTTCTCCGGACAGTAGATGGGTGTACCAGGGTCCCACTGTTTTCTGCCAGTTCTGAGCTGATGGCACTGCTGGACATCTTCCGATTGCGAAGGGAAGTAAGCATGATGTGTCTTTCATCTGCTGCAGTAAGTTTCCTTGGCCGACCACTGCGTCTACAGTCCTCAACGTTGCCCGTTTCTTTGTGCTTCTTCAAAGAGCTTGGACAGCACATCTGGAAACCCCTGTCTGCCTTGAAATTTCTGCTTGGGAGAGACATTGCTGATGCAGTATAACTACCTTGTGTCTTGTTGCTGTGCTCAGTCTTGCCATGGTGTATGACTTTTGACAGTAAACTGTCTTCAGCAACCTCACCTTGTTAGCTGAGTTTGGCTGTTCCTCACCCAGTTTTATTCCTCCTACACAGCTGTTTCTGTTTCAGTTAATGATTGTGTTTCAACCTACATATTGAATTGATGATCATTAGCACCTGTTTGGTATAATTATTTAATCATACACCTGACTATATGCCTACAAAATCCCTGACTTTGTGCAAGTGTACCTAGAAGAATTGATGCTGTTTTGAAGGCAAAGGGTTGTCACACCAAATATGGATTTGATTTAGATTTTTCTTCTGTTCACTCACTTTGCATTTAATTAATTGATAAATATAATCTATTAACATGTTTATTTTTGAAAGCATTCTTACTTTACAGCATTTTTTCACACCTGCCTAAAACTTTTGCACAGTACTGTATATATATATATATATATATATATTTGCAGCATATATATTGGCACTTTAGTCAGTGTCTTATACACTTTGGCAGTTCACCTACTTGGGTGTTCTGAGTTGCCAGGAACAGATTAAAGGACTGGTGGTCCCAACTCTACTCTGTATGTGATCAAAACACACAGACCTTCTGAACTTTGGAGTGCACTAAGTGATGATGCTCCACTGACAATGATCATAAAGTCCCCTTTTTGCAGTGCTGGTGGCACTTTTTGCAACTGTACTTCTCTTACATTCCCACATACATTGCCACAAATAGTTTGATAATTAAAATAAGGGCTCAGAATAGTGTGAGGTCTCTTTTGTTCAGGGCCCTGGCAACACTTCTTAAACTCTGTGGTGCAGTCTAATTGTTATTAGTTTAACCAACTTCTGCTCAAAATTAGCTGCAAATCTATGATTAAAAGTAGGGTTTTGCTCACAGTTGTTGTTCCAATATTTTTTTCGTTTACAAAATTGGATTCCTCAGTACATGACAGCATTGTTTTAAAGCTTAGAATAATGAAAGAGAACCTTTAAAATGCTTAATGTTTTTCAATAATAATAATTGTTTTTCTTCTGCTCTCCATTTGATGTATTTTACAATAATTAAAGATAGAAGGTCAAACAGAACTCATAAACTTTATATACAGTAACTGAGTGCCCTTTATTAACAACAGACACACTGCCCGTCAGAGCTGAGCAGATGAGTCCCTGCGTTTCCTGTTAAAATGATCTCAAACAAAAGTTCCAGCTACAAACTCGCGGAATGGCTTTTCCACCAATGTAAATAAGATTAATGGAGAGAGCCCTCTTGTTTTTTTCCTCAATTTCCCACAACCTAAACAACTTAAAACAGCTTAAAAGCCTTAGGGTTATTCCAGCTCGCTGGACCACATTCTGGTGAGGTGTTCCCTCTGTTTGTGGTTGATGATACATGAATCACATGTAATGAAGAAAAGGGTTTAAGGGGAGGTGTTGTGTCCATGCAAAACAAGAGCTATGTACCCCCACATTGTCACAATCTATCTGAAGGTGGAACAATGCTAATTCTACCCACTGTTTCTCAATGTCAGGAATAACCTTCACAAATAATGTTTTGTTAATTTTATTTTAGCGTGTTTCAAAAGCTTTGTTGTAAGTCATTGACGTAAGGGATGACCAACCCCCTTGGTCTACTTCAGATGAAACGACCCATTTAGCTACACATGTCTTTTATTATTAAAATGTATCTTACCCCTCTCTTTCCATTTTTTAACCTATGTTGGCTTCACATGCTTAATGGTGTATATGGTATGATAAAAGTAGAATAGACAACAGGTCACAATATCACACATGTCAAAACAATGTATGTTTGCAGCAGAATGGCAGACAGTTTGATTGAGAAAAATGATAACAAAATGCCAATAACAGAACTCCTAACCTTAGCAACACCTTGGTTAATTCTGTAACCAATATTCTGAAACAATACAATACACACTACACAACAGGCAGCAATAGTTAGCAGTGAAAATATCAGCACTAACTAAACCAGCAAGGTGTTCTTTAATACTGTACATTAAAATCAATGATGTTCTTCACTTAATTTGCAATAGATCAAACTGATTGCATTCTGCGTGTCTATAAAAAGCACCCTGAATACAGGTATTACCATGTTATATGACTGTATATAATGACCGCATGGTCCACCGAGTTGTCATTATACACCTGTGTATGCTTCCTTTCAGCTCGCTCTTCTGTTTGTTACAGTTTCACAATGTTTTGCTATTTTGTGAACTTAATGTGTAGCTGTCTAATGACACCCAACTGAATCAGGAATCAACGTTCTTTAATGGCTTTTTGTCTCTTAGTGACTCTGAATCATTGGGCAACTATTTAATTCATGGTTTTGTCCAAAGTGAAAAATTACTAAAATCTCTGGTAGGAAGATAACCAAATGTAATCATTTTTGTATCCTAAAGCTAAAGGCTCTCCTAGAAAGAAAAAAACATGTTTTCCTTTAACAATTGTGGAAAAACAATAAAAGAATGAGCATTGTGAACACTTAATCTTGATCCAAACTGCCAGTATTTTCCAAACAGTAAAACATAACAAGTAAGAAAACTAAGAACACTCTTATATTTAAGGGATAAAAAGGGAAGTTGGAAAATTGGAAACATAAATAGTTTTTCAAAGAATCCATTAAAATAAACTAAAAAAAGCATAATTCTGACAATAGAGTATATGAATGTATTTTAAACAGCTCTGAATGTAATTACCCAATGCAGTCCATAATTTATATTTTCCATTTTCTTCTGACTCCACACACAGCCCCCAGCCCCTCTCCCACTGCCTTTCACTCTGAACCTGCAGTGAACTTAATCAGAACAATATGTTCAAAAGAAATACACATTTCAGTTGTTTTTTTTTAAATCAGTTCTTCATAAATTTCAATCTATGACATCTCTTATTCATATGCACCAACACTACGTGTGCAGTATTACCAGATTCTATTGAGAAAGCTTCTGTGAGACTGACCCCAGCCTCTCCCCTTAGACAAGACATGTGATCTTGCTTGCCAGATATATCTATCTATATCTATATATGTCTTCATTTTTGCTTGATTGGCAGGCTGTCCACAGTTTCTGTGTCAGTTTGTATCTTTGTAACATCAAATAACAGCAAAAATGGCAAAGAATAATCGAGTACAAGGTTAATGGGAAAATAGGGGTTAGGAAAAAATGCCCCCCTCATTAGACTACTCTTGTACTGTACGTGGTGCTCCTGTAAACAGGGTCAGTGAACAATGACCTATTCAACAAGCAGCTTTCCCCCTGGAGGAAATGCAATCCATTACAACCTAAATGCTTAAACAAACTGCACACCTGCAACTCATTTAGTCACATTAGCCAAATATGCATTTTAAGCTAGAGTTACTATACTTAAGAAGAGAACATTTGAGAGCACATCAAAGCAAACCCAAGACCCATTCCATAGCCTTAAAGACCACGATGTGGGGGGAATACAAAAAAAAAAAAGAAAGAAAAAAATCATATGATCAACGGTAATTTGTTTTATAAGTTATTTTGTATTATTTTTCTTATTTCAGTTTATAAATCACGTACTGTACCAACCTGAGGGTTAGAGCATTTTATCTCGAGTGATTCCAGGTCCACATGGAGACAGACAACAAATGAGTGTCTGGATTCATGCCCCAAGGCCTGCAGCTTGTGTGAGGTGACGGCCAGAGTTGAAGTGCAGCTCATGGGCTCCACCAGGCTGAAAGACTTCTGCTGCCCAAGTAGTGTGTACACGCTGAACTGGCTCAGACTGATCGTCCAAGGAAAAGCATCACCTAGAGGGGGTGTAATAATTACCACATGATGAAAAAAGTAATCTGACTTACCTTAACAATGTAAACCTGACTACAATTAGATGTCATTTTAAACAGCAGCTTAGTATGGTGTGAAATAAGTTGTTTCTAAACAACAAGTTCATATTTATGTGATATTTCCAGGGCCACCTTAATCATGCAAACTAACATTTATTTGTCAACATTTGCTATGACCAGCACACGAATGTGAATGTAGTGGAAACAGGTATTGTTTCATAACTCTAACATACCAAGCAATGGTTACCTATTGAATGACACTGAATTAACCACCTTTCTTACTGTAATGCAATGTGATGGAAGTGCATTTACAAAATAAAACAAGATATGATACAGCAATTTGGCTTATAGCAAATGGATGGACATGAGTTCAGAATTTTCAAAATAAAGCAAAAAGATGGGATTGGCAGGAGCTGTTTTAAGTTTTTCTCTTGGCCTATTATTCAGCCAAGAAATACAGATAAGTGTAAATGCAAAAATAATAAATATCCCCAAAGGTTTTGGTCTGATTAAGTTAAATTAATTTACTTTTGCTGAAACCTAGAGCATGAAAATAATACTTAATATCCTACAGTGGCTTAAATACTGTATTCCAAAAATAATAACCGTAACGGTTAGTATTCCAGCCTTTATCTTCATTCTACAAAACAAAATACATTTGAATTTATTTCAGTGATATTGGTATGGAGGGTGGGTCTTCTTAAAGATAGAAGTAAAACACGTTAACACTTAAGACAATAACTTTTCTATGACCATTGGCAATTAAACAGAAGCATGATCTGAAACAATAAGAAGGAAAGGGACTGCATTCATGTGCTTAAATAGGTCAGTAAAATACTCTTCTACAACCTTTGCCCCTTTCAGACTTGCTGACTTCATACCAAAAAATCTCACTGCAGATGTATCACAGTCTAGATTACATCTAATAAAACGTCTACCTTGTTTGCGACAAGAAAATTAAAACTAGAACAATACCTTCATCGAGAACAGGCTTCGATATTGTAAATGGAATCTCTTGTAGGGGCTCCATGTACTTATGCCCAGCACTCATAACCTTTATTTGGGGCAGGCATACAACTAAAGTGCCGGGCATTCGGGCCTGATTATGATAGCAGCTCCTCACAGTACCAGGAATGTCACCCGATACAATAGTGCTTGGCGACGGCAGGCTGTCATTTGGAAAAAATATACAGCAGGACTGCAGCTCCAACTAGAAAAAAAAAATAATGACTTATTTTAGAAAATAAAATTAGAAAATTGCTTTTGACAAACAAGCACTGCATAATGAAAAATAGACAACAATAAACATTTTAATTTTAGCACATGGGATGCAATTGGTATTAATTGAAATGCTACTGGTTTACATAATAAATGAAAACGTTAGGTTATTATCATAGCCCTGGCTCCCTGAAATAGAAATGTAACCATTAATGAATGGGTATTTACCTCCTAAAGACCCGAATCCTGAACACTTCATACCAAAGCTGCTTTTTGAACCTGTGATGCAGTCGTGACCCCGCCCCTGAGGGATCAAAAGCACTGCAGTCACAGATCTCAGCGTCATTTTTCCTTCAAGCAAGCTGTGAATAATGGACGCAGCAACCTGGAAGGTCAATGGTTTCAGTTCTATTTCAGGGAACATTCCCTTTCAAGTACAACATATAACCATTACCGAATGGGTGAGTATATACAAGCCGTCACAAGAACATAACTACAGAATGACCGGAATGCTACAAGGCTAAGCCAAGAGGCTGCCCTGTGCATTACCATTCGGCACCCAAATAATCCACTTGGACAGCCGCTGCTTAGACAGGGCTTGACCATGGAACTTTGCCCCATAGAAGACAGAAAATTGTTCAGACTGCCGCCAACTTTTTATCCTTTTTATCCTTTTATCAACTTTTTATCCTGTCAACATAATATGCCAGGGCCCGAACTGGGTAGAGTGTATGGAGCTGTCACTCCCTGTCAGACTGGATAGTAGGTGGATGGAAAGCCTCTCGTTCCAGACTGGTTGATATGGAAAGCCGAGATAGTCTTCGGCAAGGCAGGATTGTTGCAGAGTGGGGCCTTTGTCCTGGCCTCTGTAAAAAATAAACAGACTTTCGCAATAGAGAATGTCTGCACCTCACTCACCAGCTTTGCGGAGGTGATAGCAAGCAAGAAAGCCACTTTAAATGATTGCAATTTCAGCTCATCTGAATGCTGGGGTTCAAATGCGCATTACGCACCACATTTAGCCTCCACTGAGGGACAATGTCCTTCATAGGTGGCCAAAGCCGCCGAGCCCTTCCAAAAATTGCCCCACCAGGAAGTGAGTCAATCTTGACATGACAAGCTGAAATAGCTGCCAGATTGATAACATGGAGGTCCTGCAAAAATTGCAGTATAACTGCCATGGGACAAGTTGTGGGAGCGTGTGGACGGTGCTCTGGCACTGGGTGTCAATAACCCTGTTGGAAAGTCCCAGAGGAGCTTCTTCTCTGTACTCTGCCATCCGACAGAGTAGCAAGCATGGACCTGGAGTCAAAGCACACTCCTAGATAGGAGGCTGTCTGAGAAGGTGTCAGCTGGCTCTTCACATGATTCACCGTAAAGCCCAACCGTTGAAGGTGGCCGGTGACAAGTTCCGTGTGGGCCTGTGCTGGAGACTCAGCACATATTAGCCAGTCGACCAGCTAGTTGAGAACTCTGATACCTTTGTCTCAATGGGTCCAAAATAGCTTCGATGCCTTCGAGCAGGCACGAGGAGCAAGGAAGAGAGCCAAATGGCAAGATAAGGAACTCCTACGTGGTTCCCTTAAAGGTGAACCACAGGTACTTCCTGTGCGCTGGTTTTATGGGGATGTGGAAATAGGCATCTTTGAGGTCCACCATGGTGAACCAGTCGCCTGGCTTGATTGACTGCAGCATCTGTTGCATCGTCAACATTTTGAACCTCCTTCGACTCACGTACAGATTGACCTGTCTGAGGTCGAGACCGGTCACCATCCCACTTTGGCACCAGGAAGCACCTGAAGTAGAACCCTTCCTCCAACTCGAGGGGGGCTATCATGCGAATAGCCCATTTTTGCATCAGAGTGACACCACAGCGGCGTCCTGTGGGTCCGTAGCTGATGTTGTAGTCACGCCCAGAAAGGGAGTGGGACCATGCTTTAATTGTAGAGAATGGCTGGTCTGAACGGTAGCAAACACCCAGATTTCTGTGGTGCACTGACACCAATAGTACAGATAGCTCCCTGAGAAGGGGCCCTGGGCCTGTGGCAGCAAACTCTTAGGGCTGCTGTTTCGCCTGTGGCTTAGCCTGCGCCTTCTGTCTCTGTGCAGGGTGGCGGAACCTATTATGGCCTCCGTGGCGAGCAGCCGTGGGCCAGTCCCGAGCATCGCCTCTGGCAGCTGGCTGTGACGTTTTTTGGGGCTGCTGGCCCCTGGGGCGCCAGTTCGTCGCTTGTTTACGTGCCAGAGGTGGTCGCTTGGTAACAGGCGAACCAGTTCCTTAGTGGATTCCCGCACACAGTAAGAGCGTTGTAGCATCTCGTCCACTGCGGGACCAAACGTATGCCCTGAAGTGACCTGGGGGGGCATCCAACAGTGATGCTTTGTCCCTGTCAGGCACCCGTGCCTGGGCGAGCCAAAGCTGCCCACGGGCAGCTACCGGCACAGCCAGGTTTCTCCCTACAACCTGTCCGTTGAGTTTGGACACACAGAGTAGGTTTTTGTTCACCTGGCGCAGCTCACCCAGCTGTTGTGGTGAGGGCCTGTGGTTTGTGGAGAGGGACCGCAGCAAATGAGACTAGTAGGCTACCAGGATGCTATTGTAGTTCCCTACCTGTATGGCGAAGGCCCCGGCTGAATAGGCTCTTTTGAGGATAACCTCAGAAACCCGGCACTGCTTGTTAAGGGTCCTTGGATAGCAACTCAAAATTAGGTGCCTGGACCAAGGAAGAAATGGAAGCCTCAACCGGCGGAAAATGGGCTAGGCCCAGCTTTTCCGCATCATGCACCCTATATAGAGCGTCCATCATAAGGGAAACAGCAGGCGCTGTTGCTGGATGGTCCCAGGAAGACTGGATTTCATAGAAAAAAATCTGGGTGAACTAGGAGCGATATGGGAGAGACGGTAGGCTTGTTATCAAAAATGGATTGCCTTGTTTCCCCTACTATAGGACAGGGCACTTGTCCTCCTGTTCGCAGCTCAGTGGGGCCCCAAGGGGGCAGGTGGGGGCGAGTGTTCCCCCCACAATTCAGCAAGAATAGTTCCCTGGTGGAAAACAGCTGCCCAGATTTTCTCTTCCCGCGGGGGAGTGGGAGGAGAATGAGAGGCAGAGGTCGAGGAAGATGAGGAAGACCGTGAACATGGTTTCCTGCCTAGGCTACTTTCCCAGGTGCATCGTCCACTCTCCCTAGGCTCAGAGCCATGGGGTGAGGATGCAGCAACCTTTCTAAGGATGACGGGGGAGAGTGCTGACAGGAGTAAGGGACTCAGAACGTTACTTAGAGCTGCGGGATAACCTCTTCTCAAGCATGCGTTTGGAGAAAGGGGCACAAAATTCGCAGAAGCTGCAATTAACCAGTGCCTCCTTAATCAATCAATCAATCAATCTATTTTATATAGCGCCTTTCATAGTGGACCACCATCACAAAGCGCTTTACAAGATGCAGTAACAAGAAAATCTATATTATTTCAAATACAGAGAAATGCATAATAGATGATATACAGTAAAAAAAAAAATGCATAATACATTAAATACAGTGAAGAATGCCTAATACATGATATAGTACCATAATACATTAAATAGTAGCATCAACACAGCAGCTAGTAGCAGATATCAGGCTTAAAGAGCATGGAAAGCAAAAGAGAACAGGTGGGTCTTGAGAGTTGATTTAAAGCGAGCGACGGTGGTAGCATCACGCACCAAAGCTGGGAGAGAGTTCCAAAGAGTCGGAGCCATCAAGCTAAACGAGCGTTCTCCAAGTGTGGTGCACTTTTGCTTGGGGATAACAAGCAGGCCAGGGTCAGAGGACCTCAGCTTGCGGGCAAGGACATAGCGAGTCAGCAGGTTGAGGAGGTATTCAGGACCTGTGTGATGAAGGGCATAGTAGGTGAGCAGGAGAGTTTTGAAAGTAATCCTGAACTTCAGGTAGCCAGTGCAGCTGGGCAAGACTGGGGGTAAGGTGTTCACATTTTTTACATCTGGTAAGGATCCTGGCAGCGCATTCTGAACTAGCTGCAGTCGGTTTATAGTGCATGCCGGGAAACCATCATAAACAGAGTTGCAGTAGTCGAGTCAAAGGAAAGGGAGGGAAAGGTAGGAATGGACTTTGGATATGTTTCGAAGATGGTAGAAGGAAGATTTGACCACGGAGGAGATGTGGGCATCAAAGGAGAGGTTGCTGTCAAGAAGTACACCAAGGCTTCAAGAAGAATGCCATGATCTATGGTGTCAAAAGTGGCTGTTAGGTCACGGAGAACAAGCACAGAGGGAGCACCAGCATCAGCATTAAGCAGGAGATCATTCACAATCTGGAGCAGAGCAGTTTCAGTACTGTGATGAGGCCGGAAACCAGACTGTAGAGATTCAAGCAGATTGTTATCCGGAGATGTTTCATTAGCTGACCTGCTACAACCATTTCGAGTGTTTTGGAGAGGAAAGGGAGATTCGGGTTCGGGACTGGTACAGTGACCTCGGCACCGGGTTGATTTGAAACTGGGTCGGTTCGCACCGTTCAGTTCGGTGGCTTCGCACCGGTCGGTGTACTTAACACCAGGTTGGTACGGTAGCCTTGTCCCCAGTTCTGTACCGGTTTGGGTCAGTGACCTCGGTACTAATTTGATACAAGTCCCCCGGGTTGCAGTCACCGCGGGTGGCAATGTACAGGGATGCCCACCTGTAAAAGCCACTGGCAAAACCACTCAGTCGGTATCAACACGAGACTGAAGGAAGCTGCTTGTTAGTATCTCGCGAGTATCTCGGTCTTGTGCAATGCTGCTGAAGCTTGCAGTTACGGAAATACTCGTAAATAGAAAAGCTACTTCAGCGATTCGTTTAAATATCACATACAAAATGTGTAAAAACACATAAAATGCTAAATATATACAGACATAGCAACAATGTTATTATCGGAACAAGGCTATCCAATCAGGTCAGCCTTGAAAGGAAAAATGGGTCTGAGATCTGTGACTGCAGTGCTTGTGATCCCTTGGGGGTGGGGTCACGACCGCATCACAGGCTCAAAGAGCAACTTTGGTATAAAGTATTCAGGATTCAGGATCTTTAGGAGGTAAATACCCATTCGGTAATGGTTACATTTCGTACTTGAAAGGGAACACCTGGCTGAAAACTATACTCTTACTAAATTAAAACCTCAGTAAGACCTGTATATTTTAAGAGATGTCGAGAGTCTGAGGTACACAGGTTCCCAACACTATGGAAAGATCTGAATGAACAATGTATACTCCGTGTTTTGTACCATAGTTGAAGCACTGTATGCTAGGGCAGGAAAAAAGTCTGAAACCAGTTAAAACCAGAAAAAATAGTCTGAAACCAGTTAAAAAAACAGTTACAACTTTCTTCCCAGCATACATCAGAATAGAAACTTGTGCTCTTTAAAAATGTAAGGATGGCACCTGCAACAGCAAAGTGTCCTCTAACAGGGTACTGGATTAAAGATCGAAAGCACATTTTCTGGACAGGTAGAAATGAACTACCTCACAAATAAAGACTTCATGATTTTGTTAATTGACTGAACTTCGACTCCCCACCACCATCATCATAAGGTCCTGTGACCGAGTGCTGTTGTTGAGTGGCGTGTGTGGTGACGTCACGGACCAGGAAGTACCAGAAACAATGGAAGTACGGGTGAGGGCTGAAACGCTACGGCGTTCAGCTGCTTTTATTAAATAATAAAACAAAAACAAAAGATTTAAACAAACAACAAAACAAAAGGGCACGTTAGCCAAACAAATATAAATAAACAAATAAGCGTGCTGGTTTTACCCCAGCACGATACTTAGCAGTTGTTTACTCTCGCTCGCTCAAAACCTGTCTCGCCTCTGACACTCTCCTCCGAGCACGGACAGCTGCAGGTTCTTATATTCTGGCCGAGGGGTTAACTAGCTGTTAATTATCTTATTACCCCTTGGCCACAGTCTGCACGAGTTTAGTAAGGATGCGTGACTGTCAGCTAGTTAAATAATCAGTAGCTGATCAGCCACGCATCCTCACAAGGTTTTTAAATTATAAAAACAACAACAAATACGCGGCACTTTGATCTGCGCCGCAAACAATAATACAAATAATAATACAAATACATATAGGGGCGGGACACTCCGCCACAGGTCCCTGTATACATTATTTAATGTTCTAAAGTTACAGAGGAATATAACTACAGCATTACAATCATTATGCACTAGCAAAAACAATATAGCCACTGCAAATGTGGGCTGGTTTGAGTACTATTTGACTCGTCTCACATCAATGCAGAGGTATTTTGGCTGTGCAATTTATCTGTCTTCTCTTACTTTATGACTTTGTACTCTACAGCTTACCTACAAACATGTTTAAATAGCTCTGCTGACAGACATGTGGGGGGTCAGGCTTACAAGGGCCACAACAATTCACTGAGAAGATGCATCCTTAAACTAGGAAATTGTGTCAAAGTGACAAATATTATGCTTCCCTTAAGAAGAACTCTTGCAGCAAAACATGCTATTTATGTGTTAAAAAAGATTCCCAGGTCCAAAAATCTTAATGTCCTGTCAATTAAAACAGCTGAATGTGATTATAGACAGGTAAATAGCCACTGTATCCCCTTTAACTATCGAATGTTCCATGTTTTAGAGTGATATCAAAGTGTAATAAAGCTGGAATACATTCATACCACACATAACTTAAAAAGCCTGGCAAACAGAACATCTATATCCATCTTTAATTCAACATTCCTGTGCCTGCAGGATTATACAAACTGACAATAATTCATTGTGGAAAAGCAAAAGCTGAATTTGAGAAAATAAATACTTTGCTATGTGAAATTTCTGTTTGTTTCTGTTTGCGGTGCTATTTGTGTTATAACGGTGGGTTAATTATGCCTTTGATCAGTAGTTTATTGATCCAAGGTCAAGCGAGATATTTTATTTCTGATGGTCTTGAAAGCGACCTTGTACTGTTACAGATGTTAGAGGTTTTGCAATTCTGGGAGTTCAGTGTGGTTAGACACTGTATTAATTTGTTATACTTATAAGAGAATCGCATATAAGCTTTTTCCAGCTCATTGCCAACAGGTCAAATGTCATGCTTTTAGAAGTCAGCCGTACATTGTGGTTAAGGGTGGAGTAGCTCTGATCTGCATAACTCTCACCTACACAATGTGCTCATTAAGTAAACAGTTTATAACAAATCAGCCGTTAAATTTCTATGTACTGATTAACATCAAATGTTGCCAGAAAGCATGAGTCGTAATCATGAGGGAATGCTTTCCAACAAATCTTGGATAAAAAAAAAAGAAAATCCTTTTAAGAAGCTGCATTAAATTAATTAACAGTGTTCACAAAGTTAACCCTTTTGTGTGGTCTATTGGGACGTATTTCAAAAACTCATGTGGTTATGTTACAGAATATAACACAAGATCAGAAATGTCCCCTTTTCAAAGATGCTTATCTTCGGCCTCATCACTTTTACAGTCATGTTTATGTTATTGTGGAGCTAAAAAGCTGACTAAGCTATGCAGAATGTAACAACTTCTGATTACATTTGTTCTTTTCTTTGGCAGCTGCACATCAGAATGTTGGATTTATTCCAAACAAGGTGAGCTGCCAACCAAATGTTAGACAACAAAGCAGGATATACGCAGTAAGAGCTAAACAAAGCAATTTAAATGCAATACATATAACAGAGGAAAATCCATTATGTGTTACTTACTTATACATGCCATAAGGCAGCTATTGTTTGCACTATACCCACCCACAACGACAAACAGTAAAACCCAACATGCATTCCAATATTCATTTAAAAATAAGAACAATCATTTACGTCTTAACAATTGTTTTAAAAAGGCTGTGATTTATGTGGCTAAAATAAAAATTGTAATTGTAAATCTTGTGACAATTCAGAGATCTGACAATTGCAGGGAAAGAAAATGAAGTAATCTGCCTGTAAGAACTCCTCAAGCTGGGGGTCAGATCCTGTTCATGGAAACCATCTGGTTGGGTCCCTCCGAGCCACACCAAACACAAATGATCTTTTAAAAAAATATCCTCTTCATTAATGCATCACAGCTGCACCAAGTGTTACTTCATTTTTCCATGGCAACATCCTTTCTGTTTCAAGGATCTGATTTCAGTTTTGGTAGCAACGTGTTCCTCCGCCAATGCTGAACACATTCATGTGTTAAATAAAAGGAATTATTGCAAATTCCTTAAACAGAATCACCTCCTATTTAATTCTTATTATGTCAAGGCTTGCATATGCAAAGTATCGTGTTCGAACAGTGAGCTGATGAGGTGAAAGCTACTGTCTTTTGTTTTGGTGACTGTGTCATTTATCTTAATGCCAGGGAAAACTAGCAGTGTCAACAATAACAATACATAAAATACACTGGTAGGCGGCAATTACTTTCACGTTAATTTTTAGTCTTAGCAACAATTACAACTCATGTTTTTTTATCTGGTAAACTGCACTTATCAACTCAAGTCCATACGTCTCTGCAGTAACTAGCTTATGGGGTTTGAGAAAATTACTTTGATGTTACAATATGAAAAACAAACTATTTTTTGTTACTTAAAAGTCATGGGAATTTGTGCAGAATAACATCATTGTTGACCGTATGTCCACGTTACTTATTGCATATTCATATATTTTTAAGTACAGTCCTGTAGCACAACATAAGCCAAAACAATAGCCATCTGTGATTATGAAACTGGATAGAAATTTTACATGCTAGAAATATTTTGAAAGGTTAGGTACTGAAACAAGACAAGCTGCAACTTAAACATTAAGATGACACATCCCTCTAGCAAGGGAGCAATCATATTGGTATAATAATAACCAGTAGGCAGTAATGTTTAATCTCAATATACACCTGATTCTAATCTCAATTTTTAAATATAATGTAATGCTTTGGAGCAGTTCTTGTAATTTAGTTTCTTAGCATGTTGCTGTACGTAAGCAAGACCATGTTAAAATTGAGGGCAGCCATTGAGCTTGCTAACTAGAAATTGGTTTGCTAAAAACACATTCTGCAAAGGTTTTCATACTGTTTTCATAGCAGAATGTTTGACATGCAGGCTTTGAACTATCAGTACTACTGTACTTTTAATATAAGAAAGTACAAACAGGATTGATTAATAGGTTCACACGCATGGTGAGCTTAACACTCTCAAAATACATGTTGACGATTACGTTTTTAATTAAGAAATTGCATTTTCTTCCTGTGTGCCTCAAATAAATTGGGTTTATGATTAGTAAAACAAAACTTTTTTTTTTAATGTCTTCTGTGTCAGAAAACAACAAACTAAACTATCTTGAAGACTGAACTAGAACAAACGCCTTTTTAATTCAAAATCAAGTTATTGCATTACATTTAAATACAATCGAATACATACAATAATATAAAAGATGTCCTTAGTAGCTAGATCTCATACAGTACCATTCGCCCAGACAGCTTAAACTTCCTGCTGTCCCCCTCTGTCTGCGTTAATTCAACATGTGTAAAAACCTGTCCAGCTAATTTCCAAACGGCAAAATAAGTCATACATCAAATTGTGTTTACCCCACACAAAACTAAATGGACTAACTTTGTTTGAAATCTCCAGTCATTTTATAACAGCTGCTCTTTTGTTTTTAATCCACTGAAATGTCATCAGGATGGTTTCTCCCAACTACTGCAATATTCTGCATCCCTGATCTGGTGTAAAAAAAGAGATTTTTAAGCAGGTTCCAGATTCATCCTACTTATGAAGCACACCTCACACATTATAGCAGACAATGATGATCTATCAAGTGTGGTTCTTTTCATGAGTGGAATAATTCCAACAGGCATATATATATATTCTATTATTCTTCTAAGTCAGAACCTTTTCTAAAATGCAGCCGTCCAGGATCATTAGAGCATTGGGAAGGTCAAAGAAGATGTGTGCAGTTTAGCCTGTGCTCTTCAAACTAATCGTTGGACACTCATCAATGGACAGGAGCTGTGTGTTATTGGTGGAACCTATCCCAATCAGGAAGGATATGATACACTACAGGGAGCACTGCACTACAGTGATGCAAAAATTGATTCAACCATCCCTGCTTTGTTGTGGTGAGTGGGGGTGCGACATCTGTTGCCCGATGAATGGTCGCTCTGGAGAATTTTTCACATGGCCAACTGATTAAGAAGTTACTGGAGTCAACTTCACCTATGACCATACAGTAACTTACTTTTAGTGAAGAACTACTGAATCCTGAGATAGACTTATTTCACCAGATTTTACATTACATTCTCTATATACGATAATGAGTGTCTAAGATGGTGCCTTAGAACAGACATAGGAGGTTTTTATTTGGCACAATACAAAAATATCCTGTTGTCAACATAAATACATTTAACACAAATTGGCATTTGTTATAAATACAGCTGCTATTTTAAAGTCAAATCTGTGAAAATTTGACCATGCTTTCCTTTAAATCAACCTATAGGAACTTTCTATTTTTATCAACAGCACAAAAATCCACAGAATTCAGCGACTTGTGTTGTGGTCATTTGTACAGTAATGAGCACTGCATATATATGAAAAAAACAATGCCTAAAAGATTAATATATAACATCAAAAGTTTAAGCTTTAATATATGCATTTCCTTAAAATGACTTCTCATAGTTAAAATATGTTTCAATCTTATTAGAAAAGACCATGTCATTCAAAAACACTGGTTGTTCCATTAAATTCATGATCTTACCTGCAATGTGAGACGTTTGACAGCATTCCACACAAGTGCAATGAATTCTTTCATTTTCTCCTCTGGGCTGACACAGCTTTCCGATGCACTGTTCATGACTTTCATTGGTAATGACAATGGATGGGATTCTGAAATACACAAATAAACACCGATCACCTAATGTTTGTTGCCTTACGGTTTTATTATTTGTTCCAAATATATTCATATTTAAAATACATAATATTTATAAATGAAAATCTAAGTAAATAATAACAAAACAAAATAACTCCCTAAATTACAGTAAAATAAAAGGATAACTCATTTAGTCATGATTTTAGTTATTTTACATTGCGGTACCATTTTATAAAGTGTTTTGTGGTCCTTGTAAAAATGTGTCGAAAAATCAATTGTAAAATGGCAAACTTTAATTAACCCGTCTTCTATTTGATATAGAATGATGCTGCATAAATTGGAAATGGCTAGAAATCAAGAAAAGGCAAAAGATGATACTATAATTACACCAAGTTCATATTTTCCGTTTACTCTGAAATTTACTGTATTTTCTTATTGCATTTCCTGGGATATTTAACTTAAATGAAGGGACATTTTCAACATAGCTTACCACAAAAATAAAGATATTTACCATTAAATTATTAAGAACCACTGATAAATACAGAGATGCAAAGACTTAGACTGCTTCCTGACTCATAAGGCAGGAATTACAGATTCTGAGGATGGAGATTCATTCTGGCTCTGCTGGCAAGTGTACTATATTTCAAGAACACACAACACACGACTGCAATTTTGTGACAAACGATATTGTCACTGGTATTTTCTTTTCTTATTACAATCATTTTAGTTTACAAGTTAATGGCTTAGCCAGTTTGGACCATGCAAATAAAGCATAAAAGCTTAACATTTAGTCCTCAAAACATTCCACCTTCCATCTGCACATTTGGAATCCATAAGTACTGTAGTATGCTAGCACTTAAATCCCTCTCAGTTCAGGATGGCGACTGAAGCTGTCTTACCATTCATTTTAACTGTTTTTTTACTCAACCAGTGAAAATGTAGTGTAACTGGTTTCAGCAAAAGATCACCCTATAGATGTTAAGTGGAGATTTAATCCACTATAAATGTTTGAATTTACGTGTCATAAAATTACGGGCTCTTTTTTGTGCAAAGAATAAAGGAAGGTTCTTCCGTAATTTAAAGGCTGCCTGCTCTCTAGCCATCCCAGAGTCATCATGAAAGGGTGATGTCACCGATCTTAAAAATGTTTTCAGACCTCTGATCCAAATAACAGCTGAAGGTGTTGCCGTAGATACCAGCATGTAATCACGGATGTGCGAAATCACAGACGTATTTAAAATGGGAAAGTTTATAAAACTCTGTAATCAGGAACCACTGCTCCTGTAAGTAGGCGAGCTGCAGGTGTGCAGCTTTGCCTTCTGTTTATATTAAAGCTGGTTCACAAGGACTTGGGGATTGTAGCTGGATATACAGCCTGTCACAAATGATAGAGGTCATCACTAGGAGTGGGTAATCTTCCCAAGCAGATGAAATGTAGGGAGAAATGTGAAATATATCCAGATGGTAAATTTTTTATGTGCAGCACATATAGACATTACTGTATTTTGTGGCTTTGGAAGTATCTTATGCGACCCTTGTGTCTAGACTGATGGTACTTCACAATGGAAAACAAATGCTTCCCCCTGTGGTGGGTTAGGTGTACCATGTCATTACAATCACTGATTGTCAGTGATGAGGAATTGTACTAATCCCAACAGAGGGCAAATCTTCCCTATTAATACAAACACCAAAAACACTCCTTTTGTGTTTTTAGAAACGGAGATCAATCATTTCTCCTTCTCCACATGCTATCCACAAAAGGCATTATATTGGAAAAAACATGCTCTTGACCTTACTGTCAAAAACACTGTGCATAAGAACCTAAATCACAGAAGGGATTTATTTTACAAAATGTTTTACTAGAACAGTGTCCAGTTTTAAAGTAATGCATTCCAAAAATAACACCATGTGGCCGAGCTGTTGTTGAGTGGCGTGTGAATGGTGACGTCACGGACCGAAAACAGAAACCAAAACACGCAAGGAATGACGGTGGTGAAACTGAGCGCTATAGCGCTCAGCTATTTTATTAAATAATAAAACAAACAAAAGATTTAAACAAACAACAAAACCAAAAGGCGCGCTGGCCAAACAAATAAACAATAAGTATCGTGCTGGTGTAAAAACCAGCACGCTTAGCAGTTGTTGTTCTTCCTTTCTCTCTATCTCTCCACAAAACCTGTCTTGCTTCTGACACTCTCCGCCTTAGAGCTGACAGCTGGAGGCTTTTATATTCTGGCTGAGGGGTTAACTAGCTGTTAATTATCTTATTACCCCTCGGCCACAGTCTGCACGAGTTTAGTAAGGATGCGTGACTGTCAGCTAGTTAAATAATCAGTAGCTGATCAGTCACGCATCCTCACAGGGTTTTTAAAATGCAAAAACAATAACAAATAAGCTACTCTTCGCCGTAATATAAACATAAATCATAATATAAATAAATAATAAACAAAGGGGCGGAACACTCCGCCACATACCATAACAACAAAAAATCATTGAACTACAAAATATAATTAATTAAATACCATTATTTTGGTTGACACTTCAACTTAAAGTTAATATTTCTTTATGTTTAAGTTTAATAAAACAGAGTACCTTCATTATGTTTAATATTTTTCCATTACTTTGAATAATTTATTTAGGCTTATTCAGTGGTTTGCAGAAGTATTCACCCCCCCCCCTGCAAAGTTTTCATATTTTGTTGAATTACAAATAATGTATGCACGGTTTTTCAAACAAACTTTTTTTATTCAAAGCTGTAGTGGTTAAACTGAACACTGTTATATGAGGAGGAGGTTAAATGTCAGCAAAACTTGCAAAGAAAATGTATAAAATGAAATTTACTGGTTGCATAAGTATTCAGCCCCTTAAGTCAATACTTGGTAGAAGCACCTTTTGCAGCAATTACTGCTATGAGTCTTTTTGGATCGGTCTCTACTAGCTTTGCACAGTAGGATGGAGACATTTTTGCCCATTCTTCATGGGAAAATTGCGCAACCACTCCAGTGTGGCTTTTGTTTTGTGCTTCGGGTCATTGTCCTGCTGAAATGTGAATTTCCTCCCCAGTTTCAGAGTCTTGGCTGACTCAAACAAGTTTTCCTCAAGGATTCGCCTGTACTTTGCACCATCCATTCTCCCCTCTATCCTGACAAGCTTCCCAGTCCCTGCTGAAGTGAAGCATCCCCATAACATGATGCTGCCACCACCATGCTTGACAGTTGGGATGGTGTTGACTGGGTGATGTGCAGTGTTGGGCTTGCGCCTGACGTAACGCTTCGAATTTAGACTGAAAAGTTCGATTTTTGTATCGTCTGAACACAAAACCTTTTTCCACAAAGCTCCTTGGTCTTCATGGTTGCTTTGTTGGCTCACTATGTGAGTTGCAGCTTGAAAGTCTTTATATATCTGAGGGAAATTATCTACACGTTAAAACACTTTGAGTACACACAGGCTGAAACCATTTCACTAATTTTGTGACCTTTCAAACAGATCATTTGCACCTGAGCTGATTTAGGGCTGCAGTAGCAAAGGGGTTGAATACCTGAGATTAATCTGTTTTTCTCTGTAAATCGTATTTATATTCTATATGCATTTTTAACTGTATCAATGTGGAGTAGTTTGTGTAAATTCTACATGTAAAGTCTAATTCGAAAGCGCCGTGGAGTATGCTCAGGTGCCAACAAAAGGTGAAAACTTTGCAGGGGGGGTGAATACTTCTGCAAACCACTATATATGCAATTTTTACATTAAAATTATTTTCAGAAATTGTAAACAAAATATCCCCATCAGACATAGCTGTGCCATGTTTCTTACTCTGCCGTAATATTTTCCTAACCCCAAGCAAAGCCACAGTGGTCACTTGCCAAATTGACCTCTTAGAGATCAGGTGGGCGCACTATACAGGCAAGTTGCTTAACGTTAACATTTATTAAAATGTATTGCTTGCCAAATCTTAAAACATTAAAAGTTAAAACACATCAATATAATTGTGGCAGGGTGGATTATGATTATTTTGAATTTCAGTTTTGGTTAATTAACCCCATCCCTGGCAGATACACATGTGGAATGTGGATGGGTCTTGATTGAATAATAGATCGTCAATCAAGTCCTAGCCGCGTGGTATAAAAAGGGAACTAAAGATTTGGTTTGGAGAGAGGGTACATTGGAGGTGGATGCCCAGCCTGCTTAATAAGGAGTGTTTTGTATAAATTATTTTGTTGAAACCTTTTACTTGTTCCCATTTTTTTTTCTTTCTTTTTTTTTTTAAATAAACATGCGCCTCCATGCTTTAACAGATTCCTGACTCTGAGTCTCCTTCCTGGTGATAACCAGCCTTGCCACAACGCTACTCTTTCACAATAATATGCAGGTTTAGTATTTTAAAAAACTGCTATTTTAGACACAGGCGCTGCAAAAGGTTTTTACATGGCTGAAGGGATGTTTAGCTTATCTGTCTGTCAAAAAACTTTATGGGACCTGAGTTTTGGACACTTCACCTGATCACTAAGGGTCAATTTCCAAGTGACCACTGTAGCGCTGCTTGGGGTCAAGAACACATTATGTCAGAAAAAGAAACATTGCACAGCCATGTCTGATGGGGATATTTTGTTTACACTTTGTATTTATTTTCATGCTAAAATTGCGTATATAAACCTAAATATATTATTCAAAAAGTAATAGGAAGTTAAACAAAACAAAGGTAAGCTCGGTTTTACTAAACTTCCACACCAACAAATATTTACTTTAAAGCAGAAAATATGGAATAAAAGAAATTACTTTAATAAGTTTCAGCGGTTGTGAGCTTTAAAACTTTTTTTTTTTGTTTCTTTCTTTCCTGGTATGTTCTTTATTATTTCAAGTTTATAATCATGTGAAGCATTGTATATTGTATTACAGCTGCAGAAAAGGCTACATCAGACAAATGTACTATTAGTTTTGGAAGAGGGCTCTGTTTATTTAAATATTTATTCAACATCATTTGTTAATATTTAAAACCTCCAGGGAAACCAGGATTGCATAAAATATTATTATGTATGACAACAGTATTTTTTTTTTTTCTTTCAGAACTGTGACTACAAACCTCCAATCTGTGGGTTTGAAACAGGGACCAGGCGGAAGCCTTAACTAAAAGCCTGGAACCAAAGTGTTGACCTATGGAAATGGAAGTGTGTGCCAACACCCCCACAACTATCTCTCCAAGAAACCAGAGGAAAAGTTGCACACCACAGAGAAATCATACGCATTTGTCAAGATTCAGTGGAATTCTCAAAACCCTTATTCTTATTGCACCCCTGCAGGCTTTATCACAAAAATAAACCCAAGTGAAATTAACTTTGACTGCACACGAAACTGGAAAAAGGGTGAGCAAACAAAACACTTTGCAGTGCTGTACCAGGCATGATTGACCACTTTATTATTACCTAACTCTTTAATGTATTTGTATTGGCTGAACGCAATTGGAAAACACGCACAGCATTGGTGTATTAGTTCATTTTTTATTGTTTGTTTGTTAGCCAATGAAAATCACACACATTTCATCAAGTTACTTCTGTCAACATTATACTGCTCTATTTAAAAAATATATTAGAGGGGGTATAGGGTTCAATGTTAAACCATTAATACAATATATGTTAGGACGTCTCCTATGAAATATGAGATTTTCAAAATAACTTAAAGAACTGAATGACGGCATCACAACCCAGGACACATTTTCAGCGAAAACAATCCATTAATTTTTAAAATGGCTATTGCTAATATTTCATTCTGAACTTCTCGCTGGAGGGAGATTAGGGTATGTTTACTAAAAATGCTATAATCTTTCCCCAGTGCCAATAGCTAATATTAGGCTCTGATGATGTCAGTGTGATTATCATTAAAATAGACTCTTGTTTTACTAGAAGCTCCAGAGGCTCATGATATCAACATGACCAACTGTAAGGTTTCACAAGAACAACAACAAAAAATCTGTTAGGTTTGGCTATATAGATGGCACAAATCAGACGCATAAAAAGAGAAACCCTGCTGGAAGATTTGACAGGGTTTCCACTATCGCATACAAGAACCTCTTGGATAGGAAACACCAATTTGTTTTCAAGCCATAACTACAAAATGTTTAAAAACACTGTTGTTAAAACATGTCTATATGGTATAAAAATGGTCACCCATATCGCAAAACTTAATTTTTATAAATTAAATCAAGTTTGCAGTTCACGAAAACATTTCCAACGGTTTTAGAGCAAATTGTTTAACCTAAGAGGATGTTTAACCCTCTTCAAAAAATGGTACTTTAAAAACAGTCTTTAAAACAGACATTGGTTGCATTTTGCACTGTTGGTGTATGAAGAATCATGTATAAGAAATTCCAGCTGTCATTTTGCACAGCCTGAGTAGCCAACACTCACAAGAGTACATTTCAAACAGAATTTTGTTTCTTAAAATTAGCTTCTGTCATTTTTGTACTTTTTTTTTTATTTTTATAGAAAAGTGTTCTTGTTATTTTTGATGGGTTTGTTTGTTTTCAGAACAGCCTGTTTTTTTTTATTTTTCCTCAGCCAAGGGATTTATTCACATTAATCACTCGCTTGTCTCTCAGCTGCAGAAACAAGTATGTTTGTAACCATAAACACAATTTAGATGATATCTGGTTGGCTTACAGGGGTCTTAATTAATCATGTTTATGAAAAACACAATTCATATGCTAACAAAAATTCAAAGAATTTGCTCCACCCAGGAAAAGCACCCATCTGGACAAATATATTGCCATCTACAGAGGCTAAGAGACATACACTTTGTTAATCTTCGGTGCACAGATAACACCACAGTGGTCCAAAGCTACAGAACTATCGAGGTCTCGACAGTCCTATGCTGAAGTCGGGGAAAATATATACTCGCTTCTCCTGAAATATAAGAGGCCATTTCTCTCTGGAAATACACATTATCTGCTCCTTGACTTGTTATTGGTGCAGCCTGATGATCATGGGCTGTGGCCTTTCTCTGGATTGAGGTCTGGGAGCTAGAGAGCGATGTGCTGTGTCAATAACAGGGGGTGCTCTGTCAATAACAGGGGGAGAATCGAACTTTTCTTCTCCAAGAACCTCCATAAAGAAATCTGACAAAAAGGCTGTGGGTTTTTGACCCTCAGCCCCTACTGTAATTCCAATTACACAGAGGTTCTGTCTCCGACTTATGCATTCTAAATCGTCAACTTTGTGTTTCAGTGCATTATTTTCGGTAGATACATTTTTGACCCTGGAATGTATATAATTTACAGACGTTTCCACCTCCTGCAACCGGTTGTTATATGTCTCAAGAGTAGATTGCAGCGTCCATATTGATGACCAAGTTTCAGTTCTGAATGACCTGAATGACGATCGTGGAATGTATCTTGCTGACTGCTGTTACAAGGGAGGCCATTACCTGCAGCCGCTGCGCCGTCTTCTACAGAGAAGGTTGATTCGAGTTGGGAAGAGTCTGTCGGTTGTGTCCGTTTGTTTTTTGGTTTAGACATAGGAATACTATTGGGTACCGTTATAAAGAAAAATTTCCATGAACAAAAAATAAGTAATTGCAGTTTAATCAGATTAAATAAGTGGATGTGGAGGAGCTCCTAGAAAATGCGACTACTCTGCTGGCATGCTAAATAGCGCCCCCGAAAATTAGAAATTTTCACTGGTTCAGTTCAAAGAAAGAACCAGCTCAGACCCTTGATTGCTAAAGTTAAGAGAGCAAGGAATAGCTGTGTAAGTTTCAATGACTAGCCCCTAAAACTGCTTTCAGCAATACCAACAAAATATTTAAAGAGAAAAATGTTTTGGGAAAGGAACATTTTGTACATGTCCCATATGTTTCATATATAAAGCACACTGCAAATGCATATGTGCATGTATTTGTAAATCTTTGCAAAACATTACATCTAACTTTATTACTGCAGGATCAGCCACAGGAATGTTCAGGACTGCTCTAACCACAACATTGTACTATTTTTACTTACATAATGCCCTTCACTGTATAATTACATTTCAGTAAATATCTAAAATCTGACATAATATGTTTGCTTTCAAAACTTCAATGGTGACTCAAAAGGTCTTGATTGTGATCTGTTAAGTCATATATTTCTTTTTGATGGAATAAAAAAAAATCCTACTTTGTGACTTCAGTCGCTTTTGGATCCTATCAATATTTTGTTATGAAACAAACTGAAAACACAAATTCAGATGATTTAAGAGTAGAGGACAACATCATGATGATGATGATGATGATTAAAGTAGACACTGTATATACTGTACAAAATTTCCATGTTTAAGAAATGTATGCAATTTATATAATGGGGAAAGATGTAACTTTTGCTTCATCCAAGTCCAAGACTAAATACTGAGGAATATCTAACATAAACATCCACAGGTAATTTATTTAAAAGGTAATTAGAAATTAAATAAAAAATAACAAAATACATTTATGTAGATTATTAACAAATGAGGTGTTATCTAACTTAATAATAAAAGAAAACCACATTGGTCCATCACAATGCAGTATTTAAACTGTAATATATTAATATCAAAATAAAAAACGTTAATCAACAAATAATGAGATCTTTGACATGCCATATATATAGTATTTGTTTATTTAGCAGACGCCTTTATCCAAGGCGACTTACAGAGACTAGGGTGTGTGAACTATGCATCAGCTGCAGAGTCACTTACAACTACGTCTCACCCGAAAGACGGAGCACAAGGAGGTTAAGTGACTTGCTCAGGGTCACACAATGAGTGAGTGGTTGAGGTGGGATTTGAACCAGGGACCTCCTGGTTACAAGCCCTTTTCTTTAACCACTGGACCACACAGCCTCCTTTTCTGTACAATCCTCATACACCCCTTACTTACAACACAAAAAATAATATTTGGTAAGAAAAAACACAAGATCCTAGGAGAGTTAAAGCTTACACATTTTGTTCATTACTATTGAACTTAGAGCCATAAAGTAATTTCACACAGAAATTAAATACCTAATTAATCATAAAGGGAATGGGATTTTATGACAGAGAAGGAAGTTAGTTAAATGATGAAACCGAGTTGTCGTTCCCCCCTAAATAATTTAACAAAGGAGTTGCCATTTCCCTGATTGTCTGAATATGAGCAGCTTATTGTTTCAGATAATTAAAACCACGCTATAAGCTTTACCCTCTTCACAATTTGATTAGACTAGGAAACAGTTTGTAATTTTACATCTGCTTTGCAATTCCACAGTTATTTCCAATACGAGTTTCTTAATTTTTTTTCTTTATTTGTTATTAGACCTCCAGAGAGGTTGACATACCAACACCTAATGCATGAGCAACTTCATTAGGAATCCACATGTTGCAGTGATCTAAATAGAAAACTGTAGAAAGCTGTAAATCAGAAAATCCCCCCGATATACTGGACTGTATGGGCTCAACATTCTCATAGCTCAGTAATCATTTTTATAATTGCTAGAAAAACTGAAGATTTTAGTGGACAGTTTAGTCTGCAAAAATATTCATCTTTTTCTACTATTAGTCTTCATGTTGGCAGTCGATCAACTTGGACCCTATTTACATATAGTATATGCATTCTAAGCATATTGTTTTTTTAAAAAAATTTTTATTTTATTAATTTATAAAATACTATGCACCGGTGACCTTTCTGCTACTTATTTCTTGTAATCAAGTTTTTTTTTGGGGGGTGGTGCAATATTAATATGCATTAATAATACCCAAAGCAATAAATTAATATATCAGGCATTAAAATGCTTAGTTGAGTACTTTATATGTTAATTTATACATAGTTTAACAAATATATAAATAATTAAAAGATGACAGCACTAACAACCCCCCACTATACAGTAAATTAAATGACTCACGGTTTAATCATTTTTTCCTTCATTTTTTTATGTTGTTGCATACCATACAGTGCCACCCAGTGAACAATTGCTGTAACTGACAACACTGTAAAAGTGGAATATACATTTTCTATATACCTATTTACATGGCCTAAACTTCTTTTCTATATTTAATTTTATTTAATTTTGTTGTGTTAGAGAAATAATTAATAACTTACAGAACAGAGTGCTTTACATTGCACAATGCAGCAATTCCTTCAACAGAATGAGGACAGGACTTTTCACTTGCTTGTTTCTCTTGGTAGATAATCTATTACACATATTTCATAAATATGGTATTTAGACTTTGGATTGTGAAACATTTCAAAAATCAGACTTGACTGTCAGGGATTAGGGGTGGATCAGTTATATTTGGATCACGGTTTATTTTCGGTTGGCTGCAGATGGTCAACTGGCAAAACAAAAGCACTCTCCACTTAATGTGAGGCTGACGTATTGCAGCTTGTTTGGCTCCATGTGTATACAATAGCAACAAGTATAGTTGTGTATTAAAGACTATATAAATATAAGTAAGCCAACATGTCTTCATTTTATAGAACTGATTAGGCAAGGATGGATACCAAGCAATACAACAAGACCTTTCACAGGAGCCCATTACAACTTGGCTTTTAAAAGCTAAAGTAAATCATGAAGTTGCTAATGGTTCTCTTGTTCTTAGATGAGTGGTACAGAAAGAAAATGAAGTGGAATTATTTCAAATGTTTATGCTTTAATTTAAACATCAGCACATAAAATAACAGTGCATTTATTTAAATTTAAAAAAAAATAGACGAGAAGCACATTTAGGTCGTTGGAGACACAACAGCACAAGCAGCATCCAAAATGTTCAGGATATAATGTGTAATTAAGGTTTGTACAACACGCATTAGTTTACATTACTTGTATAGTGTGCGTCTCTTCTATGCTACTCAGTCAAAGCACTATAATAGCCCATATAGAATAACATTAAACAACAATGGTTTATCACAATATTTTAGTTAATAATTTGTATCTCAATTATTTATAGTTTTATATTATTGCTTCTAAAGATAAGCACCAGTGCTGCAAGAAATGATTTTAATTCAATCTTCCCTTCTACTGAGTGATGATCCAGTGATATGGTTTACTTAAAGTGTGCGAAACTACCAAAGCCCGGGACAGACAGGCGCATCATGGCACGCGAGGCATTTTGCCGCCTATATCGCTGCCATTGGTTTCATATGGTGTTGGACAGATCAGCGCGGGACGATACCGCTAGTCCACAGTGCCGCTGAGCGGTACCGTTCAAATCAAATCCAGAGTGATTTTTTCTGCCTGCCACATGGTACTGTCGGTGGATTAACCAATCACAGCCAACTGCTAACAACACGTGCTTGCCAGGAAAAATCAGGAATGAAACTGTTGTCTATGGAGGTGTCCAAACACCCTGAAGTGTTTGATCCCTCCCATATTTCATACACGGACAGGCAAGTCAGTATTTTATACATCGCCCTGATAAGCATCCTTCCTGACTTTTTTTTTTTATTATTTCTGTAGTTCACTACTATTTTTACTAAATAACTGGCTAAAAAAGGATATATTTTCTAACACTTTAGTAGTCGCCGT
The DNA here is from genome assembly GCA_030684275.1 of Acipenser oxyrinchus oxyrinchus. Taxonomy (NCBI): domain Eukaryota; kingdom Metazoa; phylum Chordata; class Actinopteri; order Acipenseriformes; family Acipenseridae; genus Acipenser; species Acipenser oxyrinchus. The sequence goes on along the minus strand of CM060249.1, from coordinate 16,475,668 downwards.
CAGCAACGTATGATATGTTTCTTTGCTAAGCTTAGATCGCTCATTTCATACATCTGCATACAGATGACAGAAAAACAATGGTGAAAAACAAACCAGTGTTTTTATTTAGTAGATTATATGGGGGGCATTACAGCTATGGCCAAAAGTTTTGCATCGCACCCTATAGAACTAATAATGTTACGTTGACATATTGAAATTACATACCCGCTTTGTAGTTTTCCAAAAATCAAAAAATGTGACATTTTGAAATCTAACATGAAATACTGTACTATTATTGTAGTTTCCGGAAGACTTCTGAGAAACTATTTTGTAGTTTCTTAGATAGCAGGACGGTAAATCAAATATCACATTTTTTTAAATATTTCTACTAGATGATGCAAAACTTTTGGCCATATACACTACCAGTCAAAATTAGAACACCCCCATTTTTCCAGTTTTTATTGAAATTTAAGCAGTTCAAGTCCAGTGAATAACCTGAAATGGTACAAAGGTAAGCGGTAAACTGCCAGAGGTTAAAAAAAAAGTTTAGGTTACCAAAAACTGAAAAATAATGTACATTTCAGAGTTATACAAAAAGGCCTTTTTCAGGGAACAAGTAATGGGTTAACAACTTACAGCTGTTGTGCAGCAATGGAAGTAAATTAAGCCTTGAAAGTTGATGCTAACAATTCCTACAGGTGTCCCAACTTTTGTTGATTACTTACAAACCCTCTGTCTGTATAAAAGCAGTGTTGGAACAGACTGTGTTACTACACCCTCTTAAGCATTATTTGGACAGTATTGTACTGCAGGAATTAATGGCGAGAAAAAGGCAATTAACAAAGGAAGACAGACAGACCATTATTACCCTTAAAAGTGTAGGTCTTTCCTTTAGAGAAATTGCAAAGAAAGCCAAGGTGTCAGTGAGTACAGTTTCCTACACCATCAAAAGGCACTTGGAAACTGGAGGAAACTCTGACAGGAAGAGGTCTGGCAGACCCAAAGCCACAACAGAATCAGAAGACAAGTTTCTGAGAGTCAACAGCTTGCGTGATAGGCTGCTCACAGGACAACAGCTTCAAGCACAGCTTAACACTGGTCGAAGTAAGCAAGTCTCAGTTTCAACTGTGAAGAGAAGACTTCGAGCTGCAGGTTTGACAGGTCGAGTGGCAGTAAGAAAGCCATTGCTAAGATGGCAAAATAAGAAAAAGAGGCTTGCCTGGGCCATGAAGCACCACCAGTGGACTACTGAAGACTGGAAGAAGGTCTTATGGACCGATGAATCAAAATTTGAAATCTTCGGTTCATCACGCAGGGTTTTTGTACCGTCGAGTAGGCTTAAAGGATGGTTCCTCGTGTGTGACACCAACTGTCAAACATGGAGGAGGAAGCGTGATGGTCTGGGGCTCTTTTGCTGGATTCAGAGTCGGCGACTTGCACAGAGTGAGTGGCACCCTGAACCAAAACGGCTACCACAGCATTTTGCAGCGCCATGCAATACCCTCTGGTATACGCCTAGTTGGTCAGGGGTTCATCCTACAGCAAGATAATGACCCAAAACATACCTCCAGGCTATGTCAGAACTACCTTAGAAGAAAAGAAAAAGACGGTAGGCTTCAAATCGTGGAATGGCCAGCACAGTCTCCAGACTTAAACCCCATCGAGCTGGTTTGGGATGAACTGGACAGAAGGGTGAAAGCAAAGCAACCTACAAGTGCAACACATTTGTGGGAACTTCTGCAACAGTGTTGGGAAGAACTTTCCGAACAATATTTGATTTCCATTGTAGAAAGAATGCCACGAGTGTGTTCGGCTGTTATATCTGCAAAAGGTGGCTACTTTGATGAGTCAAAAATTTAGATTAAATTTTGTTAAACAAAACGATTCCATGATTTCTTTTTTATCTCCAATTGTTTATTTGTTCTATGCTTTAATTTCAGAGTACATTGAGACATTAAACTGTAAATTTCAATAAAAACTGGAAAAATGGAGGTGTTCCAAAACTTTTGACCGGTAGTGTATGTAAAATTATATTCGAGTACATAGCCTATTTTGTGGTACTGACAACTACTGTTAGTGCATACGCATAGTGCATACCGCTCATGTGTGTCCGGCTGCATAACAGCGGTATCGCACTGTGAAAATGGTCAGTGGTGCCGCACTGCGCCTCGCCACGCCTATCTGTCTGTCTGTCTCGGGCTTAACTAGGGAGAAAGTCACAACATAAATTACGATAATCTTGATTATTGTGCCAATTTGTAGTTGACAAAAGCCAACTGGAACAGGTCATTATCGCCCAACTCTAATATTACATTTGTTCTCTCCTCCAGTTCCTTGGGAAAACAGTCTGTGAATACAGGACTTATTGTTGGTACTTAAAAAAAGACTTAGGTCCTGGTTTAAAAAAAAAAACGTGGCGTTCAGAAATGGTGTTATATAACACATAGAAATGTTACTTAAATGTGTAAATGAATGCACATTATACTAAAAAAAATATGGTAGCTCAGGTTATCAACTGCACTAATGAAACAAGGGACATGGCCTAAGGGTGTTAAACCTATCCTTGTTGAAAGGAATGCATTGAGCAACTTCACCACTCGAGTTTCATCCACTGTGAAGCATGGGGCCATACTAAATTTAATGACTTTGTAAGCCTGGGCATTTACAGCAGTCTTTTTTGGGGTAACAGCAAATTAAAAATGCTACCAATTTTTTCAGTTATTGAGCTAGTGACAATGAAACTGCTGAGGAACACCTGCTCAGTTATAAAACAGGTTATTGTTCCTGTACAGTAGTCAGAAAACTGGCAAATGGTTTCCATTACAGGGCTGTAATGGTACAGTGCCTATAGTGCCTATAGTAATGTTTATGTCATGGGGCAATCGTTCAGAAACACAAAAAAGTTACATTTTTTTAAAACCACTAAAATGTTTAAAATAAATACATTAATTAATTGACTTAAATGCAATTATTCTGTTTATATATATATATATATATATATATATATATATATATATATATATATATATATATATATATATATATATATATATTTGTTTTAGGTTGACAGATACTATATGTCATAGTGTTTTTACAGCTGATTTTACTGAACTGTGATTTACAAGTTCAATTAAGGGAAAAGTTGCCTACCTGTTACCGTTTTGGTTTTGACAGGGCTGCTAGCATACTCAGAGGCCTGGTTTGACAGCTGTTTTGCCAAAGGCGCACTGCCAACTGACAACTCTTCCTCCTTCTTTTTGGTCACAGGCAAGGTTACAGGAATGACTCCTGCAGTCTGCAGCAATAGAACACAATAAATCAGTATATTAACTATTTTAATTACAATCCAATTAACTGAGCTCTTAAATGTAATAAAACACACACACAACCTTAGGGTTGGTACCTACAATAACATCATCATAATGGCATGCACTTCCATTTGCTATATTGGTCTGAAATGTCCAGTTTTGTTTAATTTTAAAAAACGATATCTGGTTAAGAAATATATGTTTGCAAGTCATGTACTCAGGTAGTGTTGCACTTGTTTGGTCATTTCATCCCTTGAAAGCGTTCTTTCCTGTCATTAACCAACCAGCTGCTTCCCCAATTACCTTTCATGCTCTGCTGAGGTGACACGACTTAGGAAGTAAAACAGTAACTCATTGCTGGGTCTAAGGCATGGAAACTGAGAGTCGCACCAAACTGCACATTTGAGACCTTTGCAGATTTGCAGACTTCTTTGCTTAGCTAAAACCACTTTAAACTCATGGAATAGTGCCATTGTTTTAAATGTTTCTTTAGTAATAGATCATTGGCTATTTATTTATTATTTAAGCCATAATACCTGACAGACACAATTTCCAGAGTACCACATACTGCATTTTTTGAGGTAGCTACTTTTGAGAGATTTATCAGTGTACTGTTTTACAACATTTATGACATGACAATAAAACTGTTAGTGATACAAAACTAGTAACAAACACCAAAGCGTGTTTTGAAGTAAACTGCACTTTAGTGTAAAGACTTTCATAAATCATTATCTTTGGTAAAAATATACTGTAGATAAATCTAAAAGGCAGTAAACTGCAACAGCACAGACAACTGTAAAGAACAAAATAATGGTTATTCAAAAAATGAACATACATTTTATTTTAATCACAAAGCACACTACTTGAAGACTGAAAACAAACACTGAATGCCAATAAAACATTTTTTTTATCTTGAATTTTAGTAAAATATTAAATAAAATATAAACATAAGAGACACAATAACTGATTTGTAAGAAAAGATATAAAGTTATAAATGGTAAATTATGGATGATCCAGTATTTCTGGTGCATTTACACTGCCCAGACCTAATATGAAAACTAAAATGATCTATTAGTGCAACAATAACAGAGTCTAGGACAAATCCTTGGCTCAAACAACATTATCTTATCTAAGCCTTTGGATCCTTGAAAGTGGTATAAATATGGATACTGGATTAAGCAAATGCAATCCTTTACTTTTAAAATGAAACATATCTTAGATTAAGAAGGCTTAAATTGTCATCTGCAAAACAAAGTAGTAAACTTAAGTATAATAACAAATGTGTTTCATGTATATGGTATAACAATATGTCATTTAAGTATATAATAGCAAGCATAAGCCTACAGAAATAGACCCAAGCAATACAGGGTAAAGGTTATGAAAGCAAAAGTAAATTAATACAAACATGCACTTTGAAGTTTTAAAAAAACTTACTGAATGTGGCTTTTTTTTGGTTAAGCTGTATAGTTATTTTAAATTAGGATTTTTTTTTCTTTTGTTCATCTACTGAACCAGATTGGGATTCTATTATGGTATGCATACCATAAAAGTGTTAAAATGACAGGAATTTCAGCATATTATATTTTCATTTCCGTCCTGCTTTGCCCTGTAATTTTTTTCTAAACATAATCATTTCATGGAGTATATGTTATCGTTGTATTACTTTTTAATATTATACATTAAGATATATATTATAGAATTAAAAATAGAATAGAATGCATGAATCCAAAATACTTTCTTGAACCACAAAAAATAATTTGATAAGATTTATTTATAATGTTCAGTCGACAAAGTGTTTTTTTTTTTCCAGAAACAAACTTAAAAACATGAGAACATTTGATTAAAAGCATTTTTATTTCTGTAAGTTATATTTTTTAAATATTTAGTTAAAATTGGGTTAAAGCAGTAGGTGTGCCTTTTCATATCAAAGCAAAACAGAAAAAAAGCCAAAACTACATGTGCACAGTTCATGGATTGTTGTTATATATTTATTTTGCAGATGACAGCATGTCTGTTGCATTATAGTAAAATGTAACAGTTCCATAAATCCCTTTTTGTGTGTCCAATACAATTGCAATACAATAATCACAACTATGGCAGCTGTCAGAAATATACAGTAGTTTAAAACGAGAGAACAAGATCCCCATTGCTGCAAAGCTGATGAATGATGGTTAGTTAGTTCTGATCTCAATACCTGTGAATGCCGGCTGCTTCCCTTTTGAGGTTGGTGAAGGAGCCAAGTGTAGAAGATGGGGTCCACATTGACTGAAATTCCCTGAACACTGGCCAGCAACACAGCACCTATAGTATAGAAAAGATACAAGGAGTTTACTATAGAATGATCTCGATTTGACTTTTAGCTAAAAATGAGTATGGTTTCTACTAGAGTGCTCATTATTTCGTACTTCATATTAGTATGAAGCAGACCATTGTACGTATTTATTTACTTATTTATGTTTATTATTTCCAAAATTCATTTCAGGGGATGGAAAGCCCCCAAAGTAGACATTGTCCAACTTTTTAAGCACAGTACAAGTATTAAAATACAGTAAGTTTTTACATTTTCTTTTGTCTTAAATTTTAATATATAAACAATGCATTTATTAAGACGTGGGATGGTGTCTGCTTCAATCCTCCAGAACTTTAAAAAAAAAAAAAAAAAAGACCCCCAAGCAATATTATAGAAACAGAGGTATAAAGTTAAAAATCAAATCCTATATTTCAGGTTATTAAAACCATAGTAAGAGTAAAACCAGCAAACCTTTCATAACTGGTCAAATTTTAAGATACTTTAAAATGTATGCACTGTACACAAATTCATAAACAGTAATATCAGTGGAAAGAGACAGGAAAAGACAGCTAAAACAATACACTGATCCTTTGCTTTAATAAAATGTTGTGCATTTAAGGATTCATTAGTCAAAAAGTATTACCTCATCACTCAACTGTTTTCATTACTTAATAATAAATAGAAATCAAAGCGAAAAGCATATAGCTGCTGTCACTAAGCTTACATGTTTTGAAAATACAGATACCATGTTTTACTAATTTGGCTACGAATACAGATCAGGTAATTTACTGACATTTAAAGAAAATATTCCAATGAATATTTCATGTTATCTGCATTTATGTACTGTAAAAGCAGATACTGTAATTCAAATGTGGTTCTTTTATAGCTTAGACCAAACAAGTGGTTATATTTTAAATTTCAGAATGCTTAAATCTAAGCAATATAATTTATTGAGCCCAGTTATTTGACTTTGTTGCAGTGCATCGAATTACAAAACATTTACACCATATTTAATGAATTGGCAGCACATAATAAACATATTCAATTTAAGCAGAAAAGCAGTTTGTTTCAATTGTGTTCAAAGTGTTTAAACGTAAAGCCAAAAATAACATTTTCTTTTGATAAATCTGTACGAAACTTGAGACTTTCCCTGGGTTTAGTTTATTCTTAAAAATTAATCTTTACCAACAATATCAGCCTGAGGTAATGCAATAGGATTCTCTCAATAATTAGTATCATGCCTTGGGGATTACATGAAACTCTCTAGTGCACTATGGAATGTTTCAATCCTGTGATAAGAGAACATTGCATTTCTTTGACAAACTATAAAGTTTAAAGAACTTCACAGTTATATCCCAAACTTTTATTGTAAACTAATAGAGCACTATTGTAATAGTTAGGGGTCAGTTTCTAAATTGCTCCACACCATGGAACTTAAACAAATCCAGCAAGATGCTGGTGCTAAGCCAACGCATGCAGAGAAACTTTTTCTACTCTGGTGGAAAATGTTGCTATCGTATATTTAGCTCACCACTGAATTTTTTTATTTTTTTTTCTCAGATAAGGCCTAAACTGAAAGATAACTTGTTATTATTGAGTGCTAAATGCATTGGATCTATACACAACTTGTATTTTGTAACCCATTTTTAAACAGTACAGACACATGTAATACATTTTGATCCAGCCAGACAACATTTATAAAAATACAGATCGCCATGCATAATTACGCCAGGAAAATTCAAGATGTATGCCTTAAAAAGTGAACTTGTTGAAACACAGAGTCTGCCACTTAGATGTGGTGTAGCAGGTGGTTATTGAGTTTACACCATGATAAGCAGATGGAGCGAGTGTGTGCCTCTTCATCGAACTTGTTTGTTTGCCTATACAGAGTGATTCCAAGTGTGTCAGATTTCTAGCCAGAGCCCAGACACCCCTCACCTACCAACCTACCCCCCTCCCAAAAAAAAAAAAATGTGAACGGGTCAAGTCATGCTCAGCTGAGATCATACGAAAAACATTCATATCATTTGGCCCAACTAACAATTTAAACAAGCATTGACACTGAATTGTCGGTCCCTGCACGGCATGACTAAATCACAGGGCTGGAGCACTAAGGGAAGTCTTACAAAACACCAGATTGTTCTGCATCTGCTCCATAGAGGGAAATGCTGCCCGACTCACACCTCTTAAAATAATAAAACACTGCTAAAAAAATAAAATACAACTGAACTAAATAGACCAGGAAAAATAAATGTAATAGCTGTGACTGTGTGCTTAAAAAGGGTTTGCCATGGAAATGAATTTTGACAGGTTTGGTTAATATTTAAGCCAAGTAGCTAAACAAAACATTACACCAACGTGTGCTATGCAGTTAATTACAGTCGCAATGACCTCATGACTGAAAGGTGTCTCAAAGTCCATATATGTTCAACAGGTGTTTGGTCAGTTTCAAAGAACGGTCAAAAATGTATTTTGCATTAGCAACCTGTTGACACAAGTGTAATATCTCAATCGTAATTTAATAAAAGCTGATTTACTGTGTTATGGAACTTGAGATCTGAGGCATGTCACTGTGTGAGAAGTACATAAATACACTTGGCCGCAGTGCATAAAGGATGCCGGCAATCAGCCCTGGATTCTGGTTTGTTTGACTTAAAACAGATCCAGTGTAAATCACAGAATGTGGAAATATATTACATTCTGCTTAAATTTAGGTTAGGAAACAATCAAAACGGTGAAAAAAGTGTGCTTGTGTTACTTTTACTCTTTGCCAAAAGAGTTCACATATCCACATTCCGAACAGGCTTTACCAATTAGCTATCCTAGGGCACTCCAATCATTTTCAGTTATATCCCTCGCTGAAGAAAGGAATCTGAAGCAGAGGTTACAGGCTGAAGTTTGCAGGGTAACAAATTAAACATGCCGGCTATACTTGTCAGTTTTTTATCGATTCTGACAAGCCAATCAGATTGCCTTGTAAAGAATCTGTTTATTATAGGGTTGGAGTGAACGTAATTTTCACTTGAACCAGTGAACCAGACAAGGGATGCAGACATATCTATCTATATCAAAATTTAACTAAAACAAATGATTAAAATGTTGTAATAGAGATACTGGTAGTATAGCTACTCCTTCCTTTTTCGGTAAGGATTTCTGTACGGTTGCTCACAAACCCTTCAAAGCTAGCAACTAATTCCAAAAAATGTGCATCTTTCATATTTATTGATAGGTTTTCAGTGCATGACATAAATCATAATTTTATTATTTTAAGAATAACTGCCTTAACCATTATTAACCTTTAATAGTAGTTCCAAACTATTCATCACTTACATCCTCTAAATCCTATGAATATACAGAAACCTATTTCTATTCCATGATTAATAGAAATCTTCATATCCACATTGCTGAGGTGCTATTAGATAACTACATTTATAATCCTTGAGTGGCCTTTTCACAATAATGTACAAATATGTATTTTTAACAAAATATGCCGTGGACATCACAGGTACAGCACAAGACTGGACATTTTATTATTACACAGGGAAAGCAGACTGGGTTTTGATTATAATAATACATCTGCTGCTGGGTATCATTGGGTATTGTTAGATGCTAACAACAATAAATATACAGTACATTCCACAGAATCAGTTCAAAGTGGCCATGATACTTTATAACAGCCCTGTGTAAACACACTTATAAAACAGGACACACTTTGCCTGTGATTTAATTTGCAATTTTCACTCCATACATCAAGTCAACGTGACGTTTGTGATGTGTTCTTGTTAAATGAATTATTTCAAGCTTCTTATGTACCAGTACATTATGGACTCTATACCAGCTGATTACTGTAAATGTAACATTACGGGAAGTGGGTAGCACAGTGTTTTTCCCCTAATGGAGCACTCCATATTCACATCTGGAAACCCAGGTTCAAGAAGGTTGAGGTCAGAGCAATTGAAAGCCACTCGTTGTCCATTAAAGGCCTGAGTAAAATTAGTTCTTGTGATGCGAAGTGAGGGGTTTAAAGCATTAAAATCCCAACCACAGTTGTCAGCAATTGGTTCTTAATCCATCTTGGCTCAAAGCAGAGTTAAAGGTAAATGTCTAGGTTGGAGAGGTCCTGTTGTGTCAACCCTATCGTTTCAATACCTGGTATTTGTTCTAAACTCTCCATCACTGATGAACTTAAGTGCTAAAACAGTGCATCACATTTTAGGTAGAAACACTGAAAGGAAAAAGTAAAAGGGTCTACATTCAGATGATGATACTTACCTTTGCCTTGCAGGACCAAGACCCTTGAAAGATTTAATTGGACATTAACATTTTGGTTGGTATTTTTCAGTGACTTAAAAGAAGCTAAGAACTTACAGGGTTAGCATTTTTTAAAGGCTGTACTTTAATACATTAGAAAATGTATCTGACTATTACAACCTGTGTATGCAGAAGAAGATACACAGCAGAACAATGCAATTGGGTAGAATTAGAGCAGCTACCTGTTACTTAAATAAAAAAATGAGGTGATGTTTCTTTTGTAGAGATATCTACAGTACTGTGTTAATTTAAACAATTGGAAAATATGTTTAAATTGCATAACAGTCTTAATTTTGTAATTAAAAAATAGATCCAACAGGTTAGTTTTGTAGCTTTTGATGCCTTTCACCTTTTGCAGACATTATTCCATATCACAAACCCACCATAAAATGCAGCACAATTTTCAGTATTTACATGGGAGACACCCAGGACTGAATGGCAAAGACTGTTCAGCAAAGGACAGAGTAGCATTGAGAAGCTTTAAAAAGCAGATTTTATTGGTATGTTATCTGGCTGTAGCCAGTGTTGCTGTTGATCCCCTTTAATGAGAACTTGCGGACATTTAAGTTAAAAATATCATGTAGCAACAAAATATGTAAATGTAAAAAGAACTAGTACATGAAAAAAACGAAATTTCTAAATATGCATAATAAAATTTGCAAAGGCAAAAGAAACAGGGGTGGTGGGGTGGGGAATAAAAGAGCATGATGTACATGGGAACACAATATTGTAATAGAGTGAAGATGAATAACTACCTTTAAGCGATTACACATTTTAACCATTTAGCAATTTGGACTTAATGGGTTCAGGCTGATGGGATTTAGTACAGATCCACTTAGTAGAGCTTTAATCGAAGCACATACATTTTTCCAACTGGCAAACTCAATGGAAAAAAGACCAAAATGTGATCAAATTATTATATTTGCAATCATATTTAATACCAATAGGAAGGGTGTGTAACATTATTAACATAGCATTACCAGTACAGTAAACCTCAACTTATTAAAACAATTAAAAATCACAACTAAAACTATTTCATGCTGAAGGGACTTTCCTTTATTATTTTGCTTCATATACATCACTGATATCATATTTTCATTATCCAACTACTGCTTTCCACAAAAATTAATTTAGAAAAACACAAATCTTTTAGAAAAATACATTACAGTTGCATTGCATTGCACTGCATTAATCAGCCTTCACATCTGGCCAGAAAAAAAAACAAACAAAATCCTTTCACAACAAGGTCATAGTGTATATTAGCTGTTAGTAAACAGTTTTATACAAGGGCAAGGCAAGCGGTGGTCTAAAATTACCTCAGAAATGTCTGAATGTACAGTATGAACAAATACATTAAACTAATAGTTTTTAGGTTTGCAGGAATACACGGCACATATTTAAAGTATTTTCAATTAATTAATTAAACCTTTCTGTTCAAAAGTAATGGCAGCCCACATTTCCACTCGAGAGGGGATGTTTGGGGTTGACTAGATAATGATAAACCTCAGTACCGCAGAAAGTCATAATTTCTTCCTCTTTTGCTTCCTATTAAAACTTCTTTGACCTCCTTGGAACATAATAATCTAAATGATGATGTGAGCTGACACGTATTAATGGTTCATGGCACGAACCCAGAATGATGATTCAGCTCAGTATATATATATATAATTTCAAAACATTTTAGAAAAAAATTCTTCTTAGACATTTAAACTGTACCCGTAACTTCAGAATACAATTAAAGTATTTTTTTTTTTCCTTTGTTGACTTTGATCTTTAATAACCAGAAAGAAAGAGCTAATGCATTTTTCTGGAAGAGGCTTAGTTTAGGGGATATAATTACAGGCTTTCTATACAGAAAAATAATTTATGGAACCCCCTACATGTACAAAGACCAACTCTTGAAAAGTAAAGAGCAGAATATGTCAGCAAGACAAAATAAGAGTACTTGTTGCATATCATGGCTGAAAAAAACAATAACAAGTTTCTTTAAAAAAAAAAAAACTGGAGGAAAAGAACACTCTCGATGCAGATATGACAATAAATCATTTAAAAAACACTTGTTCTGAGATAGGTGTTACTAATAATTGAGAGCTAAAGAGACACATAGTTGGCCAGGGGAGTGATCCAAATAGTAATACACTGCTCCCTTCAAAGTTGACTTCTGGTAAAGTGTTTTCTGTCTAGACTTGCACAATCCATAGAGAATTTCCATACAACACAAATGGAAGGTTGAAGCCATTTTACTGCGATAATATGGGTCTGGCATGCAGTAGAGTTCTATCCATAAGATAAAATAAATGAAATTAATTAAAAGGTCTCCAAACCTCTTAACTCTCCTCAAGATGGTAACGCTTCCAATCCACTGAAGGACTATGTTGTCAATTTGTTATGACGGTTTTACATAAAGAAGAGCCTTTGGGAGATGTTTCAAAATACTCAATGAAATGTAATAAATTAAATGATAAATGTTTCAACTGGAAGTCTTTAACAATATCTTACAATCAAAGGCTTCCAGTTGAAACATTTGTCATTACATTTATTAAGTTGTTTTTCAAATTTAAACAAAGCATGACTCCATGGGAAGGCCTATTGTTCGGCTGTGGGAAAACCAATTAAGCATCACAATGTTTAACCATACTCAGCCCTATTCACAGTCTAGAGCAATTTCAATAATATCAAACATTTTAAACAGACCCAATTACACAGGCCACTCTTCATTCAGGAAGCTATTACATTGGAGTTCACGTTTCTGTTTCAAACTAATTTTCAGCCTGGAGGGAATAAGGAGAATCACGGTCAAGAAATGGTACTTGATTTATGCAAGCAGCTCTGGTAAATACTGGTACCATATATCAAGGGGTGCAAACATCAAGACACTGTGTAAGGGAAATGCAAATGCACGCAAAATATAATATTATTTTTTTATTGGGGTGCGCATGTATGAGAAGCTTAGACTCATGAGAGATTTGGTATTTCACTTTTGATAATGTCCCCTGTGGTTTTGTTGAGTTTCACGTTCTGTTTCTATGTATTTAATACTGGAATCTTGCGCTTTCATGGCCTACTGTATATACAGGAACGTTTTTTTTTGGTCTCAAATGTTTTGCTGGTTAAATGTTTAATTCCATCTTCTTTGTAAATGATACAAAACTGGTTGTACTGTTCCTCTTAACATATGTAACCTGTGTGGAGTATTTGCATCCAAAAGGACCTGGAATGTAACTTTTTTTCTAATGTGGGGAAAGATAAGCCTTGTCTACAATTGAAAGAAGCTCAAATTACACAGAATGAGCTTTTAACAAGGCCACATAAGTCCTAAAAGTTCAATACAAGTACATTTGCTTAAACTTACAACAAGTGATGGTAATTAAAATATTCTATAATAAAGCATTTCCTATTGAATTCAATTGCATGTAAACATCAATTCTTGACAAATTCCAAACTTTATGGGACCAGAATCGATGGGGTGCTTGGTACTTGAATCATTAAAAGCTTATTTTATATATATATATATATATATATATATATATATATATATATATATATATATATATATATACACACACACACTACTAATCACATTCATTTTACATTATTTTCAAGATTTGTCTGGTTAACAAATGATGATGCACCTTCTATTCCAGCCATGTCAAAGAATTCACTTTAATAGAATTTTCTTCAAAACAAACACTGAACATGGCAGAACAATTTGCAAACCAAACTAGATATTGGGCGCAAGACATGACAAAAAAACAGACAATTAAAACACACCTACAGAAAGAAACAGTTTTACTCACTTTTGCCTAAACTAACAAACACAACCTTCTTTAAACAAAACAAAACTGAATGACGGAAGGGGGATAACTAGTCTGCATAATATATCTACTTATTGTAACAATACACAGTACTGTGCAAAAGTTTTAGGCAGGTGTGAAAAAATGCTGTAAAGTAAGAATGCTTTCAAAAATAGACATGTTAATAGATTATATTTATCAATTAACTAAATGCAAAGTGAGTGAACAGAAGAAAAATCTACATCAAATCCATATTTGGTGTGACCACCCTTTGCCTTCAAAACAGCATCAAGCATCAATTCTTCTAGGTACACTTGCACACAGTTTTTGAAGGAACTCGGCAGGTAGGTTGGCCCAAACATCTTGGAGAACTAACCACAGTTCTTCTGTGGATTTAGGCAGCCTCAGTTGCTTCTCTCTCTTCATGTAATCCCAGACAGACTCGATGATGTTGAGATCAGGGCTCTGTGAGGGCCATACCATCACTTCCAGGACTCCTTGTTCTTCTTTACGTTGAAGATAGTTCTTAATGACTTTCGCTGTATGTTTGGGGTCGTTGTCATGCTGCAGAATAAATTTGGGGCCAATAAGATGCCTCCCTGATGGTATTGCATGATGGATAAGTATCTGCCTGTACTTCTCAGCATTGCGGAGACCATTAATTCTGACCAAATCCCCAACTCCATTTGCAGAAATGCAGCCCCAAACTTGCAAGGAACCTCCACCATGCTTCACTGTTGCCTGCAGACACTCATTCGTGTACGCTCTCCAGCCCTTCGGCGTACAAACTGCCTTCTGCTACAGCCAAATATTTCAAATTTTGACTCATCAGTTCAGAGCACCTGCTGCCATTTTTCTGCACCCCAGTTCCATGTTTTCGTGCATAGTTGAGTCGCTTGGCCTTGTTTCCACGTCGGAGGTATGGCTTTTTGGCCGCAAGTCTTCCATGAAGGCCACTTTTGACCAGGCTTCTCCGGACAGTAGATGGGTGTACCAGGGTCCCACTGGTTTCTGCCAGTTCTGAGCTGATGGCACTGCTGGACATCTTCCGATTGCGAAGGGAAGTAAGCATGATGTGTCTCATCTGCTGCAGTAAGTTTCCTTGGCCGACCACTGCGTCTACGGTCCTCAACGTTGCCCGTTTCTTTGTGCTTCTTCAAAAGAGCTTGGACAGCACATCTGGAAACCCCTGTCTGCCTTGAACTTTCTGCCTGGGAGAGACCTTGCTGATGCAATATAACTACCTTGTGTCTTGTTGCTGTGCTCAGTCTTGCCATGGTGTATGACTTTTGACAGTAAACTGTCTTCAGCAACCTCACCTTGTTAGCTGAGTTTGGCTGTTCCTCACCCAGTTTTATTCCTCCTACACAGCTGCTTCTGTTTCAGTTAATGATTGTGTTTCAACCTACATATTGAATTGATGATCATTAGCACCTGTTTGGTATAATTGTTTAATCATACACCTGACTATATGCCTACAAAATCCCTGACTTTGTGCAAGTGTACCTAGAAGAATTGATGCTGTTTTGAAAACAAAGGGTGGTCACACCAAATATGGATTTGATTTAGATTTTTCTTCTGTTCACTCACTTTACATTTAGTTAATTGATAAATATAATCTATTAACATGTCTATTTTTGAAAGCATTCTTACTTTACAGCATTTTTTCACACCTGCCTAAAACTTTTGCACAGTACTGTATATATATAGAATATAACTTACACTTTTAATCATACAGTTGTATACCAATAGCCTAAAATATATTATAAGCATTCCCACTAACTCAACTTCCATTTTACCTAAAGCCTTATATAATAGGCACATGCCGCACAGTGATGCCTCAATCGGTCACTTCCTATCACGTTGATATTCCCTCACAGAGAGCTTTATTTCCTGAAATTGTGTATAAATTACTACCACAACCTTAGATTTAGATCAATACAATGCACTGATCATCAGAAGAAAATCCAAACAAACCCATCTGGCTAGCCAACCTAAAATATGTCCTTGCTATTTAAAATGGTAATTTACAATGATTATTTTGACTGTATTCTAACTCATCCTTGCACGTGTATATCTATATAGGAATAGTGTTGATTGTGTCCATATACATATGGCTATATATGTATATTTAGGAGCTATTAATATTAACAAGTACAAGTTGATGTCTATTTCTGAGCTGAAGAATTAAACCCAGTAGGTAAGTCCCAGGTCATGCCACACACACAGTTTGACTAACGTTCCAAGAACTCAATCCCCTGGGTTACACAAATGTACCATAAGAGTAATGAGGGTTACTACTGTGTTGAAATAAACTGGCCTGTGGCTGATTTGTGGAGTAGTTCAAAGCAACGTGATCCTGCCCTCCTTTTACAACTTTTTTACATAATGTAGCTATCAATATGTGGAACAGTTTCTTTTATAAGCTCTTAGCAGGGAGGAGAGAGGGTACACCTTGTTACGGGCAGACCTGCATACAGCCTTCTGTCTTTCACACAAAGAACATATGGAAAGGTTAGAAGGATCTAAAAGTAGCAAACGAATACAATACCCAGCCATAACGTCTTTAATGCAACAGACGAGTATGTTTATTTTTATTTTTCTCTTCACTCAACAAATATGGCGCACCAGCTTGTAGCATGCAATGGGTCTCAATAAATAAATGAAAAATCCACCTATGACAGGGCATGCCCCTTGCCACTGCAGTTATCAAGACTGGCAACATTTCCTTTGGGAGCCCTCAGGCAGTTTAAAGGACTAAGATGGTACGGTAAAAGTCAGAATCTGGCCAATCTTAAGTTTTACCGGTAAATGTCAACATTTACCAAATATGGGGGTAAATGTCCGAAATTATGAATAAATAGATTGCTTTTGAGACATTTAGGCTACCGGTTTACCAAAGCTTACTGGTAAATGCAGGTATATCATTGAATAATCTATTTAATCCTGCATATAAATGGTATTATTATTATATTATTTCTGCATACATATTTTCCATTAATGAAAAACATTAATGTCGAAGAATATATGTATTTCTGCATACACATTTTTCATTAACAAAATCATCATTAATGAGCTTACAGTAATGCACAATTACGCAATTCAAACTAGTTCAACCTGGTACTGAACAATATTGTGATCCACTTATGTAGAACAACCAACATTCTGGTAAATGTGCGTATAAAACAATTCACAATGGTGTTGAAGGATATTGTACTCCAAATACGTAGTAGTTTGATGAAAAATAACACTGTTAAATGCAAATTAAACCATTTAGGATCTTTGTTTTTTCAACAGAAAATCACACTTTGGTTATGACACCAAATGTCACAAAGACAGGCGGTGAATTGATATATTTACTTATTGCAGCATGGTAGACTCTTGTTGCACTTGGAGTTACACAGGACTCCTGAAGCCTTACAATGCACGGAAGCGATTATAAAGACATTCGGTCATTAGCCAAAGGCACTTGGTTAGGCTGTTCTTGAGATTTACCAGTAAATTTCCTAAGTAAAGCGTTATCATGTTTATTTCGGACATTTACCAGTAAATCTCAAGATTTGCCAATATTCTGACTTTTACTGCAACATATACACTACAGGCTATGGTTGCCTTATTTCTGTTATACAGTTCACTTCTCCATTGCATGCTTAATCCTACTGCAATTTATCAGACAGTGTAATAAGTGTCTGAAAGCACTACCTGCTTTATTGATGTTACGTTATCTAACTTTAAACTCTAAACCCTATCTACTACAAACCAGTTGAGAGCCTGAAACTTTAACTAGTAGGCTCAGTGTTGAAAGATGTTTTACTTTACTATAAAGCATTGCAGACTTAAAAAGCAGCAGGGCAAAAATGGCCATTTATCCTGTGTACATCATACATCACTCTATTCTAAAACATATTCATTACTTTCCACTATGACAACACTGCTATAATAATTAAAGAAAGCATTTACAACTAGGAGCATGAAGAGATTAACACCTCACCTAATACTCTGATAGCTGTTGGTGCAAAACATCAGGGGTGAACCTTCCAGACCTGCCTTCTGTAACACCTAATTTATTAACATGTGGACACACTTCAGCGGAAGGCGTCCTAGTGTAGAGCTGTTTCATCATGCAAAACTCTACTAGTAATCTAGAGAAATGTACTGAAACTGAGACCAGGGGGGGTGTATGCTAGAAAAGATCTTGTTTCAATAATAATTAAAAAAGATACATAGATTAGCAGATTATATCGGTTGAACAGCATAGTTTGGTTAACAATATTATCAGATATTCTCAAACTATGAAAGAAAGAAAATAACTACAATTATTACTAAATGTTACTTGTTTTTTCTGTTCTTTTTTTTTTTTAAATACAAGACCAGTATGTTTTTCCAAGCTATAACATACATTTCATTCTTAGTTTTGTGAAATTACTTTTAAAATATATACCCCCTGCCACAGACATACTGTACATAGCAGATATAACATAAAGGATAATTCTGTTTAGTATAACATAGTTTTGTAACAAAATATCCATTCAAGTATCATCTATTTCGAGGAAGCAGGAAAACATCTCATTAGCCCAGCTAATCAGTGGCGATGTCAGATGTAGAACTCTCAATGACTTTTCCTAAAGAATATCCATAACAAGTATCAATCTGATGAGTGGTTCTCAGCTGCAAGTGTACACAATGTAGGGAGGTACAATACATAATGTATTGGTGCCACCAGTACATCAATACGTATTATGTATATGGATCCCCTGATGGAAAATAGCAGAACAAGCAAACCAAAATACTAAGCAATCTACTGTATTTGAGTTGTATATGCTAGGTCGAAACGGTGGGAATATCAAGGGGGAAAAAAACTTAAAAACTGTAATTGCATTATTCATGCACAATTATTATGTTTAACACTGTTTAATTACTACAGAATTGCATGTGCTTTTCATATAAACCTACACATGCAGAATGGTAATTAACATGTAAGTAACTGTCTACCAGGCAATGGGAAAACAGGATGTGTCAATGGCTAAGTTTACAACGACTTTTGGCACCCAGAACTGAAAGTACTATAGTTTTCTAGATTTTGGAAATTCACGTTCCACATGTCTAACACCTGGAGGAGGTAGGCAAGTGTCAATTTGGTGACATTATACACTTCCTTATCTCCTGTAATCCCATTGCAATTCTTGTGATAAGAAATGCTTATCCCATAATTTATGGGATAATGCAAGGGCCAATGAAATTCAGAATCAAAAAAAGAGCTACATCAGTGCTTCCCCAAAATTGTCAAAAGCACATTTAGGAATTTCACAACAGACTTCTCTGAATAATCTCAAACAGATTAATCTGTTTGTACTGTAAATGTTTTTATAAATATAAAATTACAAATTCAATACATAATAATTGTTTAACCTATCTTTGAAAATGTAATTGATTTGGAGTTAAGAAACTGTAACAGGGGGAGTGTGGGTGAGTCACCGATGCACACGGACCCAGAGGAGTTTATTTGAGATGCCCCACAGACACACAGTTTTATTTTGGTTACCAACAATGGTATTTTATTTCTGTGTTTGTTGTGCTTTTGCCACAGTCCTTTCAGCACATGCAAGTGTCAGTTAAATAAACAGCAAACTGAGAAAACCAAGTGATGAAAGTAAAAAGGAAAACAAAACACTGTAAACCAAACTACAAAACAAATACTGCTTTACCAGGGTCTCGCTACCTCCGCTACTCTCCGAGGTGCGATTTGTGAATGATGCTCCCCTTATTCCTCACTACGGACTATAGGTTTGCCCAGAACCCCTCTGAGCTAACTTACTTTATGGCTTCATCATTTAACTAACTTCCTTCTCTGTCATAAAATCCCATTCCCTTTATGATTAATTAGGTATTTAATTTCTGTGTGAAATTACTTTATGGCTCTAAGTTCAATAGTAATGAACAAAATGTGTAAGCTTTAACTCTCCTAGGATCTTGTGTTTTTTCTTACCAAATATTATTTTTTGTGTTGTAAGTAAGGGGTGTGTGAGGATCGTACAGAAAATCTGAACTACTTCGAACAAGCCCTAGAGTTATATTTAAGAGAACTGCTGACATTTTACATGTGTAATGATTGGAATTGGTGTTAATTAATAATAGGTTTATTTATTGCTTTTCCACGTGTGCCAGTGATGGTAAGAACACAGGTAGAACACTTCGGCAGTGCTTTATTGTGAAATCTACAAACATGGCATACTAAAGAGAAAGCAAGCAAGATTATCTTTTGTTAGGAGAAATTCCGTGCTTTAAACTTTTTTTTAAACCAAACTTTGTAGTCGTTAGTGTAGTCAGTCCTTGTATAGATCTTATAGACTGTGTGGTCCAGTGGTTAAAGAAAAGGGCTTGTAACCAGGAGGTCCCCGGTTCAAATCCCACCTCAGCCACTGACTCATTGTGTGACCCTGAGCAAGTCTCTTAACCTCCTTGTGCTCCGTCTTTTGGGTGAGACGTAATTGTAAGTGACTCTGCAGCTGATGCATAGTTCACACACCCTAGTCTCTATAAGTCGCCTTGGATAAAGGTGTCTGCTAAATAAACAAATAATAATAATAATAACTTACACAACTTCCCAGTACGGGTACGTAACCAAAGTAACTTCAGCAGCTGTCTTCTACAGCCACCTCTGCTGCCTTCAAATTCCGCCTGTTGCTGACCCGAGCACAGGCACTCTTTATTTGTACTCCTTCTGTATATTCTCATTCTCTGTTCTATTCCGATTCTCTAGCCAAAGCTTCTGCCGGATTGTATCCTGTCAGGGCTACCAGAGGAATATAAGAGCATCACTATTATGGGATTGACCCTCTCCCACAAGACCCTCCCCCAAACAATCAAAGAGGTCCAAGCAACACACCCCTGCTCAACCTCTTTGTGTCATCGCCATGATTGGCATGCGGGGCAAACAGAAATACCGATCCCACCCTGAAGAATCACGCATGCGCCTGATAGCCAGCACAGGTCTCCCCTGTCACATACCCTCCCCCTCAGAATGGCATGACCAGTCCATTCGCAAATCCTACAATCCCATGCCTTCCCAGGATAAAAAATCTGCATTTTGATACAATTTTCCTGCTCGGTGGACTACCCTGAAGACATAGGGCTGCAGTGCCAAGTACCACCATGTGAGCCTGGCGTTGTTGTCTTTCATGCGGTGAAGCCATGCTAAGGGTGCATGATCTATGACCAGGGTGAAGTGTCGCCCCAGGAGGTAGTACCGAAGTGCTAGAAGTGCCACAACTGCCCACTTTAAGGCCAGGCACTCTTTCTTGATGGTACTATACTTTTTCTCACAGGGAAGGAGCTTCCTGGTGATATACAGGACCAGGTGCTCGCTTCATCCACACCTCCTAAGACAGCATTGCCCCAAGACCTGTCTCTGATGGTGGGTGAACCTCCTACTGGAATCCGGACTGCACAGCACTGGCTTGCTACACAGTCTCCTCTTCAGAGCAAAAAAGACCCTCTGACACGGCTCCATCCACCAGAGTGTATTTAGGGCAGCCTTCCGGATGAGGTCCGTCAAGGGAGCAGCGAGCATGGAAAAGTTTGGGATGAACTTACAATAATACAGTCAGCACTCGGATATCCATTACTCAGTACTGCTGTACTATACTGCTGGGCATGGTAACAAATTGGTATAACCCGAAGGGGGTCGAAAACGCTGTACCCCTTCGTTAAATCCAGCATCGTCATAAAGTGAGCTGTGCCTAAACGCTCCAGCAATTCACCTACCCGGTTTATGGGATAAGCATTGAACTTCGATTTTTCATTGACTCGCCTAAAGTCAATACAAAACCGAGTCGATCCATCTGGCTTATCCACTAAAACAATTGGACTATTCTAGTCACTCTGGGACTCTCCTATTACTCCCAGCTCAAGCATTTTGTCACTCTCCATTTTCACAACCTATCTTTTACATTCGGGTATACAGTTGCGCCCCAGTTGGCCCCAGTTGCGCAAGTCACTTTCAATGAATTTGCGCGATATGCTTTTTAAGGTTTTATTAAAACGCTCCACCAAACCATCAGTCAGGGGGTGGTAAACTGATGTCCTAATGGTCTTAACCCTTTGCAGTCCATTTATTAAGTGCGCGTCAGGCGCGTCAGGTCCAATTTATTTTCACACACGCAGTTCATTTTAGATGCGCTGTTTAAAAGTATTTTTTTCCACAGTCAAACGGGTTTAAAAGGCCCTGCATATCAACAAAGCACTCACTAAGCATCTCCAACCCCGCCCCACCCTTTCGTTCGCTATCGCTTTCACATATGCTAAGAAATAAATAATAATAATAATAGTCGTACATACCGATCAATCATCTCCTGATCACTCGTTTTATCACCAAACTCCTCAATAATGCGATCCAAGTCATTATTTTATTACTATAACATCTCAAAAAAGCTCTGCAAATGTCTGTGATAGTCTCTGTGCGCTGATTCAGTAGCAGCCAGCTTGTTTCCTTATAACCGCCCCTATGTGATGCCAGGGGCAAGTATGACTATTCATGAGATATGCCTTTTTTATTTTTTTTTTATCTGCTTGTCTCGGCTCCTGTCACTCCCACTTGGCCATTGAATGGTTTTCTTGGCTTTTTCCGGAGAAAAAACGACTAGAAACCCACTTTTTGCGTTTTTTTGATGATGTCGGACAGGGTCCGACAATGGACCGGATAGGAATAATTGCAATGTCGGACCAGGTCCGACATAGGACCGCAAAGGGTTAATCCTCAAAAGCTTACATGTTTCGTGGACCAACAGGGACATAAAATTGATACCTTGGTTGGTCATCATTTCCCGGGGAATACCTACCCGGGAGAAAACCCTTCACAAGCTTGTTGGTAACAGACTTAGCAGATGTAGAACAGTGGGATGGCCTCTGGATAATGTGTAGCGTAATCTAGAATGACCAATAGGTGCGTGTATCCCGCTGCACTCCTCTATCCATTATAACCAGATAAAGTGTGGAATGCGTGGCGCGCGTCTGGGCTAGACCACCCAACCACTAACCACAGCTGCTTGGTCAAAGAGCTGGCCCAGCACATCGTCACCTCCTTGCTCAAGGTCAGGTCGGTTCCGAGCGGAGGCAGAAGTACCAGGCCCCTGTGCTGGCTCCTCCGCCTCCCCTCAGAACCTTCACCAACCGCTCCCACCTGAAACTGATCGGATTCCTGTTTCGTTTTTCGGGGCTTAAATCTATGGCAAAACCAAGCCGAGTCGTGGAAGGGGAAGATATCTCCAATTACTTCCGGGGCAGTCACAGCAGCCAACCAATCTTTGAACTGCTTGCAGTCCCGCCCCAGAATGACAGGCACTGGCAAGCGAAGGCACAACCCCACTTGTACTCACGTCACTGTCGGCCCAATTTTGAAATTCACTGAGACCTTAGGATAGGTATGCATCCCCATAAACATATTTAATATTAACCTGTCCCATTACTTATTTATGCCCCGGTGAGATTAACCCTTATTAGAGACTGGCCACACCCTGAATCCAAGACAGCCTGGGTTTGTGTACCATCCAAAACCCGTCTGCTGGAGTGACTGAGGTAATTGAACATTCTTACCTAGATGGATGAGGTCATATTCCATGGCGGGGCAATACCGATCAATGTGGGCCAGGGACCCTTGGCATGTCCAACACATCAGTGGACCTGGTTCTAGCCATGAAGCTTCCAGTGGAGGTCTGAACACCGAAGCCATTAATGGAGCTCGACGGTAGGGTGACCACTGAGACCCGGTCCGACACCGCCGAAGCCGTGGGTAGCCCCAACCAGCCCCAAGTTCTTGGGCGGGAGTTCCCAGCCACACCATGCAAATACCTGTGCCCCAGTCCCTTCGCCCTCCTTTGGGCAACTTGCGGGCTTGAGGCTGGAGTACCAGGGTTTCCAGGCGGCTTGGTGGGCGTTGATTATGTTGCTCTGTATCGTTCCGCCAATTGGACCTGCTCCGTCCAGAGTTTTGGGTTTCGGGTTCCTGGCGCAGAACCCACAGACAAGGTCCCGGGAGCCAGACATTCCAGAAAATGCTCCACCACGATGACCTCCACCATCCTATCCTTGGTAGTTGCATCCGGGTTCAGCCAGACCACCGCATAATCCCTGAGTCAATGGGCAATCACCCGGGGATGTTCATCAACGGCGAAGACATCCTCCCGGAATTTCTTCCTGTAGCCCTCCAGTGTAGCCCCCACTCGATTTAGGATAGCCGCCTTGACAGAGGGGTAGTCCATCAAGGCTGCAGGGGACAGGGTTCTTGCTGTCACCTGTGCCTCCCCTGTTAACTGCGGCAGGAGGTAGCTAGCCCACCTTGCCTGGGGCCACTGGCCCTCGAACATGTCCAGGTAGGCTTCTGGACAGTCCTCTGCCGTCATCTTAGTTGGCCTCTGCATTCTCCGATCAGGGGCATCGACCCCCGTGCCTTCCTGTCCCCTCTGCACTGCTGGCATCAGTGTTTGGTGAAGGAAGTCCATCATCACAGCAAACTGTGAGGCGTCCATTTAAGTCCACTTGCTTTGCAATGCTGTGGTTTGGCAGAGCCAGTGAATCCCAGTGTTTTTATTAATATAAATTACAAATTCAATACATAATAATTGTTATAAATGTAGTTAAGAAAGAATTTGGAGTTAAGAAACTGAAACAGTGTGGGTGAGTCACCGATGCACACGGAGCCAGAGATGTATATTTGAGATGTCCCACAGACGCACGGTTTTATTTCGGTTACCAACAATGGTATTTTATTTCTGCGTTTTCTTGTGCTTTTCTCACAGTCCTTTCAGCACATGCAAGTGCCAGTTTAATAAACAGCAGTGAGAAAACCAAATGATGAAAGTAAAAAGGAAAACAAAACGCTGTAAACCAAACTACAAAACAAATACTTTTTTACGCAGGATCTCGTTACCGCCGCGATTTGTGAATGACGCTGCCTTATTCCTCACTACGGACAATGGCTTTGCCCAGATCCTCTCTGAGTTACCTCTGTGTGTCATTGCCATGATTGGCAGGTGGGTCAAAAAGGGCTGCAGGATCACGCAAGTGCCCAATAGCCAGCACATGTCTCCCCTGTCACAGAAACATACATCTTTTATCAGACATACTTTGTTTAACTTGAAATTCATATTCCAGTCAAGCTACTGATTTTATTATTGCTTAGTAAGGGTATTAACATGAATCACATATTAAAAGAACATAGTTAAAAAAAATTAAAAAAAACTTTAATGGAATTCATAGCAATAGCCTGTTGGCACAACATAGATTTGCACCTCACATTAATGGTATGGTTCTTATGATGAGTGACATCAGAAATATTAGCATAACCCCTTTTTAAACCACTGATGCGCCACTTAGAAGTTTGTAGCAAACCCATGTCATAATAAAACAGGACAGGGCCAAGTGGATTTATTTCAGGAATAGCAGCGCTACAATCATCTCATGCTACTATACATTTTTGTTGTACACATAGCCAATTTTTGATATCATTCATGTTGTTTGCAATTAAAAAAAAACACTGCAGCTGACTGTGTCAGCTCTAAAGACAAAATTGTTCAAAATCTTTTCCTTTGCAGAATGCTTGAGGAATGGAAAAAAGTCTGCAGCATGTTGGATAACAGATCTTACGTAAAATAATCTATAAACCTTGTTCAGGTGCTGATTTATTTTCTTTGGAAGTTAGAGACAGTCATGAAATTCAAATTTGACTTAAAACTAATAGCTAAACGCTGTTAACACTTTAAATAAAAGTCAGCAAGTATTGCTGTAAAAATAAACCTCTGCTTTTTTCGAGCAAATGTTATGGGAATACACAGAATCAAGTCACGCAATTTAATGTTAAACAATACTCTTGGCTGAACTACTTCACAGCAGGAAATTGTTGGATGTCTGTTGTAAACTTGCTCCAGAGTGGTACGTAAATGTCACATGAAGTAGATTACGTTTATGCACTGAAGAGAATTTTCCTTCTTTAAGTGTTTAATACTAATCTAATTTTGAGAATTAGCACAAGGAATTTGATCTGAATATACTTTGTCCAGATTTGCTACTGGTAATAACTTAAAAGTCAAAGAACAAGCAACGTCTATATATAGTGATTCTACTGCCATTTTAAATACCTTAAAAATATTGATATATTTAAAACAGAGATACAAAATTGACTACAGGCAAGAATAAAAAATGGTTCATAACGTCAACGGTACTCTAAAATAAGCACTAACTGTAAAACACTTGACAAAAAAAAGAGGTATCCGAAGTACAAAATTGCAGAGAAAACAGAACAAAGCAATAATGAAGATAAAGTGACGCTTCTGGCTCACCCAGCTATGAACTATGTATAATGCTTTTATATTTCTGATTAAATCTCTGGCTGTGAATTTAACATTGCATTAACTCCTTTGCTGTGGCTTGAGCCTGTCTAGTGAGGATTGTCTTTCTTAGACCGTCAACATTTTTGCACACTGCCCCCTCGTCCAAAGTGAAAGAGTCAGGATTATTTGAGTAACTGGCAACAGGATATGATTCGTCAGCCCAACCATTCTGAAACAACTTCAGAGAATATATGAATTACTTGTATGACTTCTCATAGATAAGATTTTGAAATCAAACATATGTCTTAATTTTTTTTTTTTTTTTTTAAGATTACTACGTATCTTAATTCTGTAGATAGGTTTTTTTTTTTTTATTCCTTCGCCATCCTGTGTGCATTGCACTTAGGCAACAAACAAACAAAAAACATCCTTAGACAAATACCATTTTAAAAAAATACTCCAAAGTGGTTAACTTTCTTGTTTACTGTTCACATGACAACAATGTTTTAATCAGCCTATCAGTGCGTCTGCACTGGCTTTTCTGTGACCTGTACTGTACAGTAGGAGCTGGGACAAAGTCAGTTATTGCATTGTTATTTTTCATAGTTTTCAGCATTGGAGGTAAAATACCAAAAATGGACGACAAAGCAAAAAAAGCAAAGTATATTTCGGCTGAGGATCGTGTCATGAAATTTCCCAAAGAAACTTTACATGCAGATGGAGGTAAATTGTTTTGCACACCTTGTATCGGTGACTTTGGAGAAAATACGATAGATCGCTATTTAGCTTCAGAACCACACATTAAACGAAAGGCTACTACAGAGGCTGCTAAACAGAATGTAAAACAAATAACAGCTTTCAGAAAACAAATTTGAAAGTCAACGCAGACAAAAAATATTCCTGTCAGTTTGTAACCAAGTTAAATCAGTACTACAGGTATGATCTAGCACAGCCACCTCGCTTCAAACAACCTGCTGCTTACTTTTTAAACACAGTTAGAATTTTAGACCAGAATAGGCATGTTTTCTTTCTTTTGACTCGGTACTAATAAAATAAATTCCTGGATGGGACAAACAACATGATAACAAATGTGTAGCACATATGGTCTTTATTAAACAATGCCAGATGCCCTTGAGGGTAACTGAGCTTTGGGACTATTTCAAATCGATTTCCACCTGTATAACTTGGCAAAGTGTTGCCATACACTTCCAATCAATTCAGTGGATGCAGAACGTGCAGTCTCAATGTATGGGCAAGTCTTCACACCAGAGACAGAGAATGTCAGCAGCATAGCCCCATGACATCAGCAAGCTTGCCTTTAACAAATGACAGCACTCCGTTTTAGTAAGCCCCTTCCACACACAAACCTCGTTTGATTAATTGATTAATTGTTGCTAATCGGGAGATGGTCACCTGTATAAAAGCCTGAAGCTTTTGTCTGCTAAATAAACAATAATAATAATAATAATAATAATAATAATAATAATAATAATAATAATAATAATAATAATAATATTTTGAGTTGGTGACTTGTTTTTGTTTATTATTTTATTTTGCTCTGTGTGCATTGTTTTTGTTCAAACCTTTTTATTTTTGTGTTTAAATAAACACAGCAGCACTGCCGCGCCTTTGCCCCCGCAGTACTGTCTTGTCTGTTTATGTTCCTGCATCTGGCCTGACGTCACCACACAGCTATCCGTGTCAGAGATGTCATGAGGTTTTTATTCCTCAAACTAAGCATGTAGTGAAGACCAAACCAGTCCGAGTTAGGTCTATAACCAGACACCTTTACAAATCAATGGTTTCAAGCAACAGTACAGCTATAGTTTAAAGCCAATATCTTGTAGCGTTACGTCTTTACCATCCAAATATCACATGACCTCAATATAGCAGCCATGGAGTTTCCATAATGTTGAAAATATGAAGTTACTAGTTGAAATGGTTAGGGGTTAGTAGTAGCTTCATCCAAGCTCCCCTTGTAGGAATGCCTAAATACACTGCTTCTGAAATGCTATGCATATA
The DNA here is from genome assembly GCA_030684275.1 of Acipenser oxyrinchus oxyrinchus. NCBI lineage: Eukaryota > Metazoa > Chordata > Actinopteri > Acipenseriformes > Acipenseridae > Acipenser > Acipenser oxyrinchus. The sequence continues at coordinate 16,447,641 of CM060249.1, read as the reverse complement.
AAATTAGAGGTCATGTATGTATAACAAAGCTATCATTTCACTTCACATGCCTGACGCTTCTCTGGTGAGTCTGCCGATTTTCACGCTGCAAAGATGTGAATGTGTGGAATTTCACTTCTACAGGCCAAAGCATAATTTTAATAATGACACAGCTGCATGATTATTTTATATAAAGTTGCTTACAGTATGACATTCAGTTTGTATATTCCACAAGACACCAGGGGCAGGATTTTCAAAAAACTGTGTCATTGCATCGAACTCGTGGTATAGTAACGAGAGCTTTAGTAGCAAGTGATTTTCAAACGAAATGCGTTAATTAAATAAATCTGTTATTGCTTTGAAATTGAGTCGATGAGGTCATTAATGAACGCATTTCTCATTGCACCGACTAGCGGGGAGGCATGCCTTGATTTAGTCTTTTCAAATAACAAAGACAGAATAACTAAAAACAGAGGTTAGAGAACCATTGGCAAACTCAGATCACAACATGGTCTTATTTGAAGTGCTAGTTAAAACCCCAAAACTAACAACTAAAGCTAAGGTTTACAATTTTAAAAATTAAAAAAAGAACTATGAAGGAATGAAACAGTGACTAACAGAAGTTGATTGGAGTAAAATAGAGAAAATATCAATTTTTCAAAAATGTAGTACTAGAGGCGCAAAACAATTACATCCCAAAACTAGACACATCAAAATCTAAAACAAAATGGCCCAAATGGTTTAATAGATCAATTTAAAAAAATATTCAGAGTATGCAACATCGACAATGGATAATTGCAAAGCATATAACATGGTTTATTAAAATTTCCAGAAAGCTTTTGACAAAGTCCCACATAAAAGATTAATTCTCTAACTGAGCGCAGTAGGGATTCAAGGAAATGCATGCACATGGATTAGGGAGTGGTTAACAAGTAGAAAACAGAAAGTAAAAATCAATTAAAAAAAAAAAAAAAAGAAATTAGCTCTGGTCCTGTACTCTCTCTCTCTCTGAATCGTCAGCTGCGGTCTGTTAAATTTCTGTTTCAAGGTGAGATAGATACTGTTTCATTAACTAAAACCCTCCTTTTTCAAGTGCAAATTAACTCCTGATAAATTATGACAATTAACATGGATTTGCTTTTAAATTCCCACGCATGCAAAAGAAATAATCGCAAGAAGCACTGCTTGTTAAGATATTAACATTAACTCAGAAATCAACATCATTTTGGAAATCCCATTAGAACGATTATTTAATAACGAAATAGGCATAACGACCACTTGAAAATGCCAAAATCAATGCTACATGCTGATTTCTTGATTAACACTGGAGTTATCATTTATGACCTTTTGAAAATCCTGCCCAAGGACTTTGTGACAAAGATGCTGGTTCAGGTCATGTTTTAGGTATACTGGTGGATCTTTGTCCTTTTCAGCAAATGGCTAACAATTTTAACACATAAAGTAATTGTTAGCACAGTGAGGGTTTAGAGATGTAATCACTCACTCAAGAAATTGTTTTGGTGATTTATGGCCTGCTAACAGACTTCTATTTTGAAAATTACTTGAACGAGATTGCTCAAAAGATTAAGCTAATACATTATTTAAAAATATTAAAAGAAAAGTATTGTTTTATTAAGTATTACTTTTTTATTAATGGTCACCTTATCACAGACTATCACAAACTTACTACTGTACTAACAACATACCATTTCTTAGAACTTTACTCAAAATGTTTTACTGCAATGTCAGTACTGGTATTGGTTTACAATTAATTGTGACTCTGAAATCAATACTGTAGGGTAGTTCCCAATGCGTGCCTTTACGGGAGCAGTCTTCGGGCTGAGTTTAAGTCTACAGTAGAGCTCAGAGCTGCCTCTGAGAACTCTCCTAGGGGAGGCCAACTAAGCAGACAGAGTTGGACAGTTACGTTAATACGAGTTAAATATGGCGTCTCAAAACAGGCATGTGTAAACAGATTAATAGTGATGAAGTTGATTCAATCTAACAATGGTTGTAGATGAACAACAGCCTGATCCCATTGCAGCACAAATGTTGAGATTTAAACATTTTCAGAACTAATTGTTGTTTTTGAAGTACACCTAACTTATGATGCTTATATGCACCGTTAGTGGTATTACATCAGCACAATAAAAGGGAAAAACAATTATACAAAAATTCCAGTTTAACTTACTACAGATCTTGTTATATTGGAGTTGCAATGCATGTTTATGTGAAATAATTATAAATGAATGTGCTTTTTTTATGTAAAAGTTTTTTTTTGTTTTTAGACAGGAAAGGGTAGGTTTTGTTTTAGATTAAGCAGAATTTTCTGGTTCAGCAAAAGCTCTTTTTTAAACTTAACAGTAGGAGGAGATTATATTTAGGCTTATTACTTTAATGAAAGATCAGTTGGTTTCTTCAAAACTCAAGTAAACATTTAGCTTCTAAAGTCCTTTGAGACCACCACTGAATAAGGTCAGTGCACTGACCCTGGAATCAACCAAATGAGTTAATGGTATTGCAAGCGTTAGGGCAGGAAATTCTCTCTGCTCTGTTATATAAATAACACTTGTGTAGATTTAAGGGTTAATGTAGTCTAGAAAGCATGTCTTCTGAAGGAGAGCCTGAGCCAAATTGAATTCACTGCTTGAATTTACAGCTTTGCTTAAAAACATAAATGTGTTGTTTGATGAATGTGTGTTTACTTACAAAAACTACCAAGACACTTTTGCTGCTCAAATACTTTTTAAGAATCAAGCGTTTCTCAAATAGCATTTAAAATATTAACATAGGGTTTTTTTTTTGGTTTTTTTAAACAAGAGTATAAAAAACAACATCTGAGTGCATTCAAGTCTTTTATTGGAATTTTTTCCGTAAACGTATTGCATATATTACAGATCGGCCCATTTGTATAATTTAAACAGTAGCAGTATTTAAATCTGTCTTTGTTCAATTAAACAGGGGCCATTGTAACCTTTAAGGCAGTCCGCAATTAGTTCAAATTTGGGTATGTAAAACCCAATGATAATATTCAACATAAGTCAATTTAATTTTGTGTAACTTCCAGTTTTGCAAGTCTGCATTTTACACAGCCTTGAAGCATAGCAACAGCATAACTATCTGCATGACATTAAAATACTTTAGCACTGTCTAAAGATTCTGACATGGTTTAAACTTTAAAAGCAGCTCTATGCACACTGTAAGGAAAAATGAATTGTGGAGGAACATCTGCAGCAGGATTAAAGAAAGGTTTATTTGAGTTGCAAATTACCCTCAGTGTGTTTAACATTTCTCCAATATTGTCATCGCCAAATATTTATTTTGAGAACAGATGACTTATAAATGACCAACATTCTTTCTGTAGTCTGTCCTTTCTACCAAATTAAACTAACTGAAAACCTGTATTCCTCTGAAGGAATTGTTCTCTTTAAAAGATTTTCTTTTTTTTGGGGGGGGGGGGTACTATATTCTTGGGAACGAGAATATCCAGAAGACTTAATACTATCTACAGTATTCAGTTTAGGCAGAAAAATCGAACCAGGATTCTTTCCATTTAAAACCAGGAAAAGCTGAGTCTACATATTCAGTTTCTGTGCACACATTTTAAAAAACCAGCTCACAGTACGGCTCTCCAGAAGAGCAAGACCGGTAATTCGCTAGCATTGCTCTTCCCCCACCAGAGTACTTAAACGATTACAAATGTGTTACAGAGTCATTAAACATGAAGAATTAGGGCCAGACAAAAGTAATTCTACTCCACAAACCCCAAAATGTTTCTGCAAGCAGCTCTCGTTGCTCTCCGTCCTCTGTGGAATATTAAAATGCAATACTTTCTGTTAATCCCCTTTACTGTTCTTCACATCTCACACACATTCAGCGCTTTGTTTATGTGGTTTAGAGCATGAGCTGCTTACTGTAAATCGATCACTCGCTGTTCATATGTGTTACTAGTCACCACATCAAGAATAGGATTTCTCCAGCATAACAAAACATAGAGTCAGAAAATACAGGTCAAAATGAACACATACTAGCCCTTCTTGGAGTGTCATGCTTACTGGAATTAGTACCCTAAATCGCTTCACATACTGTATATGTATTTAGATTGGATAAAATATGCATTGTTGCTATTTAGAAAGACAATCATGATTTTTTAGGGTTAATCTGAATATCCCTGTCATCAAAAGTCAAAAGTTTTTTTCACTGACCTTTGTCCTATCTTGCATCCAGTGAACACACCCAATGATAGGGTTGTATACTGAAGCTTTACATTTTAGGGTTTGGAATTTGTGGGTTTTATTTATTTATTTATTTATTTATTTATTTATTTATTTAAATGTAAAATGATAAGAAACTATAGACTCCCTGATTTAAACTGAATTTGAGAAAAAAATAAATGCATGCCCTAACTTTGATGTGCAATAAATCACATAGTTCCCTTTTTATACCTCTAACAATAAATGGCAATATTTTATAGTCTAGAACCACAGCTTCTTAACTAATTTGACAATGCAATACTAAAAGATTTAGATAGCTCAAATAACAATCATATCTGTATTATTTATTCCACTGATAAACCATGGAATAAAAGTAACTTCACTGTTTGTATTATCCTCATTCCTATACGCCACATGACTCATCTTCTGCTGGAAATAATGATAACTACTGATGCACATAAACCAAACAAACTGGAGTTAAGCAGCCATACGCGTTTTAGTACAACACTGACTTTGTACTTGTAAACACCCTTTCCACACTGTCCTAAGGGATGTTTATGGAATTAACAGAATGAGCTTCTCTGAATAAATAAAGAACACTTGACTGCGCGGTTCAATGGCTTGAAAAGGCTGATAAGGCTGAGCGTGCCTCCTTATTTTGAATAGTTTATTGGCAAGATAACTGTATGAATTTTGAACACAAAACAAAACAACAAAAAAAGGCGAATCCAGGTCATCTATCTTCCAACAAACACAATCATCATTTAATATTCTATTTTTAGTTCTGCAGCAGAGAGAATAGACGAATGATATCCCTTTTTACTACTGAAAAAGTTTAACCTATACATATTGTAACACATTTCTGTATATATTTTCAAAATGCATCCTGTTTCCCTGTTTTTCAAACGACTGGCAAAATAATTGATGATGAAAGAGCTAACAACTGTGTTAATTTAGTCCACACGGGGGCAGTAATGTCAAAAGAAATTAGCCAGGGTCAGCCTGCATCTTGATTACCTTGTTTTAAAAGCAAGTTCTTTGAACACAATCCTTGATAGCAATTCAAACATATACAACTGTAAGTAGCGCAGGAAATAACACAAAAGATTAAGGCTGCAGCCTGTCAAACAAACTGGTTTAAAATAATTGCCACAAGAGAATCACCTAGACCACCCAACACTAACCTCTGCCCTCAATGAAGCTTCTTGTATTAACAGCATTCAATTAGTGCACATTATTTATGTCTATATTCTCTATTTATTAAAATGCAAATAAAACAGCAGTTGTGTAAACCATACACTTATTAGGAAAAAAACAGAAGAACGAATACACTGAAAGTACACTTATTATAACGTCATTCACCTTTTAACTGAACTGATGCAACCCAAATTAAACCACACCAAATTACAACAACCCTGCTTTCAAAAGAAATGCTAAGAAGAAATATGCTTGTTTGTTTTAACTAATTTCATCAATGCTAGTAACATCAAAAATATTGCTTTCAAACAGTTACACATTTGTATGAAAAAAATATTATAGACACTAAAAACATCAAATTATTACTTAAAAATAAACTATTAATTATATATATACAGTATATATAATTATTTTAATAAAACCAACCATATTAATGTTGTTGGAAGTAGAATTGTAGTTTTTAAATGTCTAGGTATTACAACCATTTTCTAAAAGCATGCATTAATGTATTTATAAATAACCTCTAATTAATAAATGCAATTTAAAAAAATGTTTTCTTTTTTGCCAACTCAACTGTTTCTATAGAAAAAATTAAGGAAAATAACATAATGATTGAAAAGTGCATAAGGGCTGATTGTACATAAACTATCAAAAGTTAAAAAAAAAAAACACTGTTAATGACAAGATCTACACAGCAGTAATCTAAACAACACGTTCATCACAAACAACACGGACACTGATACAAATCAGCCTTTTAAGAGCAAAAACTACAAGGTGTTAACTGCTGCTCTTCTGCCGCTATTGAAGGGAACGTTGGGCTAAAGGATGCTAGTTTCAACAGCTCAGCTAAATAAATGCTCTGCTGCCATCTCAGAAAAGAGTGAAAAACTATGAAATGAACTGAATAGAAGATGTCATCTAAATATTTGTCATCAAGAATATTATACATTGCAAGCAAATTCTTGGGTGTATGGTTAACAAAAAAAAAAAATCCACTTAACCTTTTTCAAATATCTATAGATATAAACATCTGCACAATACATAAAGTAAAAAATAAAGCTGTTGTTGTTTTATTTGTTTTAAAAAAGACTATTTCCAATGAGTTAAAAGCAAATTCTCTGATCTACTCTAAACTTAAAATTGTTGTTAAAATAGCTCAAAATAATAACAATAATATTAACTAAATATAAAAAGAAAAAGTTAAAATAAGAATAATGCAATTTCATCATTTACTGTCATTTTTAAATTGCTTTCTTTATTTTTAAGCAATTGTTTTTACTGGCTGGCACTATTGTATTTAAACAGATTCATTCTTTCTCCAACACTCAATTCCAAGTACTACCCTGCTACTGATTCAATTGTTTTATCAAATAATTGTCATCTTTATTATTATTAATATGCATCAGTGTGTAAAATACATTTATTTCTGTGTTAAGCGCCTACAACTTAAGAGTCTGAAGCTCTTTAACAGCACATTTGAAGCCAGCGGCAGATGCGAGAGGTTTAATGTTCCTCTTTCTCTGGCCCACCCCCATGCTGGGGTTTTCTCTTTCTCAAATGGAGGTTTCAACAGCTCAGCTTCCACAATTCAACCACATTATATTGTAAAAAATATAGATACATACAGTATATCAAGGAAGCAGCTGATGGGATTTATTTTAATAAGATAAAGTAGCAGGGTATGTAATTAATATTGGAAACAAACATTAATATATCCTTGTCTGTCTAAAATCAATTGAAAAAAAAAAATAAGACAACAGACCTGTCCAAAACCTGATTTTGCCAGAAAGCGATCTACTAGTTCAAGACTTTCAAATAAGCTATTACAGCAGTCTCCGCATATAGGAACACCTCCTAAGAGAACACTTCGCCTAAGAGAACACCCTTGTGGTGAAAAAGATTTTTCCCATTGTAAATGCTCCGCCTAAAGGAACAGGAACTTCTCTTAAAAAAAAAAAAAAAACAACAACAAAGAAAACACCTTTTTGGCAACGCTAGCGATTCGTTCACAACTGATACAGTACCGTTTTGTAACCCGATAACTCATCATCATTAAATTTAAATACAAATAGCTTATTCAATCTTTTCAAATGTGACTTGTCATCGTGAGAGTGTCTTGAGGCACACCGATTGGTTTATTAAATCTTTCCAGAACCTCCGTCAAATCATTACCTCGTTTTGTATTCTGATTTCCACGAGTGCACCTCATCACTACAAAATGGCATGTAAACAAACAGCGAAATGTGCCGCTGTTTCTCTTGCTACAAAAAGTTGGAAATTGTTTGAACTCCTGAAAAAAACATGAATCGAACACAAGTCGCTGAGCACTCTGAGTTACCCCACCATTCTGTTGAATATTGCTCCTGTACAGGTATTCATAATTAATCTAGAGCTGCTGCTGCATTTTTTAATGTGTGTAGGGGTGCTCTGTTAATTTGACAGTTACTTTATTATTCTAGTTTATTAACATACACTTGCCTATTACTTTTCACTTACTTATTCTGTTAATTTCATATGTTGATGCACGTGCATTATGACAAGTAATTAATATTGTGTCTGGTGGTCAACACTTCGGCTAAGAGAACACTTTGCTTGCTTCGCAGGGGTGTTCTCTTAGCCAGAGTCTACTACATCAGATAAAAGCAAGTTACCAGTTAGGTGCTGATGACAGCCAGCTGATGACCTCCATTTCCTAGCACGTTGGTTGTAACAAACCTCTTGCTGTGTGCTAAATTAATTGCTATTGAGTTTTTACAATTAGGTTTCTGTCACTATTTGTGTTATGGGACCATTTAAATTAATCTCTTAGTTTCAATTCAGAAAATACTAAAAGTAGCTAAAAGTTTTTTGTGATCTGAAAAGCATTTTAGTTTGAAGACTGTTAAAAAACCTATTTGAAACTAACAAACTAAAGAATATATTATTCTGTTTCTTGAGATATTGTGCTGTATATGTTTGTACAGAGATAAAGAAACATACTGTCTGATTATATAGCCACACTAAAAGCAATTTCAATATGTTTTAATATTCAAGCATATTTGGGTAGAATAATATGTTTACAGATCATCTTTCACACAACATATTTTAATACCAGTTGTTTTCACAATATTTATTTTGATAATGTTTGATGATTAATGTTGTTAAGATTCAGTTAAGATGCTGGTGTGAACAAAGCCTAATGGTGTAAAATAATCTTAGTCAGTACTTAGGAAAACTGGTACATACACAGAAATTGCAGCAGTTTCCACTGCAATAGCCGAGTTGATTACAAAAGAAAGTTGCATATTTGTTTTTTTGTGTGTTCCTTTAAAAAGATTAAATCTTACTCTGACACATTGTTTAACTGCAACATTCATTAACACATGGCTTGTCCTCCCACCTTAAATTCCCCAAGAACAAACATAAATAAATTAACGATAACAAATGCTGAGAAGAGTCCGCTAGACTCTTGGGGAAAGCAGCCAAGCTGATAGACTTAGAGTCTGCAGGGGGTAGTGAGATCACTTTCCATTCCAGGCCGAGCAGTGTGTCAATCCACCCATCTCACCCAGCATGATAACACCGGACCCGGGCTTTACTATCTGCTACGACTTTCATACCTCTTCCAAATATTCACACCCTGCTATCACAGGCACTAACTGGGTGGGTGGCTTACTGCTGGGGTTCTGTAGCCCCCAGGCCCTTTTTTCCTCTTCCATACCAGGCCTTGTCGGGAAGGAAACATGAGAAATAAGTAAGAGATGAAATAAGAAACAAAATGCGATAAGAGAGGTGTTAACAGTGGAGCTGCTTGTCACTATTGAGTTCATCACCAGTCAGCTCAATAAATCAGCAGAATAATCCAATCATTTGGCTAGTGACAGCTCTGAGCCCCTTCAAGTCTGTTCTTTATCAAGCAGGTGACAGGTTCAGACCTTTGACACTATAATGAACTGGAATTAAAGCTGGTTCACTTTATCAACCCAAAGTTTTTAGACAGATACAGATGAGGCTGTGCTCAGTTCGTTTGTTTCAGCTGTGACTGGAAACACAAAATAGAATACTTGTTTGACTCTTCTCCCAAGAGCCAAATACCGGCACACGTGTCACGTTTTTGCAAAGATATAATTCTATCGTGTAAAATCAGGATCATCTAACAGCAAGAACAAAGAAATGTAAAGCTAAAACCTGCATAAGTCTGTGACTTCAAAAACAATATGTTGTATTGCTTAAAGAAGTGTTTCTAATTATCTAGCCAGTTTCGTATGGATATGATCTTGCTTCTACTGTACATGCAAATAATAAATCCTAGCATTTGAATTCAGTAACATCCAAAAGAACAGTCAAGATAAAAAACGATACTCCAGAAATTTAATTTTTTATTTTTTTTTACAATATTAAAAATCCTTAGTTTTATTGCATTCCTATTTTCAGATTTATGTCAACTGCAAAGTCACAATAATTGTGTTTAGTGCAAAATCACAATAATTCTGTTAAATTACAGCACAGCAGGTCTGAAAAGTCTAACAACTAGCTTGCAGTCTAACACAGAGTTGCTATTGTTGGGACCAATGACTTCTTTCCCTATGACCTTGTATTTTCACTGCCATCACATCATGTTTGTAAGTGCAGCACTGAAATACGTACAAAGGCGTTCATACATTTTTTTGTTAATCAACAGCAATTAAAATAAATTACATTAAAAATCAAAGTGATAGTAATACATATTAGTAATGATTTATTGGACTTTTGTTTGCTCTGTGTACTTTAATATAATAATTACAATTGATGTAAAATAGTGTATACAAAAATAAGATGTACATGGTTAAGCATTGTGCTAACTGTTTCTTTAACTAGATCTGCATGCTTATCTAGTGATTTTTTTGTTGTTGTTTTGAAGTCTTCAAAGTTATTTTTTTTTTTACTTTTGTTTGTTTCTTTTATGCTAGATTATTATTTTTATTTTTTTTATTTAAAGTAATGTTTATTGCAATGTTTTTATTGTAACTCTAATACGGTCTTGACCATTCATATTTCAAGGTAGCAGAATGTCAAGGAAGGTTTTTAAAACTTCCCCAAGGCCTTGCCTATCTTGGGGCCATTTCGTAAACACAGCATCAAGATCAGGATGTCTCATTCTCAAGTGGGTTACTGAAAGTTCATCATAGGAAGCTCCAGGAATTAGGAAGATGTAAACTGAAACTGCAACTTGGAAATTATCAAGTACTCCAGCCTAGCCACACACTTCAGTAGAAATTAATCATGACAATAGTGATGTATTGATATCCAAACAATAATAATGAGAACCAGGCTAAGTGAGAAGCAGTTATACCAACAAATAAAGAATGGTCAACCTGGCTCCGCAGATTCTTTCTTTCCTTCTTTCCTTTTTTTTCTAAGGTAATTGAGTTCTTTTGAAGGCTGGTGTTGGATTTAGAGCTTGCACCTGGATTGAAACGAACTTGCTCCAGCCGCCATACATGTGACATCTGCCTCTGTAAGCACAGACTAAGCACGATGGGAATGTTTGAAAGAATTTGTGATAGATTAGTGTCTTAATGATCAATAACAACTTCCCTAGCCATAAGGGCCGACCATGAAAAGATCTTGTCATCTGCGTAATTTTTGTACTGCAGCTTCCAGAACGTGTGCAAGGCTAACGTCTTCTCCGAGGGCAATTTATCATTCGCAGCCTGGGCATGTATTAATAATGCCTGTTCACCCATGTGTATTTCATGCTACTGGCCAACTGTGCCTGCCTATAGTGGTTCCCATCTGCTCGAACTTCCTTCAAATCTCTTAAGACCTATTTAAAATGCTTGTAGTGCTAAATATCCTCACTTTCATCTTGGGTTCAATCAGATAAAAGGTGAATTAGCTGGCAGCTAGTCTCTTAAAAAACAACTTTTAATTTCTGGCTTTTGCTCCCTCAAGAATTTGCTGGCCTTATCAACCCATCTTGACACCAGACCCCATGGCCACCCCATGGCCCTACAGCTCTTTCAGATTATTTACACTCCAAGGGTTTAAATGTTTGCAGAGCATTCAAAGGAATTATGTGTTCAACCCTCTCAAACCTTTTTAAGTCTGCCTATCTCTCACAACACCCCAAACCGTATTTAATTGTGCTGTCATGCAGGGGTGTAACTAGGCATAGGTGAACATAGATATCTGCCAAGAGGCCCTCAAAAAGAGTTTGGACAGGGTGTCTCTATTTCACCAGGTGTCATAGTCAAAAGCATTTTATTCAGTAAAAAAAAAAAAAAAAAATCTGCCTCTATTCATTTTCTCATTGTACCCTCCAAAATTCATGTATCCAATTCGCCACCTTAGTTTATCCATTTATAGGCCGATTAGCAATAACCACTGAAGGACAGGTGTGAAAGGATATCCTGCACAGTGCAGTGGTCAGCTGAATTTGTAAACTGGGGATTGGTAATCAAGGGATTGGCAATCAAGGGAATAGCCGTCCAACACATGGGAATTGAGACTCTAAATTTGACTTTGCATTTAAAATGTTAATATATGGGGTATAGTGTATGGTACCTTTATAACCTGTTTAAGTAAAGTACATCATAAGACAATGTTATACAAAGGAGATTAACCGAGAGAATCATGTGATCGACTGTGCAGAATATAAGGCCTAGGGTTGTTAGTTGTTTTACCGTAAAAGTTTTAGAAGCAAAGATGTACAGCAGAACCTCATTTATCCGGACCTGGTCATCTGTGACTTCAATTATCTGCGGCTCCCCGACAAGTTTTATCTCTGCATATTGCCAATGTAGACTTATTGCCCCGCGGTGCACACAAAAACACACATAAAGATGTATGCATCAGTCTAACCTGTGGAGTCGACGCCAAGACAGCAGCGCTACAGATGCAAGGATTCATGTCTTGGTATGAACAGCAGAAGGATTCTGTAAAATTAGATCTCCTGAGGCAGTTACTTAGTGAAGCCCAGCAAACATATAACTAAAACAAAAGACTATGATGGACTTTGTCAAGGTTCAAAAGAACGACTTGCAGCAGGGAATTGTTTAAAAAAGCTGTTACGAAAAAAAAAAAAAAACACTTCTGTTGGTATGTATTGTGTTGAAATGTAAGAGAAGTTTAAATTACATAGCAGGCTTGTTTATATAGTTTTAAAGTTAAAAGAAATATATATATTTGAAATCCCAGAAAACTAGCAACACTTAGCTACAATTATTTCATATTAATGAGTGGAATAAATTAGCGATACCTTGTGATATTTCTAGCTGCTAGCCACATGATTTAGTTTACAGGAAAATTGTGAGCTCTGATGGGCTGAATAGCTTATTCCTGTCATAAAATGTCTTATGAGCTTGTAGCTTTGTAGTATATTTATTTTTTATTACTAGTTTGTTTGTTTTTTGGTAACAGAAAAAGCTAGGGAAACAGGGTTGGAGGTGTATCACATTTTGAAAAGATTTTGCTAGGAGTATCACTGTCAAAGTAAACTAATTTTATGTCTTTGTAATATATGGTATTGCATACATCTCCAGTAAACACTAATTTGGCTAACATTACTAGTGTCTGTATTTTATTCATGCATATTCTAGTCACATACAATGACACCTCATTTATGTCCCATCAAGCGCACGGATAAACAGAGTTCCACTGTATTTGACCTTGAAAGTGGCATGATAGTCTGTCTGTATCCCCGAATGCAATCAGGAAAGGACCACTGCATCTTGTGGCAAATTTTGTCAGATTCACTTTTACTGATTGTACAGCTTTCTCCTGGCCTTGTTAGAAACATATTCTCTCTATTTTAAGGTTTTATTGAAAAATAACAAGAAACTAATAGTGTGAATGTTGATTTGTAATGTACGATTAAGGCCCTAGGATGTCCACGTAAACAAATGTTACATCTCAATGTGTATCCTGGTAAAATATTTAAACTACATAAATAAACCAACAAACAAACAAACGACCAGCTCCACAGCACTGTCATGTGGTGAAGCAGTCTACACATTTGCTTGTCCTGCTCACCTTTGCTGTCAACCATGTGCACGGCAAGAAAGACCTTTGATAAACCTGTGTTTTTTCTCACCTTAGGTGGGCAGCATGTCATTAACACATCTGCCCCTTCCCCCTTCCAACAGCTATCTTGACATCTCTAGGCTGACTTTATCCCAGATTAGCAGGCAAAGATAAATTCAATGTTTATTTGTTTGTTAAAAATGATATTCCATGTGAATAAAAACATGTTAACTGCATGCTATCAATGTTGTTTTTCATTCTATATTGCCCGTCATACAGCATGTATTTTAAACTGCATGTTGATACAAATCAATATTTATGTCCTGACTGCATTTGCCAAGCTTCCCACTTTAAGCGATCAATTTGTTTAAAAATTAAAACATGAAACACAACATTTTTCTTTTATAGTATTACTCTTTTTCATCAAGACTAAAGTATTGGTTATCTATCCATTTGCTTTTGTTAATTGGTTATTTGTTTCTAATACACCTTTATTTCTAATACACACATTCATTCTTATGTTGTATATTATACCATTTACCAGATCCTATCTGATGAATGATGTTAACCAGAAATTTTGCAAGATCTCATGGCCTGATAGCCAAAAAAAAATGTTGCACATCATTTAAAACCACACATTTTATTTTAACAAATTGTTACACATTTGTATTATTTACAGAACCCGGGCTTTCCATGTCAGATAATATGCAAACACAATTCTTTCACAGAAAGATACAAGATATTTGTTTACATAACAAAGTACTTGACAAAAAACCCAGACGTATAAACTGTTTGCCACTTTCTGTGAGGACCCTTGATGTAGCCTCTCCATAAATTGCAAATGAAACCGAAACAAAACAGCAATGTTTGGAAACTGAATTCCTAGCAAAACATGTGTTATAATACAAGTGGGGTCCGATTTCCCCCAGTGTAGTAAAAGAACAAGCTCAACCACAGGGTTTGACAGACTCCCTGCTGCTTTTATCTATCAGCAATGCTACTGTCCATAAGGACCTACCTCCATGAATCCTCAAGCTCTGGCTGCACACTTCAGTCTGGTTTGTCACATCTACAGTCTGTATCCATTACTCCACTCCGTTAACATTCCAGCCCGAGAGGGATTTGCCAATTTTATGAGGAGAAATAACAGACTACCAGGTCACCAGTACATCGGACCCACAATTTATCTGCCTTAATGGTCTGCCTGCACAGTTATCTGTTTACAGAGACCTGCAGTAAAAGACTAGGCACACTAAATCAAGTACTACAGGAGGTCCAAAACACTGCCAGCTTGTTCTGTAGAGATATAGCTTCAGTTTACATTAAAAAAGAAAGAAAACGTGCATTTCCATTATCTTTATCTTATAAGCAGGTTACATAGTCATTACATACTTCTTGTAGTAGTCTACGCTGGTATTACTTTATTTTCTTTACGAAATTACTGATTTAGTATAAACCAACCGAGTGGGTTCCTGCTTTTATACAGTACATATGGCAGGAGTAACGGTCAAGCAGGTCAAGTGACTTGGCCACAGGTCACAAAGTCAGTCCATGCCTCAGCTGGTATTTCAAAGTCTGGATCACACAGTCTTTTGACCAAACCATTAGACTCAACTGCTTTACTTGAATTACTGTGTGAAAAATAAGTACTTCTTCAGACTTAATGATCGTGAGGCATGCTTTTTGTAAAATGTAAAGTAAAAGAACAAAACAAAGAAAATCGCCAAACCTCTTCATTCATTCAATAGTTTTAAAATGTAATATCAACTTTGAATTTGTAGTTGACTGGAATTGTTTTAATTCCCAACATTAAAGAAACCTAAAATGCCCAGACTACAGTACTATATACAGTACAGGTATTTTCAATTACTTTCTGTTCAGGTTTAACATATTTAACTATATGGTCTACACTTCAATTACAAAAACACAATTACTTCCTCCCATTTGGTTGCTAATAATTAGCCTACATCTTATCGCATTATTCATTAAGTACAGTATATGTAGTTATGTACAAAAACAAAGAATATTTTTATCACAAAAAACAAGCATATGCAATGAATTAACACTATGTATTGTATCATTTCAATATTAAACCTTACAGCTGCACTCTGTCATTCCTATAAATACTATATGACGTGTTTCTGTTGTCAACAGCTTCAGATAGTGTGCCGACAGATAGCCAGGTGTATTTCATTTAGTAACCACTGATATTATTGCTACTGATTCTCAGCAGGATTTGAAAGAACAAAGGACTGTGACTTTGCATTTTTTTAATGTAGGGCAGTACATGAAACATTTTAAAACTGTACTGTGCTCTGGTTTTCTTCAGATTCACCTTATGTTTCCCATCAAACCAGTATCCAATACATTGTATGCAAATAAGAAGGCAAGGTCAAACTTAGACACAACACTGATGAATGCTGTTTACTTCTAAGTTTTAACTTATAAGAAGGTAGACTCATATTATACTTTTTTAAAACAAAAAAGAAATATAACGCTCAACCCTATTTTTACAATTAATTTAAAAAAAAATAATAAAAGAGTAAAATTATATTTTATTTAAATGTATGATCTACAGTTACACTGAACCATAAAAAGTAAGATGGCACACAGAAATTAATTTCAGCTTACTTTAGCTACACAGTGACAGTATAGAATTAATCATAAATAATGTGGAAAAAGCTAAAGAAATGTTCATTTTTTTATGTATTATTTAAATGCCATAACCCAGTACAAAAAAAAAAAAAATCAAACATAAGCAGATCTTACTATTAATTATATAAGTATGGACATACAGAAAGATGACATAACATTAAAAAAAAGAAAATATTCTGATAAACTGTTGGTGCTTTTAACAAAATATGCATATACTGTATGCATGCAGCGTTATTATTTAAGATAATTTTCTGAAGTCCCAATTAATTTTATTTCGACGTATAGTGCTGTTTTAGCACCGCTAGTTGGCAATTACAAAATCAGTGCAGAGGTGTAGATCTGTGCCACAATTACTTTCTTTCTGCCTAGATCATTATCAGTCATGCTAACTAACTATTTCAGAAAAAAAATGATATACTGTGTATGTATATATGACTGTGGGGAAGTAGAAAGGTTTATCTGTGGGCTTCCGTGCACTTTGCAATGCTAATATGCTTCCCCAGATCGCTCTTTTCAGAAGTAATGTCACAAAATACAGTAAGTTCCTTAACTCTATAAAGCAAAGTACAATTGGGTCCCTGACTTATCATTCAAAAATAAAAAAAATAACAGACATTCAGATATTTATCTTTTTGTGTGCTTTTGGCAGACGTTTACATTGGAACATTTTTTATTTTATTTTATTTTTTAACAGCTTTTGTAAACCATGTAAATGTTAAGGAGCATGAGCTGTTGCACAAGTAGCACCAGGTCACTACTGTAAATAAGAAACTTTCCTCAATGGTATTAAATCTGGTTGCATAAAGATTTGATTGATTTCCTGATTGAGTGACGGATGGATGAGTCGATTGATTGATTAGATTGGCAAAGATAATTGTACCAGGACTGACAATGCTAGTTTTCACTTTAACAACCAGTTTAAACAAGCAGGGCTCTCAATACGCATTTCAAATTTGAAATGTGAAGCTGCCCACATTTAATTATGAATCCTCTACAGAACCCCCCTGACAACATTGGTATTATAATAAAACCAAGTCGAGCAAAGTTAAATTGAGACTGCGGCAATAGTTTTCTTGTATCTGCTGTTTAAAAGCATGAGAACGTGCAAAAACTGATGACCTTTAAGGGCTACTGTATGCTGACTAACTTAAAAGCTGTATAGGCAAATTTATGTTGAACACAATTGTTATTTTCTAAATTGTCCTGGGAATAATAATGTTAACTTACACGTTAATAAACTATTTCTAAATAAAAAGGAAGAACAAATCAAACAGTGTACGGAAAATCTTTCACAAAACAATAAATTAGCCACCGTAGCTGCAAGACTACCCTAATAGATGTAACAAAGTTTTAAAATCCATTCACAGCATGTCCAAAGAGAAATCTACATCTGTCTATAATATTAATGACTGTCCAGTATCAAATGATTCTGCATTTTCTGGCTTACTTTTAAATTAAACAAGAAAATTACGATGGGTATTCTCAAAATTAAGAGCCATGAATCACTGTTGCACTCATAATTTAAGTTCTCGATGCGGTTTTCCTTTTTGGTGTATAATATCGTGAATGACGGGGGAACATAAAAAGGATGATGTACTGCATTAATTCAAACTATACAACTGCTGTGGGTTAATATGCTACACATTGTCCTTTTGACAAAAAAAAAAAAACACAGCTAGAAATAACCTTAGCCAATACATCTTTCTTTCTTTTTGTACTTCCTTCATATAAAAAAATGGCCACCACAAAAGTTATGTTTGTTTTTTACTGTTTTAACATTCAGGACAAGGACATGCAGATACCGGCATCTTACAAATTGGGGTCCTTGAATGTCTCTAAAAGTGCATTAGGAGTTTGTTTTAGCCTGAACCGTTGTCGTGTTTGGCTGGCTAAAAGGCAGACTGCCAGTTGGGGTTTCTGAAAGGTCAAGAACAGGCAATGAAAGAAAGAAGCAGCACTTTGTGACCTCAAGGAGAACATTTAAGATAAGAATGTATGTTGAGAGGATCTGGCTTCAATATAAACCGAGAATTTGAGACAGGAAAACGAATGGACACTGCATAAAATAAGATGCATACTAAAGATTAGACACCTATTAAATATTACATCTTGGTCTTGGAAAAGGTTACACTTCCTTCTTCCAATTATTTGACAACATATGCCACACACACACACACACACACACACACACACAAACACACGTATGGACACACAATTAAAATATATAAATCTGCTTTCTGACAAAGTAATAAACTTAAAAAATGCAAATAACATTTGTTATTCAAATCAGTGTATTATGTTGCTGTCTATTAATATATATATATATATATATATATATATATACTGTTTAAAAATCTACATAATGTAGAAAATTATCAAACGCACATTGAGAGTTACAATATGTCAAAAAAAGTAACAAACTAATTTTCGGTAGGTACATTATTTGTTTTGCATAATTTAAAAAAAACATAATTTCTGCTTAATTTTCTTGCACAAATAAGTTTAAAGCAGTGGCATCTGGTTAACAATACATTTGAGTTTGCCTGATAAATGGGTAGTGTTCTCTAAGTAACAATGTATTCCTACTGAAGAGTACTCACTCTACTGCACTTTCAAAATACTTTGCAAAACTGCTAACTTATCAGTTTTAAACTTTGCACAGAAACCAGCACTTTCAGATCCAGAGAATTCACCCTCAGATTCGGGAACCCTTTTCTCATTTGTCCTTTGGCATCTCAGTGTTTGCCAGAGAACAAAAAACATTAAAACGGCAGTTTTAACTTACAGAGTTCTCCACAGTGGGTTCACATTTTCCCAAACCTCAAAGATTCTGCTTTTGAAATTGTAATACATGTTATCCGAAGACAATAAACCATCTTATGCCATTCACAAATACTTGTGTTGGGTACACTGGTAAACACAAACAAATATACTGCCATCATGTAATGAGATCATATATACAGTAAATATAACCATTCAACCATTTATGACTTCTGCACTTCAGGGAATAATGCGGTCTTCCTTGCTTCTTGCCAAAACATGCTATGCCAACAGAAGCCTCTATATTAATGTAACTTTTTTTTAAGGATATTAAGAGCTTGTTTTTTGTACTTTCCAGATTGAGAATTTGTTATTCATTTTATGTAGAATTTTCTCTCTTAAGAGACAAAAAATTCCATTGTGCTACAATGCCACATTCCATCTAAACCAGCCACAGACGGTCGCTTCTTATTGGCCGGTTATCTTAATGACATGCGTTTTAGCTCTTCAGGACTGTGGGATCTCATTCTCATGTTACCCCCTTTTTTAATATTTGTTTTATCAGGTTAATTAATTACAGCTTAACTAAAATTTTAAATAATGACACCCACGCTACCTTCAAAGAAAAATCCATGTAAACTTTTCTTTTGTTTTAGGGATAAGTCAAGAAATTGACAGTAAATAACCTTTTTGATGGTTTCTTAATAATTTACAACTATGTCACTTCATGAATTTCACCGCAGCACCGCCAGCGTTTTCAGAGAAGTGCCCCTGCCTGGGAAAATGCTGCTTGGTTGCAAACACACTAATGAGATAATAATCCTCCCACACTTTGTACTGTTGAGGTATCTGCACTCAACCAGGGAAACTCCAATTTGTTCCGCTAACGGCACAGAAAACTGCAGATTTATTCACTAAATAAATCTGAACTTTGGTCAGGTCCTTATTTTAGTTTTTGCTATCTTAAAAATATTAACTAGATTATTAACTTGTAATATGAAACTAGAACAATGCATCTTTTGATCATAAGTGGAACAACAATGGTTGAAAATCAGTAACATTATATAGAAAATGCCACATGGTGAGGAAATGATGCATTGAAGTAACCACTACTACTGCGACTAGGACTACTACTAAACAACAAAAACACAATTATTAACATGCACATTTCAAGAAAGGATCAAAGTAACGAAAGAAAAAAAAACCTGACCGTATTCTATTTAATTTACTTGAATGATAATATATATATATATTATTTGTTTATACTTGTATATATTTGTGTATATATATATATATATATATATATATATATATATATATATATATATATATATATATATATATACAGTACTGTGCAAAAGTTTTAGGCAGGTGTGAAAAAATGCTGTAAAGTAAGAATGCTTTCAAAATAGACATGTTAATAGATTATATTTATCAATTAACTAAATGCAAAGTGAGTGAACAGAAGAAAAATCTACATCAAATCCATATTTGGTGTGACCACCCTTTGCCTTCAAAACAGCATCAAGCATCAATTCTTCTAGGTACACTTGCACACAGTTTTTGAAGGAACTCGGCAGGTAGGTTGGCCCAAACATCTTGGAGAACTAACCACAGTTCTTCTGTGGATTTAGGCAGCCTCAGTTGCTTCTCTCTCTTCATGTAATCCCAGACAGACTCGATGATGTTGAGATCAGGGCTCTGTGGGGCCATACCATCACTTCCAGGACTCCTTGTTCTTCTTTACGCTGAAGATAGTTCTTAATGACTTTCGCTGTATGTTTGGGGTCGTTGTCATGCTGCAGAATAAATTTGGGGCCAATCAGATGCCTCCCTGATGGTATTGCATGATGGATAAGTATCTGCCTGTACTTCTCAGCATTGAGGAGACCATTAATTTTGACCAAATCCCCAACTCCATTTGCAGAAATGCAGCCCCAAACTTGCAAGGAACCTCCACCATGCTTCACTGTTGCCTGCAGACAATCATTTGTGTACGCTCTCCAGCCCTTCGCGAACAAACTGCCTTCTGCTACAGCCAAATATTTCAAATTTTGACTCATCAGTCCAGAGCACCTGCTGCCATTTTTCTGCACCCCAGTTCCTGTGTTTTCGTGCATAGTTGAGTCGCTGGCCTTGTTTCCACGCCGGAGGTATGGCTTTTGGCCGCAAGTCTTCCATGAAGGCCACTTCTGACCAGACTTCTCCGGACAGTAGATGGGTGTACCAGGGTCCCACTGTTTTCTGCCCGTTCTGAGCTGATCGCACTGCTGGACATCTTCCGATTGCATGAAGGGAAGTAAGCATGATGTGTCTCATCTGCTGCAGTAAGTTTCCTTGGCCGACCACCGCGCCCACGGTCCTCAACGTTGCCCGCTTCTTTGTGCTTCTTCAAAAGAGCTTGGACAGCACATCTGAAAACCCCTGTCTGCCTTGAAATTTCTGCCTGGGAGAGACCTTGCTGATGCAGTATAACTACCTTGTGTCTTGTTGCTGTGCTCAGTCTTGCCATGGTGTATGACTTTTGACAGTAAACTGTCTTCAGCAACCTCACCTTGTTAGCTGAGTTTGGCTGTTCCTCACCCAGTTTTATTCCTCCTACACAGCTGTTTCTGTTTCTGTTAATGATTGTGTTTCAATCTACATATTGAATTGATGATCATTAGCACCTGTTTGGTATAATTGTTTAATCATACACCTGACTATATGCCTACAAAATCCCTGACTTTGTGCAAGTGTACCTAGAAGAATTGATGCTGTTTTGAAGGCAAAGGGTGGTCACACCAAATATGGATTTGATGTAGATTTTTCTTCTGTTCACTCACTTTGCATTTAGTTAATTGATAAATATAATCTATTAACATGTCTATTTTTGAAAGCATTCTTACTTTACAGCATTTTTTCACACCTGCCTAAAACTTTTGCACAGTACTGTATATAATTTGTTTGTTTGTTTATACTGTGTGTATATATATATATATATATATATACACACACAGTATAAACAAACAAAACAAAAGAAAACATTAAGAGGAAGTCATCCTGAGGAACCAATTGTTTTGATTCTGCAGCACAATGTTTGATCTGCCTGTCTGGAATGTGGTGAACTTTGATCCAATGACAACATTCAATTGGATAAGGTTAACAAAACTGACCTTCTTCTGCTACTCAGTCTTCCTTAGATAAAGTGTAAACAGACTTAAGCCACATAGCACGCTAAGGATTACCTATATACACTTGAATAACCAGCAAGCATGCATACATTCATTCAAGGTCCCATAAGATACTTTATGATGATTCTCTCTAAATGAAGAAGGAAAAGAGATGCATACATGTTATTCAAGATTCAATTCAAAACACATTAATGCACAAATACTGAAAAAGACCATCAAATGTAGCAGCTAAGTCCATGAGGTGCCAATATCAACTTTTTAGTGGACTGTTGTAACACAGTCATATGCATCTGACAAAAATAACACATGAATTGTACCTCTGTGGAAAATGAATACCAGTCTCCCGAGACTTCAATTACACCCAGTAGCTGACAATGAAGACCAACATTATCCAGCTGTTCAGAAGCCAAGGATACATTGTGAAGCTACTATGAAAGAGCTTCATTTTCCCATGGCTTCCAAAGCCACATGTAGGTTGCTGTTTTAGTAATATAAATGGATACCTCACCAGGAAACCACTGGCTTTTAATTTAACTGAAAATGTTTTACAGAAGCATTTCATCAAAAGTGTGACAGCGGGATTGTAAACTTTATTTTTATATTTTTATATTTTTTTACTTTCACGAATCTTCCATTTTGCCATTTGTGACTTGACAGAATGAAGCTATTAAAATAAATGCTTTACCCTCTGCATTTACAGTGTGTACTTATTAGCATATATGAATAAAGGCGTCTGCCAAATACATAAATAATATAAAATAAATAATAATAATTGTAGAATAATTTTTCAAACCAGCCTTTGAGATCAAGCGCATCTGTACAGGTCATCCACCATTTTGTCAATAACATTTCACCACTGCCACTGTGCAAGTATCTTCATTTCAAATAACAATTAATCTTATTTAAAGCAACATGCACAACTATTTTACAAGTTCACTTGACTTTTTGAAACTACAGTTAAAAGTTAAATTGCAATTTTCTTTTAAACTACACGGGGATCTATAATTGGCTTGTATTAGATGGAAATTATGTCACATTAAAGATTAGATGTCATGTTTATTCTTATTAAGTTAAATAGGGTTTTGTAAGTTACAGGCTGCTTTCCCCCACTTCAGACACACACACACACACACACAGAAGATTGTTACATCATTAGCTATATAGTGAATGACATCACAAAGACGTTAGATTTAAAGAGAAATAAATGTGTGGTTACCATGACATCAAAAGCCTATAAATACCTCCCATGTTTGTTTTCAAACACTTTCCCTTGACAAAGGGAAGTTGGCTCTGAGCAAAACATTGTAATATACCTTTTATATGTAATAAAAAATGTACTTCCATAAACCTTTTAAAACAAAAACGCATGCCATTCAGTGAACGTGCACGGATTCATATTTTTTATATTTGTTAATAAACATAGTATAGTCTGTGGGATATTTAGTTCCCATCTGCCTCATAAAAGGCCAATAATCTGAGAAAAACAGGTTTTAAAGTAATTAGGGGGCTAAATATGTTCACTATTATAGTACTCAGTGTTCTCAAAGGATTGATTCCTTGCTGCTTTCATAATCCTTTTCAATGTTTAAATTAAGATTAAAGATCACTTTGTTCCTGTATTCCCACAACTCGCTAGTATGGTAGAGATCAGACTCCACTTTTATATGTAACATCTTTAACATTTGCTCTGCTTTCTGTGTGTTTGATTAAATGTAACATTTTGAAATCCCCAAGTTCTGAGAAAAGCATAAATCATGGTCTTGCAGCTGCTGTTTGACTGGCAAAACACATGCACTTTTCTTTTTAAGGTCTACCATCATACATCCCAAGGGACATAGACAACACCTGCAAATCTGCATCCAGTCTGAATTTCTGATGCAAGCTCCAGTTTGCAAGACCCGGTCATTCAGCAGCATTTGCTTTCTTCACCCACCCACTCACCCACCCAAAAAACAGCTAATCACAAAAAAAACAGTATTACACAGAAAAAAAGTAATGCATTTGTTGTTAAATTGTTTGAACCAACTGCTCAAATCACAGTTTATTATTCACCTTACTGCATGTCAAATTAAACTGTATATCAGTTTCCTTTAAAAGGTTATTAAATTGTTTTTTTTTTTAACTTGAAAATATATAAATAAAACATAGCCGTCACTGAGTAACAGTTATATGTTCCTTAATTGTAAACAATATCCTTTAAAATAAATGTGGTAATTGAAATAAAATTAAAAGTCGGTTGCTATCCACTTTGCAACAGCATTGTTTATACAGGGTGTTTCACTGAAAGTAGCCCCTGTAAGTAGTACAAGCATGTGACAGGATAGCGCAAGTGCAGAGGCTTTTAGGCAGCAATGCAGAGACTCAGAGGTAGAGATGGCAGGTTTAAGCGCTAATGCACACTTTTATTAACAAACTAACAAAACAAAAGCCTATCTCTGTCACAGAACACTAACTATACTTAATAAAAAGTTCCTAACTATAACCGGGCAGATAAGCTGCTTACCGGTACCACAAAACACAATATCAAACCTTCTTCAACAACAATAGTCGGGTCTCCACACACATACAGGCCTTAGCCTGAGCACAGACAAAGAGACACCTTTGCAGTGCCCTTAAATACCTGGCCTGATTAGCATCAGGTGAACTAAATACCAGCTAATTGCTAGCCAGCTAAGCTGAATGCAGCCTGCTGTGAAATGTAGTTTTTGATCCTGGCAGCCATCTTAGCTCCCAGGACTACACTTATTTAAAGGCACAGGCTTGAAGAGACCCTGAATTTTAAAAAAAAGTACTCTGTCGAAACTGATGGGTTTCATTTGTTGTTCTGTTGCTGCCTGTATCAGAACAACTATTAGAAAGTGTATTTTGAGAAGTGGAGCCGTGTTTACAGCAGAGGTGGTACAGCAGACTAGATGCATTCTGTGGTACTGGAACTAACAGATACAAGTAACAGACTTTCTGTCCAATTAACAGTCAAAAAGTTTTTTTTTTTTTTTTTTTTTAAATAAACTTCCCATTCATAAGTCCTTCACTTTTAGTGCTTTGCTCCATAATGCAGTTCATCCACTATTTTTGGTGAAACACCATTTTTCAAACTCCATCTTCATTGTTAATTACGTTGAATAGTAGCCTATTTTATTTCTCCCCAATACTTCATCCCTTTTAGTGCATCTGTTTGTGCTCTCTGGCTAAACAGCAACTCGAGTCTTGTACTGAAATTGACAAGTGGCATCAGGAACTGAAATTGACGTGACAACTGCTTTTTAGAGGCTGATTGCATTTTCGTTTTTTAAAAGAATGTTGTCACATAATAACGTGTTGATTCAGTTAAGACATTTCTAAAATAAACTAAGTGAACATGAGTATAATAGTTGACCTTATTTTTTTTTCCTTCCAAAACTGACAAACTTAACACTATCCGACAGACTTGATGAAAAACAGCACACAACAGGCACTGCCTCTCTCATCGATCCTGCGTTCCGAGCAAGATCTCTCGATTTGCTGAAAATAATTGTGAAAGCTTATAATACAAAGCAAAAGTTATTTAATATCACATCAGTGTTTACGAAAACTTCACACACCTGTTTTTACTAGGCTATAAATTACATAAAGCCTTCTGTTTATTCATTTTATTGAATACATTTTGTCGTGTTTAATTTTTATTTGTGACCTGCTGTTTTAATCTTTTTTCTTTTTTTTAATTGTATGCATTCTATTTACTTGTTTCTTATTTCTGTGATGTCTGTATGGTCTTCATATCAAATTATATCTATCAAGAACAGGCAAGGATAGCCCTCCTAGTTTAGACAGTGAGAGTCATTTTCTTTATTCTGGGCTGGGAACCTTCACTAGACAATCTCCCCAGCTGTGACATTGGCAGCATTTTCCAGTTCATTCTAATTAGTATACTGATTATTGGTAGCCTAAAACTTCATTCCAATCTTCACATAATATAAGGATTTGCATGCAAATAAACATTTTCCCAACCAACTAACTGTATAATTCTTCATGGACCCAGCCTCCCCAAAAAATATCTACAGATCAACTTCATCTTTTTAAGTGTAAAATTAACTGCACTGGCACTGTAAATGTGAAAAAGAATTCCCCCACTGGAGGCCTGATGGGCCCCAAAACCCCACTGCGTAACCCTATAGAGTCCACTCACTATTTTCATTAGGATTCTAACCCTCAACTCGAGTATATTAAAATCGTGCCACAGGGAATACATTACAGTATGTTGAGAAGGTCAAAAAAGAGGGTGACTAACACACGTTAAAAAAATGCATCTAAAAAAAATAAATGAATGCGTTAATTGCAGAAGTTAATTGACAGCCCTAATTTAAATACATTTCTTCCAACGGTTTTTTTTTTTTTCTATGGGATATGTTTCATTTAATTGTAAGATTCTAGTTATCCATAACAATGAAACACTAAATAGTACTGAGTTTAGAAAATAGTACAAGAAAAAAAGACAAGCATTTCAACTAGAATTCTATTAAGTGTTTAATCATTATGGATAACTGGAATCTTACAATTAAATAAAGCCTGTAGAAAACACAACTGACATTTTTTTTCTTTCTTTGAACATCACTTCATTATAATTTGTATGTGCATAATATGGCAAACGAATAAATCAAATAAAGTTGCGTAGTTCAAGGAAAGGGACCCGTTTAGGTTATTATAAGATTATACTGTCTATATATAGACAGGGAAAGAATAATAGATGAAAGGTTGTATAAAGCTTTGAAAAAAATGTGAAAGGGGCGATCAGATTTCAGAGAGATAAACATATCCTGTCATTTGTTATGTTTTATAAAATATATACTGTTCTCCCTAGTTTGAGTGAAGGGGTTCATCTATTGACAGCTGTCTGGCAGTGATCATCCAACAGTATTTACAGTACATTTCCTTTGTTGCACTGAAAAGAGAGGGCGACTGTATTACCAGTTCCATTGCGGACAGTATGTTATATATTATATATGGGCAGCAGTGTAGAGTAGTGGTTAGGGCTCTGGATTCTTGACCGGAGGGTCGTGGGTTCAATGGTTCCAGGTGGGGGACAATGCTGCTGTACCCTTGAGCAAGGTACTTTACCTAGATTGCTCTAGTAAAAACCCAACTGTATAAATGGGTAATTGTATGTAAAAATAACGTGGTATCTTGTAAGTCTGTTAAGAAATAAATAATAATAATTATTATAAAAACGTAAAACACAAACATGTTTTGCTAATTTAACTGAGAATTTTCAGGAATGGATATACTGGAAACACATTTATAAAAAGCAACTTTGTACATCAGAGGTTGTAAGAAGGGCTCATTGATAGAATAAGACTGCTACCTTTGTAATGGCTTTGTAAGTGTTTATCAGCTTTTGGTCTAATTTGGGTTGGTAAGGACTTTGATGTTGAAATTGATATTTGTTAGCTGGCGATAGTCACTATTCCCAGCAAACAAATCAAATCACATGGATGGCCTTTGTCCTGTTTGTACTATAATATACCTGTATTACTGTATGAAAGAATCAATACATTGACATCTGTTACCCTACTGTTCAAGCACTTACATTCTGGCACTTCAATGTTTACAAATCACTGTCCTTAAATGTCCTTGCTACTTTATGTTACTCAGTACCTACTACCATAAATGTATGAATGTAATTACATTTAATGTATTGGTGTGTTCCAACCTCAGTTTCATTAAACAGAAACAGATTGGTTAGGATCTACAGGAATTTTAAAAGTCTATATTTCCATTTGCTAAGTAAATTGGAATTTCTTTTAATCCACTGGTAAACAATTATACACGAAACAGATGTAGATAACTCACTTCTAAGATCCAAAATGAGGGCACGTCTTGAATGTTATTTTAAACTAGATCACACAATAAATTATTAATGGCAATTGTAGTGCTATTAAAAACATATTTATAAAGCATTAAAGTTACTTTGAGGGATCCGTTCTGTAACCAAAATGAAAAGGTGTCTGATAGCTTTTTAAAAAATTTTTATCCAAAAATGGAGAGGCAGCTGGAAAGGAGCAATTTGTGTATATGTATTTATTGCATTTCATTTAAATATCTTACTAATGTTTAATTAAACAGCGTATATGCTATTTAATTCATTTACTCAAAATTCTAATCCCACACTTCACTTGTTTGCCTAAAATAAAATCAATATAAAAATCTCAACCCTTTAGCAAGTCTGGAAGTGAGAAAACATGTGCCGCTTCTGCTAAAACTACATTTGGGAATGTAAAACAACTAGAATGTCAACAAGGTCTGCTTTATGATACTGTAATCACCACTAAACTATGGAAGAATGTAGAAAACAGACATATATGATTTATCATTTTAATGTAAAATTGAACAGGATTGTGGAACGCTGCAGTTTATGTGCAGATTTACGAAATCCAATTTTTGCATCTGTATATAATAAATGGGGTGGTTTTACTTTTCAGGCTGCTATATATCTTACTGTTGATCAAAACTGCTGCAAAACTGGATTTGAAATAATTATACCAGCTATTTGATCAGCAATCACACACACACACCAGGACTCGGCCGCGAGGGGACTTGAAAGAATCATACTAAGAATTTGATCAGCAACACATACACCTAGTTTAGAAATGAGAAAACAATGAACCTGGAGAACATGTATTAAAAAAAAAAAAAAAAAAAAAATCCTACATGAAGGCATAATGTTTGTTGAGATCAAACATAAAAGGCAATGTAAAATGTGGTACACAAAAGTCAACTTAGCCTCATGAGTTAAAACTGAGCTCAAAATAGAAAGTGTTTGATCTCCATGCCAAAAACTTCAACAATTTTATGTCATGATCTGAAATGTTAAACTATGACTTAGTCCCAGGGAGTGCAGCATATTGAAGAATATAAAATGATGATATGTATATGTTTTTCATATAATTTTCAAGTCATTGGGTTTAAATTTGTAGCCTGAATTTGTATTGCTTGAATTAGCTGCCATAGATAATATCTGTACTAAAACTCCACCATAGACATGAAAACATTACTACAAACAAGATTAATAGGAAGCACTTTAGTGTATTGGGTGAAATAAAGGTCTAAGTCAGAGGATCCTGGATTCTGATCCCAACTCCCCTACAGTGCATCGCCACACAGCAATGGGTATCACTGCACAATGACTCAAGAGGCTGAACTTGGTTTGTCATTTTTACATATCCCAATTACTTAGTTAAGTAGCCAGATCTTAAACTTTCAAAGAGGCAGCATTAGTTAACACTCTCATAATTTACAAAAAAAACAGCAAGGCTATCTTTATAACAGTTTTCAACATTGCAGCAGGGTTTTAAGTTCTCCGACATTATCTTCAGATCCAAACTCAGTAGGACCTGATTTGAATCAATGCACAGGATCTTAGTAATGGAATGGCAGGGATTTATTTATTTACTGAAAAGTTGGGGGGAAATCCTAACTACTTCTGGGGAAAAAAAACCCTGAGTTTAGTGTATTTGATTCAGAGTTCCATGTACTGACATGTATGACATTGTTACTTTTCCAGTCTCTTTGCATCAGACTAAGCATGAATGGTAACCGTTTTCTCATGCCAACTAAAAACTAAGGGGCTTAGTACTCATATTTCATTACTTGGATTTGATATTTGGAGCAGAGATATTCCAGTGATGTTTTAGGAGAAATATCTTGCTTTTTAAAAATACTTCTGGCACAAGCAGCAAAGAAAAAAAACGGTTATGTAGGTTAGTTCCAAAAAAATCATTCTGGGATGCAGTTTATGTCTGGGGTTAATAATTCCGCTAGCTCTGAAAAGTATCACTGCCAGCAGAAAGATCAGTTTCCGAGCAGTCCCAGAGTGCATTCAGTACCATGCATCTTCATATTTGGAAAGAGATTTGAGTGAGTGATATTACCACATGGGCGTGAAGTACATCTGTGGAGTATTCCAATTGCATCAATCTTATTCTAAACTCTACAACTCTCGAGGGAATTCACAGATATGTAAAATAAACCCAAGAAGACCTGTGCAAGCCACAGCTTTGCAGCTCAATTCACTGGAGTTTACTAAATGGTGCAGTAGCAATGGGTGCACACTTCGTGACTTCATCAGGAGCCTGGACACAGAACAAATGGTAAAGTCAGATATCTTGACAAAGTTTCCACTGCTATTATGCAGAATCATGCATATATCATATATCAGGCATGGAGATCAATAATGGGGAGAACAGAAGCATGTTTACTAAATAACATCTTCTCAACATAAAGTTGTTTATAACTTTTATCATCAGGTGATCAAAAATGTGAAGATATTTATTCAAATCATTTAGATGAATTTGAACTAAATAGTCTTGCAGGGCTTCAGTGGCTAAATAATGCTTTAAATTGACTGAAGTTATAGATGTAGTATCACATACAGTTTTAAAAATAGTAAAGGAGGTTTAAGAAGGCTGTTACAGAACTATAGTACCACTGATCTGTACATTTTATATGGTCTGTTCAGGGCATGGCTGAGCTGTATTTTATATGCAGTAAATTCATTGTTCAATAAAACTGCAATTGCACTACAGTACCTGTTTTGAGTTTTCCATAATAAGACTAGATATTGGAATACACACACGTTTTACTAAACTGTATGGATTGTTTTAATGAATGCTTTGTGAAAGTCCATTTGATTAATGAAATCAAGTCTAATCTCCATTGCCTTCTTTAGTCTAAGATAATGTTCCCAAACACTCAACAAAAAAAACAAAAACATTTGTTAAAACAGTCCATAAAGTTTTATGAATAGGATCCAAAGGTTCCTAAAGAAAGCATTTTTCATTTTATTGTTTGAAATAAAACATATTACAATTTGGCGATAAGTGAAGCTGAGTTTAAACAATGCCTAGAAAAGCAACAATTCCCTTTAAGGTCTTGTATTTGCCCAACTGCAGATGTGAAAGGCATCTATCTTCCTAGGCTCAAAGAGACTACTAAAATGCAACCTGAAATTAACGGCACTCTGTAGATAACACAGCGCGGGAATTGCTTTTCCTTTGGATTTTCCCAGAACAAGATCTTTACTTAGCTTTCAGAGAGTCCTAAAATAATTTTCAGCAATAAGACCATGTGCATCAGTTAATATGCAGTGCTTTCTTTGTTGTTTCTATATCTAACGTACACATAGTGAACATATTAAGGGCAAGCAATTAATGAAAGGGCCCTCACACAGTAAAGTATATTACATGTGCTATTTACTGTCAACATGACCTAACTCTCCAAGCAGAGTCAATAGAGAAGGATCAAATATATGCCTGTGCCATAAGGAATTCTGGATCTAAAAGCATCTATCAAAAAAGGCAAAATATATGACTCGCCTCTTTGACTTCCAGTGTTTCCAGCTCAGTTTCCAAAGAGGTTCATAATGATCTGTAGAGTAACAGCTACATACAGAAGTTTGTGATTCATTAACACTAGAAGCCCAGCGACGGTCGTTTTGGCAGTTTTTGGTTTTAAAATGTAATTTTCTCCAGTCGTGTGACACATATGGGGCTGTGCGTTTGTGTACCTTTCTGTCCGTATGTATTAAATATTCTCACAAAGCATGAAACACAGGCGTGCAAAAATAAAGGAGATATATTACATTATACATAAAAGCCCTGGGAGCAATCACATTGACGGCCACACAGAAAACAACTGCATTTTCATTATACGGAACGGTATTCTACTTTATTATTTATTTACCAGTCCGCACTGGGTTTAGCTGTAATTAGATTAGTCTCGACTCTCTGCCTGAGTGAATGACTGACAGTCTATTGTTTTTCAATCAGCCTTTTGAAAGGCTGGCGCCTGCTTGCCAGCTGCGCTGCTTTGGTCAGTCAATTAGCATCGGGACTAGTGAAAATAAATACCAGAGACCGTGGAGTTTTACAACGCAACAAAATATGAAATTGATGTTTGGATCAGATGGCACGGAAATATTCCGTGAAAGCTGGCTCCCGACGGTGGCCTGTTCAGGTGTTTTACAATGTGTTGGACTAGCAGCCATCAACTCCTGGGTACATTACAAAGAATGCAGAAGAATTTACCAAGGAGAGAATATATTTTACAGTTAGCACAGGAAATTTGCAAGAAGCATTTGGAACAGAGAGAAACTGCCAAGTGTGTACCCACAGCTGAAGCTGGCAGCCCCACTGAGAGCCGCTAATCCCAAGTTGGCAAGTGCAATAAAAATAAAACTTTGAACAGCTGTGCCCTGTGCAGAAAGGCAGCGTGGAGATGTGCATTATCTGTATTGATTGTGAACAGCCTTAGAACAGAATTAGACTTTTTTTTTTTTTTATAACTTGTTGTGATGCTGCGCTTCTGTAGAAAGTTTTCTTTTAAGTTTATTTATCTACGTTGTTCAGTTGCTTTTGCTCATCTGATAAAAAACCGATTGCTGTTGAAAAGTTAAATGTATTGCTGTCTTTTCAGTTTTATAAATATGTATGTTGTAAACCGATGTCTGTTCAGATGCTTATATATTTCTTGTTTTGATTTGTAAAATAAATGTTCATATTATATATATATATATACAGTATATCTATTATATATATATATATACAGTACTGTGCAAAAGTTATAGGCAGGTGTGAAAAAATGCTGTAAAGAAAGAATGCTTTCAAAAATAGACATGTTAATAGATTATATTCATCAATTAACTAAATGCAAAGTGAGTGAACAGAAGAAAAATCTAAATCAAATCCATATTTGGTGTGACCACCCTTTGCCTTCAAAACAGCATCAAGCATCAATTCTTCTAGGTACACTTGCACACAGTTTTTGAAGGAACTTCGCAGGTAGGTTGACCCAAACTACTTGGAGAACTATGCACAGTTCTTCTGTGGATTTAGGCAGCCTCAGTTGCTTCTCTCTCTTCATGTAATCCCAGACAGACTCGATGATGTTGAGATCAGGGCTCTGTGGGGCCATACCATCACTTCCAGGACTCCTTGTTCTTCTTTACGCTGAAGATAGTTCTTAATGACTTTCGCTGTATGTTTGGGGTCGTTGTCATGCTGCAGAATAAATTTGGGGCCAATCAGATGCCTCCCTGATGGTATTGCATGATGGATAAGTATCTGCCTGTACTTCTCAGCATTGAGGAGACCATTAATTCTGACCAAATCCCCAACTCCATTTGCAGAAATGCAGCCCCAAACTTGCAAGGAACCTCCACCATGCTTCACTGTTGCCTGCAGACACTCATTTGTGTACGCTGTCCAGCCCTTCGCTGAACAAACTGCCTTCTGCTACAGCCAAATATTTCAAATTTTGACTCATCAGTCCAGAGCGCCTGCTGCCATTTTTCTGCACCCCAGTTCCTGTGCTTTCGTGAATAGTTGAGTCGCTTGGCCTTGTTTCCACGCCGGAGGTACGGCTTTTGGCCGCAAGTCTTCCATGAAGGCCACTTCTGACCAGACTTCTCCGGACAGTAGATGGGTGTACCAGGGTCCCACTGTTTCTGCAGTTCTGAGCTGATGGCACTGCTGAACATCTTCCGATTGCGAAGGGAAGTAAGCATGATGTGTCTTTCATCTGCTGCAGTAAGTTTCCTTGGCCGACCACTGCGTCTACGGTCCTCAACGTTGCCCGTTTCTTTGTGCTTCTTCAAAAGAGTTTGGACAGCACATCTGGAAACCCCTGTCTGCCTTGAAATTTCTGCCTGGGAGAGACCTTGCTGATGCAGTATAACCACCTTGTGTCTTGTTGCTGTGCTCAGTCTTGCCATGGTGTATGACTTTTGACAGTCTTCAGCAACCTCACCTTGTTAGCTGAGTTTGGCTGTTCCTCACCCAGTTTTATTCCTCCTACACAGCTGTTTCTGTTTCAGTTAATGATTGTGTTTCAACCTACATATTGAATTGATGATCATTAGCACCTGTTTGGTATAATTGTTTAATCATACACCTGACTATATGCCTACAAAATCCCTGACTTTGTGCAAGTGTACCTAGAAAAATTGATGCTGTTTTGAAGGCAAAGGGTTGTCACACCAAATATGGATTTGATTTAGATTTTTCTTCTGTTCACTCACTTTGCATTTAGTTAATTGATAAATATAATCTATTAACATGTCTATTTCTGAAAGCATTCTTACTTTACAGCATTTTTTCACACCTGCCTAAAACTTTTGCACAGTACTGTATATATATATATATATTTTAGCTCAAAGAGCTTCGGTTTTTCAGATGTTTATGTAACATACTCAATAAAAAAAAAACACCCCCGACTGTTTCTCCGTTTGTTATACTATTTACAGTGTTTTGAATACAGCCGTCAGAAAGACTGCTGCGGGGCTTCTAGGTATGAGTATATCTCCAGTCTTTCTAGTGTTAATTGACAATTCTAAAATCAGTTAAACTCAGTGACAACCTGGAACGTACAGAAGTTAGTGCTGCAACTGCAAACAAACACAGACAACACAAAGGTAAAAACTGTAAATCCCAAAGAGTCACACTTGGGACATCATACTTATCTCCATATCTCACTTCTCCCGGCTCGGTTCTCAGGCACACAGATGTAAAGCCAGGCAGTATGTACTGTACTTACCAGAATTATTACAGTGTTCCACTGGCTGAGGGACCTGCACAGTGAAGGCAAGGAGGTCTGGAGCGAGGAGTGACTCTGGCTTTCTGCTTTCATTCAGCCACTTGCTCATGTGGAGTTCTTTAGTGTCTGAGGGACCCTGGATCAGGGGAACCAATTTCTCCTTCACAGCTTCACTTGATCCTAAGAATTGGAACAGTTACAGCTCCAGGGTGACTTTGATGTTGTGAACTTTAATAATTAACACCCCTTACACTCTTAACATCACAACTCGCTTGTCTCCAAGATCATAAAGAAGTTTACTAAAAGACTGCAATATTTCAGACAAGCACATCAAAATATGCCAGAACTCTTCGTCTCCTGCAAAGTCTAAGAAAACACTGTACTTTTTTGTTGGATTACACAAGTCCTCAGTGTGATCGTGTGGTCAGGAACATCATACTCAGGTGAAGACAGTTCTGAACCTACCTTTTTATATAGAGCATAGAGAGTCCCTGTTATACATGGTAATATCTAGAGCAGCCATTGTGCTGTAAATAACCGGAAGCAAAAAGTCTTGCTTACTAGATAACTGTTAATACAGAGGACAATCAATTTAAAGTATTCTACTACAGTTCAAATACCAATAACTGTAGTAGATAGTGAAGCAGATAATGTGTTTCATATCATTTAGTCAACCCTGGGTCTGATAAAAAGCACCTTTAAAGAGACTGCCCTGGACTACAAAAAAAAAATTATATTATGACCATAGCATTCGAAATTATCACGGTAGGACTGACACCCAGGGTGGGTTTATATTTCCTTTCAAAACTTAAATTTCTTATTAATAAGAAAACTATCTAAAAAGTCCAGAGCAGTTTATGGGAAAAGGCAATCAAATTAGCATCAGGTCAACACATTTGAAGATCAAGAACAAGAGAAGAACAAGAACAAGAAGAGCAAGAAGAAGAAGAAGAACAAGAAGAAGAACAAGAGAACAAGAACAAGAAGAACAAGAACAAGAGAAGAACAAGAACAAGAAGAACAAGAACAAGAACAAGAAAACAAGAAGAACAAAAACAAGAACAACAAGATCAAGAACAACAAGAGAAGAACAAGAACAAGAACAAGAAGAGCAAGAAGAAGAACAAGAACAAGAACAAGAACAACAACAAGAGAAGAACAAGAACAAGAAGAACAAGAACAAGAACAGAACAAGAACAAGAACAAGAAGAGAAGAACAAGAACAAGAGAACAAGAGCAAGAAGAACAAGAGAACAAGAACAAGAAGAACAAGAACAAGAGAAGAACAAGAAGATCATGAAGAGCAAGAAGAAGAACAAGAACACGAAGAACAAGAACAAGAACAAGAACAACAAGAACAAGAGAAGAACAACAACAAGAACAAGAGCAAGAAGAACAACACGAAGAACAAGAACAAGAACAACAAGAACAAGAACAAGAAGAACAAGAACAAGAACAAGAAAAATAATAAGAACAATAACAAGAGAAGAAGAACAAGAACAAGAAGAACAAGAACGACAAGAGAAGAACAAGAACAAGAAGAACAAGAACAAGAACAAGAACAAGAACAAGAGAAGAACAAGAACAACAAGAACAAGAACAACAAGAACAAGCAGAAGAACAAGAAGAACAACAACAAGAAGAGAAGAACAAGAACAAGAACATCAAGAAGAGAAGAACAAGAACAAGAACAACAAGAACAAGAAAAACAAGAACACAGACAAGAACAAGAGCAACAAGAACACGAACAACAACAACATCAAGAAAGTCTGATTCATAGCAACAGCAAATACAATCATTTTTAGTAACTACTCTTGTAAAAAGTTAGGCCAATTCTCCTACACAGGCAATAAAGTTTTACATGGTCCAGCTGCACATACCTGGGGCTTTGGCACACACTTTTATTGATCCCACAGTCCCAGAGGCACATTTGACCAATGATTTGCTGCAGTACTTCAATTCCACATTCTGGATAGAGCCCTCGAGAGTTGGCGGTGGATTCTGAGATTTCACACCTAATAAATGAAAAACTGAAAATTAACTGGTCTGCTGTATGTAAATATTTAATGCCCCTTTAAATATCGTTGAAGTTTAATTGCTTACCACACCAGGTGTTCTTATGGATGTTTTGTGTGTATTTACATTAGACGTGAAAGTCAAAGTATCCCCAGTGACTACTGACAAAATCTAAAGGTAATGAACCTGCTGTAATGTTAAGTGTGAAAATGTTAAAAGATTTTACTTAGATTGTTTATATCCAATTACAAACTAGTACCCACTGGTGCAATTCCCTATGCACAACAGAAATGTCTGCCCCCTTGTCTTTCCTTTGTTACTC
Source organism: Acipenser oxyrinchus oxyrinchus (assembly GCA_030684275.1). NCBI lineage: Eukaryota > Metazoa > Chordata > Actinopteri > Acipenseriformes > Acipenseridae > Acipenser > Acipenser oxyrinchus. Next base: position 16,410,778 of record CM060249.1, on the reverse strand, counting down.
TTGTTATGGTGATTAGGTTATAAAATAGAGGCAAATTCAGTAAAGCTTAATGTGAAGGTCAACAAACAGAAAATAAAGCATTGTAACACACACACACACACACACACAATACATAAAAGATTGAAGTGATATCAGATATATGGCTGGTTTCACAGACCTCAAATAGCACTTACCCTGAACTGCCTAATGTTACCCTAGGAAAGGTAGTCAAAGAGTAGTGCTAACTATAATAGTGTTCTTGTAAGTCAAGAGCAAATCTATCATAATGCTAAGCTAGAACTGTATTTTTTAAATACAGACTTGTCTGAATTAAATTAAAATAATAGTGCAAACAATTCAGTACCTTCTTTATTAAAAAGAAAGTCATTTTATTCACACTTGGTTTTAAAAGGGGGAAAAAAAAGTGTGTCAAGTTCTAGCTGAAAGAGGAAAGTTATACCACAGTAATATGTATACAGTATGGGTCTTAATCATCACCATGTAACCAAATAACTGGTTAAGCTAATTTTGACATTAAAATGACTTCATTCTTAAACATTATCTTAAGTTTTCAAAGAATGTAGCAGATTTAACTAGCAACTTAATTACCAGATATTGGAATGAGAACATAAAATGTCTTTTGTGGCAAGTTTCACTTGAATCACAAATACAGTCCAACATTTATAGAAGTTTCAAGACTGTTTTAACACTTTAATTGTATTTAACCTTGCTCTAAATTACAAGCTGTTAATGCGTTCATGACCACATCAGAAAAAACACAATCAAATTCAATCCATCTCGAAATGCTTACACTATTCTTTATTATTTAAAGTCTAAAAAGTATACTACTTAAGTAAATAAGTGTTGTTTATTAATTAACTGAATTTAACAATTTTTTCAGTTCCCAAAATGTACAGAACACTACCAAAACTGTTAAAGTGCTCAGTCACTACAGCAAAATATTGCTGGAGATTGGGTTTAATGACAAAAACCATAGATTGTGTTTAATGACAAAAACAAAGAAACAAATTTGCATTATTCACAATAATATAAATGTACGCCACAAAGGCACGCAAATGACCCCTTTTGTTAAAGTTACAAAAGGCAGTAAATCAGTTTACAGTGTAATTATATCTTACTTTCACATAAAACACACTAGAGCGTAAGTTACAACAACATAAGAAGATGCTGGCAGATGAAACCAATATTTCCACTGGTTTTAAGAATCTTCAATACACCAGAAATATTTTTCCTTGAAGTAGCAGTATCTCGTCAGTATTAATTAAAGAAGTTCTGCAGTCACATCCGGGTGTATTTAAAGGCAGAATGTGAAGGTTTCTAAATGTTTTAGATAAAGTTGTTCTTTTTGGAGAGAATGGCTTTGTGGTTAAACCTAAAGAATAACATGATTACATACCCCCAAGCTCACCAACTGTGTATTCAATCCAGCACCGTAAGTTAAATGTATGACTTATCTATTTCTGGCTTGTTACCTTTATTGGGTGTGTTTTTCATTTCTGAAAGAAAAAGACTGAATAACCATTTGTAATAAAAAGCTTTGACAGGATTTTGTGTGTGGTATATTTAAAAAGGGGTCAAAAGTAGTAACCAAGAAAAAATGTTGTCATAAAAAACGGTTTTAGTTTTTATTTTGTCCCTTTTTTTGAATATCATGAGCGTCTTAGTTTTACCGAAGGATGTATCATTGAGTGAATGAAGGTATGGATGAAGGTGTATTTTAGGAGTGCTTGTCAAGAGGAAAGCACCAGTCACCTAAGAGCACAGAAATGGTGTGATCAAGAATTAACTAAATAAATACTGAAGGCTAAGGGATCAGTCTCTTGCTGTGAGGATCACAGGATTGGTACTTTGTGCTCAAAAGGAAACGGTACAGCTCCCACTCTGTACTCCTCATTTAGCATTTCAACATAATTCTCTGCCTATTAACAGACATGTCAACTTAATAGAGAGAAGCAGCAACAGTTTTCTGTTAAGATCAAAAGGCATTGGAAATTATAACCCTTTAATCTTAACAATTGAAAAGGACATTATTAGTATGACATCTCAAAAGAAAGCTGGTTAAAGGCACTGCACACTAGCACCCCATCACAGTACTCCTTCATTCCTTTAAGATCCTCTATAAAATGCACCTGTGACATGCTGAGTAATGAAGTTTTATATTCACTTCACTTAGAAAGAGCGTGTGTAACCTATTCCATTTTCCTCCCTAGTGAAATATATTTCAGATTATATTGCACAGCACATGGGAGCTGATGTGAATAAAAAGTCTCAGATCAGCAGTTTGTAAGGTGGACAAGACATAGCATAACATGCTTTTTCAAAGTGTACTGTCCTCCTGATGCACCATGGTTACTTAAGAAAACACATGTACGAAAGGTGATCTCACTTTTCCAGTAAAATTTTATTATGGGTTTTATGTTTGTCTGATGAGCACAGAAAACTACATACACAGCCATTTCACAGAAATGATCATGACAGATTTAAAATGCTACGGGCATGCATGGAAAATGGATAACTAAAAAGAAAAAATACAACTTTTCTGTCATCTTAACTGTCCAAGCACAGTTTAATCAAATCTCTGCCCATATTGAAATACTTTTTATTTCCTACAAGTCTAATATATTACACTTCAAGTTTTTATCTTCAGTAGCACTTGGTAATTGTACCGAGCAACCCATGGAAAGTATTTACAGTAAAACAAATAATAACAACTATCAATACAGAATTAATAAAGTAGCCACAAGTTTTCCCAAAGCAGCTTAAACACCAGTTTCTTTGGAGCAGCTCCAGTTAATTGATTGTCATTTTTAAACAGTTACAGGAAAGAACCAATTTTTACAGGTTGTTTCCAAATTCTTCCCTTTGTAGTGATGGTTATTTTGGTTTTCAGTAAAGACAATCTGTTAATGTGGCCTAAACTCTTAAGCAGGTTTTCCAGATAATTGCTGCTTTTATCATTAAAACTGACCTCAGTTAAGAGGCCTACACACTGCTTTCATCTTGTCCCTGCAGGAATTTATGCTCATGTTTGTTGTTCTTAATTTGAACAAATAGCCTAATGGCACTGTGGAGAAATGTTAATTTCGGGAAGTCTTCGCAGTTGGAGAAATCGTTTGTGTCTGGAACAGGCAAAGTATGTGATTTGTATAATGGACATACTCTGCCTGTCTTTTGTCTGACATCCCCAAAGCTTCACAAATTGCTTTATGCCTGTTCACCTGTTTGTAGCTACGCCTGTAAGCCAAGACGGATTCTGGAGCTTGACTGCAGTGCCCACTCAGGATTGATGACATGTGCTGCTGATAAACAGAACAGTTTGAAGAAATTACTGGCTAGAGTTACTGAAAGACATCTGTGTGTGAGCTGAGCACTAGAAGCCCCTCAATCATATGTTTGCAACCTGCAGGAGCGGCAGAAGCGTTTGAAGTGATATCCGACTGTAGGAAGATCAACTTTGGCACTACATGTAGCAAGGCCTTCCTTGCAACATAATATCCCGTTTGTGTAATAAAAGATGCTGTGCCAGAAATCTGCAATATTAAAGAGCAGGACTTTAAATTCAAGGTTTAGGCCATCCTTCTAAAATAACTTGGTAGAAAGCAGGCCACCACAACCCCACTAGGGTTTCCTGTTTCCCACACATCAGAAAGATATACCCTTCACCCAGCTAGGCCTTTGGAGTCTGGAAATGTTCAACGGGCAGACACAGCTAGATGTCCTTTCCCTCTCTTTTCATCAGAAAGCCGATGCTTTAAAATTAGTTGGCATTTTAGAAAAATTCCCCTATACATTATGAGATTACACAATAAAGTGGGTGTTACTCTCCTGAATTAGAAAACGATTCAGTACCATCAGCCAATCAGCTTCCACCTCTAGCAGGTCTCTATTAGATGGTAGATGCCCGCTGCTACAACTGTGGATCAAATTTAAAATCAATCTGTGCAAGTATCGGCTTTTTCCTTTTGACTTGCTGTAATGAAAGCTCAGTTCACATCTATTGGACAGTAAATACTTAACAAAGACACAACTGGTCCAAATGTATTTTATGGATGTTTGGCCTTAGCATTGGAAGACAAGCGTAACATGACCAATAAGTTGCCACCAGTTCCAAACGACGTACAAAAGACAACATTCCTCCACCCGGGAGAGCAACCACCAAGAAAAGGTGTTAAAACCAAGCCTCGCCCAGGACAACTGGAAGCTGCTACAGACTGGAAAATGCTGGCAGATGTTGGTCAACGGCTTATTTTTCCACCTGAGATTGCCACCACTAACCTTTGACCAGATATTGTCTTGTAGTCTGGATCAGCACGCCTTGTTCACCTGGTAGAGTTAACAGTGCCATGGGAGGATGCTGTAGATGAGACGTATGTGAGGAAGAAACTGTGGTATGCTCAACTAGCAGCTGAAGCGGAACAGCGAGGATGGAGAGTCCGGGTTTACCCAGTGGAGGTGGGTTGTCGAGGATTTGTGGCACACTCTACAACCTGGTTTCTCAGAGACATCGGATTCAGTGACCAAGAGTTGCGTCACACAGTGAAGAACTTATCTGAAGCAGCAGAGAGGAGCAGCAGCAACTGGCTGTGGTTGAGACAGTAAGATTCTGTTTGGGGATCTCAAGCACAATAGAAAGAAAGAAATGCTGACGTACGGGTAAGTAAGCTGGGTTGAATTGAGTAGGGGACTGAGGGGGGTGATGCTGGGACACCAGAATCACCGTCGAGCCCTCTTGAGCTGTCGTGGGCTAGTCGAAAAAACACAGAGGATGGAAGGTGCCCACTTGAAGACCCCAGAGATGTACCCTACTTAGCTCAATCCAGACAGTTATCATGCTGATGCGCTGGGGAGACCACACTGTGGTTGATCCTCGGAGCCAGCACCACAGCCGTTGTGTGTGCTGATGCGCTGGGGAGACAAAATAAGCTGATCCCTGGATCCAGCATTACACTTCAGCCTTCAACACCAGGCAGAAGGATATCTACATCATCAGATGGAAGGAAACGCAAATGGATGGAGACGCAGATGGATCACATTAGTTTACTGTAAAGCTAGGTATTAGTTGGTGCTTATCTTGGTGAGAGCCGAGTTCAAATCAGCATGAAGTTTTAACATCTACTCTCATGTAATGGAAATCATTATTATCCACTAAAACCAGCCAATCAATACTTTGCACCGACAGAAGCAACTAGCCCTGTACCCGTAACTGCCGAGTCAGTCAAGCACAATCTGTCAGCTAGACTGGAGCTCAGCATCTCAAACAACAACAAACAGAGACATGGACAGTTCAGTAATATTGCTCCACTCAGATATCTGGCACTGCCCAGATAAACTAAAGCAATTCTGATAAGTAAAAAGTTGATTGTTTAATAATTGCCCAACAAATCATTACAAGTTCAGGTAAATACAGTTTTGAAAGTGTTTTTTTAAAGAAATAATGACAAAAATTGTTTTCTAACAGTAATAGTGCCCCCTCAATGAAGGCTCTACCTTGTGGTAGCTGACCTTAACTTTTGTTAGCTCCCTCGCGGTCAACTACCACCACACGGTAGAGCCTTCATTGACGGGCAGCATCACTTAGATATAATTTGCTTACAAAAGAAGGACCTTTGCTTTGTAATGCCATATTACGGCGCAGAAACGAAGTAGCTATTTCAGCCCTGTAAAGGAAATCTTTTAACATTTGTTAAAAATAATAATACAATACAAATACAACTACTACCGGTATATAACATTTCTAAATCTTGACTAATTTATATACCTTTATAGGCATTCATAAAATGTTTACCGACCAATTATATATTTGAATGAGATCCGTTTGCCAAGGAGGTTGGTATTGATTTGTTAAATAAGAAAGCAGCACGTGTATAGAATTGATTCAATTGGGTGGCACATTTTCCCATGAAAATTTAACCTCTTGGAACAGAATGACTTGGCATTTTTATTGCTCAAATTAAGTTAAGTTTTCATCTATCCCAGTAAATTTACCCGTCACTTTTAACCACCTTCATTCTTTTCTTGAATCGTTTAAACCTACCTCAAGTGTAACCTGTAACTGACAAACTGCAATACATTCTGGAAATGCTCAGGTTCAAAAGGGTTATCCCACTGCTATTAAATAATTGAGAAACACTCATTTTAACAATAAAAGCTGCCAAAAAAACAGAACAAAATCTTTAAGAAATCTCTTTTTCTCTTAACATAAGTTGGCAGCTGTATCACACCTGCAAACAGCGAGATTTCTTTGCCAGCTGCTTCTCCAATCCAAAATCCATATGGACATAAAACACAAACTTCCTTATTTTTAGCAATACCAGGGCATTCTGTATACTCTGCACAGTCCTGCTATTTGTCAGGAGCCTGCAGGTGCACACAAATACATAAACACACAGCTGTGGGGTATCAGGCCAAGTGTTTCATCACACACACAAAGGGAGACTTCAGCAGCTGGGCATGTCATCCAAGCAACAGGTCCGTGGAGAACAATGCTGGTTTGCATTTTTGTGGGTGGAAAGGGTGAATGCTAAATTAATTTCTAAAATGTGCTTAGTAAATAACTCCTGAATTGTGTCATTTTTATGGAACATCTGCTGCGCTAAAACAAAAAATACATACAGATACAGCACCAGTATGTGCTATTAAATGTTGATTTGTACCTTTAGTAGAAACTGATATTTGCAGTATGATATAAATCAACACAATGTCTTCAAACAGATACTGTATGCATGCCCTTGTATTCATGTTTCGTACATGAGGCAGCACACCACACAATTTATATTTGTAACAAAATCATGTAACAGTGACAGTTTTTGAGAAAGACAACACTGCTTCTCCAACCCATGGTGACACATGTACAAGGGTAGATAGTAAGGGTGAGTCTGAATATTCGAGTAAATTGAGTATTCTAAATGAAATTACTACTCAAATACTTTGATCAAGTTAATTTCTAAAACAAATGGAAAAATGCATTAACTACATCTAGAAAACTTGGCACAGTATTTTTGAGAGCAGAGGAAGTTAGAAATGATCAGCCACTACAATTGTCACCTCACTGATAACCGACAGGGAGGTAGGCACCATTCATTACCTAGCTCCGCTATTGGATAAGCATCTTTAAAAAAAAAAGCAACGCGTGGAAGTATTTTGAAAAAAATTAAACAAGACAACGTGCAATGTAATCTCTGCAGCACAGGTATGTCGTATTGTAAATCAACGAGTTAAATGCTCAATCATCTAAACTGCAGGCACCCATCTGCTACTTAGAAAGAAAACACAGAATGTGGCAAAAAAATACAAAGCATTGCATCTTTTACTGTGTACAGTGGTTGGCGACGTGATGTGTTTGTTTTTTTTTTGTTTGTTTTTTTTGGTTGAACATTAACTTTAATTTGGATTTTGTCTGCAAACTACTCAGGCCATGTTAAGCCTTTGTTGTTTGAGTTCTGCTGTTATTGGTCTCTGTGTCAAGGAGAGAATGAATCAGAGCTGTAAATCCTCCCAACCTGTGAGGGCGCTGTGCTCAAATATAGGGGTGCTAGCTTGGTAGGACCCAAAGCTGCTGTACTGCTGGGCGTGTTCCTCATGGTCAGCGCTGCAGTGTGCTTCAATTGGGCAGATTTTGGTGCAATCCTGATTGTAGGGAGGGGCCTGGCAGTATTTAGGGGAGCAGGTTTGGGAAGCTCGCTCTTGAGTTTTTGGAGCCGCATCATATTGCCTTAGTTGTTGCACTACCTGTTTTGTGCCTTACCTTTCTGCAGACTGCAAAGACTGAAAGGGACGACCAGTGTAGAGCTACCCTCTCTGCATAAAAACAGACTGGCCACATACCCCTGCGCCGCGCTGCATGGCACTGGCACAAGCTGCACGGAGGAATATTGTGTAGAGTAAAAGTGTACAGGACTTGTTTACTTGATTATTTTTTTTATTTTTCCCTTAACTTAACCATTGCTGGTTTTGTTCAGGAGTTTTCTTTGTGTTTTTATTTATTGCAAAATATTTTAACCTGGATCTAACCATTGCTGGCTAGTCCAGGTTTTTTTTTTTGTTTTTTTTTGTGCAATAAAAGCACCCTTGATTGGAAAGCTGCTGTTGTGACGTCATTTCTACTGCCCCACCCACTACATCCTGACAGTCTCCTACTGATACCGGCTTCATTCTGGAATCAGACGGGTTTTTTTTTTTTTTTAATGATTATTATATTATAAAATCAGCAAGTACGGGTACAGTACATCTCGTTCTTGTGTTACATATTATAGCATAGATGCTATTGAGCAAACATTTTGCTGTGTTTTGTTAGTAAGCAGTCGTTTCGTATTTTTGATATGTCAAAGGGTGTTAAAAATGCAGTTGAACGTTATGAAGGTCCTTTTTATAAAGTTCTGCGTTCTATAGTTAAAACCCCTATACTGTTTATTCTTATTTCTTACTTACAGTTTAAATCATTTTTTACTTTGAATACATTAGATGCCTTAGATGTTCCTTCGCTGTTACTGTTGATGTATTTATCTAATGCGTCCCTATGTGTGGTTGCTGCTAATACGTTCTAAAGACCTGTCACTGTTATGAGTAATTAGAGGTCGAATATTCGGGTAGTTGAAACTTTTATTCTTGGTATATTCGAATATCTTATTATAAGACCCCACTTGTAAAGATGTGATCCGCCACTGGTATGATACAGCATAAAAGCACACTCCATGGGAACTGTTTTCCAGGCTTTCGTTAATGCTCATGTGACACATTTGGCTAACAAGAGTAGATGAAAAACAGTAGTGCTTTGAAGCAATCACCAGTAAATGCCACTGTGGTTTACCGAGAAAGAAATGCACAACACATCAGACCACAGTTAATGAAATTAAACCAGTTCTTATGTTTGTGAAATGTGTCCTGTATTACTTATTTGGAAGCGACACAAATGCTGAAATAGCGTTTTTTCTTATTTTTGTATTAATATTAATAGAATGCAATGTTAAATAATGAATCCATTGCCCAGCCATATCTGTTTGTAATATATTCCAACTGCTTTTAAAAGAAACAACTTCAATGAAACATACATAATGCATTTTAATTCTAAAATTACCCTTGCCCGTTGTAGCAGCTGGGAAAAATGCCTACAAAACACATAAAACACAGATTTTACCAATGTATTTATTTGCTACCTTAATTTCAGACCTACTGTGCACTCTACTCTAATTTTAAATCAAAAGCAGACAAGGGCATGTATGTTACTGAATGCATGCAAAATGGTGCATATTAGGGTAATACCAAACACTTAATCCATATTATCCTATTGTAGGATGTTGTGTCAGTGTGCAAAAGGAAAAAGGTTTATTTCACACTTAACATCTGAATGGAAAACAGGTTAGCATACATCAGTCAACATTCTGAGTGTATACAACTATGGCTAAAAGTTCTGCATCACCAAGAATTTTTTGATTGAGACAGAATTAAAAATAAATAAATAAATAAGTAAATAAATAATATATGAACATAATTTAGATTTTTTATTGGACATCATGTAATAAAAAAAAAACAACTACAAAATAATATTGCAATAGTCCACTCGAAGCCATAATAGTAGTAGAGTACTTCATGTTAGATTTCAAAATGTCAACGTTTTTTATGAAGTATACTACAAAGCTGTATGTTATTCAATGTGTTAACATAACATTATTCAGCAGGCTTCTTTCAACTTTATGAAGCAAAATTTGTTAATTCCATAGGACGATGCAAAACCTTTGGCCATAGCTGTACAGTACGATAAGAATGAGCATCATTCATTGCTAGTTCCACAGTAAAATTAAAGAAAAGCATCGACAGCATCAACCTTTAGGATATCCACTGTAATGAGATGCTCTTTTTATAAGACCTTTAGAAGACTTTGGAATCAAATAATTGGATGTGGAAATATCAAAGAAACCACAGCAAGCAAACCCACAGTAGCCAGCTCCACCTAAAGAGAAGGTTGTGGTACTTTTTGTATTTTCAGTAAATGGATAAATCATCCTATAAAGTTTGCTAAGAAATGTTTTAAGCATCTTAAATAACTGAGTGTGGAATCAATTCTAAAAAAAGGAGCAAGATTGTTTAAAAGGGTTAGAAAGGCCAAGAGAGAGATAGAAATTAACATTGCCAAGGGGGTTAAAACCAATTCCAAAAAATGTTTCCAATATTGTAACAGCAAAAGAACGTTCAAGGAGGAAGTAAAATGTCTCAGAGAAACAAATGGTAAATATATAAATTGATTACTTTTCACAAGTTTTCACAAAGGAGGATATGGACAACATGCCCCACATGCCGACCTGTTCCTATCCAGTTTTAAATAACTTTAGCATAACAGAGGCAGAAGTGTTAAAGGGACTATGAGCTCTTAAAATAAACAATAAGCCTGACTTCTATTATATGTAAACATATGGAAACTATAATAAGATCCAAAATGGAAAATTACCTATATGGGAACAGTATCCTGGGAGATAGTCAGCATGGTTTTAGGAAAGGGAGATCGTGTCTAACTAACTTGCTTGATTTTTGTGAGGATGCAACATCAACAATGGATAATTGCAAAGCATATGAAATGGTTTATTTAGATTTCCAGAAAGCTTTTGACAAAGTCCCGCATAAACGATTATTTCTCAAACTGAACACAGTAGGGATTCAAGGAAATGCATGCATATGGATTAGGGAGTGGCTAACATGTAGAAAACAGAAAGTACTGATTAGAGAAGAAATCTCAAAATGGAGCGAGGTAACTAGTGGAGTACCACAGGGATCAGTATTATGCTCTTCCTAATCTACATTAATGACTTAGATTCTGGTATATTATTTGTTTATTTAGCAGACGCCTTTATCCAAGGCGACTTACAGAGACTAGGGTGTGTGAACTATGCATCAGCTGCAGAGTCACTTACTACTACGTCTCACCCGAAAGACGGAGCACAAGGAGGTTAAGTGACTTGCTCAGGGTCACACAATGAGTCAGTGGCTGAGGTGGGATTTGAACCGGCTACCTCCTGGTTACAAGCCCTTTTCTTTAACCACTGGACCACACAGCCTCCAGACGACACAAAAATAGGTGTGGAAACACCGTTGCAGCAGCAAAGGTCAATCAAAATGATCTAGACAGCATTCAGAACTGGGCAGACACATGGCAAATGACATTTAATAGAGAAAAGTATAAGGTACTACACACAGGAAATAGAAATGTTCATTATAAATACCATATGGGAGATACTGAAATTGAAGAAGGAATCTATGAAAAATATCTAGGAATTTATGTTGACTCAGAAATAAATGTCATCATCTAGGCAATGTGGATAAGCTATAAAAAAGGCCAACAAAATGCTCGGATATATAGTGAAACGTGTTGAATTCAGATCAAGGGAAGTAATGTTAAAACTTTACAATGCATTAGTAAGACCCCATCTAGAATATTGTGTTCAGTTCTGGTCACCTCGTTACAAAAAGAATATTGCTGCTGTAGAAAGAGTGCAAAGAAGAGCGACCAGAATTATGCCGTGTTTAAAAGGCATGTCATATGCAGACAGGCTAAAAGAATTGAATCTGTTCAGCCTTGAACAAAAAAGACTACACAGCGATTTGATTCAAGCATTCAAAATTCTAGAAGGTATTGACAGTGTCGACCCAGGGGACTTTTTCGACCTGAAAAAACAAACAAGGACCAAGGGTCACAAATGGAGATTAGATAAAGGGGCATTCAGAACAGAAAATAGGAGGCACTTTTTTACAGAGTCTGGAACCAACTCACCAGTAATGTTGTTGAAGCGGACACCCTGGGATCCTTCAAGAAGCTGCTTGATGAGATTCTGCGATCAATAAGCTACTTACAACCAAACAAGCAAGATGGGCCAAATACCCTCCTCTTGTTTGTAAACTTTCTTATGTTCTTATTTTCTACTGTTCTTCAAAACGTGGATTATTTCACAGATTGCTGTTTGGCACACCTACATCATACCTATGTCACTGTATTAAGTGACATCTCGGGGCCTATTTTAATTATCTAGTGTATCTAAATACACTGCTCTATGTTTTCTGGTGGTCCCCACACCCAGATAACTGACCACCTTATTAACATCACTGAACACATTAAAAAACAGAACAGGGGGAAGACGTCTGCAAAATATTGTTAATACATGTTGGTGGTGGTGGTAGTACTGGTATTAACCCTTTGCGGTCCATTTATTCAGCATGTCTCAGGCGCGTCAGGTCCAATTTATTTTCACACGCACAGTTTATTTTAGACGCACTGTTTAAAAGTATTTTTTTTCCCCACAGTAAAACAGGTTTAAAAGGCACTGCGTATCAACAGGACACTCAGTACTGCATCTCCAGCCCTGCCCCACCGCTTGTTCGCTGTATTTTTCACATACCTCTTCATAGTCATGCATACTGATAAATCATCTCGTGATCACTCGTTTTATCACCAAACTCCTCAATAATGCAACCCAAGTCATTATTTTATTACTATAGCATCTCAAAAAGCTCTGCAAATGTCCATGATATTCTTTGAGCGCTGGATGCTGAAGCAGCTATCTTGTTTGTTTATGGCCGTGTTATCTCTGTGGTGCCGGGGCTATGCATATTGCTCAGATCCGCCCCTTTTGTTTTGTTTTTTTTCGGCTTCTCTCGGTTCCTATCGGTCTCACTCGGCCATTGAATGGTTTTCTAGACTAGAGACCTGTGCTTTAGGAGACGTGATTGGCTGCGCCACCGAAAGAGGGCATGATGGAGGGTATTTAGGGGAAGTGGCCCCTGTGATCTGTTCCTTGGTTTATGGTTAAACTACAAGGACCAGAGAGAGAAAGAATTTAAAAGTACAGTGAGTGTTTTGTGCTTTGTTTGTTTGTCAGCTAATTGACATTGTTTGTTTCGCTAGACGGCTAACACGAACCGGGAGCTGTCGCTACATGCCAGCACCGAACCCCGGACTACACTGCACCACTGTTACATCTGTATTTGTCTTTTCACCACGCACCTCCACTACAACACCCACTGTCAGGAGACACTCTTATTGTTTCGGGACTGTAACCCTCCTTGTGCATGGCGCAATACACATTGTTGTGTAGAACTCGTGCTTATTATTTAAAGTGTTGTTGACACGCAACCCAGCAGGAACTACATTGTGAACTGTCTTGTGTTTGTCTGTTCCGAAGCACTGCATCATCACCACATCTGCGCACTGCAAGCCACTCGTTCACAGTTCCCTATCAAGTACGAAATGCAACCATAACCTTATGGGTATGAATACCAAAGCTGTCACAAGGCAATATTGCAGACCAACTGGAATGCTACAAGGCTAAGCCAACGGCCACTTTGCGCGTTACCATGAGGAACCACAGTACAAGTTGCTAGGGCAAAAAAATGGAGGGAGAAACTCACCTCTTTGTTTACACTGTAAGGGTCAAGTTCAAGGCCGCCCTTAATACTCTTGTTCCAAAACCAGGGTTTTGTGGATCCACGACATTCAGTCGATAGATCCTAGTAAAGTATGGTAGCCTCCAACTTTTTATCCTGTCAACATAGCACACCAAGGCCCTCACTGGGCAAAGCGTATGGAGCTACAGCTCCCTGTCTGACTGGAAGGAAGTGGAAGAAGCCTCCAAATCCAGACTGATTGACATAGAATGCCGAGATAGTGTTCGGCAAAAAAAGCAGGATTGGTACGAAGCGTAACCTTTGTCCTGGCTTCTGCAAAATTAACCAGGCTTTCACAATCAAATATGCTTGCATCTCACGTCCTACATAGGTGGCCGAAGCTGCCTAACGCCTTTCAAAAAAAAATCTGTGAGAAAGCTGAGCTCCTGGGGAGACTGAATCAATTTTGATATGACAAGCTGAATAGCTGCCAAATATACCTTTAATGTAGAGGGGGATTCCCCTTATCAACAGGTCCTGCAAAAAAAAAAAGCAGTATAACTGTTATGGGACAGGTCGTGGAGTCAAAGCCCTTAGGCAAGCACCACGTCTGAAAATGCCCCACTTGCACTTGGGAATGTGTGGATGCTGCTCTGGCATTCTGCAGGGTGTCAATAACCCTGTCGGAAAGCCCACGATGACTCAAATGCTGCCGTTCAGGGGCCAGACCCAGAGCCGCAGGCTCGATGGGTTGGGATGCCACAATGTTCGCCGCACCTGACTGAGCAGGTTGCGATGTTCGGGCAGGCTCCATGGCTGGCTGCTCAGTAGCTGCATCAGAACTGGAGACCACACTCATGGGCCAGTAAGGAGCTACTAATAGCAACCTGCTCCGATACTGTGTGATTTTCTCCAGACATAGCGGGAGCATGGCGAGCGGTGGGAGGGCATACAGCAGCTGCCTCGGCCACTGGTGTGCCAAGGCATCTATCGCCAGTGGGTCCCAGGCTCCTGTTATGGCGAACCAGCAGGGACAATGGGTCAATTCCTGGCAGGCAAGAGGTCTAGCTCCGCTCTCCCGAACAGTTGCCAAATGAGGCTAACCACCTCTGGGTGAAAACTCCATTCTGAGGAAGTGGGAACTCCGCTTGAGAGGAGGTCTACCACCTAGCTTATCACCCCAGGCAGGTAGAGGAGCTGATTGTGCGCCCAGAGTAACAGATTGTGGACTACTCGATGGAGACTGGGGAACTTGAGGCCGCCCTGGTGGTTGACGTAATCACCACTGTTGCGTTGTCTGCACGGACAAGTACATGCTTCCCTCAAACCCTCTGTAACAATACTACAAGGCCAGTTAAACTGCCTGCAGTTCCAAACCACTATGTGGAGTCCCATTCTACAGAGTTCCCCAGCCTAGGCTGGACGCGTTCATGGTGATGGCCTCCCTTTTTGGTGACACTGCCCAACGCTAGCCAAGGTAAAGATGGGCAGGCTGTTTGCACCAAGAGAGTGCCCTTAGACAGTGAAGAACACCATTAACGGGCTGCCGCGGTTCAATGTGGACTGAAAAACCCTGCTATTGAACCAGGCTTGCATAGGGTGCATGCGAGGTAGGGTCTGAGAAGCTGATGCCCTCAAGCCCAAAGGGTCTTGGAAGATCATTACCATGAGCACTCTATTAAGCTGAATAGCTCTTATAGGCAGCAATTCTGTACACTCTGCCGTCCAACAAGAGTGTACAGCATGGGCCCAAAGTCCAAGCACACTCCTAGCTGTCTGAGAAGGATGCAGATTCATCGTAAGCTCTAACCGTTGAAAGTGTCTCAGCTGGAGACTGGGCAAAACGTACTGGGCAGTACTCATCTACCTTTGAGTCTCAATGGTTCCAGCATAGCTTCCCTGCGCCTTGAAGAAGAGCTAGTGAGAGGCCAAACAGCAAAACTTGAACTCAAGTACCAACTCCCCAGTAATGTTGTTGAAGCTGACACCCTGGGATCCTTCAAGAAGCTGCTTGATGAGATTCTGGGATCAATAAGCTACTAACAACCAAACAAGCAAGATGGGCCGAATGGCCTCCTCTCATTTGTAAACTTTCTTATGTTCTTAAGTGTGCCGGTTTTTATGGGGATATGAAAATAGGCATATTTGAGGTCCATCTTGTGAACCAATTGCCTGGCCTGAATGACTGTAACTAGCTGTTGCATCGTCACATTTGAACCTCCTTCGCTCAGAACATTTTTGACCTGCCTGAGGTCATGGATTGGTCTGAGGCCACCATCCCGCTTGGGCATGGAGTAGAACCCGTCCTCCAATTGGAAGGGGTGTACCATATGAATAGCCCATTTTTGCAGCAGAGCTGCTACCTCCTGAGACACCACAGTGATGTCCTGTGGGCCCGTGAGTGATGCTGCAATCACCCCTAAAAGGGAGGGGGACAGTGCTTGAACTGCAGCGAGTAGCCGGTCTGAACAGTAGTAAACACCCAGATGTCTGTGGTGCACTGACGGCAAAACTCCAGATGGCTCCCTGAGAAGGGGCCCTGGACCCCTGGACCCCTAGGGCCGCTACTCACCTTGTGGCTTGGCCTGAGGCTATTGCCTCTGCGCCGGGAGGCGGTCTGGTCGCAGGCGCAGCTGGCTGGTACCTGAAGCTGTTGATACAGGGATAAAAACCCAGGCAATGCAATAGCAAGCAATGTACAGTTAGAATGTATAGTTGCTGCCTCAGCTGCTAAAAGACAGTAACAGGACTGTCAACAAGGACACTGGGAAACTGTATGGTGCACGGTACAACTGTATGGTGCAAATGGTACAGTGTGGTGCAGAGCACGGTACACTACTGTTACGGTAACCTCGTTCTCCAAGAATGGTGGTAGATCAGTGACCTCCCGTTACCAAAGCAGCAAAATACAGGAATGCCCACCTGTATAGTTTTTGGCTTAATGCAACATAGCCCTAAGACTGGAGGAAGTCTGCTGACAGTGACAGCCTTCGCAATGGTGCTGCAAGTAGAAACCAGAGCAGCAACGAGACACTACAAGAAAAACTGCAGGCAGTCAGACCCGAAGCAGAGCTGAGTCCAGTGACTGCTAGTGAAATCGGTAAAGGTAACCTTGTTCGTTTTACAAAGTACCGGTGGGAACAGAGCAGGTCTGAGACCTAGTTACCTCAGGAGCGAGATAGGGACCAATAACGCTCTTAGCTTACCAATAGTTTGGAAAATAAGGAAAGGCTACTGTTAGCTAACAGTCTTCATACTAATTCTGCGAGCAGATCTTAATGTGGCAACGAGACACTGAGAAAAACTGCAAGCAGCCTGACCCAGCACGTCCAGATCTAACGCAGGACAGCGCAGCCCAGTAGCCGCGTTAGTGTTTCTGTGGGAAAAACAGAGAAAAAATATTTGTTCTCACACAATACAGTAAACAAACAATTACCATTATTTTAATATGGTTCCCCACCACACACAAACAAAAACCCCCATAGCCAGGCTGCTGCTGCATAATAGAAATATTCATACAAAAGTGGCAAAGAAACCATGTACAACTATCCTGTAGCTGAAGCAGACACACATTCATGACGTTTCTCTTTCTGTTTAATTCGTCCAATAACACTTTGCTTTCCTCTGAACTTTTTTTGTTTTGTTGTTCATACTTTTTTGAATAATTTCTTTACAAATCTCTCTAAACCTTTTGATATTGGCCTCATTGTCACTGATTTATGTCGCACTGGTAAATTGCATTTCCAAATTGTTTATTAACGATACTTACCAAATTTGACAATACTACTTTATGGTTATTATGGTGGACAGCATAAAACTTTTATGTCCACACAGCCTTAACTTCCACTGTTATCCAGCTACAGTAGGTATAGAAGATGCATAAAAAAAAAAAAGAAATTGAAGTATTTCTTACAACATAAACCAAACGCATTCCCATGCTGGTAGTATCCCAGGGGATTCCATCTGGACCCTAAATTGCTTACGGTCTTCATCTTAATCATGAAGAAGCTACGTCACGGATTGTATATCAAACAAAAATCATACACAGTTCTACGTCATTACAAAAACAATACCCCTTGCTTAATGTTTACTATTTCACATAAACATGATGATTACATGCAATGTAAACTTTCCTCTATATTTTCTCTTTTTAAGTGAAATAGCAAGATGGTATGGAAATTAATAAACCAAGAGTCATCTGAACTTTTGTCGTTGTTTAGATTATGTTTCAGTCACCACATCCTGGTGACTTTTTGAAATTCCTTGACTTTTTGACATCCTGGTGACTTTTTGAAATTCCTTGACTTTTTGACATCCTGGTGACTTTTTGAAATTCCTTGACTTTTTGACATCCTGGTGACTTTTTGAAATTCCTTGACTTTTTGACATCCTGGTGACTTTTTGAAAATTGACATTTGTCTACTTGACTTTGTTTTTCCTTAGAATCTATGATTGAAGGTGAATTATAGACGATTGCTATTAATGTTGAAATATGAAGTGCAAAACACCCCATTCCTGATAAAGGTGCTCTACTGTCATCTGTCTCCTTCAAAGCCACTCAGCAGCTGCATTAAAAATGTAATCAGTGAAGCATTTCCACTCTGGAAGCATTTATATGGAACAATAGCCAACCCATATATCTTTTATAATGAGCCACAGCCAGCAAAGCTTTGTATTAGGCAATCTTTGTACACTCTAAACATTAACATTATATTACCAGAGATAAAAGAAAGAATCCTTACCAGTTACTTCCAATCAAAACCATAATATGAGGCCTCTGATTCAAGTGCTCTACGGGCTTCAAAACAAACTATTAAAACATATTTACAAGAGAATAACAAAGGCACTTAAATGGGATGTGTTATTTTAGAAAATATGCTCACAATGCAAAAAGTCACACAAGAATGAATTTTCTAGCAGTCAACACCATAGCTAAAAGAAATCAAACACTGCAATAAAAAGCTGCACCATTTTTTATTTTATTTTAATAAATAAATAATAAAGCACAGTTCTATTCTGACTGGCCTAATATTTAGAGTGACTTTGTTCAAGTGGATCCAGGTGTGTCTTGTCCAGTATTGAGTAGAGTTGTGCTTTCCATGCCAATGGATTCTAATTTCTTGTTGGGCTGGCAAGTTCCAAGTTCCCCATTTTGCACTGTGGGGGGTCACTGTTTTCTGTGATGAGGTTAGTGGTTGCTTGGAGCAGTGGTGGGCAGGGGTGTGCAGATTATTTGCTGCCAACCCCACTGCTGGCTGCCATTCGGGTGCAAGAGTAAGGGTTGTGAGAAGGTCAGCTACAGATAAACTGAGGGTCCATTCATTTGAGCTGTTTGTTTCAAACGTAGTGTGCTCAAGTCCGTTATTAAAACCTTTCGGGTATTTTTGAAAATGGCACAGTCATCTGGATTATTCAGGGATGCCAATATAAATGCCCCACCCCAGGTCCTCTGCCATTCCAATGTATGCCTGTTAAAACTATCTGGATATTTTTGAAGAGTAGCCCATTATCTGTTCGGGGATATCATGCCCCACTACCGAGCAACACAAATCAGCTGAGGTTTGTATTTTTTGGTAAGCCATAGTATGCGAGTATAAAATGAAACAACTGAATATAGAGAGCGGTACATACCAGAAATCTTACTCCTTTTGTAACTAATCTACTATTAAAACAAAAACACACAGCAATTTGCTGTATCATAGAATAAATTACAAATAGTGCACTTTTTTTTGTTGGTATAATTCTGGGAAATGTAATAAACTACTGAGTAAACTAGTTTGTGACTAAATGTTATGCTGTATTTTCTTCCAAAAGATTTGTACATATGGAAATGGTTTACTTCATCAGAATAAACATTAACAATGTTGTATTATTATAAGCTTGAACAGGGCTATGCAATGATCACTTAAAATGCTTGAAATACATAAGGTTTAGAGTAAGTTGTACTGGATCTATAAACTCATTCTTCCACAAATGAAAGCATATGGTAAACATTATGCAACTTACTTGCCCCTTTATAAAAATGTATGTACATACTAACACAATACAGAAAGGTATCAAATAAAACAATGCAGCATTTACGACCAGTGTAAAGCAAGCAAGTAAGATTTAAGAAAAAAAAACGTCTGGGAATATCCCCTTTACCTGAGTCAGTCTAATTTCTATGCACTTACTATGACATAAAACAACACAACTACACCAAACCATAACCAACTATCCATGGATGGATGGGTAATACACTGAGAACTGAAAATAGACTGAGGTTCAAAGCTGACCCCAAAGTCAATCCCTAAAGCCTTTTGGAATTGATAAGACATGGGAGCAAGTAAAAAAAAAAATAAAAATAAAAACACACCTAGTTTAAAGGAACCATCTTGAAAATTTCGATGGTGGGTAATAATGTCCCACAAGAGTAAGAAGCAATGCACACATGCAAGCTTCAATTTTTTTAATTATATGATTAAGATACAAGTCTTTGACACAAGTATGTCATTTCAAGCTGGCCCTGGGCTGGGAATCTGTATGTTACTATCACAATGTTAAAAATCACATTCATACAGAAGTTAAAATCTAAAAATTGTGGATACACTGAAAATGATATG
This sequence comes from Acipenser oxyrinchus oxyrinchus, assembly GCA_030684275.1. Classification (NCBI taxonomy): domain Eukaryota; kingdom Metazoa; phylum Chordata; class Actinopteri; order Acipenseriformes; family Acipenseridae; genus Acipenser; species Acipenser oxyrinchus. The sequence goes on along the minus strand of CM060249.1, from coordinate 16,390,811 downwards.
CATGCAGAAATAAAAAGTGTAATTCAAAGTCATTTAAATTTACTACTGTTTAACGACACTTGCTTGGACTTGCATGATGTCCAAACAAGGTATTTCATTGAGGGATAAAGCATTCTATATGGGTCTAATGTGACTGATGTAATACACATACTGTACACATATAATATACTTAATGCATACTTGTTCATCACATTTGATTTATGCATACAAGAGTTTTCTCCCGGTCTACAGTAATAAGTACTGGATTATAACCAGCTTAATGTGCCAGGTACTGTCTTGAATGACTTTAATGTGTGCACATGACTATGTTCAATGCTTTTAGTGCAATCTGCTGAGACTAGAGAAACAACAGCTTGTCATAACAGAGGACTTAACACTAGAAGCCCCGCGGCAGTCATTTTGGCGGTTTTTGGTTTTAAAATGTAATTTTCTCCAGTCATGTAACACATATGGGGCTGCGCGTTCATGCACCTTTCTGTCCGTATGTATTAAATATTCTCACAAAGCATGAAACATGGGAATGCAGAAATAAATATATTACATTATATTACATTATATCTAAAAGCCCCGGGAGCAGTCACATTGATGGCCACACAGAAAATAATTGTATTGTGATTATACAGAACAGCATTCTACTTTATTATTTTTATTTACTAGTCTGTGAAAGCTGGCTCCCAACGGTGGCCTGTTCAGGTGTTTTACAATGTATTGGACCTGGCAGCCATCAACTCCTGGGTACATTACAAAGAATGCACGGAGAAGAATTTACCAAGGAGAGAATATATTTTACAGTTAGCACAGGAACTTCACAAGAAGCATTTGGAACAGAGGGAGACTGCCAAGCGTGTACCCGCAGCTGAAGCTGGCAACCCTGCTGAGAGCTGCAAGAGACACCAATGCCAGGTTGGCAAGTGCAATAAAAATAAAACTTTGGGCAGCAGTGCCCTGTGCAGAAAGGCGGCGTGGAGAAGCGCATTATCTATATTGACTGTGAACAGACTTAGACTCAAGGTAAAGGAATACCATTTTGTCAGAAAAAAATAAATAAATTAGACTTCTTGTGCTGTGCGCTTCTGTAAAATGTTTTCTGCTAAGTTTATTTATCTACGTTGTTCAGTTGCTTTTGCGCATCTGATAATAAACCGATTGCTGTTGAAAATTAAAAAATATATTGCTATCGTTTCAGTTTTATAAATATGTATGTTGTAAACCGATGTCCGTTCAGATGTTTATTTATTTACATTTTCTTGTTTTGATTTAAAATAAATGTCCATATTATATATATATATATATATTGTTTTTATTGTGACGTACTCAATAAAAATAAAAAAATGACCGAGTGGTGCATCCGGTAAAGGCGCTCCGCGTGGAGTGCAGGATGCGCCCTATAGCCTGGACGTCGCTGGTTCGAGTCCAGGCTATTCCACTGCCGACCGGGGACTGGAGCTCCCAGGGGTGACGACACACAAGCGCCGCCGGGAGGGAGGGCTTAGGTCAGCAAGGGTGTTTATTTATTTACATTTTCTTGTTTTGATTTGTAAAATAAATTTTCATATGTGTAATATATATATATATACGTACTCAATAACAAAAACAACTAATTACATCCGACTGTTTCTCCTTTCGTTATACTATTTACAGTGTTTTGAATACAGCCTTCAGAAAAACTGCTGCGGGGTTTCTAGGTATGAGTATATCTCTGGTCGTTCTAGTGTTAAGAAGCAAAAGTAAAACTCCAGCAGTATGAATTACATAACCCTAATTAGGTCACTGAACAATACATACTGTAGTACGGTAATAGTGTTGTTGTGTTTGTTTTGTTTTGTTTTTTAAAGCACACCTGGTAGAGATACAGATTCAGATTATGCAGTTTTTTTTTTGACCTAGTGTGGTTAGGACCAGATGTGCAAATGTTACTGTAGGTTACTTTTCTTGTCTGTTCCAAAGCAAAAGGCAAAATGAGAGAAATATTTGACTTCACTCCACAAGAGACCTATTTAATAATTTGGCGGTTGTGTAAGTAAAGGTAGCTTGGCTAACTCAACGTTGACGACATACATAACAACATGATCCTAATGAGTTGGAAAATATTGGCTTGCGACAGAATCCACCAGATGCTACCGTCATGAGAAAGCTACTGTTTTATTGAATTTCATTTTTATGAGGTAAAATTTACCCCATAAGAAATCTTGCATTAAATAGTTTTATAGTCATTTTCTGGAACATGAAATGTGCTCAGATCTAACTTTAAGAAGTCAAGTTGTGCACCTAGATTTAGAGAGCCTTCTTTGGACTGCTATGTTTTAATTTAAGTCTGCAACCAATTTTCTCCCCCTAACACATTGTTAAATGACTACAGGAGCCATACACAACCTGCCAAGTGAAAACAATAAAGCTGTAGCAAACACCAATTTTCCAAAGCTGACTATACGCATATGTAGATATATTCTACCACACACAGAAAGTGTCAAATAGCCAGTGATGCAAGTGGCAAAGGAATGCAGCCCCACCAAGTATTGGACTGACAATTCAAAATAATGCTGATTGATAGCCAGCAAGACAGTTGTACAGAGAGTTTCAACAGCAAAAAAAAGTCAGGAAAGATCACAACCCTCACAGCTAAACAGAGGCAAGTTTTCATAAACCACTTTGCATGAGCTATAGTGCAGAGGAAGCAAGCCATAAATAACCTTCCATAAAAATAAGCCAGTAGAGGAGGCATCTATATAATCATTTATATATCTATATAATCATTTATACACACACACACACACACACACACAGGAGGTCGTATATAAAGGGGGGGGTAGTATGCAGTATTCTGAGAAATATTTTCCACAACACAACCAATTTCTGTGACACATGACTGGCAGCTTGGCCTCTGTTTCAAGAACAGAAAGCCTCAGAATGGCAATTTTGCCGCAGGCAGGGTGCCTAATGGTGCAGACTCCTGGGGAGGTATATGACATTGTTTGTGATTTCCTTTGTGGGGGGGGGGGTATGTAGGCTTAAAACTGCAGACAGACATTTCGATTTGTTTTCTTTTAATTTATGCTTGTGTTTCAGCAGCATATCAAAAATAGGTATTAATTTTACTTTAATCTTCAAAAAGCAGTAGTTCTGGCAGGGCTATCTAGGACCTAAATTTGTGTGTGCTGATAAGAAGCGATGTGCCAATTAGGAAGCAGTCACAACTAGCTGTGCTGGTTAAAAAAAAAAAAAAAAAAAAAAACCCAGCCTCACCCAGCTCGCCTTCCCCATTAACGACAATCATTACTCTTTGGTGCTTATGGGCTGTGGGAAAGGTTCAGGAAATCATTTAAAAAATAAAATGAATAAAGACATTTAGGGAAAAAAAAGAAGGGAGCAAAAGCAAGCGTTACCTGATGCTTTGTAGACCTCATTTAGTAAAGCTTCATTCACCCCTGGAGAGGCTCCGTTTCCCATGTTATGAGTCCAGCTCTGGCAAATCGCTTGCAGCAGAAGTGTCTGAGCCCGAGTGGCCTGTATTGTGAAGTTTGGAAGTTCAAAAATACATTCTGTTATGGGAACAAAAGTCCTTTTGGTCCTAAAATAAGAGAGAAGAGAGAGAATTGTTGGCTTTAGTTAAAGTTACCAAGAACAGTCTGTCATTCATGTACCATGTAGATTAACATTGATATTAAAATTAAAAGTCATTAATAATAATACTGCTTACAATCTACCAAAACTCAAGATTAATGTTTTTCTGATTATTTGGAAACCAGAGGAGTATATCGCTACTACTGCAGAATACACCTGCTAAGAAACTAAAGTATGCACTTTGTAAAACCCACACTGCAGTTTGTTCTATGGGTTTCAGTCTGTAAAGCTATCCAATCAATTATCATTTTATTCATCTGAGAACAAAGAGAACTGCAGTTCTGAAACACACATTGTTTAATGTAGATTTAATCTTTCCTATGAGTTTTGGGATATAAACATCTTCTGGTAAGTAAATAGCTCAGCCATTAGTCAGAGTTAGACTTTGTTTTTCAATCAGCTCATCTTTAAACACAAAGCAATATATTCTTCTTTATGGCATTTTCTAGGTACCTCATTTAACTCTAAATCATTTAAGTCCAAACAAGTTAATTCCAACCAGAAAATAAAAAAAATGTCATGCTAAATGCCAAGGTAGATGTAAAAATAAGATACCTATGGATATATGTGCTGCCAAATTTAGGCCAAAAAAGGAAAATAACAGTCACTGCAAACAAGAATAGAATATTTTACCTGTGGGTTAAACACTGCCATGTATTTTAATTGTGTTGACATTCCCCAGTTTAATATAATATAACCAAGCATTGCTTTGGTTTGTGCCAAGGCTTTAACTTAACAAATTGTGGTATGCAGACCACCCTGTGTTGGATAGGCACGAGTAGGCACCACAGCACCACTACTGTTGTAGAAGTTTGGAACTGTGAAATGGTGGGAGTTAAGACCTTAATTGTGAAAGGTCCCCCCTGGTAATGGTCTCAATGCCTGTCTGGGGACCAAGGATCTGGCACAGACAGGTACTGGATTTTTATTATTCATTTAGGAATCCTGCACAGGTGCACTACAAAAGTATAAAGATTGAAAACAATTTACGTAACTGTTTCTAGCTAATCCAAGCTTAGCTTCTTTAAGTGGCAGTCATGGGCGCAAGGAATGGCAATTTTGTCTACTTTTTAAACACCTGTAACTTAAGAACCATTAGGAAAGAAGTAGTTACTGCTACTAAAACCAGCATGCTAAACATCTGCAAGACACACAAAAAAGTTGAAAACTAGCAGGTCATACATTATTCTCCTGGGAAAAATAATTCCTAATATAACTAGCAGAACAAGCAGCTTATTAAAACTAAACTTGGAAACGTTCCAGAGCAAATTCAGGAAAGGGAGAACTGGCAGGTTGCTGCTTTGTACTTCTGTGGACAAAAATAAATGTGTCTTAATTAAATGGTGCTTAAACATATTACGCTCCGGTTGAAGTGTAAAACTGGTATATAAAAAAAAAAAAATGGCATAAGGTTTGGCTCAAATTTAAAAAAAAAAAAAAAATCAATTTGTCTTGCACAAATGATGCCTAAAACCAAATACACACCCACACACCCACACCCACACCCAACACACACACACACACACACACACACACACACACACAAAACCCAGTTAACTGTGTTCAGGATTTGCCATGTGCAGACTTCATGAACAGCCACTCATTCTTTTAAAATCAACACCTTGCTATGACTGAAAGAATATAGCAGGGAGCAGCTGGCTGTAATGGTTTACATAGTGTCCCAGAATGCAAGGCTGGAACCTAAAGACTATTTCCAAAATGTTCATTTTCATTATTACTCATACCCTGTACAGTACAAAATGATTTGTTCATTTTTTCCAAAATATCCCAAGTCATAACCAGCTACAACAGCACATTAGGCCCACTGCTGAGGTGTTTGATTGCTGTTTGTTTTACAGACTGTTGAAAATCACAGGTGTTCTTTTAACATCAATAAAACACTAAAGCCAATTACTAATGCATGTTTCACACACTTCACAAAGGCAAGTTCCTTTTCCTAGTTTTGTGAATAAGCTCAGTCCCTACAAGTTAATTATTTTATGAAATACTTATGGTATATGTACTACCCTTATATATAATAATAATAATAATAATAATAATAATAATAATAATAATAATAATAATAATAACCATATAAAAAAGTCAGTACTGCACTTACTGAAACAGTTGTTTTAGCCTGATGCCTACTGGTTCATCACATGACACAATATATTAATATGTTTACAATTCAGCCTCAAAAAACACAATTTTCATATGCAATAAATTGGGCCTTTATAAAAGACTATTTACAATGGTCTTTACACCAATATGCAATTCCCTCCATTTTTTTGTTTAAGTAAAATAAACAAGTTGTCCTAAAAGGTGTTTGTTACCCATTATGTAATATGAACAGTTTAATTTTTATACACAATTTTTTTTGCAAATTGCATTTTAGTGTAAGGCCCTTCATAAATCTGGTCCAATATGTGTTGCCAGACAGATCATTCAGTTTGTTTTTTGTACATGGAACAAGGTCTAGTCTAAAGTTAGTGTTCTTAATACAAAAACATTTGGACATTACAAGGTTAAATTATAATTATATAATGACATAAAGTGGCTCTAATTTCAGCCAGGTTCATGCAAAAAAAACAACAACAACAAAACTCTTGACATCAAATCAAATTTAATTTAGTTTATAACCACGAAAAATAACTTTGAATTTATTTTCAACGCCACAGACCACTAAATTGATCAAAGAAAAATAATTCAACACAGCAGACCTGTTAACTACGTTCTTGTCCCTATATATTCTTTTTCCATCTAAAGTAAGACACTGGAACTATTATTATTTATGCAGTATGTAGTATTAGTAGGGTTATCTGTTTTCAAAGTTACTTAGTGCTGAGCAGAGTTAATAACAACAATAAAAAGAATTTGATACATTTAGAGTTTATTACCAAAAAACCTGTGTTTAATTTCATCAACTAATCTGGAACAGTATTTAGCAAAAACAAAAAATATGGTACATTTAAAAAGTAGAATTTCTACTTATATTTATACAGCAATTAGAGTTTCAAGCGTGTATACATTTTACATTTGTAAAACATAACACTGGTATGTACTAATTAAATCACAATAGCATCTATTAAGGTCTGTCTTGACATTAAGGTTGCAGGTGCAAATGACCCCTTTCAAATAAATTCAGAAATCAATCTTGCTTTATCCAAACTGCTAAGGTAAATATCATTCTCACCTCTTTACAGTTTTCAGCCTTCAAAAGCTAATTGTTACTTGTGTACTGTTTCATTTTAAAAAAAATGTGTTACAGTTTTAGTATTACAAAACATAAAACCCTCTAAATAATCCCAAACTATGAAGTATGTCACTGATTCTTGGCTTCAACATGGCCATGTTCTCTGACCCCATTTCACATACTTACTGTAAGATTTTTTTATGCCAATTAATTTTTAAAGTTGCAGATACAGTTGAAAACTGTATGTCAGTGTATCTCCCAAAATGCTGCATCTGTCACAATAGAACAAAATATTTTACGATAGAAGAATAAATGAAGCAAGTAAAACATTGACCTTAACAAATGTTTTAGACAAAACCGGCTTTGATGCACTACGTTATTAACAGCAACTTTTATTTGCCTCAGCACTTAACACTAATTTGCCAAAGACAGACTGTTCCTTATATTTCAACACAGAACTAGAGCTACAGGAAACCCTTATGAAAACATAGCTGCTGCAGGAGATGTTGGCACAAGACAGGCTTTCTTAAAAACTGTGAAATCGTACTTATAAGAATTGTGTTCATATTTCATGTTGCGAAAGACAAAAACAAAGGCAGACAGTCATTTCAAGGTTGAGTGACAGACAATCGCCAAACATCTGCTTAACACTTGAAATCTCTGGTTAAAAGTAGCACTTTATTTCCTTCCACCTGCTTACATGCCAGGAATTGTTTCATCAATCCATTAAAAAAAAAGATGGGTTTTAATTTTAAAAAACGCTTTAGAAGATGCAACGAGCAAAACAGCTCAGGAGGACGGTGACGGCTGGTGAAGTTCTAGAAAGTTTATCATTTCTCAAGTGCTGATTTACCACGTTAGCTGAAAGCCAGTGAGATCTATTGATCTAGACGATGGCAAATTTATTTTCTGGCCTCATTTAAATTACTAAAATAGACCCTTCCCTGGTGATTTTTTATAGATATAAATTTACAAACGGGATTTGCTTGGACTGTTAGATGTTTGTTTTTATACCCTTAATACACACATTTTAAATATAATAGTGCCGATATTTAAATATGTTGCTCTTTAGATCCCAGTGTCCCTCATCAGCACAGTTTAAAAGTCTATGGTAGCTTAAGGATACAACAGAAACATCTTGAATTGGAGAATCAACTCAGCAGAAATAGTAAATTTACACTATGTAAGGGTATGCAAGTTTCCCATAGTAAAAGCATAACAAAGTGAAATAAAGCCTAGTGAAAGCATGGTAAAGCATAGGTAAGCATTGTAAATGCCAGAGAGGTATGAGAAAGGACATTAAAAGACCATGGCAAAGCATGGTAAACTATTGTAAATACATAGTATAACCACAGGAAAACTCTAAAATTACATGATAAAAAGTTTTTTTGTCAAGAACGAAAAATAATACTTGAGTACAATCTATTGAATTATGGAAGTTTAACAGATTCAGCAGTGGACATTTGGGACAGGTTTCAACTGTGACACCAGAATATTTTGAATGATTTACATCTCTTTTACACGATTAGTCCTTTATAAAACTGCCAGTCCTTAGTCCCAGTTTAACTCTTTGAGCTGCAAAACCAAACTTTAAAGACTGTTTGGTTCCATATGCGTGCCAGCAACATATTTACAACAAATCCGACTTGCCAAAGAAAACACAGACCTAGCTCTCTGATGCTAGAACAAAAATCTCTGAGGTTTGTCTATGGATCTTGAACCTCTCATTAAGTAAGACAATAATATGTGCCAACAGGTATAAAGAAAGTTTCATATAAAACACACACATCTGTGTAAACAGTGAACAATAGCAGAAAGACGCAGATGGAAATCACGCTTGAAAAAAATCTTCAAACCACCAGTTTTAATATCTAACATATTTCAAGCTAATTCCAAAGTATTTTTCAAGTAGGATGCATCTCACAAAAATGTATTGGTTGGCATTTAAGAATACTATAAAAGAACCGTTTTTTTATCTACACATTATTAATGGCTTAATTAACTATTTAATCATCTACTACAGACAACAAATGCTGTTCTTTTTGTCACACCAGATTATCATATTTTAAAACACAAGAAATGTAACCAATTCAGTATAATCTACATGTAACATTACTCACATAATAACCCCATGGCAGCTAAGAGTTAATAAAAGGTAAGAGTCGTCAATAAGCCTTTTTGTGTTAAACCGTTCTGCAAACTACAGTATAGATGTTTTAGAGACAATATCGCTGATAATAAAAATGTTTCACAGAAGAAAACTGGAACTCTACTTGAGAAAACATTCCCAGCTGGATACATGATGGCTTATATTTTTCTTCACACAAAAATATTAACCCAACAAAAAGCCCCAAGAGACTAACTGGCTAGCTAAAAAAACATTCATAAAAGACCACTATGTTAAATTATGGCCTGCTATACACAATGTTCTTTAGTAGGTTTAATATAATAGCATATGTTACTGTCAGGTGCTTCACATGGGAACCATTGACTAAATATGTAAGGCTCTGAACAATGCAGGTGGCTAATTTTTAAAGATGCTAATTTTAACTGCAATAGCAGGTTTGAACAGCCAGACTAATTTAGACTCGCTGCATGATTTCTATGAAGTTCATGGTTCATATGCTGACTTTGATTAAATGTAAGTAGTGTTTGATGCATTTCAGCTGTAGTTTTATTCACTTCAACCCCAAGTTCATTTAATAGGATTTCTCCTCTCTTATGTGCTGAGCACTTAGTTATTGAGGGGGTTGTTTCTAGTTAGCTTAGATAATTTACTTGCTGAAGTTTTCATGCTGAAGTTAAGCATTTTTTTAGAGCTGATAATGCTTATGGCAAATGGTCGGCTAGCTTTCTAATGGAGTGGCATAAGAACATGTTTAAAGTTTTTGAAGCATCCAACATCTGGAAACAGAAGAAACTTTATTCTGTTGACATAAGTATTTAGTAAAAATAGGGAAAGCTTAATGCCAGCAAATGGATTTAAGGTAGGGCATTTATAAGAGTCTATTAAATTAGGACTGATTGGCGTTATTTTGTAAGTCTCATTGTGCATGTATGGACAACATTTTTGCATTACCAAGAATTTTAGGACTGAGACCATAAAAATATATATACAGTACTGTGCAAAAGTTTTAGGCAGGTGTGAAAAAATGCTGTAAAGTAAGAATGCTTTCAAAAATAGACATGTTAATAGTTTATATTTATCAATTAACAAAATGCAAAGTGAGTGAACAGAAGAAAAATCTACATCAAATCAATATTTGGTGTGACCACCCTTTGTCTTCAAAACAGCATCAAGCATCAATACTTCTAGGTACACTTGCACACAGTTTTTGAAGGAACTCGGCAGGTAGGTTGGCCCAAACATCTTGGAGAACTAACCACAGTTCTTCTGTGGATTTAGGCAGCCTCAGTTGCTTCTCTCTCTTCATGTAATCCCAGACAGACTCGATGATGTTGAGATCAGGGCTCTGTGGGGGCCATACCATCACTTCCAGGACTCCTTGTTCTTCTTTACGCTGAAGATAGTTCTTAATGACTTTCGCTGTATGTTTGGGGTCGTTGTCATGCTGCAGAATAAATTTGGGGCCAATCAGATGCCTCCCTGATGGTATTGCATGATGGATAAGTATCTGCCTGTACTTCTCAGCATTGAGGAGACCATTAATTCTGACCAAATCCCGACTCCATTTGCAGAAATGCAGCCCCAAACTTGCAAGGAACCTCCACCATGCTTCACTGTTGCCTGCAGACACTCATTTGTGTACCGCCTCAGCCCTTCGGCGAACAAACTGCCTTCTGCTACAGCCAAATATTTAAAATTTTGACTCATCAGTCCAGAGCACCTGCTGCCATTTTTCTGCACCCCAGTTCCTGTGTTTTCGTGCATAGTTGAGTCGCTTGGCCTTGTTTCCACGCCGGAGGTATGGCTTTTGGCCGCAAGTCTTCCATGAAGGCCACTTCTGACCAGACTTCTCCGGACAGTAGATGGGTGTACCAGGGTCCCACTGTTTTCTGCCAGTTCTGAGCTGATGGCACTGCTGGACATCTTCCGATTGCGAAGGGAAGTAAGCATGATGTGTCTTTCATCTGCTGCAGTAAGTTTCCTTGGCCGACCACTGCGCCCACGGTCCTCAACGCTGCCCGTTTCTTTGTGCTTCTTCAAAAGAGCTTGGACAGCACATCTGGAAACCCCTGTCTGCCTTGAAATTTCTGCCTGGGAGAGACCTTGCTGATGCAGTATAACTACCTTGTGTCTTGTTGCTGTGCTCAGTCTTGCCATGGTGTATGACTTTTGACAGTAAACTGTCTTCAGCAACCTCACCTTGTTAGCTGAGTTTGGCTGTTCCTCACCCAGTTTTATTCCTCCTACACAGCTGTTTCTGTTTCAGTTAATGATTGTGTTTCAACCTACATATTGAATTGATGATCATTAGCACCTGTTTGGAATAATTGTTTAATCATACAGCTGACTATATGCCTACAAATTCCCTGACTTTGTGCAAGTGTACCTAGAAGAATTGATGCTGTTTTGAAGGCAAAGGGTTGTCACACCAAATATGGATTTGATTTAGATTTTTCTTCTGTTCACTCACTTTGCATTTAGTTAATTGATAAATATAATCTATTAACATGTCTATTTTTGAAAGCATTCTTACTTTACAGCATTTTTTCACACCTGCCTAAAACTTTTGCACAGTACTGTATATATATATATATATATATACTTTGGCTGACTCTAGCCTACATTACATACTGTATATCTGTGGTGGGCAACTAGACATGAAGAGCTGCTCCTGCACTCAAGTGAAAGCACCTTAACACAGACTTACCAAAAAACAGTAAGAAAAAGAACACAGTATCTGAGTAATTACAATAAGAACCACTCATAATCACTGAAAAACAGAATACAAAAAGTAAGGGAACAGTAAGAAGAAAATCACATGTGAAGTTATTTCCTCTTTAACCATGAAGTTAAGAAATCGCAGTTCACACATTAAAGCTTCTGTGCTAAATACTGTTGTTTTCGATATTCTGTGTATATTTTTAAATCATAGCATTTTAATCGTATTTATTCTAAAACGACTGTATATGTGCAAACTGAAGGCAGAGGGAGTGATTTCTATGTGAGTAGGTGGGTTGTATTCCTTTTTTTTTACTTTACACACTCTTTCCACTTTCCTACGATTCTGTGTATTCTTCTCTATGTAGACTGAAATATGACGTACAAACAGCACATTCCAGCTGCTACATTTTTAGAACTGATATTTACAAAGTATTTATAAACATTTACTAAAGCAACACAAATTAAAATGCTACCACCTGGTGGTGTATCTATTTCATTCCATATGCAGTTGTCATTTCAAGCAAAACATGCTTTTAGGTTCAGGAAAAAAAATTGTACAAAAAATTCCATCAAACCAGTTCAGCATCATTCTTCAAATACCACACTGTCTGGTACCACGTACTGACTTTTTCAGAAATAAAATTCCACGAGTGGATTGAATTTGGAAAATATTAACAATGCTCTTCCCTAAGATCAACACATGTATAAAAATGGAACCAAAATTAAAATTCTGTTTGCAAATAGTTTGAGATCTTCTCTGGGTACCCACAGCGTGGAGTGCTACCGTGGAATTATGGAGGGTCTATTCTGCCTCATCGCACTTCAGCACCCTCCACTGGTCAGGCAAAATATGAGTCCAGGCAGAAACTTTCTGGACTAGGCCCTTGTCTCCAGGGTTCAGTAGCTTGGTAACATTTTGCTTAGCTTCAGCGAGTGAAAATATCCAATTGGTTTGCCAATGGAAACAGAGGTTGCTCCCTGATCTCTAGTCCTGATTGGTTTAAGCAGTGAGCCAATCTTCAAATTTGTCATTTCAAACTGAGTGTAAAACAAGAGTGAAAATGATTTTGAAATAATAAGGCTTGAGGCACAGCCTTTACAAAAAGAAAGAATCAAAAGAATCTGATTTGTATCTGCAGTGGGAGAAAAAAAAGGCTTTACAAATAGGTCAAGGGTAGGTTCTGAAGCTAGAACACATTATGACTTTTACAAATACAATTAAGAAAAATACTTTGGATCATCACAGGTCATCAAAAACAACTAGACTGACCAATTAAAATACCATCAAAAATGGAATTGCATAAAGATGTATTGTTACAAATGGAGTACACAGCTGCTGTGACCTTGTTTGTTTCTAAGACCAAGGTTTTAAAGGGAGACTGATTAGTAGTAGAGGAAATCAGCACTGATAACTGCTTGTCATCATTTACTTTCTGTACAAGTCAAGGGAACATGCATGTTAAAAGACAGAACCTTACTATATAGCTTGATAAGGGTTACATATAAACTAATTGAGCATCTTTAATGTGTCCATTCAATCTTTTACATATATGCTTTCAAAGTGATATAAGGTACTGGTTTGAACTGTATGTTCAAGGGGTGTACATGTGCAACAATGAATATAATGGCATACCAGATGTTGATTCAAGGACACTCAGCTTGAACACAAGAAGCTTTCATCTCAAACATTTATCCTGTTTTTATTTAATTTTTTAATCTAATAAATACAGGAGTTTCTGTAAGAATCACAGTTATAAATACAAAAATGTGAGGGTGTAACATTTTTCAAACAGAATAAGGGGGCAATCGATTTATTCAGACATACTAATTCCACATTTCTTGGTGACAAAATAATCTACAACAACATCATCGTAGTTAATGGTGTCTTAATTGGTTCAAATAAAGGGCCAAATCAAGAAGCAATATGCTATATTAACACATTTTTACATTCAGTACTGAGGCAGAGCACTTTTCTTACCAGTATATAGGTAGCCTGAGCAGTTTTCCATAGAGGGCAGTGCTGAAAGAAGGAACTAGTGGAGTTAAGGGGAGGAATGATCCTTCACTATCCAAGGAGGTCAGTCCTGCCTGGAAACCAAATATCTGCAACAAAAAAGGCGATCACAATGTGTGTGGGAAGGCAGCTTTAATAAACACAGGATGAAACATGTCAGCTCCAATTTTCTTTACAGTGGCTGCACACTAAACAGTTGCCAGTACCTCAACCCACCACCCAGACTGTCAAATGTCTGTCAATACTGCCAGACACTTCCCACAGCCCATCACACTCACAGCTTATCTACAAAACTGCCACTGTGATTATCAAAGGGCTTGGCAGCAGAACTGCTGTTAAAACCAATACAATGAACAATATATAGCCCTTCGATCTAGCCTCTATTAAACTAGGTACATCAATGTTGTCTTTTTATCTGTAACTGTGATTTGCATTTTCAGTAAATGCATTCATATCACTCAAACATTCTTAATAAATGTAAATTCACAAAGTGTCATTTCTATTTTATGGTATATTCTGATATACATAACTGCTATCTTATTTTTAGGGGTGATTTTATTTTTTAAGTTCACTAGAGCTTTCCATAAAATTCTTCTACCTTATTCAACAACTCGAAAAAAAAAGTTTTTTTAAAGTTTTTAGTTCTTTGCTAAACAATAATTATTGGTAAACAGCTTAAATAATATATAATTGCAGCATGTGACAGGAAGAGATATGAGACAGAATGATTCACAGTTCGATAAAGGGGGACTGTGTAGAATTATATTGCTTTGACAAGATAACACTAGATGGGGTTTTTATTTAGCCCACAGGCAAACCATTGCAAACATATCCTGAATAGCTATGGGTTAACTGAGGCCAATAGGATATTTAGGATATTAGACAGTATTGGCAAAGATTACTAATACAGACTGATTTCTTACTTCATGGGCTCCAAGAAGAAAATGAGGGTCTAGAAAAAAAAATCAGTCCATAATTCCTGCTAATGTCAGATGTAGAGGAGTATCCTACTATTATACTTGAATCAAGAAACTTTGGCATTACCTGTGAAATAACATTGCATGCAGGTGTTTTTTAGACTCTTGGGTTTTCAGGTCAAAACATAATCAAAATAGCTTTTTCATCTTAAACCATATACCTCTGTTGCAATCCAATTACTGTCAGTGTATAAAACTTTGTTAATGCATCAGTTAGGGTTGATATTAAAATGACAAAAAGTAGGGAAATGCAATGTTAGGGTTTTTAACCGTAACTCTGCATTCCCTCCTACCCCTTACAAGCAGTGGAAGAGGCAAGGCAACACAAGCAACCACAGACAGCCGTTAAGACGAACAACATACAACTCTTTGCAGATAACACAAGAGACATCCATCTGCACTGCATAAGGACATATATTTACAGAATGCATGTGTGTGCAATCTGCCAACATAGTCCTAAAGCACTGGAGAATACAGAACATACTGGTATTACAGCAGAAACGTATACAGCCCAACTGTGATGGTGAGGCCATCCCTCCCATTAAACTGTATTCTGTTGCTCATCCAGTGTGACAGTGAAAAACTCTTGGTTGATCCATGTTATTGCTGCTGCCCTCTCAAACTGACATGACACAGCACATTCCACTCACCCATGTAAACACAGTTTCATAACAGTGTACTTCATTGTGACAGAAATACAATGATTCTTGGTTGTAAATCTCCCTCCCGACCTGTGAGCGTGAGAACAGTTCCTTGGACGGGCTGGCCTGATAGTTCTTTCCCAGGGTTCAAGGGAAGTCGGCCAGCCAGGAAGGGGGCGAGACTCGTTGCAATAACGCATTGACCCGGAAGGAAAGCAACGTTGCAGCCGCAGATTGGAAAGGCGGTTACACTCGTTTACCAAGGGGTCATGGGTGACAGCATAAAAGGGGACAAAGAATCGTAATCTGTTCCTTTGCACTGGTTTTGTGTGTATGAACCGAGAAGGACAGTTAGAGACCCCGTAACCACTGTTTCAGTATCGTGAGTGTTTTGTTTGTTTGTCTTTGTGTAATTCGTCTTGTTTGTAAATCACTAGACGGCTAACACGATTCCGGAGCTGTCGCGGAGGGCCAGCACAAAGCCGAAACAACACTGCACTACTGTCACAGAATAAACTGTATCACCCACCACGAGCACTACTGCATGCACCCAGGACTGGTGACCGTGTCGGTATTATTGTGGGGCATACGTATTGTTTATTGTTTAGGGTTTAAAATGCCCATTATTGTCTACCCCGGGCAGTACGCATTGTTGTGTATTGCCGGGGGATTGTTATTATTGATCACCTGGATAAAAATAAAGCGCACTTTTCTAAACTGGATTACAAGGCTCTGTCTGTTTAATTACTGCACTGCATCACTCCTGCACCTGTTCCCACTCAGCCACTTTGCCACACTCATATACTCACATTTTTGCAGGTGACAAAATCACTGTGTCATACATCTGTCGCATGGGTGTCCTGTTCTTAAAGTGCTCCCATTCCCCCAATCCATGTTACTATGAATGCTAATACCAGCCCATCACCCCTTCCTCCCTTGCAAAAGACTATATTATGACATTGAACATCTGCAAATCCATACTACAGAAAGATATGGTAGGACATAGATTCATATTACAGCACTATTGGTAGTCCTTCAGTCATGCACCTGTGTCTCACGAGTAGACCTCATACACCTAGTGGACCATGATGATGGATGTCTTGTGTTATCTGCAGAGAGTTGTATGTTGTTTGTCTTAACTGATGATGGCTGTGTGTGGTTGCTTGTGTTGCCTTGCCCCTTCCACTGCTTGTAAGGGGGTGGGAGGGACTGCAGAGTTAGGGTTAAAAACCCTAACATCGCATTTCCCTACTTTTGTTGTTTTAATATCAACACTAACTGATGTATTAACAAAGTTTTTTGCAAAGAATTTCGTTCCTTTTTAAGAAAATATTATTACTATTATTTATTTCTTAGCCCTGGATAAGGGCGTCTGCTAAAATATTTATAGCTAGAAAGCCTGTCTATTCTATTATAAGCACAAAAAGTAAAAGTGGCTATATTTGTAAACTTGATTAAACATGTCACAGATGTACATATGTTAAACACTGACACAGGTTTATATATAATACACATGATCTTAGCCCCACCCCCACCCATGCCGGTGCTACGATTTACTGGGCCCTGGTGCAAGACTGTAAAGAGACACACACACACACACACACACACACACACACACACACACCTGCAGCACAACCTAAAGAAAACCTTTTGAAAATAAATACATCAGCAGCAAAATTTGAAAATCGGTCAAAAACATATTCTTTTTCAACAAAACATATTCTAGCATTATTTTTTGATGACTTTAAACAAGACAGTAATCAATCACGTAACAGTATATCCAAACATTTTAATAAATCAATCGTGTAGCAAGATGAATCAATTTGATTAATAACTCGATTTAGTTAATACTGAAACATATTAATAGGTTCAAATTAGTCACAAAATGTATTAAAACATATTTATCATAGGCATCAATTGGATTTTTAAATTAATGTTATCAAATACAAAATTTAGTATGAAAATGATTCTATAAAACAAAAACACATGTGCAAGTCAAAACCTAGCCCACAGTACAAATGCATTCGTTACTCATAAGCGAAAACATCAATCTAACAAATTAATATCCCAAAAGCATGTATTTTTTTTTTTTTAAATACTGAATTTTGACCATCCGTTAGTAATACTGAAAGTTGATGGAATTTTGTGAGAGAGATGGTACAGCTATGGCCACAACTTTTGCATATTTTTCTTTTTTTTTTTTATTTTGGATTAAGACAATTTAAAAATAAATAAATAAATAAATAAATAAATAAATAAATAAACCCCAATTATATACAGCCATGTCATGGTTTACTAAGGATATATGATTTTCAGGCAGTTTCAATTTGTTTTTTGGGGGGGTTTTTTCCAAGCATGAACCCACAGCTAAAGCTGGTAACCCCGCTGAGAGCCACAAGAGACACCAATGCCAGGTTGGCAAGTGCAATAAAAATAAAACTTCAGACAGTTGTGCCCTGTGCAGAAAGGCGACGTGGAGAAGCGCATTAGCTGTATTGATTGTGAACAGCCTTAGACTCAAGGTAAAGGAATTCCCTTTTGTAGAAAAAAAACGAAAAAAGGAAAAATAAAATTAGACTTTTTTTATAACTTATTGTGATGCTGCGCTTCTGTAAAAAGTTTTATTTATCTACATTGTTCAGTTGCTTTTGCGCATCTGATAATAAACCAATTTCTGTTGAAAAGTTAAAAATGTATTGCTATAATTTCAGTTGTATACATATGTATGTTATAAACCGATGTCCGTTCAGATGTTTATTTATTTACATTTTCTTGTTTTGATTTAAAATAAATGTTCATATATATATATATATATATATATATATATATATATATATATATATATATATATATATATATATATATATATATACATACATACACACAGTACTGTGCAAAAGTTTTAGGCAGGTGTGAAAAAATGCTGTAAAGTAAGAATGCTTTCAAAAATAGACATGTTAATACATTATATTTATCAATTAACTAAATGCAAAGTGAGTGAACAGAAGAAAAATCTAAATCAAATCCATATTTGGTGTGACCACCCTTTGCCTTCAAAACAGCATCAATTCTTCTAGGTACACTTGCACACAGTCAGGGATTTTGTAGGCATATAGTCAGGTGTATGATTAAACAATTATACCAAACAGGTGCTAATGATCATCAATTCAATATGTAGGTTGAAACACAATCATTAACTGAAACAGAAACAGCTGTGTAGGAGGAATAAAACTGGGTGAGGAACCGCCAAACTCAGCTAACAAGGTGAGGTTGCTGAAGACAGTTTACTGTCAAAAGTCATACACCATGGCAAGACTGAGCACAGCAACAAGACACAAGGTAGTTATACTGCATCAGCAAGGTCTCTCCCAGGCAGAAATTTCAAGGCAGACAGGGGTTTCCAGATGTGCTGTCCAAGCTCTTTGAAGAAGCACAAAGAAACGGGCAACGAGGACCGTAGACGCGGTGGTCGGCCAAGGAAACTTACTGCAGCAGATGAAAGACACATCATGCTTACTTCCTTCGCAATCGGAAGATGTCCAGCAGTGCCATCAGCTCAGAACTGGCAGAAAACAGTGGGACCCTGGTACACCCATCTACTGTCCGGAGAAGTCTGGTCAGAAGTGGCCTTCATGGAAGACTTGCGCCAAAAGCCATACCTCCGACGTGGAAACAAGGCCAAGCGACTCAACTATGCACGAAAACACAGGAACTGGGGTGCAGAAAAATGGCAGCAGGTGCTCTGGACTGATGAGTCAAAATTTGAAATATTTGGCTGTAGCAGAAGGCAGTTTGTTCGCCGAAGGGCTGAGAGCGTACATGAATGAGTGTCTGCAGGCAACAGTGAAGCATGGTGGAGGTTCCTTGCAAGTTTGGGGCTGCATTTCTGCAAATGGATTTGGGGATTTGGTCAGAATTAATGGTCTCCTCAATGCTGAGAAGTACAGGCAGATACTTATCCATCATGCAATACCATCAGGGAGGCATCTGATTGGCCCCAAATTTATTCTGCAGCATGACAACGACCCCAAACATACAGCGAAAGTCATTAAGAACTATCTTCAGCGTAAAGAAGAACAAGGAGTCCTGGAAGTTATGGTATGGCCCCACAGAGCCCTGATCTCAACATCATCAAGTCTGTCTGGGATTACATGAAGAGAGAGAAGCAACTGAGGCTGCCTAAATCCACAGAAGAACTGTGGTTAGTTCTCCAAGATGTTTGGGCCAACCTACCTGCCGAGTTCCTTCAAAAACTGTGTGCAAGTGTACCTAGAAGAATTGATGTTTGATGCTGTTTTGAAGGCAAAGGGTGGTCACACCAAATATGGATTTGATTTAGATTTTTCTTCTGTTCACTCACTTTGCATTTAGTTAATTGATAAATATAATCTATTAACATGTCTATTTTTGAAAGCATTCTTACTTTACAGCATTTTTTCACACCTGCCTAAAACTTTTGCACAGTACTGTATATATATATATTTATTGTTTTTATTGTGACGTACTCAATAAAAATAAAAAAATGACCGAGTGGTGCATCCGGTAAAGGCGCTCCGCGTGGAGTGCAGGATGCACCCTACAGCCTGGACGTCGCTGGTTCGAGTCCAGGCTATTCCATTGCCGACCGGGGACTGGAGCTCCCAGGGGCGGCGCAACTGGCGCCGCCCGGGAGGGGAGGGCTTAGGTCGGCAAGGGTGTCCTCGACTCACCACGCACCAGCGACCCCTGTGGTCTGGCGGGCAACTGCGGACTTGCCTGTAAGCGACCCAGAGCTGCGTTGTCCTCCGATGCTGTAGCTCTGAGGTGGCTGCATGGTGAGCCTGCAGTGTGTAAAGAAGCAGGCGGCTGACAGCACATGCTTCGGAGGACAGCCTGTGTTCGTGTGAGTCAGCACAGGGGTGATAGTGAGCTGAGCCTAAAAATAATTGGACATTCTAAATTGGGAGAAAATAATACAAATAATTGGTGACGACTACATTAAAAAAAAATTTAAAAAACACCTACAAATCCCATACCCACTAATTTCACTGATTTTTCAATGCGATGGCTACCCATTTCCAGACAGTTTGAAAACTTGTCAAACCAAGATGAGGAAAATAACAAATTATTTTCATGTGATTGTAGAAGTTTCAAAAGAAAACCGCACTGAACAAAATTCAGAAATAACAATATTATTATTATTTAGATGTTTCCAGTACTGAAAAAGTCTACAGATCTGAAGGTACTAAATGTATGTGTACTATATAGTATTCAAATATGCATCATGTACTTAAAACATTAATATATATGTGCTTTTTGGTTTTTTTTTTAAATAATTACCCGAAAAAGATCCGGGTACCCGGGTATTTTTCATGGCGGGTACCCGGTTCCGGATTTTCAACCCGTGCCGACCTCTAAAACATATATGTTGTTATACTTATAAATTGCATGTATGCACAAGCAAGCTTTAATATGTATTATTAAACAAGGACTCGCTCCAGCTGTGAAAACAACCTCTGTATCCACAGCTGCTATTTGAAGGAATTGCAAGCGGATTGATTCCAATCATTCTTACTATGAAGTCAGATATTTAGACAGTGTGAACATGTTTGCTCTTCATTTTAATAATTAAAAAAGCCAGCGGAGATGTTGCTGAGGATTAAATGGCTCTTGTGTAATATTTAATTTACTTACACTTTATCCACAGGATGCTGAGGATTTTAAAATACTACTAAATACATACTAAAACCAAAACCATTGTTTATTCTGCAGACAAAAAAAGAATCAGTCTTTAATATAAATTTACTCAGATTAATCGTATAGAGTATCACATTATTATACCATAAGGCTTCTTGAGTTTTTTTTCTTAGTTTAAACAAAGGTTGTGCAGGCCGCCTAGTTTATTAACATGACAAAAACATTGTTTCTGTATGTATTAATATACATGTTTAAGGGAAAATACCAATATTTGTTTTAGTTATCAAGATGGTATGTAGGTTTATAAATTTCCAGTGCCCTGCTTCAGATCAGCCAGTGGCCCCTGCTGAGGACGTAGAGATTACAATTAGCATAGGCATCCATAGTAGTGCCAGCCACCTCAGCCACCTCCTGTGACAAGTAGTTGTCTTGCTACTAAGATTGCGGGATCCCGAGCAATTACCTGTTATTTCCCCCCAACCGCCACTATCACCCTCAAAGAGGAAAGCGACCCCCCTACAGTGAATCAGGCACATCTTAGCTTCGATATGGATCTGTCTGACAGGCAAGAGCCGAGAGTTAGCCTCATATTGACCTTCCGATACAGACAGTCAAGAGGCTTGGCAAACAACAAAAAAACAACAACACTTGCTCAAACAGACAGCCACAGCATCCTTGTGTTTCGGTAGAAGAATGCTAGATGCTCTATTTCAATGTTTTGTGATGTATAATTCATACAATCTTCTTGTCGATACCAAGTTCCATTACAAGGATGATCTGTTCTCAAGAAAATGTAAGTGAGAAAAACAGGTACCTCCACTTTCTATCCATGTAGGGGTTAAAAAGGCAAATTATTATAAAAAAAACTACTTATTAAGTCGCAGTAAGTGTGGTTTATGTACAAAGGTACTTACATTGTACTTGCATGTTAGTACAAGGTATTTAACAAACACTACATAACTCTTTCAGCACCAAGTAACTTCACATTAAGAACCCTAGGATAACTCACTCAATATTTGAGTTTATAATAACAGATTCTGCCGGGTAAACGCCCAGGAGGCTTAAAGTTGTCATTAAGGCAAAAGTGTGGGTGGGGGGGTGGCGTTGATTCAGGCAGGGGCGAAATTACAGGCATTATTAACATTAGGTAAGTAGATTGTGTTTACAATTAGGCAAGTTTAAAATTCAAAAGTAGAGTACAGCACATAGTCATGATAAAGAATCAAGAAGTGAAGTTAACATATTTAATGACTGGTGGAACCCAATTCAAAGCTGCTGCAGTATGTCCACTGTTCTGTCATTTCAAATCTTTTTTCAAAACAAACATTACACTTTAAAGCTCCAGTGTCCAGTGCAAAACCACATCATGAAAAACACTAAAATATATAAACATGTGAATTTTTCGGTCCACTAAAATAAAGGGCTTTATATAATCTCTGCAAGTAAGAAATTGCAGTGTCCAGTGTAAAAAACACAACACAAAATAATAAATTAACATCCAAAGTAGCACTATAGTATTAAAATGTTCAATACAAAAACGGTGCCTGAGTTACAAGCTCTTGCAGTGTTTAAAAAAAAAAAAAAAAAAAAAAAAATCTAAAATATGGATTGTAGCGTAACAGGAAAGCATAATCAATCAGACTGCAGAGTTTGTATCATCTGATCCGAAACGGCCGCACTCCACGTCTTTGTTATCTGAACCAAAGATAACCCTAACACTAACCCTGAAATCACTCCATACACAGAGCAACTACTTCTAGCAGTTTATTTTATTCACATGAGTCGCAATGTTCCCCTCAGGCATTATTTGCACATGTTTATTAAAACCCGGAGATTAGTGGTGAAAATTTGACTTTCAGATAAAACTTGGTTGTTGACTAGGCAGAATCCGGTTATAAAAATGTGTGTAGGTCTGCAGTGTTGAAAGTGTTAAGATGGACTCAGATTTGCAGTCCATGCAATTGACACTGTGGATGGTTTGATATATTTATTATTTATGCCATATCTTTCTACCCAGATTGGTAAATGACTCATAACATAATATGGAAAAGGGGATAAAATGGAAGAGACTGCAAAAAAGTATCAGAACATTAACTATAATTGAATCAACTTACACCGTAATTACTGCTACTTAGTAAGAAGTGTGACTAATAATTTATGCAAATGTTTAAAACAAACACATTAAGTTAGTTAAAAAAAAAATCTTTTGTACAATTTGCCTATAAAAGAACACTGCCAGTTACAACGGGTTACCAGAAAATGCATCAGATAAGATGTTGCCATTCAGAAACTCGGGCTGTTTACCTTAAGGTAGCAGTGTGCGTAGCAGTGATGAAGGAGGTTATCAGATGGCTGGCTGAGGCTGCTGACAGTATTGACGAGCTGATCAGCATACATTGGCACAGAGTGCTCCAGGTTGACCTTGTCAACTTGTATTCGGAGGGCAGGCAGGGGTCGCAGGGGTTGAAAAGCAGGAGCGTTCACAGGGGACGAGAAATTCTAGAAGATGGAAAAAAAGGTTGTTATGCTTAGTTATTTTTATTATATTACAGAAAGCCAGAATGACCATATTGACTATGTGCTACATGTTAGCGGATCAGATTTACTAAGACAAAT
The DNA here is from genome assembly GCA_030684275.1 of Acipenser oxyrinchus oxyrinchus. Lineage (NCBI taxonomy): Eukaryota > Metazoa > Chordata > Actinopteri > Acipenseriformes > Acipenseridae > Acipenser > Acipenser oxyrinchus. The sequence goes on along the minus strand of CM060249.1, from coordinate 16,367,224 downwards.
AAAGAAAGGAGGGTGTTGCACCATGACACTAAAAAACTTCCCAGCATGGTATAGTTGTAATATTCTGGCAACATTTAACAGTGTAACAACACATAAGGCCTTATGTATTTATCAAATACATTGTATTGCACTAAAACAAATTTTACACCTAGCAAAATATTACATTATCATTATCAGTGTTATTAAGTGAGCTGAGATTATTCAGGTCTTCCTTAACTCCCAAGGATGCCCAACAGTATGTCTTAACGTCTTCTACTTGTGTGAACATGTATTTGCATGCACCTCAATGCAGCATACAGTTATTGTTACTTAAATGTGGACCTTTTGGCCTAAGATGACTGGCAGCAGGCAGTCCAGGAGGTTGAATTCAGCCATGGGGATTGTGACAGTGATGTTCAATACAGTAACACAAGTGAGCCGAGTTGGGATGAACTCTTCTAAAGCAGCCACCTCCTCCGGACTTGGTAACATCCTTTTATCATCCACAGCATCTATACAAATACAAATTGAAATAAAAGCTTAACAAAAGATATACCCAACAATAGTTCAGTTAAATGTAGATAGTGGCAAGTTCAAACCAAACCTCAAGGAGTTTTTACAAGGTAAAATAAACAAAAAGTAAAGACAATCAAAACTCAATGATGTTCAATGAGAGAGTAAACAATCTGTCACGTGCATTCCTGGAACACATTTTTACGAAAGTAAAAGCAAGCTGTATTTTGGAACGCTCAGAACGCATCTCCACACTGTACTTTATTTGTAAACCGTCCTTAAGAGCTTTTTACAGCAGCAGAAGTGTGTTAATATTACCCATACTTTACTCCTGCCACAGAAGAATTACTTTTTTAAGCAACTGTCTGGAACATTATTCCAGCTGTCTCCCAGATTGTTATTTTTAAGTAGTCGGTTTGTGTAAGAGTGTTTGCTGTGTGCACCTCTGATCCAAAAGAAATTGGTATTAAAAGTGCTTGTGGGAATATAAGAAACAATAGATGGGCTTTGTAGAACTTCTAAAACTTGTATTCATGTGGATTCATTACAGATGTTTTAAATAATTGTGGCCAGCGGAAGTTTGGGTTTAATCAAAATTTATATGACTTTATTCATACGACTGTTTAACCCTAATACCACACTCAAGTAAATATTAGAAGTTGTTATGCATAATACCATTAAAGCAGACTTTAACTCTGCAGCTTCAGCTGCCTAGCCAAAACTCTGTTCTCATGCACAGTATATTCTGTTACACTTCATAATTCATTCAAAGACATCAAATAGTTCTACTTTTTTTTTGTTAAAGCATTTTAACAGACATCTCACACCAAGGGTTGTGAAAAAATAACACATTTCAATTGATTGAAATCTTTAGAGATCTTCAATGAAATGCACCTGTGTATATATAAATGTGTTGAGCACATTCTATTCATATGGCAGGTGAGAGACAGTTCATTTAGAACTTTCATGTGCTTTTGGTTACATGCTTCCATCACATTGGAAAACTTGCACCAAAGGTTCTTCTCTTAAACAAAAATTGGGGTTGTATTCATTCCCCTGACCTATGCAGCCCTGTGGTTAAAATGTGTTAAGATGACTGGTGCTGCAGATGCAGGCTCAGGTGTTTTGAATCAGTATAATAACAAACATAAGGTACAAACCTGGATTTGGTTTGCTGTAAGATTCATATTCATGTTCCAATGAACATGCTACAATTTTCAGTATTCTGTGGACAGCACTACTATTAAAACAAATATCCAGGGGACCAACAACAAGACGCTTCACAGACATCTCCTGGACAATGGGCGGCTCTTCTTCTTTGCTTATGGAGGAGTATTCTTGCTGACTTCCTGAAACTAATAATAATAATACATGCTGTGATTCCAGAATAAGTATGACATTCTGAAATATTCAAACTCACTCAAAAAAAAAGAGACAGCCTGGTGTTATTTATGTTAGTAAAAACAAATGATTAGTAAAAACAAAAATAGCTGGGCTTCAAATCAGTTTTATGATGTGGAATTGTGACAGGGTACCCCCACCCCTGGGTGTATTTGGTTTATTTTGTATTGTTTGGGTTATGTAGCACAGGGTGAGTTAAAGTGTATATTGGTATTTGGGCATGGGGAATGCACAAATTAGTTCACATGCAGACCGTGCCTGGACTCAATTCAATGATTAATTAGCAAATCGAGTCCCGGCACAGCTGTAGATAAAAGGAGCACAAATTTCTCACTCGGGATTTGTGTGTTCGTGGTGGAGAACGGGAGAGAGACGGGAGAAAGAAAGAAAAATAATAACAATTGCTACTCGTGCTGGAAGGACCAGCACAATACTTGTTTGGGGTTTGTCCACTGTTTTGTTTGTCTATTTATTTTCCGTTCCGTGTTTTGTTTAAGCTCACAGTACTGTGTCTGTATTTCCTGGTCTCACGTCGCCCTTCAGCCATCCTTTCCACAGGAATGATAATATATTTGTTTATCACTTTAAGCATAGTTTCACATCTGTATGCAGGGCAAGACAAATCATTTCACCCTGTGGTCCAAACTGTGGCAAATGGCTGTGGAGCGAAAAGAGGATTTATCTCAGCTCTGCCTACACTGTCTCAGTCATAAATGTCTTCTCTTAAAGCTTCTCACATTCGCCCTGGTGACTTATGTTATCTTTTAAAGCTTCAGCATTTTCCATCACTTTATTGTCTGTGGGTTACAACCTGTGGACATGCATGACATCAGCAGGCACTGAATGAGTCTGAAACTGGACAAAACCTGAGTCCACAAAAAAAAAAAGTGAAACATTAACCATTTGAATTCCCAAGTGGTCATACAAAAAAGCAGAAATTGCTTTGCAGTTGCCAAACAAATCAAGTTAAATTGAGTGAATGATAATACTTTCTTTTTGTTACCCTGGGTCAATAGACATATGAAAACCACAGCAAGCCTCAGACAAAAGACAAGTGCATCAAACACAACTTTGTATTATGCAGGAATACAAAAAAAGGTTAATGGATAGAAACCTATTCTAGTATCATAATTAAAAAACAAAAGATGAGAGTTTTTATTAAATCAATTTAAAGTTCTTAAAAGTAGCTACAATTGATCATCCCCTGCGATGATGGTATGAATTACTTTAAAATGTTTAGTGCTCAGTACGAAGTCTTTCACGAAGAAATGGTGCTAATTGTATTTAGGTATTAAGACCTTGTTAAATTTGTCCAAATTACAGAACAGATGAATAGAATTAAAAACAATTCTCTCATTTGTTTAAATAACTGATCATTTAATAAAATAAAAAAACACCAACCAGCTACAGTACTGTCCTCTACTCATCTCTACTCTTCTATGGTATATCATAACATTTGCCTGGTTTTCTATCTGCCAAATTTTGTATTTTCCTTTTTCTTTTTGGGGTTCAAATTACGATTTGATTTTTAAAATTAAAAGTCCTTTGGTCAATTTCACTTCCTTTTCCAAGTTTTACTGCATTTCACTGGGACAGATTAATGGTAATATTAAACATATGGTAGTGGTAATGGGAAATAAAGACTTCAAGAATCAACATAAGCTAGTATTTAAAGAATTATGCATATCTAGAATTCACCCACAACACAAAAGGCCATTATTCTAACTCAACACCCATAAGTAATAAAGAAAGCTTCAAAAGTTCACATTACGTACACAGAACCTAAAGTTTAAGTTAGTCCTGTGGCAACGTCAACCAATTTGTTTTGATGTTATACAACAGTCCCACCAATAAAGGATAGTACTGACTGCAAGGCATTCCTATCACAACTTTAAATTAGTGCTGTTGAAGAGGTGAGATGTGCTTGGTACACTATCTCAAAATCTAAATTAGCCTGACAGCTGAGATTGACAGTATCTGTTTGAGAATTTTTTTTTTTTTTTTTAAATTTAGATTCTTATCACACTGTGATAGCAAAAGTGATCTCCCTGTCAGAACAAGCAGTGAGTAGAAGGAATGTGAAAAGGAAGTTCTGTAGATTGCAGATCAGATACAGTATTTCACTTTTCAGGCCATATAAATCTGTATCATTTTTTTTCTTAAGCGCTACCAGGTAAAAAGAATAAACTTCTGTTGAGCCTTATAAGGAAGCATTATACCTCAAATCAGCAGCTGTTGGGAACTGGCAATTCCAATTTTATCACCTTAAAACATATTAACTCTTAAATAATTGACCTTAGGCACCAGCAATGTTAACAGAAGATAAATAAATAATTAGCAAAAGATGACTGTGAAAAACCAAACCCTTCCACAGGAAACTATTATCATCCTCATACTGACATGACCATTTTTAACAAGTGTACATAGTATACAGTCACTGCCAGTCACAACACACACACACACACATATACATATATATATATATATATATATATATATGGACTGGAGAGGAGGGCCATAGTGGAAAATGATTGCCCCAAGGGAAGACTATTGTTACTGAGAGGGATGTAACAACAGTTTTCCCAAGGGGCATTTAATTGTCCACTATGGCTGAGTCTGCAGTACATATTTAATATCTGAGTCAGTCAAAATAATGCGAGCCTTTTATTAAGCGTTTTTCGCGTATGAAAAAAAGACGTAAACATTCTTGGCATGAATATCTTAGTGCTGTACATATAATGAAGTAATATACTACTACCAGTGCAACAGGTTGCCATTTCTGGAACAAAATATTTATGGCTTTACAGTATTTTGTTTAAATATAGCTGATACAGCATAAGTAAATCACTAAATAACATAAATAAGAAAATGTTTTTGAAGTTCATACTGCATAGTGATCAATGTTTTTTTCTTTCTTTTGTAGTATGTTTTGTAATTCATTTTCTGTTAACTCACAGAATTCCTGTTTTTTCATTCAGTCATTTTCTCTTGTTGTTGGAGTGGAGGTCAAGTGCTTTCCTTTGAAAAGGGCGGGACTGACAGTAATGTGAACCAATCACATGTCAGAGAGAGACTATTGCCCGGTGGTGTAAGGATGTTAGGGCAATAGTTCATTCTATTTTTGCTCCTATGATGCGGTTTTAACCAAATCACAGGCCAGAATTTCCAAGCACTGACATATATATATATATATATATATATATATATATATATATATATATATATACATACACTGTATATATATATATATATATATACACTGTATATATATATATATATATATATTTTTTTTACACACACACACACACACACATACATACATACATACACTGCTGTGCGAAAGTCTTAGACATGTTGTATTTTTGATGTTGGAAGGCTTTACCCAAAATATGGCGTACTGTTAACTAATTTGGAAAAGATAGTGCCCAAAAAAATTACACACTGTAGATATCATATATCCAAAAAAAAAAAACCACCATCTCAGTCTTAATCAAATATGGATGAACAAACATTCTTGAACTGAAGCTAAAATCAGAAGTTGTAGGGATATCCTAAGAATGACACATGACTTACAATTGCCTATTAGTTTCTTACCATCTACCTTCTTACAAGCGTAACAACGTGTTTATAAAAAAAAAAAAGAAAGAAAGAAAGAAAAATGTGTCAGTGTAGATTTAAAAAGCCTGACAGCTCGCCCAGGAGGTACATTTGGGGTAAAACTGAGGACAGCAGGTCAAGGACCGGGTGGCCATGGAGAAGTTTTTCTTTCTGTTGTTCAAAGGAGGGTAAATGCAAGAGAAAATACAATACCTTTGCCACTGGTGTTTTCCATTGTGTACAGGTAATCCATGTAGAAAGCACCAAAGCGCTGTATACCGGCTATCTCTGTGTAAGTCTCCTATCAACAAAGAAAGAGGGAGACGTGCTTATTTGTATATGCATAGCCACTCTCACAAAGGCTTATCATTAAAAATAACATCAGCAATCCTTCGCAAGATAGAAAATGACACTTGTATTGCAAATTAAACAAAAGGACATCCAGAAGACTATTGAACCTCCCAATTGTTTTATCAATGGTAACTAGTTAGTCAATGAGTAATGCTCATGAGTCTAAATCAGGTCTTACCATTATAAGTTTTCTTTTGAAGAAGAGAACTGTTTTGCTGGCATTATATATACATTTTGTTGAATTACAAATAATGTATGCACAGTTTTTCAAACAAACTTTTTTTATTCAAACCTGTAGTGGTTAAACTGAACACTGTTATATGAGGAGGAGGTTAAATGTCAGCAAAACGTGCAAAGAAAATGTATAAAATGAAATTTACTGGTTGCATAAGTATTCAGCCCCTTAAGTCAGTACTTGGTAGAAGCACCTTTTGCAGCAATTACTGCTGAGTCTTTTTGGATCGGTCTCTACTAGCTTTGCACAGTAGGATGGTGACATTTTTGTCCATTCTTCATGGGAAAATTGCTCCAGTTCTGATAAGTTTGTTGGGGATCGTCGATGGACTGCAATCTTCAAGTCTCGCCATAAATTTTCAATTGGATTCAAGTCAGGACTTTGACTGAGCCACTCAAGAACATTAATTCTCTTCTTGTTCAACCACTCCAGTGTGGCTTTGGCTTTGTGGTTCGGGTCATTGTCCTGCTGAAATGTGAATTTCCTCCCCAGTTTCAGAGTCTTGGCTGACTCAAACAGGTTTTCCTCAAGGATTCGCCTGTACTTTGCACCATCCATTCTCCACCACCATGCTTGACAGTTGGGATGGTGTTGACTGGGTGATGTGCAGTGTTGGGCTTGCGCCAGACGAAACGCTTGGAATTTAGACCGAAAAGTTCAATTTTTGTCTCGTCCGACCATAAAACCTTTTTCCACGTGTCTGCAGTATCATCTACATGCTTTAAGATAAGGCTTTTTGAGTAATTACGTTTAACCTTCCTGGGTTTTTTCATATTTTTAACAACAGAAATAAACTAAAATAGACACACATGCTGCTGGATGTTTGGTATTAATATCCTTGGGCCCAGTGTCAGTATTTAGACACAGCGTCACTTAGATCAATTGACTATACCACCCAATATTTTAAAATTGCCATTGCTGGCACACTATCATACTATAATATAATGGGGTTTGTACGGACAGCATCTCTTCAATTAAAACTTTAATAACATGACAGTGACATTACACACTAAACATATAAATCAACCACTTTAGACAGAATTTCAATGGAAGTGACATTTGGCTTTGCAAGATGGAGAGCATCACCCTGTCTTATCTGGCACAGTGTATGCCCTGATGTATGAGCCACTTAACCTGATAAGAGATTGTAACAGCCCTGATGTATGATCCACTTAACCTGATAAGAGATTATAACAAATGTCACTATTTTATAGTGACTATATTAAGCAATCCTTGCAACCATTCACTTGTTTCGCACTTTCCTTTCTATTAACCCACAGCAGCATTCCGCACATACCGACAGTGTCTAAAACGGGTGTCTAAAGGATATTTAATAACAGAAGTTAATAGCCAACCAATGTAGACATCTACACTAATAGCTGATTATTTCCTTCTGGATGGCCTGCAACAATCTCCTACAGGATATAATACTGATAAAAGTGGGAAGGTATTACTATACTAACAGAAGGGCTCATTTTAACTCAATATTAAACACTACTGGAAATATCCCCACACACACAAAAAAAAGACCTTGTGAAGTGCAGCTTCCAGAATGAATTCTGCCTGGACACCGTTGTTTTCTGGGCTCCTGTAATCGAACAGGGAGTTGGTGAGGTAGGTCATTCCTTTACTGCTCAGACTCTCACCACACTGGATGAAAACAGCATCCTTTAAAGGAAGACAAAGATATATTTGTATTATCATGAAGTCTGTGTTAACTTCTTTACATAAGATTTAACGTCAATAATTTGCAGGAACACAAACAAGACACATCTGTAACAACTTCAAGCCAAATAAGTACTAATACAAATTTCCATTGTCTTTGTGAGCGAGGACGTGGTTTCCAACTGTGCTTGTGTGGTTTTTGACAAGAAAAAAAAAAAAGAAAAAAAAACGTGTAGAAAACATGTGCAAAAAAATCTGCTCAGCTGTGAAGAAAGCAATTGACACTGCAAGCCAACTGGATATTGGGTTACATATGTTACAAAATAGCTCTGTAAACTTGCAGCATGGAAAGTGCTGTTGCAGACTGGCTAAACTGCTTAGCAAGAAAAGTACAGTGGGTAGTTTACCATAAAATACTTACTGCTTCACATCTATTATTGTTTTCTTCAAAGTCTTTAACACCCATGATTCCCTTAAGGCACAGAGCCCGACAACCCACAATACCAATCTGACAGTCAAAGAATGGTTCTCCCATCATAAGGACCTACAATAAACCATTTGGGATTAAAATACATTTAGTGTAAAAGAAAATAGGGTCTGGGTTAATGTAATGAAAGAGAATGTGAGGGATAAATAGAAGCAAATCATTTTTGCTGATATGTAAACAGGTGGAAAATTCAAATCAGAGCCTCATAAAGAGCCACACATTTGTACTTAGCTAAAGCTGTGTGAATTACTGTAATGCAATTGTGTACAATAAATATAAATCCTGAAAAAAAAAGAAAAAAAATGTATAGTAACTGAACTGATGCATATCTACCAAAAATAAATACATCTAAGTGTTTTTACTAATACAACATTGTATGTACTGTATATATATATATATATATATATATATATATATATATATATATATATATATATATATATATATATATATATATATATATATATACGGCAGGTGTGAAAAATGCTGTAAAGTAAGAATGCTTTCAAAATAGACATGTTAATAGATTATATTTATCAATTAACTAAATGCAAAGTGAGTGAACAGAAGAAAAATCTAAATCAAATCCATATTTGGTGTGACCACCCTTTGCCTTCAAAACAGCATCAAGCATCAATTCTTCTAGGTACACTTGCACACAGTTTTTGAAGGAACTCGGCAGGTAGGTTGGCCCAAACATCTTGGAGAACTAACCACAGTTCGTCTGTGGATTTAGGCAGCCTCAGTTGCTTCTCCCTCTTCATGTAATCCCAGACAGACTCGATGATGTTGAGATCAGGGCTCTGTGGAGGCCATACCATCACTTCCAGGACTCCTTGTTCTTCTTTACGCTGAAGATAGTTCTTAATGACTTTCGCTGTATGTTTGGGGTCGTTGTCATGTTGCAGAATAAATTTAGCCAATCAGATGCCTCCCTGATGGTATTGCATGATGGATAAGTATCTGCCTGTACTTCTCAACATTGAGGAGACCATTAATTCTGACCAAATCCCCAACTCCATTTGCAGAAATGCAGCCCCAAACTTGCAAGGAACCTCCACCATGCTTCACTGTTGCCTGCAGACACTCATTAGTGTGCCGCTCTCCAGCCCTTCGCAAACAAACTGCCTTCTGCTACAGCCAAATATTTCAAATTTTGACTCATCAGTCCAGAGCACCTGCTGCCATTTTCTGCACCCCAGTTCCTGTGTTTTCGTGCATAGTTGAGTCGCTTGGCCTTGTTTCCACGTCGGAGGTATGGCTTTTTGGCCGCAAGTCTTCCATGAAGGCCACTTCTGACCAGACTTCTCTGGACAGTAGATGGGTGTACCAGGGTCCCACTGTTTTCTGCCAGTTCTGAGCTGATGGCACTGCTGGACATCTTCCGATTGCGAAGGGAAGTAAGCATGATGTGTCTTTCATCTGCTGCAGTAAGTTTCCTTGGCCGACCACTGCGCTCACGGTCCTCAACGTTGCCCGTTTCTTTGTGCTTCTTCAAAAGAGCTTGGACAGCACATCTGGAAACCCCTGTCTGCCTTGAAATTTCTGCCTGGGAGAGACCTTGCTGATGCAGTATAACTACCTTGTGTCTTGCTGCTGTGCTCAGTCTTGCCATGGTGTATGACTTTTGACAGTAAACTGTCTTCAGCAACCTCACCTTGTTAGCTGAGTTTGGCTGTTCCTCACCCAGTTTTATTCCTCCTACACAGTTGTTTCTGTTTCAGTTAATGATTGTGTTTCAACCTACATATTGAATTGATGATCATTAGCACCTGTTTGGTATAATTGTTTAATCATACACCTGACTATATGCCTACAAAATCCCTGACTTTGTGCAAGTGTACCTAGAAGAATTGATGCTGTTTTGAAGGCAAAGGGTTGTCACACCCATCTAAATCAAATCCATATTTGATTTAGATTTTTCTTCTGTTCACTCACTTTGCATTTAGTTAATTGATAAATATAATCTATTAACATGTCTATTTTTGAAAGCATTCTTACTTTACAGCATTTTTTCACACCTGCCTAAAACTTTTGCACAGTACTGTATATATATATATATATACAGTATATATATATATATATATATATATATATATATATATATATATATATATATATATATATATATATATATATATATATGGCATGATTCATATATAGTGCAAGAGTAGAAAGTGAACTATTACCTCTACTGTCATTCCTTCTTGTTCCAAACAGAGAATTTCTTTGGACTTTACCTTCTGAGGGCTGTAATAACTACTTTCAGTTTGCATTTCAGTGAGCTGTGAAACAATAAGATAAACACCTTAAAATATGCTACATATTGTTTTTAAATCGCAGATATATGACAGTACTGTAAAGAATTGATGAAGACAAATGAATATGTGTTATCAGCCAATTTTACTTTTGGCAGGAAACAGGTGCAGCAAAACAGCTGTAACTTATTATCCCTTCTTGCAGAGTATGTTGATTTAATCACGTGTGGATAACACCACAAATTTCCCAGCAGTTTGAAGTTCATGATGAACCCCCCTTGTTCTACCAGAATGATCCATTTCACAATCACACGATGCCTTTGAAGAATGCCTATTCAGAAACAATGTGCTACTAATGCATTATCCAGAGACAAAACTTTTTTCTTCGTGTACATTTAAGTTACCTTTGCTAAATTAAAATATTCACATGCAACTTAAAGTCGTATTTTTATAGTTTTTTTTATTTTTTATATACAATTGTATATGCACAAAAAGGCTAGATTTTACCTAAACTAATTCCAGCAAAGCTCCTTCTACATGAACCCAACATGCAACATTAAACCCAGGAACAATAAGATTGTACAGTGTGAATAGCTGCATGTTTTATTAGGCAATACAAATTTGTATGCCTTTAAGTATGACTATAATCTACATGATCAAAAAATATAATTTTAATACACAGGACTTTAAGATGCTTTCTATGTTCTCGCATTTACCATTAACTAATTTTCCAATTATTTCAATTTACTGGTATTTATGTATCAGGGAGTTGTGCATCAGGGTTTTTAAATACCTGTAGCTCTCATTACATAGCCATTCTCACAGCTAAGTACATATGGTAACTGTTCAAAGATAAATTCCGCAAACTAAATTCTTGAGAAAAACCTTCTTAAAAATAAAAAATTTTTTTTAAAAAAAACCTGATCACCCTTCAGCTGTCTGCAATTATTTTGGAGGAAAACCAATTAATTGATTAAAAGAACTAAAACACAACAAGAACATTATTAAACATTATTTAAAAAAAAATGCAAGGTTTAATTTGGCATGATTTTAAGCTGGAACAGTACCAACCCTTCCAAATGCTAATGTTGAAATTTGACCTTGGGTTTTAACCAGAAGTGAACCACAAATTAATTCCATAAGCAGACAAGAAGAATCATATTTAATTCTTACAGGTTAGCAAACCATTTACTGTACAACATGATTTATAAAATCTTTTTAAAGAGATTTTCATGTATAAATACTAAGGTAAAAGTGCTTGTGTTGTGGATTACAATCGATTGCACACACATACACTGACAGACATCAGTAAAACAGCACCAATTTATCACAAGCTACAACATGTCACTGTTCAAATCGGATAATATTTTGGACAGAATTAATTTGTTTGGTTTGAAATGCTTAGGATTTCTTTCTTGTATCCAAACGGAATTACTCTTCAGGGATAACATATTCAATTTGATATGATTTTAAACAATCCTTTGTTTCACCTTTTTTGCATTCATTATACTCAACTTTATTACTGTTAATCCCATCCAATGTAGCCCAAGCAAAAAGGAAACAATTACCTTAAATGTGACAGATGCTTTGGTGCAGTAGAACCCTATTGAAATGATGGGATCCTTGGGTGTCTGCGATTTCTGTCTGCGTTGCTGAACACCATCCTCAGTCTCTTCATAGTATTCCTCTCCATCGTACTCATCACCAGTGCTCACGATGGCTGGAACATAGGACCAGGCCCATGAAACCCAGCCCTGCTCATCATCGTTCCCTTGCTGCAGGTACATGTCTGGGTGTAGGTACTGGGATGTGTGCTGCACTTGAAGTCCGGTTTCATCTTCAGCACCTGTCATCACAACATAGATGTGCAGCTGCTGTGCATGTTACTTATGTGGTCATTTCTCCTATACCATTGCACAGATGCAACATCACTATCATTAACGTCTGATCCCAGTTACAAACCACAGCTCTGTTCTTTTTTGCCACAAGCTGCTACTCAGCTTATTTATTGCAATACCACATAACTTCCCCAAGAGTCTAATTATTTCAGTGCTGTGGTTTTTAAGTGATAGGGTGTACTTTTAAGTAATCATAATTACGAGAGTATGATAGTAAGGCTTTTAGTCTGATATATTTCTAAGAATAACAGCATCAGTTGATTAGGACTGTATTCTGTGAAAATACTTGATTATTTAACCTTAATTAAAGATTGCCCCAAAGCAACATTTGTCCCATAAAACAACCAGCATAAATAAATTTACCAAGTTAATATCAATATATACAAATTAGTAGGTAAAGTCAGAAAACAAAAGATGATACAAGTTTCAAACATAACAACTCAAGACCATTTAATAATATACAATTTGTCCAAGTAAATTATTATACTGTATTACTTCACAGCGATGTGGTCTAACGAAAGGACACCGCAGTTGTTTTATCGTTTTCAAGCATATTGTAAGCCAGTAACACATGCAGGATGGAGGTGCTGTGACTTATGTAAAGCTGACTGACACAACTTTTGAAAATGGAAGAGGGGCTAAAGCCTTACGGATAAAGTAGTAATTATCTCCTACAGGTCTGAGAATCTGATCTAATTGAGCTCACTTTTGACAGGCCATAGCTTTTAGCTGCTTTAGAGCTTGACAGGAATGGCTGCAGCTGCACAGCTGCCAAAATATACTGCAGAATTGAAGCAGCAGGATGCAGTCAAAGGCCTTGCTTACTGAAATAGGAGGAGTGGGACACAATTTGTGATAAAGTATTGAAGGTCAATGACTGTTTTTAATGTACTCCTTGACCTTTGAACCATTCACATAGTGTATATTTCCATGCATGCTGTGAGGGGAAGTTGATGTCAATATGCAAGAATGTGTAATCCCATTCCACAAAGGCTAACATCTCCACAAGAAAACAATATCATCGGTGAGGTCATTTCAGAACTATTTGAAAGGCTTAAAACGGCAATATTGTGAAATATTTTAATTACATTTTCACATTGGGTTCTGGCAGTTGTAAGTCTACAACACAGTGTACATGATTGAAATGCTTTGAACTTTCCGAAATGTGTTTGAAACAAAATAAAGTCAACTAATATAATTCTTATTTAAAAAATGTATACCACTTATTTTTTTAAGGATAAGAATTTATACAATTAATTGTTTTAAAAAGCATTTTTTCTATTAAGAAAAAGTATATTCAAGTAAACTCTCTTTATTTTGACTGATTCCTTATTTCCCACGTTGCTGTTATAATACTGTATCCTGGAGTAAGGAACTATGCAGAGACATTTACAATGTACTGAGAATGCTGTGCTGCATGTCTTTATTTTCTTAAAGGACATCACCTACCTGTATTGTCCCAGCATTAAACAGTGCCTTTAAATCCCTGGAGATGTCTTTCCATATTTAAAATGTAAACAAATCCCTATGTAGTTGCTGGATAGTATGTGCACAAAGTCAAAAAATAGATTTCAAGAAGGTTACTGTAATTTTATGAAAGATCTCCCTCACAAAGCAGACGCTTTGACAATGCATATCAGGCACACTGCTGGACGTTATTTTAATACACAACCTGTCTTCTTTTTAAAACTTCTTTCTTCTTTTAATAAACACTATATTCTGTACGTGACTGGGCATGGAAAGCTTTCTTATTGTTAGTTTATATATGAGTATTAGTCATCCAAATTTCCAACCGCTGCATTTTTAAAACAAACTTCAATACATTTCTTTGGTGAAACATTTCTGACTGAATGCTTTAATAAATGACACACATGCATCTACTGTGTTTTAAATAAACAATAATAGTTTTAGGGATTTTGTCTGAATTGTTTCAAGTTTATTAATTAAGGTGCAATTAAACTAAGCATAAAAACCAAGGATGCCACAATAATATATATATATATATATATATATATATATATATATATATATATATATATATATATATATATATATATATATAGTAGAATTAACATACTGTACATATAGTACATGAAGTGTTACACTCTACATCTCCAGATAATAAGAATAAATACTACTGTAATTGACTGCAAAAAAGCCTGAAGGAGTGGATTCAATCAGAAAATACAGCAATGCTTTAAGACTCATTTTATTTCCCAGTTCTTTGATGCTACTTAATTAAACTTTCAGACATGTGAGGACAGGGCCAAAATACACACATGTGGAATAATATGACACCTTGTGTTATGATTCAATAAGCCCTTAATTTAAAGCACACATATACCTCATAGCTGAAAAATGCTAATGAATGTCACCATGGAAAGAAAAATAATGTAGGTGCTTTTTTGATTGATTCCCCAAAGTGAGGGACTATTGTAGCTTAAACATTTCTAAAATGTAAAATAACACAGCAAAACTGCTGATAATTATGTCTCCCTTACAAATCCCCAAAGCAAATAGAAAAATATACATTTAAATAAATGTATCATTGCTGTTTGATCGTTCATAATTATGTAACCTGTCTTGGGGTTTTTAATTATAAAGCAAGTACCAAGCAGAAATGATTTCTTGATTTCACGTCCGTTTTACAAGTGGACCCCTTTTTTTTTTCTTTTTTTTTCTTTTTTTTTTTTTTTTTAAAGTAACATAAGATCTTGAACAGTTTTGTTCCAACAGTTAATCCCCTCTTGTATATTTTTGTGATAGGATACTAATTCACTTTCTGAGCCACATAGCAGTAGCATGACACTGAATCCTACATCTGGCATTAAACTGGGAATGCTGTCAGTGCCAACTCGCACAACATTGCTGGCAGATCAGTTCTCACTACCCACATTCCCCTCCATAAATTAAACTTCTGCAACAACAGACCTGACTGCGCAGACAGTGCCAGTGCATCTTAATCTAATTTACTGAGGTCATCAGCATAGGCTATAAACTGTAGATAAGAAAGTTTTAGTTCCTTAAAGTGGGGTGGGGGTTACAACTTCCACAACTGTTAAACTGAGAGAAATGACGTACCAGACAACTGTATTACGACAGGCAAAGTTAATGGTACAGCAAAGGTGCATAATCCTTTGATGCTTATGATCTACTTCAAAATGCAAACCGAAATCAACGGAGTAAAAAGAAAAACTCTTCAGGACATAAGCTCCTGCATGTTTTTCACGTAATTTAGTCTTAATCGAATGAACCCTGATTTCACGAGACTGCAAACGTACTCACCTGTCATGTTAACAACTGTTTCTTTGGCATGTGTACCCTGCTCTTCCATTTCTGCCCCTTTCTGATTGCCTATTTCACCGTAGTACAGAGCAATGCCGAGCTCCATAATGCGAATAAACATTGGTAGCTGCTGGTCTGTAATAGATAGCTTCAAGGTTTCTACAAGTGCTTGAATCTGTAATAAAATAAAAATAAAACAAATTTAAACGCTGGCAACATTTTGTCAGACACAAGTTACAAAGCTTCAAACTTTGCAAGATGTTTTCCAAAATGTTAATGTTTTAGTGCATAAGTAATTAGAATGCAATTGGAACTTGGTTTCCATTAAAGTTTTTTTTTATTTATTTTTTATTTAATTTATTTATTTATTTTTGCCTAAGTTGAATTCTGGATATATTTAGTGTGTTTTATCAGGGGGGAAAAACAGATCCATTATCCAAAAAAAGTTGAAAAGCCTCCCAAAAAGTCATTGAAAATGCACCAATAGTTTGCATTGTCTTTTTTCCCCAACTCAAATGCACAGTGAAGATGAAAAACAAAACAGTTCCTATAAAGTTTGGCAAGCAATCTGTTGATATTTGATATTACTAAACAATAAAACATGAATCCAAATTTCAATCAGAAACTGTGTTAATTTGAGTTGTTACTGTTAACAGTCAGATACAATTTTAAATGTTTCCATAATCCACATTTGACCCCAAAACCATATATACAATCCTGAGGCTAATTGACTCACAAAAAGATCAGACAAATCAAAATCCTTATATAAAAATATAACACACCATGTGCAAAATATTAAGACAGCACAAGCCATAATTAAAAAAAAATCACATTCCTGTTTAGTGCGTTTCAAATAAACAATAATGAACTGTCTAAACAATCGTATTGCTGTTAACTTATTAGAAAAGAATCACTTTTCAGTGCATACTTTAATGACAGAGGGTATCTTGGAGTTGATGTTATCGTAAGTAAAGTGCAGGCGTGTTCGAAAGGAGCACTTGTACAGCAGAGGATCCTGGTAGAATTCAATTTTCCCACTTGCATTCCTCTTATCAAGGCAAATGGTGCAGTCAGAAAAATTAATGACCTTCCTTAGGACCAGATCAGAGGCTGGAAAAAGTACAAAAAGTTACTCAATAAAAAAATGAAATGCCAGGTATTTGTTGCAAATTCCTCCAGTATCTTAGTTCTGTTAATCATGTAGCTGGAAAGAATTGAACATTACAGACCCCAGCTTTAACATCATCCAATTTGGAAACATTTTTTTGGCCATACCAGCTCTCATTTTAAAAGTAATTTACTGTAGGATTTCTTTTTTTCCACTGTTAGACCTAGCTTTTGGCTGTACCTCTACAGATTACTCACGTGAGATATCCATGAACGCCCGATCCCAGAACTCGTCAACTGTGTAGCATTCAGCGGAGGTGATGTTTACAGACAGAACTATGTCGTCTTCCACATACTTCAAGATCAGGTTGTTTACTACAATATTAACATTGTTCACAACTCGTCTTATGAGGCTTTGCACATAACCTAAAACAAAAAGAAAAGAAAAAAATAAATATCAGTGAATGGATATGGTAAATCAATTGTGCCTTTGGATCTATATTGTATTTCAGTTACTGTAAACCCTTTTAATGAATAAGCAGTATTCCTTTTATTTCAACAATTGTTTTTCAAGTATTTAAATGAGCAGAGCTCAATGCTGTAGGGAAAGGATTGTCATTTACAAAACATTTGTTCAGTTTATTTATTTTTTTTTTATCTGAGAAATTATGCTTCTCATCATGTAAAGGCAACACATGGTAACATTTTGGCATTGTAATTCAAATGTGCATCTATTTCCTACAACACTGTCACTGCAAACTTTTCATATGTTATTTTTTCCCCTTTTCCCAAAAATAAATGATATTTGATTCTCAAAAAATTATCTTTTTTTCACATCATTTTACACATAACCGCTGCCTTGTGTAAGCCAAACCAAAAAAAAAGTTGTTTGTTTGTTTATACACGTGTTTTGATTTTGAAGACCCTTCTTTGGCTGGTGCTCTGCAGAGTTGATTACGGTTTTCCAAAGAATACTTTCTTGATTCTAATGCTTTCTGACACTCTTCAAGCAACACATTTTTCAAGTAACATTTCGCTGTGGATGCCAGAAGCCTAACCCCTTCCATGTACTTATCTTATCATCATTTATTATTTCCCTTCAAGAGGACACTTGTTTATGCAAGCTTTGAGAGATCTAGCATCAAATCACTTTTTCGTGTTTGATGCTGCGGAGTGAATATTTCTTTTAATCTGCATTCATTCAAATCTGAAAGACAGAATGAACTGGCACTGCTTCAAATTAAGCAGCATTGCTAGGCAGATGCAGAGCTTGATCTAAGCAAAGTAATTCCACAACTTCAGTTGTTTTAGTTTCAAACATATTTTCTTTTCCATATATTGTATTTAATATTAAAATAATACTCCAGGAACATTCATGAGGCGCTGTGGTTATTTCACTCTTACAGTACGGATAGCTGTAAACAACCCACCTCATTCGTGAAATAGCTACGGTACTCCATGAACATGCATGGTGTATTTACAACACTGGTTGTTTTCTTCCAAGTAAAAGTTGAATTATCAAAGGTGAATTATCAAAGTTTTATTCTCAAGCTGATTTATGCGAAAATTGTGATTAAAAAAATCTTAATTTATATTTATATTATATGACCACAATATAGCATTTGCATTTTTAGAACTATTTTTTTGTTATCAGCTATTTAAAATTTGAAAATCTGCAATGGTAAATGGCAAGACTTCCAAAACAATGTTTGTAAGTACTGAACACTGAACTGGACAGAATTGCAGTTGGCATGCCAAACTTGAAGCAGAAGAGAGCCCACGGCTTATACGTAAGACACTTGCCCACTGTCATGTCACAAGATATTAAGCTTAGCTTTCAAGATCATCTCCATATGCCCCTTTACAGTAATGTATGATGCTCATATCAAGTTGCTCTGAAATCTGTTTCCAGTATGTTCCCTACATCCAACATCTAAATCTTATATAAAAGTCAACGTCTTCCTGAATATCAGAATTTAAAATACTGCTTCAGTGTAAATGCTGCATCACAGCTTTCAGAAACCAACACATATTGATGTGTTAGTGTTGTTATGAAGAAACTGGGCCCTATTTTCAAGCAAGTGCAAAAACAAGCAGGGTAAAAATGCCTATTTTTTAATAAGTTCAATTTGAAAGAAAGAAAGAAAGAAAGAAAGAAAGAAAGAAAGAAAGAAACAAACAAACAAACAAACAAACAAACAAACAAACAAACAAACAAACAAACAAACAAAGAAAGAAAGAAAGAAAGAAAGAAAGAAAGAAAGAAAGAAAGAAAGAAAGAAACTGAAGAATTATCTTTCCATGTTTCTCTGCAGATAATTACGTGTTAATATTTCTTAAAATATGGGTCAAGTAGCATCTCTGCAAACTCTGGGGTTACAATTGGTTTTACTTTAACAAATACAAAAAGGCAACATCATCTTCTCTGCTTCAAGGACATTAAGACTAAACATATAACAGTATTATGTTGCATGTCATTGTTTCTAAATAATGTTATTTAATACAGTACACTTTCTTTGTAATACTTGTATTCCAAGTCTACCTTACCAACAGATCGGCACAGAGCCAGTGGTTATTATTGTACAGTTATATCATTTATATAGGAATGTATGTAGGCCTATCCACTGTATTGCAGCAATTAAATCTTTATTTTAGTATTTTGTGTCTATATTTAGCAGGAGGCTAACAACCGACACAATTTCAGCTGTTGAGATTTGATTCATCGATCTAGGAGCAGACTAGGGGAAGCTTTCCAGTGGTTAGACACCACTACTAACTGTTTACCATTCCTGAGAAACAGAAGCTTACAAGAAACAACATACATGGTAAGGTCAATACTAGTAAGAAATAACTAAAAATATTACAGGCAAGGGAGTTTAAACCATAAAATAGGAAAATATACTGCAATAAATCCTCTAAACCACAAGAACGCCATTATTCATTTCTCCGATGTACTGTTAAACTCAATCACTGAGCTTTAAACATATAAAAGTTTAATGATTTGTCCTTATTTTCCTCCCCCAAAATGTGTACGTAAATGTATGGAGATGTCTGTCTATGTTCCATAATAATAATAATAATAATAATAATAATAATAATAATAATAATAAAATCAGTTATTGTACTTCTGAACCTATTCAAAATAAGTGGTTTAGACTTTGATGAAGAAATAGACCCCAAGCTTTCGTACAACACCTGCAGACGAACAGTAAACCAGCGTTTAACCTCCTGCTATTTTGATTTTTGGATCTAACTTGCCAAGGCCAATGTAGTGCTCGAAACCCGGCTCTCTAGCAAGCACAACAGTCTTAACTTCTGTCAACAATTGACACAGTCAGCACCTGCATGGCAGCCCACTGGGAAGAAACCTACTTAAAACTGTTCAACCATAAAACGACTGGAAAAACGAACTCCTTTATGTGTTCCCAGTACACGGTAAGTACTCTCATCAGTGCAATACAGGAAAGAAATACTATACTGTCCATGTCCATGTTTTCCTGTATACGGAAAGTATTTGCAGTGCCAATTATTATGCTGTTTGGAAAAGACAGTCAAATCAGAAGCAATCAACCTTCAGTAATATAGGAAAATATATATTTACACAAGAAGTTTTTTTTTCAGTGTTGTTTTTGTTGTTTCAGAAATAACCTTTAAAATAAAAAAAATCACTCCTGGTTTAAATGGGACATCTTCTGTTGAACAAGCCTTATAATTTACAGTACTTTAAAAACGCATTACATTTCAGGTGACATTTTTACTTGTTATCCAAAAGCTGGTATTAATTTAAAAAATATGAAACAAGATGGAGGCTTTCCAGATGGCCGAACAAAGTTTTTAAGTGCACCAAAACAAATTCAGACCAAATGCTGGTTTAATTCAACAGTAACTGACTGGGTTATGGAGGCTGTGTGGTCCAGTGGTTAAAGAAAAGGGCTTGTAACCAGGTGGTCCCCGGTTCAAATCCCACCTCAGCCACTGACTCATTGTGTGACCCTGAGCAAGTCACTTAACTGCCTTGTGCTTCGTCTTTCAGGTGAGACGTAGTTGTAAGTGACTCTGCAGCTGATGCATAGTTCACACACCCTAGTCTCTGTAAGTCACCTTGGATAAAGGCATCTGCTAAATAAACAAATAATAATAACAAATAATAATGTGCTAATGTATTAAATTGCATATTACTTTTTTTGTTGTTGGTAATCAGGAACATGTGTACTTAACTTATTGCTGCTCATGTAAATGGTTTTCAACTTCATGGTAGTCTCTGCCGCAACCTACCAGGTAGAACCTTGTTCATTCAACAGTAACTGACTGGGTTATGGAACAGCCTCTGTGTAGCATGGACACAGTATACTAAACGCCCTGGTGTGCTACATGAGTCGAACAGGAAGTTGGGAGCTCATCCAATCTGATATGTGGAGCTCCATTTTTTTAATATTTTAATGTTAGTGTAATGATTACTATTTAAATGACACGCAGGGAAGAAATTTTGGAACACAGCTATGTGTTGCTCATTTCTATTGCACCTTGTATATATTGTTTTGAAAATTCAATGCGTTTAGGCAATTTAGTTTTCAATAATTTCCTTTAACAGACAAAAAGATGTGGCAAAAAATATGTCATTTTTCAGAGAAACTATATCAAAGAAGGAACAAAAATGTATTTTTAAACATGCACACCATATGCAAAAAAACAAACAAAATAAAACAAAACATCAATATTAGAAAGGAGGCACTGAAACTTGGTGGTCAAGAGTGACAGGAGCCATAAGACTGGTCAATATCCTAGCTTAGTGACAAGATTGACATGTGACCTTCTGGTGCCTCAAACTGGGCAGAAACAGGAGCCCATTGGAAACAGATGTGGCAGCTCGCTGAAGCAGGGTAATCGTTGAAACAGAGAGCAGGAAAAAAAAAAAGTATATCCATTTCATTTTATATACGTATCCAACAACGGTCCACATATTTAAAAACCACAACTGTTAACAGAATCTGGTGGCCAACAGTCTTACCACAACCAATTGGCAACTTAATCAGTTTTTGGATCACCGAAGGAGAAATTATTCATTTTATTCAGAAATCTTACACAAGTAACTCAGATCAGATTCAATATTTTTGTCATAGCACAGCATGCAAAAAGAAACTTACATAACAATTAGAATATAACAGGAAAATAATGTTGTCTGTTATCTTTACCACTATATGCATGACACTGTTCTAAATTGTTGTTAAAGAAGTCAGTCAGTCTAAATCAAATCTTTATGAAAAGGTCAAATTTTGGGCAATTCCATTTCACTATAATGTTTCTCTTTCCTTTTATTGATGTTTACAATCAAGAAAGGAAATAAATAAATACAATGGCATGTCTTAAAACAGAATACTTTAGTTGAAAAACACTACTTGCTTCTACACAAATGCAGTAACTAACAGCATAATCCACCTTGTGATATGTCATGTGTTTACGCTCTTTTGCATAACACTGAGTTTTTGTTCCCCCATCAGTCTGCTATCATTTTCTTCTCTCTGGCAAGAGATACATTATTTTCTCTTTGATTTTAGTCAGCTGATCACCTGACCTCTCCTTGTACTTTTTTTTTTTAATTAATAAATGATTCCCAAATATTGATGCAGTACAATAACATTGATGCAATTTATCAAAACAATCCATATATGTCAAAACAAATTATGAGGAAATACTGAACATGTAGATTGTTCTATCTACAATCTCTAAAGATCATGAACAAAGAATACAAAAGCAGTATTCACTAAAAAAAACCCAGTGCAGTAGATTATTCCCCTATGGCTTACACAGTATGAATCCAGAAGTAAGTAAGGATCAGTGCACATCCATTGATTTAAAAGTTCAGCAAACTGACAAAGTTTGTTAGGTTTAAAAAAATGTTTGCTACATTGTTGAAAAGTGTGTATTATATATATATATATATATATATATATATATATATATATATATATATATATATATATATATATATATATATATATATATATATATATATATATATATATATATATATATATATATATATATATATATATATATATATATATATATATATATATATATATATATATACATATACACAGTGCTTATAGAAAGTCTACACCCCCTTGAACTTTTGTCACATTTTGTTCTGTCAGTGCCTCAGAGTTTCATGCATTTAAATGAGGATTTTTTTTCCCACTTATCTACACACCATACTCCACACTGTTAAGGGGAAAAAAGTTTTTATTGAGAAAAAAATTATATATTAAATACAAAACTGAAAGATCATAAATGGGTAAGTCTCCACCCCCCTGAGTTAATACTTGTTGGAAGCACCTTTGGCAGCATTTACAGCTGTGAGTCTGTTGGGATAGGTCTCTACCAACTTTGCACACCTAGATTTGGCAATATTTGACCATTCTTCTTTACAATACTGTTCCAGGACATTTACCTTTTTGTTCCTAAGCCACTCCAGTGTAGCTTTGGCTGTGTGCTTTGGGTCGTTGTCATGCTGAAAGGTGAACTTCTGTCCCAGATTCAGCTTTCTTGCAGAGGGCAGGAAGTTTTCCTCAAGGACTTCTCGGTACTTTGCTCCATTCATTTTCCCTTCTATCCTGACAAGTGCCCCAGTCCCTGCCGATGAGAAACATCCCCATAACATGATGCAGCCACCACCATGCTTCACAGTAGGGATGGCGTTCTTTGGGTGATGCGCATTAAGGCCAAAAAGTTTTAGTTTCGTCAGACCACAAAACTTTTTGCCACGTGGCTACAGAATCTCCTGAGTTTTTTTTGCATACTTCAAACGGGATTCAAGGTCGGCTTTCTTGAGTAATGGCTTCCTTCTTGCCACCCTACCATACAGGCCAGATTTGTGGAGTGCTTGGGATATTGTTGTCACATGCACACTTTGACCAGTCTTGGCCATGAAAGCCTGTAGCTCTTGCAAAGTTGCCATTGGCCTCTTGGTAGCCTCTCTGATTAGTCTCCTTGCTCGATCATCCAGTTTGGAGGGACGGCCTGATCTAGGCAGGGTCTTGGTGGTGCCATTCACCTTCCACTTCTTAATAATCATCTTGACCGTGCTCCAAGGGATATTCAAGGCCTTTGATATTTTTTTATACCCATCCCCTGATCTGTGCCTTTCAACAACTGTGTCCCAGAGTTCTTTTGAAAGCGCCTTGGTGCTCATGGTTGAGTCTTTGCTTTGAAATGCACTACCCAGCACAGGGAACTGCTGAATTTATCCTGAAATCATGTGAATCACTACAATTTAACACAGGTGGAGGCCACTTAACTTGGTGTGTGATTTTGAAGGCGATTGGTTACACCTGAGCTAATTTAGGATTGCTATTACAAGGGGGGTGGACACTTATCCAACCAAGCTATTTCAGTTTTTATTTTTAATTAATTTTCCACAAAATTCCAGAATACTTTTCTCACTTGGAAGTTGTGGGGTAGGATGTGCAGATAAATGAAAAAAAAAACTATTTTAATTCCAGGCTATAAGGCAACAAAAGGTGAAAATTTTGAAAGGGGGTGTAGACTTTCTATAGGCACTGTATGTATATATATATATATATATATATATATATATATATATAAGAAAAAAGAAAAAAAAAGAGAAAAGGATATTTCAGGTACTTAAAGGTAGAATAATTGATTACAAATCAATTATCAGGACGTTTCGGACTACAAGTGCTTCATCGGCTGAATACAAAAAAACAGTGCTTTGTAATCAATTATTCTACCTTTTTAAGTACCTGAAATATCCTTCTCTTTTTTCTTTTTTCTTATTGATCATTTTGGTACACAGCAATTTTCCTTTTTCTCAAACTTTATATATATATATATATATATATATATATATATATATATATATATATATATATATATATATATATATGGAAACCATTGCTCACTAAGAAGAACATGAATGCTCGTCTCAAGTTTGCCAAAAAGCACCAGGATGATCCTCAAGAGTTCTGGAACAATGTCCTATGGATAGATGAGTCAAAAGTGAAACTTTTTGGCCGACACAGGCCCCATTATGTCTGGCGAAAACCAAACACTGCATTCCACAGTAAGAACCTCATACTAACAGTCAAGCATGGTGGTGGTAGTGTCATAGTTTGGGGATGCTTTGCTGCATCAGGACCTGGACGCCTTGCCATCATTGAAGGAACCATGAAATCTGCTCTGTATCAGAGAATTCTACAGGAAAATGTCAGGCCATCCGTCCGTGAGCTGAAGCTGAAGCGCAGTTGGGTCATGCAGCAAGACAATGATCCGAAAACACACAAGCAAGTCTACATCAGAATGGTTGAAGAACAAGAAATTGAAAGTTTTGGAATGGCCTAGTCAAAGTCCAGACCTAAACCCCATTGAGATGTTGTGGCAGGACCTGAAACGAGCAGTTCATGCTCAAAAACCCACAAATGTCACTGAGTTGAAGCAGTTCTGCATGGAGGGGTGGGCCAAAATTCCTCCACGGTGCTGTGAGAGACTAATCAATAACTACAGGAAGCGTTTGGTTGCAGTTATTGCTGCTAAAGGTGGCGTAACCAGTTATTGAGTCTAAGGGGGCGATTACTTTTTCACACGGGGGCATTGGGTGTTGCATAACTTTTTTTAATAAATAAATGAAATATGTATCAAATATTTTTAAATCAGAGAGTGTGATCAGAGAGTGTGTTTAAATCAGAGAGTGTGAGCAGAACGCGCCAATTGCATTTAGAGCAGAAAAGCATTTCCAGCCCACTCTTTCACGGCACTGAGAAGAACTGAGCACGGTTTTATTTTTCTTAAATACATGTTCGGCCATGGAGTGTGCACAAAAATTATATTAAAAAAAGGTGGCAAATACAGATGCAGTCACTTTACAGTTTTTTCCATCATGTCTGTGCATGGTAACCATTCATTTTCCAGTTTCAAACCAAAATTTTATTTATTTATTTTTTTTTTTTAATGTTTTGCATTTTTTTAAAAAGCTGTTTTTTTTTCTTTTATATTCATTGTGATAGGCGTTGCACTTTATAATTCGTTATGGAGGGAAAAATATATAATTCTCCCGATTGTGGAGCTGCATTTGTGCCACATAAAAACGTCATTGGTGTGTCCATCTGTCTGCGGTTATTACATAGCCTATATTGCCCCAATACAGTGCTGTGAACACGGTTTATATTTTCTTCACTCTTAAGGATAGTTCATACACTACAGGGTGGTCCGTCAGCCCCGTTGAGACTCACTCATATGTGTTTGTGGTTTGCTTTGAGCTCCCTATGAGATATTCAGATACAAACAAGCCCAGTATAAAGCTAATTTGATACGAATCATATGCAAAGTTTGAAATAGGTGAGTACACCATACACAACATCGTAGAAACCTGTTAAAAACCTGTTAATTGGAAGATGATATTTCCTAACTTTGACTTTGTTTTCAATTTACATATTTTTTCACTACCAATCAAGCGTCTTCGAATTGAATTAGATAGCTTCTTTGAGCACTTTATGTAGGCTTTTTTCTATGTTGATTATAGCTGGGGATTCGGTTTTGGGTCAAGCTCTGCGATTATAATAAAGAAGATTAAACAGTATTCCTTTCTGAATGTACATTACATCTTTTCATCTGCAATCAGCAACACAGTGGGGAAAAAAAACAGCTAGTTTGTTTATTTTTATTTTCAATTTATTTTAATGCCATATAGGAGCGTGCCGATTTTGTCTGGCACAGGGGAGCGCAGCGGGAATCGTAAGCATTGGAGACGAATGGAAGATCGAGCAGAGCAAAGCAGAGGATATTATGAGCGGTGAGCGGAATTTTGTCACCCCTCCGCTCTGCTCACATTCTCTGGTTTAAATGATCCACCAACCTATCCTTCAGCTAAAGGGAAATCAGTCAGGATAAGAATCATGAACTGTAATTGATTAATCAGCTTGCCTTCTTAACCCCTTCCTCCTCCTCTCCTTAACTTTTTCATAAACCCAGCATACAATAAAGTTTAAGAAAAGTAGTGTCTAGCTTTATTGCCCCTTCTGCACTCATTACTCACCCGGTGGCAAGTCTGGGTCAGTGGGGGCTGCCTGTTGGATCCTCCGTGGTTTGGCTAATGATTTAACACTCTCTGTGGTGCTGCGGTTGGTTGAGCTGGAGCCACAACTTTCATGGTCGTCCTGTGAAACAACATCAACAAATAATCATCTGGGTCACTCAGGCATTGTGAGAGAGAGAGAGAGAGAGCATGCATTGTTGAACACTAGTGGTTTACAGCTATTACTGAAGCTTTATAAATAAACTTTGATTACAAACTGCATAGTGCAAATGCTCCTCCAAGGAGCTATTTATTACCATTATCAGCATTTACATAGTGACGAGTTTAAAAAGGAAGGCCACACAAGCATTCAGCTTAAGGAACAGAGAGATTTGCTGGATTTCCAAGAAGACAGTTGTCCTTTGCATGTGACAGAAAAGGAAACATTTAAAGAAATGATGCACAGAAAAAATGACAAAAAAGGAGCCATGTGACACAGTGAAGTTAACCTTTTATATGGCTTTCATTACGGATTATAGCACAGCATAACCTTTTCAATGTGAAAGACGACATGTGCAGGCAGTCAAAACGCAGATCACATCTGTTTAACATTTAACACTGGGTAAAATCACAGGTTTCAAAAGTCACAGTTATCCTGAGTAATGTAAACAGTGAAGGCGTCAAAATGGATCACATCTGGTTGCCCAGATTTGATGTTATGTAATCACTGGTGAATTTTGTAATAAAGATTAGATGCAATACCTCATTTCTAAAATGGAAATAGACACACTGTTTTAGATTGTCAATATAGTAAATAGCTGAATGAAAAAAAATAAATACAAAAATAAAGGTTTTAATCGTGGAAACATGAGATTACAGATGATAGTTCTCTCGTAACTTATTCAAGATAATTATTTGGTGAAATGTCAATGAAACCTACTCATTTTTCCAAGCCTTGCAAGGAAAAGCATATCAAGGTAAACAAATAATATACATATGTAGGCTCTTAATACTATAAACATTCATTCAAGTTTTTCAAGTTAACACTTCTAAAGTGATGAAGAATGTTTAATATATGTTTAAATGTTCTGTATTATATAACACTCAAATCATAGAAGTGTAGTTGTCTTTCACTAGGTATAATAGGGCTATGACTATTTACAAGTTTCACCTCTTCATAATGCAATGAAGGGGGACCCTAACATTCCCTTGTGTAACAAAAAAGCAAACAGCTGCTCATCGCCAATACTTCATTAAAAGTCTTTACAAGGAGAGAACCTTCCACCCACTAAAATTTAAGATAATCCACTACTGGTTGCCCCACCAATGAAGTCGTTCTAGAAGTGCACAAGCTATGACGGCAGAGCTGTTTTAAAAAGATGTCTCTAAGAATCAATATCTGGGCCTGAGTTCATATATTATTAAAAACAAAAAAGGTTTTAGATTATGCTCCACACTGTTTGCAAAGAGGGAAACAGACCCCCTGCTCTGAGGCTAAATGGTTACCCTTTGAGGGCCAGGATACGTGATCCTTTCCGTTGAAAACACACCTCTAACAGTCAACTGACAGGGGAGGTAGAGACCCTGCGGCTTAATACAGTCTCACCTTCCTCCCGCAATATAATACAGAAAGGGGTGGATGAAGCCACATTGGAATGCATCCAAAAAGTTGAAAATAGTATCCTTGTAACAAAAAACCCTATTTGTAAGATAGTTACTGTATTTAGCTAACATGCATCTTTAATTTTAAATAAATGGGGGCTGTTTGAATCCTGGCCACTGCATGAATCACTACATACACAGGAGGCAAGTGACCTTAAGTAAAAAGTAGCTGCAAATTGCATTCTCTTATTTCTTTCTGCTTAATCAAATTACTCAAATTTTGATAAGTCTGTGCTCAGGTGGTTTGACTCGGAGTGCAGGAGACACTACTCAGTTCTAGGCGTCTGCCATAGACCAATGTAATATAGGCTAGAACAGTGAAAATATCATGTTGCACAGTGGTGTATTGCCAGCACAACAAAAGGAAACGATCAATAGATGGTCAGTACTCCTACAGAGACACTTTGGATGATTTAGCTAATGCTACAGATTGCATCTCTATGGCAGGCAACTGAACCTAAAAATACCATAGCACAGAATTAATACAAGAAAATGTAAAGCCTGTAATTGTAGTAAGAACCACTCTGAATAAATGCAAACACCATAAAAAGATAAGGAGTCAGTAACTAAAAGTATAGGCCTACAGGTAAAAGTGATAGCTTCTGGGCCATATTCAGAGACACTTAAAAGTATGTTAACTTAAGTGTATTTTCTAAGTACAATCATCAATTAACTTATCACACTTACTATAAGTGAACACTAACAAAAGTGTGTTGTTTCTGAATTGTCTTTTTCCACTGCTAACCTCAGTCCTCCCATTCACAAACTAATTATATTAAATAAAAACAGGCAAAGATGCTGACTTTTTTTTAATAATTTCTTTTTTAAAGAAATAAATACATAAATAAAAGGAATGGGTGGGGGGTAAAAACTTCAGTCAAGGAAAATAAATACAAGCAAGTCTATCCCCGCTTATCTCGTTGACACAAAGCAATCCACAACAGCTCCAACATGTCAAAGTCTTGTCCTCTCTATCTAATTGAAGCTGGTCCCCCAAGCGAAACGTTCTTTTGGAGCACTGGAACAGCAAACAGAACTCAAAACAAATAAACACGGACTGAGCGACTGCTCATCCTCTGGATAGTCCAACGCACCAAAGGCCACACTCTCAGCGGGCAGGAGATGGGCGCCAGACCCAACTCAATAAAAATGTTTAAAAAAAGACACAAAGGAGCTCAATTGACAAGGGAACAAGGTAAATGGCCTGGAAAATACTCTCTCCAGTCATTAAGCACATAGAACAAATGTGTGAACAGGCCACAAAACCACCCTAACATAATAAGAAAACACAGGGTTAGTTATCTGATTGATTTTATTGTGAGTGTGTCAGGCAGCCAGAGAGTCTGGAATGGGCTTCTTTAAACAGCCAATGTTTTTTCTTTCTATTTGTTTTATTTTTTTTGGGGGTGTGGAGTGTGTTTTTTTGTTTGTTTGTTTGTTTTTTAAGCTGAATGCGCTAACTCTGTCTAAATATCAAAAAAGTGATAAACAAGTTATGCAAGCCAGAACCACTTTAGTTAGTAAACGCTTAACTTACTTGATCAATTAAATGGCCATCATTTTAATTCGATAAATAATCAATCGGATTAAAGTAGAAACTAATTGAGATGGAAATGTAAACTTGGTTACATCTGTTTGCTGAACACACTACACTGAATTAAAGCTAGGGCATCAATTCAGACTTTTACCAGTTTTCAAGATGGTAATTTACTATGATAATTAATCACTTTGTTTTTTTATTTATTTCCAAAAGGTAAGAACTAAGCATTAAACAGGAAGAAAAGCTAAATTAAACACTACAAAGAAAACACATTTCAAGATTTTACTTTTACTTGTTTTCAGTTACTGTGATACCAAAAGTGTTCCGAAGCTTTCTGCTCTGCATAACGTTACAATGAAAGCACACCATTCATTTTCCAAACATGTGGCTCTTTCAGAAGCCCAGAAATAAAACATGTTCATTAAAGGGATGTGAAAAAGTTCCAAGTAAACTGCCAAAGGGCTGCATAATTATGAAAATATTTTGCACTGGAACCAACTGGAATCACAAAGATTACAGTGATGTCATAACCTGGTGCTGCCAAGTGTTCACGGGTACTGTTGAAGTCAAATGTATAGTACAGGCATAATATCTGGCGTTCACTAGCCCTGGAAAACAATCAAAACAAAAGCAAAGCAAATCCATTGACTGATTGTACTTCACACTAGCTTTACTTTTTTTTTTTTTTTTCAAACTTGCTTTTGGGCAAAAGCTCTTTCTGACTAACCTGAAAAAGTATAACTGTCCACAGTTGCTTTGCAGATGTTTTTGACATAACCCTAACCACAGCTCCATCTGTTACTAAGGACCACAGAGATCTGGATTACCCTTTTGTTGTTTGTTTGTCATTTATAAGAATCAATAGAGCACTGAGAATCTACCTGGAAGAGTGGCAATCACATGCGGATGTGTCTTAATGGCTCAGCACTGTTTCAATCAATCTAAATAGTTTCAGATGAAAACACATTAGTAGATAGTCACAGTGGATTCCAAAAAAGAGGTTTGTCTATATATTAATTGCATTACTGTGGAGGGGATACTGTATGTATCAGCAGACAATTTAAGTATGGTAACAGTTCAGTGTTCTCATTATAGAGTATATTCCGCTATCAGTACAACAAATCCTGGCACAGTTCTCAAAACAGACACCAAGTTGCTTTATTCAGGTCACATGGATTGCTTACCCATAGTGATCTGCAAACATGCACAGCCTACCTCTTTTACACGAAACGTTTATATTATGATGTGTATGTTACAGACCAGTAAGTTTATACCGTTCTTATAAAATTATATTTTAACATCTAGTTAGCTGCAATGAAGTTCAATAAAGCTCAATGCAGAAAGAAAACTTGGTTTATAACTTGGAGGGGACAGAAAAATAGCTGCAGTAAACATAAAATGCATTGCTCAATTTCTTGGTTTTCCACTGCCACAAAAAAAAAACATGGCATGGTACCTGATGACCTAATCCTTAAATTAAGTACTATCTGAGTTACATAAAACAAGAAGTGTTTTATTTCATTTCAGGAAAACTCAAGTGTCAGATTATCTGCAGATTTATTCAGCAGCTCTGTATTTCAAATATTTCACTGTAATCCTGTCCTCCACACCGAAACACCACCAGATTCACAGAAGCAGCAGAGACTTCAAATGGACAGTTTGATATCAGAATCTAGTAATAAGTGTTTGCTTTTTATCATTAACATGAAAACGTAGACCACCACGACCTACATACATTGTGTGAAGATGTAGAAATATATGTTTTAACATACAGACAGACTCGTGACAAAGAATATCCAAAACATGTTTCTTCACAACTGAATATATACTGGGAAACTCTTCTCTAGATCTCTGTTAAAATGTGAAATATGGATGAATGGACAAACAATAACTTGAGTGCTATTAAAAAAGGTCAAGCTTTTCTCTAGATATGCATCTCAGCAGGAGGAATTGTCCTACAATTAAGAGAAAACAAATACATATAAAAAATTAACTGGCACGAGAAATTGGAAGTTTGTTACTGTACATTTAATAATTGCATTTACACACGCTGATAATATGCTCATCAAAAAAAGGTGAGGAGAATACGCATACTTCCTGATAAATAAAAGAGACATACTAATATGCAACAGTTCTCATAACAAAGATTGCATTCATTGCTTTAAAAAAGAAAAAATAATAGAACAAAGCAGAATAGAACACTAATTTCAGTGAGTAAGGTATGGTAGCTTAGGCTGAGTAGGCAGAAGATGATCTGAAGAGTAATTGTATGGGAGTTTCTACATGTCTTTTGGAAATAATTTTAATGACAGTTTGAACTTCAGTTTCCTTACAGAATCCTCAAACAGCAACCATGCACACCCCTTAGCTGTGGGGGTAAGTGCCCAAATGGAGACGGGTCTACACAGAGCTGCTGAACTGATAAGAATCATTACAGCATGCAGTCCCAAAGCTGTAAACATAGTATATAGTAATAGGTGTAAACATAGTAATATACTTAGAGATCCTGCATTAGAAGGGTAGGTAACTTTGGATCAGATCCTGTATCCCTGGGGACCAAACTGTGTGGAGATACTTGGTGTTAACAGGGCACATAGAAAAATAAACCATCACACTGGTTGTGGACACTACAATTAACTACTGCAACTAAATTCTTTCTTTCTGATAAACAGGTCACTTTCTTTCATGAAATTACAACACAGAAGAGAAAAACAATTGTTTTCTTTAAGCAATGTTGCAATTTAATACAGATATGAGCAGTTTTTTTGTCAGTAATAAGGGGGAACTAAAATACCTTATAAACACATCACTTGGCACAAAGGTATTAGTTTGGCAATCATTTAAAAAGAAAATAATGACAGCTGGTTAATTTTTCTTTTTGAAAAAAATCCTTTCTGTTTCTTTTTGAAAAAAACCTTACTGTTTTAGATCTAAAGAAATATGGTCCCTTAGATGTCTCCATCAACTAACCACAAGCCCTGGCAAAAACTCACACGTCCCATGCTAATAACTGCAATGTGTGTACCAAAACACTCAGCACAGTACCAGCTCTGTTAGGTTACGTGAGATCCAAAATAAATCAAAACCCACCATCCAAACCACAGCTTTTATTAGCTTTAGGTCATTAAATTTTAATATTTCGTCAGTAAGAATTCTGAAAATAAAATTATATAGGTATGCCAGCTTGCATTTCTTTCTCATTTAATGTTTCCCTAAAGAAACATTTAAATACTTTATTGAATTGGTTGGTGACATGATGTACTTTTCAAGTCTCTGAAGATGGGATTTAAAATAACCGTTTAAGCAAACATATGTTTTTGAAACAAGTTCCATGACGTAAAAGCACACAACCATTTTTTTTTTACCAATCAAATATGTCGCTGCTGACAAATATGGTATAAAATAAGACTAAATACTTTTCCTGTGCAACTAAAATGGTTAATTCTGATACTGCCTTCAAGGCTACTCACAGTTACAAAGAGGGGTTAAATCATGAAACCGATATCATTACGGACAATTTACCAAAATAATCTTTAAATTAGCAGTGCATTTGCACTTTGTGGCCACTAGGTGAGTAGACATCCTACTGGAATCAAAGCTAAACAATAATACTGTACAAATAGTTTTAGCTAGGCCACAACATTTGAGTCCAAGACAAGATTTCTCTGCCCTCCAAAATAGGCTGCCCTGTAGTCCTTGAAATGAAGCTCATACAATGGACATTATTATTATTATTATTATTATTATTATTATTATTATTATTATTATTATTATTATTATTATTATTTTCTTAGCAGACTTACAATTGTTATAAGATATCACATTATTTATTACACATACATACATACAATTGCCCATTTATACAGTTGGGTTTTTACTGGAGCAATCTAGGTAAAAGTACCTTGCTCAAGGGTACAGCAGCAATGTCCCCCACCTGGGATTGAACCCACAACCCTCCGGTCAAGAGTCAAGAGCCCTAACAACTACTCCACACATCTCAAGTCAGCTGGAAACTATAACTGTCACAAAGTTTTGCAAAAGATTTAAGCGATTATAATATAATTATAACATGTAAATTATTATCATGTTGGTCATTTTAAGAAGCAATGTGGTATTTTTCAGCTGGGTGATATACTGTTTAAGGCATATAATGTTTATTATCTTTTCAGCTAACCATATGCTTTAAAAAATACTTTTTTCTGCATGAAGTGTAACGAGTGAAGCAATTATTAAAAACTGCATTTTTTCTTAGTTACCCACAGATCACATTTTTCTGTCAAAAACACAAAAACAAAACAAAAAAAAAGGATGGAGCCCTTTCTTAATGTTCAAGTGTACAGCTTTTGAAGTCCTATTTATTAGGGCTCCAGATAGTGGACTTATTTTCCCTGAAAGTCAATGCAATAGTTTCAATAAAGAAAGGGAATATTAGTAAACCGAAAATGAATATAATACAAAAACTGGTAAAGAGGTAAAAGGAGACGTGTATACTGTATTCCCTGTTAGTTCATTTATTTGAGGATAAAGTTTAAAGGGAGTCAGTGGGGTGGGAGAAAATCAATTTAACAGCAACTCGGGACCTGATATTAGTGTGGGAAAATGTGCAAAATTTGAAGTGTTTTGCAGCTTTTATTTAGAATGCCAAACTGAGAAACTTGGGAATTATTTAATGTGTAACAATGAAAGAATGCATTTTTTCATTGAATATATATATATTCCCCCTCCAAAAAAACAGACCTAGTATGTAGTACAATATTGCTTTATGGCTCATAACAATTTGAGCTAATAACACGATTTTGCCCCTTAGAGACCAAACAGAAAACTTATGGAAGATAATTTCTTAAAACACTTGCCATGGAGCATTCTTGCAAGATTTGTTCAAAATCACATGGGACACTTAGATCATATTTATCTCAACCCAGATGCCTTAAATATTAGCAGATTTTAAAAATATATTCAAAATGTTTTAAGGTGTCATTAGTGCTTAACTGAAATCTATAATTATAATTTTAAACTTTGTTTTACATGGTATCTTCCGATAAAAAGCAGACAACCTTTTGTAAAACTGATGAATCTGTATAGTCTTGTTTATTTAAAATTCCCACAACTCTATTTCGGTATTATTGTCCAAAATACTTATACATTTACATCATGCTCCATGTACTATATAGAGAACCACAACATCTGTTTCAAGAGAAACTGTATTGCAAATTAAGCATAACACTTTGCTTTTTCTAATTACGTTCCTTATCTTTTTATTTTGTGCTCAGAATAGAAGAGGGAAGGACAGTAATGAAGGCCATGGCCTTCTCTGGCTGATAAATATACAACAAAGTATCTGCAAGATGAAAGATTTTACATGTGAGTGGTGTTGTACAACAAACCGGCATGCATATTCAACAAAGTGAACCAAGAGCTGAACATACACAATAACCCAGTATGGATGCTAATGAATGATACAATACCATGTGGATTTTGCCTAAATATAAAAATGAATGGCAGATCAATCAGTTTACGACATTTACACTGAAAAGACTTACAGATGTGAACTGACAAAAAAGCCCAAGGGGTGGTGGGTACACCTACAGTACTGACTTATATAAATAAACTATTTTCTGAGGGTCATGCACTGAAAGTTAGCCAGAAGTCAGTTGTGCATAATAATTATGATAAATATTAATTCAGAATATGGTCCTGGACCAATATAATTCCTCAGTACTGTTTGATCTTAGTTTGTATATAATAAAAACACATGCCATTATTGCTTTAAAAAAAAAAAAAAAAAATGAGCCCTTATTTTTTATACAGAGTAATATAGTGTGTTGTTCTCGCCATGTTTTTAATTGTGAGGGTTTTATACCATAGCGCAAGGTGGTTCAAAAGGAGACCTACTCTGAACGCCCCCTGTGCTAACATGTCTGCTCTTCCTGTTCATCATTGATGTTTAGCTGGTAGCCTTAAAGATCAACACTCTACCTCCAGTGGATGTAAAAAAATGTATCGGTAACAAATACCACATAGAACAAATGAGGTATTTCTTACATTCACTTGGGTCAGTGCGCTGCAGGAGGTGGGTTTATGGTTGCACTTTGGTGTACCAGATGTACATATATTTAGAGCTATATTAAGGCCACAGGGGTGCTTTACCATCTGAGTCCAGGTTGTGTGTAGAGGTGCTGTGTTAATTTAGTTTGACAGTTTATTAACATTAGTTTGTCTGTTACTTTATTATTATAGTTTGTTAACATACATTTGCCTATTGCTTTTCTTTTACTTATTCAGTTACTTTTATGTGTTGATGCACATGCATACTGTATGTATTTATTTATTTATTGATTCATATTGTGTCTGGTGGCTAACTCCGTCTTGGAGAACACTTCGCCTATAAGAACACTTCGCTTGCTTTCCCATGGGTTTTCTCTTAACCAGAGACTACTGTAATAATAAGCCTACCGTATTTTATCTTCTGTATGTCATCTGTTTTTCCCCAAAAATAATCTACTACATACTGGTGAAATAGTTATTTTACCCTGTTTTAATTTGTGAAAAAATGTGTAACCAACTTCTGTCTCATTGCCTGTCCACCTTGATGTCTTTTGTGTACAGGAGACAGTGGGATGGTTTCATTAGGAGGTGCATCTGCTTCAAAATCTCAAGTGTTAGTAGCACTTGAATGAGAGGCAGACGACGATTTATGGTTTTAACATCTCCGCCAGCCCGGTTATGCTTTCTTTTCTCATACGGAATCTCTGTAGAAAACTTTCATCATTAAATTCAACAAACGGACTGCTACGATCGCGAACAATACGATATCTAACCAATCTTACGTCCCGAATTTGTCGAACAAGTTCCAAATAACCGGCAGCCATAACTTCACAACAATGCAGACTCAATCCATCCTAACACCAGGATTGGACGTGAATCTCGATGTGCGCAACTGAAAAAAATATGTCAATCCAGGATTCAATCCGAAATTAAGTCCAATCCTGGCTGAACCACGATATGCTCAATCCACCCTAAATGTATTTCCTGTTGCAAATCTAACTCTCATACATACTTCTGTTCCTCTTGTACTTCCAAGCACAACTGTAACCCTGCTGCCACTTTTTGAAAAGGGAAATAGTTAAAATGGTTGAACATATTCTAATTGCAAACAAACACAGATTACCGGTCATTACCTTGGTAGTTGACCTTGTCCCTCCAGTAAGTGCCCTCACCTTTAGTAGACATAGTCAGCTACCAGTCAGGAATGCCAGCTATTGCTTAAGTAATCTGTTTGGGCAGGCCTGATGAAGGGTGAAGGAAATAACATCTTAGCCTTCCTGTATCACAGAGAGAGGGAAGCCTTGTATTAAATATCTTAGTCCTAGGAAATTCCATGCACTGAAAATAAAATCAATATGAAAAGGCAACCCAATAGCTGACTTCAAATGCTTTGAAGAAAGGTTACTTTATCCTGTAAAGAACCACAACAGTATTTTTTTTCTTTTAACTCAATAATAATAATAAAAATAATAACATACAACAAGAAACGGGGTCCCCAAGTGGCTCACCTTGTAGAAGCACAGCCACGTGGGGTGCAGGATGTC
Organism: Acipenser oxyrinchus oxyrinchus; assembly: GCA_030684275.1. NCBI lineage: Eukaryota > Metazoa > Chordata > Actinopteri > Acipenseriformes > Acipenseridae > Acipenser > Acipenser oxyrinchus. The sequence continues at coordinate 16,329,627 of CM060249.1, read as the reverse complement.
ATACAGCACAAGTTTGCGTCATTGCTGTGTGAAGGGTTTGCTGGGGACTCCGAAGGGAGTGCTGTATTGGCTCTGTTGCTCCCGTGGGTTAGCGAGAAAAACCGGCAAGGACTATTTCTCCTAATCACGCTACAGCAAACCCTGCTGGCCAGATGCCCAGTCAGCTCAAAAGTGGACACCTGCAGGGCTGGCCTTTGTCCTCCAAAGGTCAATAGCTCGCTGACATCTGCTCTCGAGTTTCTGGGTGAAAAAGGAAGCTGACTTGGTTGTTGGATCGGGGGACACCCACTGAGCCATGTGGGGAATTGATGTGGTGAGGGGAAAAGTGATTGGGCATTCCAAATTGGGAGAAAATCGTGGGGAAAATAATAATTGGAGATACTAAATAAAAAAATTAAAAAGATACAACAAGAATCTGCAGACAAAACTCTGTTTTCAACTTGCGATTGAAAGAGAATATTTCCAGTGGTTACTGGACAGGGATAATCCAGCTTGTGATATCAGGTTACAAATTTAAAAGGGCTGCTTTTTATCTCTCAGAGTAGCTGAACCAGCGAGTTCTCTTCTTTTACTTCTTAAGACAGTACGTTCATTTAGTATTGCCAAGAGAATCCAGGATGAAACACTTTACTGTAAATCTCTCTCAGTACTGTAGGTAACAGCCTTTATCTTAACCTTGTGTCTAGTAATACATTTCAATACATTCCCTAAAATCGTTAGGTTATTATCATAGCCCTGATTCCCTGAAATAGAAATGTAACCATTACCGAATGGGCATTTACCTCCTAAAGACCCGAATCCTGAATATTGTATACCAAAGCTGCTTTTTGAGCCTGTGATGCAGTCGTGACCCAGCCCCTGAGGGATGAAAAGGACTGAGCTCACAGATCTCAGCATCATGCAAGCCTGCTGCAATTATGGACCTTAAAGGTTAATGGTTACATTTCTATTTCAGGGATCCAGGGTTATGATAATAACCCAACGTTCCCCTTCAAATACGAAACGTAACCATTACCAAATGGGTGAGTATACCAAAGCCATTGCAAGGGCCAGATTGCAGATGACTGGAATACTACAAGGCTAAGCCAAAGACTGTCCTGTGCAGCATTACCATTAAGAACCCCAGTAACAGGTAGCTAGAGTGAAAAAATTTAGGGAAATTTTCTCCTCTGTGCCTGTGTTGTAAGGGTCGACTGAGAAGCCGACCATAACACTCTAGTTCCAAAGCCAGGGTTTTGCAGATCCACGGCAATAAGTCGTTAGAACCTAGTGAAGGTTCACTGCAAATGTCTTTGACGGATGCACCCTGGAATAAAGCCCACAAAGTTGACATGTCCCTGGTGGAATGGGCAGTGAGCTTTTCTAGAGGGAGAAAGTTGGCCAGCTCATAGGCAGTCCTGACCGTGTCTGCTATCCACTTGGACAACCACTGCTTAAACAGGGCTTGGCCATGGGACTTAGCAGACAAAAAATAGTTCGGACTGCCACTTTTTGTCCTGTCAACATAGTATGCCAGGGCCCGAACTGGGCAGAGCACATGGCGCTGTTGCTCTCTGTCAGATTGGAAAGGAGGTGGATGGAAAGCCTCCAATTCCACAGACCTTTCAAAAATTGCCCCGCCAGGAAGTGAGCTCCTGGGTAGACCGAATCAATTTTGACATGGCAAGCTGAAATAGTTTCTGGAACATTACCACCTTGAGCGCTCTGTTGAGCTGAAAGTGCGCCAAACAGGTGGCTATTCTGTGCACTCTGCCGTCCAACAGAGTGGCCCGCATGGACCCGGAGTCCAAGCAACTCTGAGGCAGGAGGCAGTCTGGAAAGGCATGAGCTGGCTCTTCGCATGACTCATTGTACGGCCCAACCTTTGAAGGTTGCCAGTGACAAGTTCTGTGTGGGCCTCTGCCTGTGCTGGAGACTGGGCACAAATTAGCAAGTCGTCCAGATAATAGTACTCTGATGCCTTTGAGTCTCAATGGTGCCAAGATAGCTTCCATGCACTTCTAGAAGGCATGTGGGGCTAGGGAGCGGCCAAATTGCAAGACACAGAACTTGTATGCTGTTCCCTGAAAGGAGAACCACAGGTACTTCCTGTGCGCTGGTTTTATGGGGATGTGGAAATAGGCGTCTTTGAGGTCCAGCGTGGTGAACCAGGCTTGACTGACTGCAACAGCTGTTCCATTGTCAACATATTAAACCTCCTTCGACTCAGATACAGGTTGACCCATCTGAGGTCAAGGATCGGTCTGAGGTCACCACCCCACTTTGGCACTAGGAAGTACCTGGTGTAGAGCCCTTCCTCCAACTGAAGGGGGTCTTATCATGTGAATAGCCTATTTTTGCAGCAGAGCTGCTACCTCCTGAGACACCACAGCGGTGTCCTGTGGGTCCATGACTGATGCTGCTTAGCTTGTGGCTTGGCCTGCAGCTTCTGTCTCAAGGCAGGGTGGCGGAACCTATTAAAGGTGGTCACTTGGGAAGCAGGCGAAGCAGCTACTTAGTGGATTCCTGCGCACGGTGACAGCGCTGCAGCATCTCGTCAACCGCAGGACCAAACGTATGCCCTGGAGTGATCGTGGCTGGGAAACCCAAAACTGCCTGCTGCTACCAGCACAGCCAGGTTTCTACCTACAGGCTGTCTGTTGAGCTTGGACACACGGAGCAGGTTTTTGTTAACCAGGTGCAGCTCATCCAGCTGTTGTGGTGAGGGCCAGTGGTTCTCAGAGAGGGACTGCAGCAAATGCTTCTGTTAGGCTACAAGGATGCTACACGGTCACCAGTCCTGGGTGCGTGCAGTAGTGCTACTGGTGGGTGATACAGTTTAATTAGTGACTGTTGGTGAAGTGCCGTGCCGGCTTAGTGCTGGCCCTCGGCGACAGCTCCGGAACTGTGCTAGCTGTCTGGTAACGTGCAAGACAAGACAAGACAATTACAAGACAAAACAAACAAAACACTCACTGTACTTTTCTGACTAGGAACGGGTCTCTCACAGTCCTTCTCAGTTTATTTACACAAACCATAAGCAAAGGAACAGACTGCGATTCTCCGCCCCCTTATATGCCGTCACACATGACCCCTTGGTAAACAAGTGCAACCGTCTCTCCAATTTACTGCTGCCACGTCGTTTCCCTTCCGGGTCAATGCATCCTTGCAACGGAGTCTCGCCTTCATCCAGACTGGCCGACTTCCCAACCCTAGGAAAGAACTGTCAGACCAGCCCGTCCAAAGAACTCTGTTGTCGCTGCTTTGCGCCCTCACAGGTCGGGAGGGAGATTTACAACCAGGAATCATTGTATTTCTGACACAACCTGTCGTACAGTAAGAAAAATAAGTTTTTTTGCAGATTTTTTAAGACCCCAGGGAGATTTATCCATGCATATGTATATTACAGGACATCTGAGTTTAATGACAATTAACTTTGTCAACATGGAAATATACTAGGGAACACACTTATTGTGACGTCTATATCATTTATATTAAATAATTTATTTATTTTAAAATGGAACATTTGCCTTCACAGAATATCTTTTTTATATAATATAAATATTTAAAAAATCTGGCGTGGAATTTGAAACTATATCCTTCAGTTTGCAAGCGTGTTGTGTTGTTGTCAGTGCTACACGATTAGTTAAGAAAACAAGCAGTATTTTGAAAGATAAAGTTAGGCAGCTGAGAATTCTTGGGACTTATTTTTTTACATTTTGGAGATTTTTTTTGTCAATTTCGAGTCTTCATCTCATCATTCTAAGATTCTGCTTTTGATCTCTGAAAAATGTTGGTTTCCTGTCAGTATAACGCTCATTCTGGTCCCTATTAACGCAAGGAAGTAGAGTTCCTCTCGATATATTGGTTGATGAAAGTAACGCTATTTGTGGTCTCCACTGAATAAAAAGTAACGTTAATTACTGAGAATTAGCTATGCGGATAGCTTATATATTAGGTAAAAGTAAAACATAAATAAATACATACATTAAGAAATATTGAAATAAATGAAAACATAAAATCAATATAGATTTCTTTATCTATCTTAATATATACAGTATTTATTTATTTTTCACTATCAGATATAAACACTGCCATTTAATACTGTATGAAACGATAAAAACTCAACTGTTCTTGCTCAATAGTATATTAGTGAAGATTTTTGTACATAAAGGTCATCATACTTTCATATATTTTTACTTTCAAATAAAAAAATATATTGTAACAACCCGGACAATTGCTTTGTTGCAGGACTTGTCTGTTCAGTTTGTCTTGTCTGTCTTTTATGTTACATGTATTGTAAGGGGAAGGGGTCACAGCGTTACTTAGCATGGGAAGGGGGAGTGAGTGAATGAGTGGAGAGAATGTGTGTTGCTGTTTTCCAGGGTTGCAGAGCATGGATGTGACTGGTTGATGAGCCGGACAGCGGCGGGAAATGACGGCTGATCTTGAATGAGAAACTGTGGGTGCTACTGAGCAAGCGTGTGAGCTGTGACCGGAGAGAATATGCAGTGAAAGTGCCAACACTAAAACGCAGGGTCATTATTTTGGTGCCGTGAATTCCGACCCCTGACAGGAATTCTCTGTAGTTTCAAATAAACTCGGATATCCGTTACCCAGATACACGTCAGTCGTGTTTTACAGTCCTTATATTAAGAATAAAATCAATAATAGCGGATCGAACTTGCATCAAAAACACAAGCCAAGTTAACAGAAACAATTGGGGCAACCTTGACCCCCACCGCTTTTACAGTTGTGTGTATTTACTTTGTGCTGGGCAAGGTTGCCCCAATGCTTTCTTGTGTTTTTGATATCTCCACTTTAAATGGCTGAGCACTTTTGATAACTCAAAGTTTTTTCACATTTCCAATGTGTTTTTACTTCAGATTGCCGAACACAGTACGACTTACTAAACTCATGATATATTTTTTATTTTTATTTTTATTTTTATTTTATTGTATTACTTTAATTATATTACAAAGGATTTCATTTTGGCTGGTATTAAATTTGGCGGATTTGCTACCTTGGGGGATTTTTTCACAGCACGTTCAAAAAAAAGTCACAGTTTTGCACTTATACTTTTAATTTCAAAAACATTTAAATAAATATTTACTTCATTAAATATGTCTGCTAAAACAGTATCTTATTTAAAGTAACTAGTATTAGCATCTACTGCAGCAACTTGGACAACAACAAAGAAGGACTTATCAGTAACAGTATTTATCGTTCTTATATGGCCCTTAATTTTAAGGTACCGGTACATTTTTACGATAAGCATTTGCTATCTCAGTTTCAAAACTATGGTTCACAACATAACACAGTGGAACGATTACAGTACTACCATGCAGTAATTGTAGGGCACGTATTACCACATGTCAAAACTTTAACAATAAAGTCGAACGAAGATGCTTTTATTTGCTTCGAAATCATTTCAAACTGGTTAATAGACTAGAAAGCACTGGCAAACTCAGCTATGTTTTATACGGTGCAAAACATTTTAACATTTTGTTTTGTTTATGGACTTTGCAATACCTGCACTAATAGTCGAATCTACAACATATTGACAATAACAATCAACCATTTTGTTACAGACTTAACAAGTCTCACACAAACAATTTGGCTGTTACCTAACTAAACCCTTGCAAAAAAAAAATAAAAAAATTAAAAAAAAACACAAAAATGCAGAACATAAAAAAAACAGTCCTACTACAGTAGCAGGCACAGTTTACACTGCCTCTGGGTTTATGATCGAATCATCAATTCCAGATTTTTTTAATCCACTGATGGAAATGTCCGGTCTACTTTTCAAGCAAATTGGCTTCATCACTGCCATTCTCATATCCACTTTGATATCTGACACACTATTTCCCTTGTCCAGCGCTTCTTTAACCTGTTCTGTATACCAGTCTGTCAGAGGGCGGGATCTCTATGAGTACTGCATGCAGTCCTCTGATTGGCCGAAGTATTATTGGCGATCCAATCAAAACATTGTCCACCTGTTATACGGTATAGCCTAGGTTAAGATGTGTGCCGTAATTTAAAAAAAAATTATAATAAAAAATCCTGAACCTTCTAACGCCCCCCAGTATAAGAACCACTGCATTAGAGGATTCACATGTCAGAAGTGTCTGGACTTGGGAAGTCAAGTGATACTAAAGGCAAACATAAAAAATAAAAAAAAAGTTTGCTGGACTCAGCGGAATTATTAAATGTGCATGTTTAACAGTCTCAAAGTTAAAGGGCATTCTATTTCACCAAGAGAATGTTTTATTTCTTGGGGGGGGTTGTACAGAAAGTGCACCAAAATAGTTTGGAAGAAATCTATAAAAGAAGGGCCCATGAATTCAAGCCAAACCAGCAAGTATTAAAAGAAACCTCCCACAAGCATCCCATGGCAATGCATCAATCAGATACAAAACACCAGGACAAAATACATGCAGTGCAGTAAAACCCTAAATCACTTTTTGCTGTTTGCCAAAAACTGAAATGCCTCAACAGTAAATCTTGTCTTTGTCTCATTAAAATATTGCATTTGAATGCAATTATTTTGTGTCTTCAGCCTGCTAGCTTATATCAATGTTAATGATTAACTCTTTAATTAAACAGACAAAAAGGCTTTGGTTGTCTTTCAATCCTACAGTTGCCTAAATATAGTTGAGGAGTTTCATAGACACCACAAGTCTAGAGAACAGATGACGAGAACTATTTTTCAGGCCTAATATTTCTGTTTTTTAACTACAGGAGCTATTAGACTTGATGACAGTACACTGCTGTGGACTAGACAGTTCTTAAGTTGTATAGAGCTCAAGAAGTGGTATATTAAACAACTGCTTGTGTAATATCCAAGGGAATTTTCAGCCATTACCACTTCTTAAACCCTGTGTAATAGTCTGAGAATAAAAAAAAAGTCATGTAAGCGTGGGTGTGGAATTGCATTTGTATTGTTACCGGGTTTTTTTCTTCTCTGCATAATTTGACCAAAAAAAAATGTAGTCATGGTTTATTTGTGGCTTTTTTTTATAAACAATTTCTATTCAACAGTTTGTAATAATTATTTTGAAAAGAAAGGGGTTAACAGTGGGCACATGATTTTTGTTATTTATTTTAGACTAACTATAAAAAAAACACACATTCCCGCCCAACAAAAAATCAGAGTTATTTAAATTTAAAAGATCAGTGATGTCTGATTAAGGCTGTTAATAATTTGGACTTCAAAGAAGTTCAGACATATTTTCATGACAGTTAATAAAACATACAAGGATTTACTGTTGTCTTTTAATCTTTAAACGTTTAAAGCTATTTTATGAAGGGTACGGACTAAACATTAAGGAACATTTAATACTGCCATCAGTGTGTGTGGGCAAGCATAATTTGACCCACGTGTTGATGAATCTTTGTAGGGCAAGTTATGTATTCAGCAAGCCGGTATTATATTTAACTTTGCTGAGGAAGCCAATCCACATAAACTTTGTTGCACCATGGCGGAAATCTGACCAATCGTGGAACAGAGGTCAATTGAATTCGGAACTCCACACAAAAAAAATTAAAAACAATTTACAATGGGGATAGTCCTTGTAATGTTTTATAAAACATATTTCTAGCAGTACTGGTTAAAACAGAGTTTTCAAAAATAGCATATTAATTTAGTTTAATGCAACTTAAAAATGTTGTTGTCTGTAATATTGCATATGGCAAACACAGCATAATGCAGAGCTGTATAGCTCTGTTTATTGGTAAGCAAAATAAATTCAAAACATCTGACAACATTTATTGAAAACAATAGCCTTAAGCTAGAAATCCCATTTCTACACTGCAAAACTACTCATCACCTTCCATTTTAGGTTATTATATTGTCGACGGGTTCTGTAATCTCAAACTAGACTTCAAAGTGTAAAGATTCCCAGTCTTACTCACCACATAGTAGAAGCCATTTGTAAATCAACACACAGTAAGTTACAGCGGGTTCCAGATACTCCAAACGTATTTGCTTAAAATACTGATTTGCCTGGTATGGCATTTAAATTACCTGTCCCGTGGTTAAGTGCTATGGGGAGTGAGGACTCGACTACAGGTTTACAGTGTTCTGTGTGACACAGAGGAATCTCTTTCTCCTTCCTGATTTGGGGAATGTATTTTCATATTGAAATACAGGACAAACGGACTGCACCCAGAACAATATTCACTAGAAGTGTTTGTCTTAGATGCAACATTTATCAGAATAATTTTCTCCATGTTCTGGGAAATGTGGTCAAATATTTAGTTGAATAATCTACACTGAAACAATGTCACATAATGAAGTAATAAGAACATAATAGCTGTTACCAGAAAACCGACATATTCATGTTCAGACCAACAAATGTAGCCTAAAGTTTTGGTACTATGATAATATACCACTGTAACTCAATTCCAGAACTAATACGACAGTCATTTCATTAAAGATCTTAGGTCAGGTATTGTTTTAGAGTAATATGGAATAATCAAAATATGAATTCAGCAGGAGCTCCTCCCCTTTGTCTTTGTTGATTTAGAGAACAGGCATGGGCAAGAGTTAAAACCATGTCAAGAGGCGTGACCCCATTAGTGAAGAAATCATGATTACATAAAGCCACTCACAAAATTTGTAAATGTGCTCTTCAAGAGGCTGGCTGCACTCCAGCACATCTCAGTAAAAAAAAAAAAAGGATATTTTGAACTTCACAATTTGTATGTAAAAATCATTCTAATAAGTGTAATTCAATATGTACAACTATTAGCAACCTCTAGACCCACAGGGTAAACGGTTAAGTCTCTCTAATTACAGAATTATAAGAGGTTACATCACTCCATTTCCCCTCCTAAATGCAACTGCACTGCCTAATTTCCTCTCCAAGGTATATTCTATTACACAATCAGCAGCTAAAGCAAAAAATCACATCATTATATCAGTTTTAAATTCACCAACATTAAACTACTGCACATTTAGTACTGTTAGATCTTACTCTAAATCCTAAACCCACCTGCCATTCCAGTGGTTCGTGTAATTCATAACAAAACAATTAAATACATTAATGTAATTTTTCAAAATTAAGAAATAATAAAAAAGAGAGAAAGCAAAATAGATCTGTTTAAGATTCTGAACTAAAATTCAGCCCAGCTTCTTATTAAAAGGACTGTTCATGATATACAGTGACAAAATGCAAGGAAATAAATAAAGTTTAAAATAACTAGACAAAAAGCCACATATGTTAGCTCATAAATTGAAGAGATCCTAAAAGGACAATGAATGTAATACACATCAAACAGAAAACTGTGTATAGCTCATTTGAATTCCTACTGCTATAACTTCTGTTGCAAGCCTGGCGTAGCTCCAAATTGTGTCCCTTGTGGTGTACATACCACTAAATAATTTGTCCAAATGTCATTTGCAATTTTCCAAAATCCTCTCTTGACCAAGAATTTTATAAAACATCTGTAACAAATACTTGTTTTGAGAGTACATTACATTGGTGGTTTTTGACCTCTAGCTGCACGCAGCTCAAAAATCAAGTAAAAATTTCCATAAAGTCAGAAATATGATCGTTCCAGCAGTAGCCATCTGCATAGTATGATATTTACCATTAGTTATGGACCGTTCAAGCTCATGTGTTACAAATCTACTGCTGCAGCCTGTATAATTAGCTGTAATTGACTTCTCCAGAAATGTGTTTCTTATGGGACATCTGGCCTTGAAACTTCCACCTTCGCATGGAGAACTGCATTTAACTCTGCTTTCTATTTGAACAACTGCATGGGTGGCATAGGTAGAACCAGATTGTTCTGCAAAAATAAATCCAAAAAAATATCATTCATTGTTCATTTCCCATTATAAAAATATTTAAATCTAACATAAATAAAATAATATAAATATTTCTCTTTTCGTAATTGTTTTCAGATTTCTGTGTTGATAGTGCAGTAACTACCTCTAAACTGAGTCACTTGCAGACGCCCTGAAAAGGACAGACTAAAATACTTTTTCCTCGCATGTATTATAGTAAAAGAACTTTGTGTAAATAGAGTTGTTCAATCTACCCTTACAAAAGGGTGGAAAAGCTGTAGTAAAAGTAATAAAGTAACACAACGAAGCACAGGTCCTCTTAATAAAGCACTGATACGCATGACAAGGCAAGGTAACACGATGAAGCCTGGAAAATAAGGTGCATTTTCTTGTGGTAAACTTTTATAAGATCAGAACTGTATTTTTATTCTTTTTTTTTTTTTTAATTTAGTCGTTGCCAATTAGTTTTTATTATTTTCTCCCCAATTTGAAATGCCCAATTATTTTTAGGCTCAGCACACCGCTACCACCCCTGCGCTGACTCGGGAGGGGCGAAGATGAACACACGCTGTCCTACGAAACGTGTGCCGTCAGCCGCCCGCTTCTTTACACTCTGCAGACTCACCGTGCAGCCGCCTCAGAGCTACAGCATTGGAGGACAACGCAGCTCTGGGCAGCTTACAGGCAAGCCTGCAGGCGCCCGGCCAGACTACAGGGGTCGCTGGTGCGTGGTGAGCCGAGGACACCCTGGCCGACCTAACCCTCCCTCCCCCTGGACGACGCTCGGCACAATTGAGCGCCGCACCCTGGGAGCTCCCGTCCACGGTCGGCTGTGGAATAGCCTGGACTCGAACCGGCGATGTCCAGGCTATAGAGCGCATCCTGCACTCTAGCGAGTGCTTTTACTGGATGCGCCACTCGGGAGCCCCAGAACTGTATTTTTAAATGTTATATTGCAATGTTTTTACAGCTTGGATAGATTTTAAAATGTTCACCACATGAAAACATCTTTAGAAAATAAAGGTCTATTCTATACTGCATAGAAATAAAAATAAAACTTTTATGATGACATCTAGATATATTTGCAAAGACTTTGATGTTGATTTGCCTTAATTTTATCCTGGGCTAAGCATACATTGTCTAAGCATTTAGTAGGTTAAATAATACATGAGTTACTGTAACAGTATAGTGTAAATCTCCATATCCAAAATGTTATTTTCTTTCACTTTCCTGCTGATCTATCCAGTACCTCTTTTAGCAGGATGTATACCAACCTACCCCCCTGTCTGTGATTGAAAATGTAACCTACCTCAGGTTAACTCCTCTTTGTTGACATGCATGAGATAACTGTAGCTACCCTTTGCATATCTCAGTGTCTAATCTACAAGCACCTAGTGCTAAAAAAATGTAAGTACAGTTGCTGCAGTACACTTATTTTTTATCAGACTAATGCACACCTCTTCTTAATCATTATTTACACTTCTTAACATTCAGTCTTTTTAAGTTTCTAAAGTCAGGACCAGAGAAACTTCCCCAAATATACAAGCAATTATCTGCATCTAGAGAGCAGTTAACATAATTACATTAAACAGGTTTAATCCAAATGTCAGCTGTAACTGATTGCTCTAGTAACAGACTTGGTCATAGGACATTGAGACATAAACCATCCAAATTGATTAGTGATTTTTCTTTGGAAGGGGGTCTGCATAACAAATGGTCCAGCTTTGCAGTAACGCTCATTCACAGCATGAATGTGCCACTGCTGTCGATCACGAAAAGGGTGAAAGTAACAGAATGGGATGTTTGTGGGTTTTACCATCAAATTATCTGCAAATTAGTGCACATTCCAAACAAATATGTTCTGATCCTACAAACAGGCCAGGTTTAAACTGGTCTGGTCTGGTTTGGTTTTCAAGCAAAGCACAAAGAAGAATTAAAACGTAACTGTCTACAGAGTAGAACCATTCTTGTTTAGTCCGGTTTGGTGTACAGGGAACTAAACTTAATTCCTGAAGTTAAACTTTTAGATAAGTTGCCTCAGTTGCTTGAGAAACAAACCCCTGTGAGAAATGAGGTTCTATAAAATAACCACAAGTTGGAAGCCAGAAGCATTTCTCTTAAATGAACTCGCTTTAAATGACTTTCTAGTATCACAAAGAAAAAACTCCAGCTTTGTATTGTGAAATCCAAATGTACTCAATCGTCTTCTCTGGGCAATGATATGTTCATTGCTCTTCGTTTATGATGCGTGCCAAAGTCCACAGTGGCTGCTGAGACATATGGAAAAACATTGTTTGACTTGTTTTACTGTGTACTGTATGGCTAGCTTTAGCTATGAACTGCCTAAAGGGTAAGCAGTGCTCCCTTTCAGAACATACATTATAATAAAAAGTTTCACGGGAATAGATAAGCACACTTAAGATAAACTGGCTACTCATTCAGTCAATAAAAAACATGCTAGTGACAATTATCCCCTGCCACAACTATAAATACAGTATAAATATAAAGCTGTCAATAACATGAAAATATGAACATAATCAACCTCTCCATACATGTAAACATGTAAGTGTGACATGTGTATTAGTGGACAGACAGAGAACGGCTATTATCTACATTACCAAATACGGATTATTTAGTACATAACAATTTAAGTGTGGATTACATGCCTAGGTGTAGACAGACGGACTGTGGCCTCTTTATATCTCCAGATTCAGATACTCTCAATAACTAAAGTATGTCCTAAGCAAAGTTCATATGAAAACAAGTGTTTCAATAGATATATGTAATACTCTAAAGTGTTACTTTTAGGAACCTTCACTGTAAATAAGACATTTCCTTTTTAAGGAAGCATCTTTAAGTTGACCAGACCCTGATAAAAAAAAATAATAATAAGCTGGTGTATTCTGAAACCTGAAACAACATACAATGTTAAAATTACCCCTGCTGACATTTCTGAAAATACTATTTGTCTCATTCTTGTGTGTGAGAAAGAAAGAAAACAGGCACTGGTCAGCTGAAAATTGTCAACTATTGCTTGGGAGCGAGTCTGGAGCTGTTCTAACCACATTAGCACAAAATGGCGCAGAGCAAACAGCCTGTACAGAATACTACATGTCAAAATTAGGGGCATTTGCTAACCCTGGGGAGAGGAATGGCCAGACATTTTTATAACTAAGATTCCAAATATGCTTGTCATTGAAAACTGATGTTGAAATCCAATGGTTATTTACTCTGAAAATGAAGATCAAAATATAAGGCATTGTACTTATGCATTACATCATTCTTCAATTTTTTAAAATATTAATTGACATCTGTTTAACAGCAGTAGATATGATGGATACATGTATGTGTAATAAATGTCTGGAATGATGAGGGAGAAACAACGACCAGGAATCTTGGCAAAAGCAAAACACGCAGATCCATCTGGCACTTAAGTGCATAGCCTGCGTCCTTCATGAGTGAACAATGACTCACTGCAACGAATGAGTTGCTACACTAAACTAAACAAAGCAGATTCCTCATTTAGCTTTAATTAGACATTTGGATATTGGATTCAGAGAATGTCAGAAACAATTTCAAAGCAGTCTACAGTAGTGTTTGTGGACGAAGGGATTTCTGGATGATGTATAGTGTCAGCTATTTTCCATGGCATACATTATCCACTTTGCTTTATAACCCCCCCCTGCGGATGCATATCCCTGCCTTTAGAGACCTGCATTATATATATATATTGTGAGAGGGTAGTCCTGGGGGGGAAAAAAAGGACTACACTTCCCAGAGGAACACAGGCTGAAAAGCCGTAATTATGTTTAATTGTTTGATTAGTAATGATCCCCTGCACCTGGCTGTCATTGTAAATTACAGCCAGGTGCAGAAATATTAAAAGCAGCCTTAAAAATCTATTTTCTGTGTCCTGGGTCTGTTTTAAAGGGGCAAAGAACCAGTGGGTGCAAGTCTTGTTACTATATATATATATATATATATATATATATATATATATATATATATATATATATATATATATACACAGAATTAAACTCACTTTGGTTTGTTTGCCCCTTAAACTTTAATAATACAAAAATAAACACCTATCTCCTTGAGCACCATAAACAGGTCCCTGACTAACTTCATGAGGTCGGCTAAGCCGTTTACCCAACATCAGAACAAAACACTTTCACACAATTTTAACAAAAACACTATGATTCACACACTACGTTTTCCTCTCTTTTTATAGTCTGTGACTGTTCCCAATTGACACCAATTATCTCATTTGGGAACAGCCACACTCTCACATGTTTTTGGCAGGGAGGATTTTTAACCCCCTCCCTGCCTTGCTACAAATAAATAAATAAATAAATAAATAAATGTATATATATATATATATATATACAGTACTGTGCAAAAGTTTTAGGCAGGTGTGAAAAAATGCTGTAAAGTAAGAATGCTTTCAAAAATAGACATGTTAATAGATTATATTTATCAATTAACTAAATGCAAAGTGAGTGAACAGAAGAAAAATCTAAATCAAATCCATATTTGGTGTGACCACCCTTTGCCTTCAAAACAGCATCAATTCTTCTAGGTACACTTGCACAAAGTCAGGGATTTTGTAGGCATATAGTCAGGTGTATGATTAAACAATTATACCAAAAAGGTGCTAATGATCATCAATTCAATATGCAGGTTGAAACACAATCATTAACTGAAACAGAAACAGCTGTGTAGGAGGAATAAAACTGGGTGAGGAACAGCCAAACTCAGCTAACAAGGTGAGGTTGCTGAAGACAGTTTACTGTCAAAGTCATACACCATGGCAAGACTGAGCACAGCAACAAGACACAAGGTAGTTATACTGCATCAGCAAGGTCTCTCCCAGGCAGAAATTTCAAGGCAGACAGGGGTTTCCAGATGTGCTGTCCAAGCTCTTTTGAAGAAGCACAAAGAAGCGGGCAGCGTTGAGGACCGTGAGGCGCAGTGGTCGGCCAAGGAAACTTACTGCAGCACATGAAAGACACATCATGCTTACTTCCCTTCACAATCGGAAGATGTCCAGCAGTGCCATCAGCTCAGAATTGGCAGAAAACAGTGGGACCCTGGTACACCCATCTACTGTCCAGAGAAGTCTGGTCAGAAGTGGCCTTCATGGAAGACTTGCGCCAAAAGCCATACCTCCGGCGTGGAAACAAGGCCAGCGACTCAACTATGCACGAAAACACAGGAACTGGGGTGCAGAAAAATGGCAGCAGGTGCTCTGGACTGATGAGTCAAAATTTGAAATATTTGGCTGTAGCAGAAGGCAGTTTGTTAGCCGAAGGGCTGGAGAGCGGTACACGAATGAGTGTCTGCAGGCAACAGTGAAGCATGGTGGAGGTTCCTTGCAAGTTTGGGGCTGCATTTCTCAAAGGGAGTTGGGGATTTGGTCAGAATTAATGGTCTCCTCAATGCTGAGAAGTACAGGCAGATACTTATCCATCATGCAATACCATCAGGAGGCATCTGATTGGCCCCAAATTTATTCTGCAGCATGACAGCGACCCCAAACATACAGCGAAAGTCATTAAGAACTATCTTCAGCGTAAAGAAGAACAAGGAGTCCTGGAAGTGATGGTATGGCCCCCACAGAGCCCTGATCTCAACATCATCGAGTCTGTCTGGGATTACATGAAGAAAGAGAAGCAACTGAGGCTGCCTAAATCCACAGAAGAACTGTGGTTAGTTCTCCAAGATGTTTGGGCCAACCTACCTGCCGAGTTCCTTCAAAACTGTGTGCAAGTGTACCTAGAAGAATTGATGCTTGATGCTGTTTTGAAGGCAAAGGGTGGTCACACCAAATATGGATTTGATTTAGATTTTTCTTCTGTTCACTCACTTTGCATTTAGTTAATTGATAAATATAATCTATTAACATGTCTATTTTTGAAAGCATTCTTACTTTACAGCATTTTTTCACACCTGCCTAAAACTTTTGCACAGTACTGTATATAGTTGTAGTCGAAAGTTTACATACCCCAATGGAAATAATAATATGATAATATTTTTATATAGCGCCTTTCATAGTGGACCACCATCACAAAGTGCTTTACAGAGGTAGGCTGTGAACTGTGCATTATATGCAGAGTCACTTACAATAGGACACTGATTTAACATATCATCTGCAGGATGGAGCACAAGGAGGTTAAATGGCTTGCTCAGGGTCACACAGTGAGACAGTCAGTGGCAGAGGTGGGATTTGAACGGTTGACCTTCTGGTTACAAACCACTGGACCACACTGCCTCCTTGATGTATAATTTCTAGAAATTTCTCAAAAACAAAGAATTTTAGAGAAAATCTTTTGTAGCAAAAGTTTTGCTTTTGTGGATGAGGAAAAAAAAGTTACAAGAAATAATGTCTACAATTATTTATTTCAGCAATTTTTTTTGCAAAACTCCAAAAATCCTAATTCAAAAGTATTCATACCCTTTGATGCTATGAGGGTATTGTCTACAACGTGCTAGAAATGTCAATATGATAATGCAGAACCTAATTCTATAAAAGTCTAGAAAATGATGGATTGTAGGTGAACATTCTTAGAGCATAAAAGGGTTAGGCATAGGACGATTGCTGTCATTACCAATAAGTCAATATGGGAAAAAGCAAACAGCTATCTGAAGACCTTAGGCAGAAAATTATTTATTGTCATAAAGCTGGAGAAGGATACAAGAAGATTTACAAGCATTTGAGTATCCCAATTTCAACTATTTTCTATTATCAAGAAGTACAAGATTCATGGTACTGGCACATCGCTCCCTCGGTCTGGAAGAAACATGAACAAATAGAAGAATTGTGAGGAAGGTTAATAACAATCCAAGATTGACTGCCAAAGATATTCAAAGTGAATTGGCTTCAAGTGGGACTGGGGTTTCCATTTCAACCATAGGTGGAGTATTGACATGGTGAAGATCTCTTAGGAAAACGTCACAAGGACAATCACTTAAAGTTTGCAAAACAGCATTTGAATGATAGATATGAGTTCTGGTCAAAGGTTTTGTGGTGTGATGAAACAAAAATCGAGCATTTGGTCACGCTGATAGTCATAATGTTTGGAGAAAGTCTGGTGAGGCATACAAAGGAAAGAACACTACAGCTACTGTCAAGCATGGAGCTGGTAATATCCTTCTATGTAGCTGTTTTTTCCTGTAATGGCACAGGAAATGTAGTTCCAATACATGGTAAAATTATTTATTTATTTGTTTATTTAGCAGACGCCTTTATCCAAGGCGACTTACAGAGACTAGGGTGTGTGAACTATGCATCAGCTACAGAGTCACTTACAATTACGTCTCACCCGAAAGACGGAGCACAAGGAGGTTAAGTGACTTGCTTAGGGTCACACAATGAGTCAGTGGCTGAGGTGGGATTTGAACCGGGGACCTCCTGATTACAAGCCCTTTGCTTTAACCACTAGACCACACAGCCTCCTATGGATTACATAGCATATCAAAAGATATTGGCCAATCATCTGAAACCCTCCGCTACAAAACCTGGACGTTCCAACACAACAACGATCCAAAGCACACATCAAAATTTAATTCAGAATGGGTAAAGAAGAATAAAATCAAGGTTCTGGAATGGCCTAGTCAAATTCCTGATCTTTGGTATGAGATGAAGAAGGCTGTGCACAAGAGAAGCCCTTGGAATTTGAATAAACTGGAACAATTTTGCATTGAAGAATGGTCAAAAATCACTAAAGAATCATGCCAAAAGCTCATTGACAAATAGCCCAATCACTTAAAACAGAGGTTATTATTGCTAAAGGTGCCTCTACTAGCTATTAATTTATTTTTTTTTGTTAGGGTATGAATACTTTTGAATTAGCATTTTTGGAGTTATTTCTTGAGTTATTTCTTGTAACTTTTTTTCCCTCATCCACAAAAGCTAAACTATAATTATTTATTTTTGAGAAATTCTAGAAATTATAAATTTCCATTGGGGCATGTAAACGTTTGACTACAACTCTGTGTATTCAGTAAAGTGGGTGTGAATTGTGCGAACTGTTGCTAAGTTAATTGAATTGTTTTACTTAATTGTTACCAAAAGCACACACCTGCCTGCGAGGATTGTTTCCATCAATCTAACCTATACAGCATCTGATTGGCTTTCTGAGTCTCTGACTGGGCGGGACTGTGTGAAACAAGAAATATTAAACAAATGGAAACTTTAACTGCTGCCACAAGGTTAAATGAAAAAGTGCAGATGAGTGCAAAGTTATCTATAATAATGGTGTTGCACTGGTTTTACTGTATAAAAAAAAATCAAGCAATACGATTAATTGTTGTTACGAGGCTCTCCGGATAAAATCGCCATCACAATTAAACAATTAAGTACATTTACTAAACTGATGAAGCAATTCACACTCACTTTACATGTTGAATACATTGCAGTTTAGAGAGGTGAGTTAAAAAACCTGACCTGCCTTAAAGTGTCCCGAGATTCAGGAGCCTGTTGACAACCCTATCTGAGAGCTATGAGGAACAAATTATTGTAGTAGGGTCCTGCGTTTTACGCAACCTGTTTTTTTCAATTGTAATTCAACTGCTATCCCCTAGATGTCCCTGCAGCCACTCCAGTTATAGTAATCAAATTCACAATTAAGAAATCAACACATTACGCTTTGACTAATTAGAAAAATAAAAGCTAATTATGAGTATAAATGGTAATTGAATAAATTGATGCGTTAAAAGAAAAATCGAGAGACCTAAACATGGAGTCAAAGACATTGCAATCAAAAAGCATTTCATTGAGTGAGCATGGCGAACACTATCCACCTGGTGTTCTGTACACCGATGGGTATCATTTATTTTGCACAACTTGCAAATTTATCTTTGGACCACACTCGAAATCTGACATTTATCATCAGAAAAACACAGAAAACGAAAGGCTGAGATTGACAGCTATGAGACGGCGTCCTCCAGTAAAAAATGTATGAAAGATGAAAATTGTACAACTGGTAAACTGGTAAACTGTAGTTACTGACAAGTCTACAAATGCAAAAGATCAGTGTGTTTTGCACATTTTGTTTGTTCTCCAAGGACTATCGAATACCTTCAAACTGAAAGTAATATTAGCCGATACAGTTAATCTGCACTCTGTGAATTACTCATCGGCGGCACAGGGCGTTGTGAAATGTTTAAACAAATTTGAAATTAATTTGAATAATGTGACTGGATCTGTCTCCGATAATGCCAGTTACATGATCAATGCATACAATGACATTCTTCGAGGTTTCCTGCCAAATGCAGTACATTTGACTTGTAATGCCCACATAATAGCCCTTGCCAGCAATATCTGGTTTAAACATTGCCCAACAGAAAACTACGTTTTAAAGACCACCTGACAGAAGCAATCCAACAAGATGGCTGTACTTTACCCATAAAGTTGCCACCTGAGCCATGCATAACACGATGGGGCACTTGGTATTCTGCTGCTAAATATCATTCCAAATACATCCCTTTTTATGCAGGCTTCATGGAAAAGGAAATGCACATGTCACCAAACACTGTAGTGTTAAAGGACCTCCAGAAATTTCTTAAAGATGTGCAAAGTTTAAAATCTCAACTCCCCCTAATTGCAACGCATGCGAAGGGACTGGTGGATCTGATTCAGTGCTTTGAAAGCCGTGAAGTGACAGTCCATCAAACATATAATAAAGTTGCAGAATTAATAAATACATACCGAGCAATGGCACAAGAGGTACACAGCACAGACACTACAATAAACAAATTATGTATAAAAACCTTCCATGACGTTTCTGAAAAACTGACTAATTACTACAACCCTGATTAATGCAAAAAGAAACCACATTTTTTTCAACCAGCTCATAACTTTCTGATGGCAGTAAGGATATTCGACCCACAACAAGTGTGTAGTTTGGATCTGGAAGCCCTCCCATTATATTCTATTCCAGGATTTGATGCTGACTGTAAATCAGAAATGGACAAATACCTACCATATGCAAAAGAAAACGGCAGTAGAATGACTTTGAATTAAATTTGGATTAAAGCTGAAGAATTATTTCCTAATTTAACACGAAAGGCTAAAATATATTTGTCAGTTGTTACCAATTCTGTAGATGCTGAAAGAAGTGTTTCTTCTTATGGCCAAGCTTTACAGAACAACGTCAGTACCAGATTTGTGTCTTATTTAAAGAAGAACTGCACACATTGGAGGGATGTATTAAAATGGATGTGCGTCTGGGTGGATATAGGATTCAGATTTGGTTCACCGAATCCTAAGTATTCAGCCGAATCCGAACCCTGCTCAAAAAGTAGGTATTCGCGCCGAATCTGAAACCGAAACCTGGATTCGGTGCATCCCTAATTGAGAGTGTATTAAAAAAGGATCATCAATAGCATTACTAACCTGTGCCCCTTCCTTAAGTTTTAAAATGCACTCCATGGTGTTGATGGTAATGACCACTGGTTCGGAACCTAGTTTTGTCCATGGCACATGGATACGCAGCTCATGAATGTGTCCACTCAGGAACGTAAAAGGCAGTTTAAGTTCCTGAAATCAAAAACAAAAAGCATTTTTAAAAACTTGAAAATTGTGATTTTTTTTTTTTTTTTTGCATTACGGTGGCTTCTGAAATTCAGCAAAATAAAACATCCATGAAATTCAGGGCTCAATAAAATCTTAAAAACAAGCAGTACAACACATTGCATTGTTTAAAATCACTATTACTTCTGAAGAAAATTTACTTTCAATTGAAGACCTACCCAATACCAAGGAGGCAATATATTTCAATAACCCTAGTAATTTAAATTCCAAAGCAGCCATCAGACAGAAGTGTTAAAATCCATCAGAATGGTGATTTTTTTTACCCTGCTGAATTTTTTTAAACAACCATAAAAACTTGTGCACTATTTTATAGCATTTAATGGAGTCTCATCTGTATTGTGTTTTTGAAATGGAAACTATAAAAGATCATTCATGTGGGCCAAGTGTAAGTGTTAAGCTTTAAAGCAACTTCCACGTTGTAAGAATCCAGGGGGCTCCCGAGTGGCGCATCCGGTAAAGGCGCTCCGTGTGGCGTGCAGCATATAGCCTGGTAGTCGGTGGTTCGAGTCCAGGCTATTCCACTGCCGACTGTGGATGGGTGCATTTTTTTATTGCATTTTTCCTGCATTTTTTTTTTAAACACAAGACTGGAAACGTGACAGTATAACTGTTTTAAGAACCTGCCCAGATGGCTCACAATTTGCGAGCACCGCCCAGGTAGGGGGATCAGGTCGGCAGGGCAATCCACGGTTGACCATGCACCAGCCACTATACTGTGGCTGATAGGGCGCCTGTGGGTCTGCAGTGTAGCCATTCAGTTCTGTCTTGTCCTCAGCAGTATAGGTTTGGTGGCTTCGCTGTGGATCCACAGTGTGAAAAATGACAGATTGGCAGGAACACATTTCGGAGGACGCATGTTTCAGCCTCCATTTCCGGAGTTGCTAGGGGGTTGCAGCGGTGAACCAGGATAAAATAATAATAATTGGGCATTCCAAATTGAGGAGAAAACTGGAGTAAAAAAACATTGGTGATGACTATTAAAAAAGAAAAAAAAAAAGTACTCGCCCAGAGGACTACTAAGACACAGACATCAACTAGTCCTCACCAGATTTAATTCGCCTCGGGTGAGCAGGCGTTTCTAACCCTGCACTATACAACACAAGACATCAGTTGTACACTGGCACCTTTGGTAATCCTGTTTTTCTTGTTGACTCAAAGACCAAAAAGAAGAAAAACATGTTCCCTTAAAGAAGTCAGAATCAATATTGAAGACTTTTCAGTCCATGGCTACACGGGAAACTCTTGTGAAAAACGGAATGCTCCATCTTAAACAACAATAAACTACTAAGAACTAATTTGGGGTATTTAAATGATGTTAACAGGTGTAAAACTAGGCTTTTCAAAGTATTAATTCTTACTAACAGGTTTACATTTACATGCATCTGTAACTTTGCACCCATATGTAAGTGTTGAACACATGGCTAAGTGTAATGTTAATATTGTCAGCGACAGCTAAATCGTGCGTTAAGAGCTTTACCTCATAGTAACATTATCCTGGAAAAAACTGAACAAAGATTTTTCTAACTGAATAAAATGTTTTCAATCTTCTTAAAACACAGAGCAGTCAGTTTTTTTTTTTTAACCATTTGGTCCCAGAAAACTTGTGTTGATTCCTTGAACACCTCAGTGTCCATATTTGTTCTATGTCAGGATAAAACATTTACTATAAAAACATATAATAATAATAATAATAATAATAATAATAATAATAATAATAATAATAATAATAATAATTTAAAAAAAAAACTCTTGGTACTTCCACTTCTTAACCTGAAGATTCAATATATACATCACATCTACATTGCCTGATGTGTTAGCGTCAGAAAGTAACAATGTAGAAGAATTTAGTTTAGGGGAAGAGGGGAGTTTCGGCTCAAGTTGAGTCCAAATGTGTTTGAAAGGTGATTTGTCTGGCAACCAAGCTGGCTATGTTATAAACATTGTATTAGTCATAAAGTAACCCTTAAACCAAGCTGTGAAATATATGTGGGGGCACTACTTAATCTGAGTGCAATGTGTTCTTAGCCCTGCAGAAAAAGACTCCTCTATTGTTTGAGTGGAAAAACACCTAGGCCTTGCTGGACAACTACACACACACTGATATACCTGTGTCATTCTCCCCTGCAGATGAAGTCACAGCACTGTGCTGCTTGAGTTCAAGGCAGTATGACATACCTGCTCTAGGACATCCAGCTTTAGATCCAGTTTGCTGAGAACCACATCTCCTCCCCACAGTGACAACTGCAGGTCTGATGGCTTCAGGTTTTTAATGTAGCGATCGACATAGCTCATCAAAAGTGGAGTAACGTAAGACTCCAACATTGTGGAAAGCTTTGCTGCTGGTGATGTAAAGAAAGAAAATATCAGATTCATACAGTTTCTTCCACCTATGTGCTTTCATGTGATAACTAACTTTAAATTGATTAAAGAGCAATCACAGCAGTATGATAATACATTAAAAGATATAAAAGGCACAGACATTAACTCTAATTAAATGTCCTGGTCATTTGAGGGTACCGTTTTGATATTCTACGTATGTTTTGCAGTGCTGTATAAAAGGGTGCGAACTAAAAACCTTCAATAAGTTATCACAGTGCAGCTAGATCGCTTTTTGGAGACGCTTTCGTAAAGTTCAAGTCAGTGGATCCAATTTTTACCAAAACGTCTAAACCAGTTTCTTAGTTTTCACTCTTTTGTCAGTAGCAGTCGGATTCAAATGAGTTGTGGAGGCAGGAGGGGAGGGGTCTTTCCATGTATTCTGTTATTCAAATAAAACGTTGCATATACAGACACTAGCCTTTTCATTTGCCGAGTAGAATCTAAGGTTAAAGGCATAAACATAAAAAAAGATATTTCAAGCAGTTGTACACCACAAATACTCAGCAGAATTACTGCAGCCGTTCAAGATGTGACACATCGTGCTGTTTACCTCCTTTCCCAACAATTACACGTCACTGTTACTTATTTGCAATACCACAATGTATGAACAGCAGGAACAAACGATAGCATGTGAAACACGCAAAGCTCTACAATCTAGTTATGCACACAGGGTGTTTTATGCTTACTTTATCTAGAGCAACAGTTTCTAGAAGATTCACCTGTCCACCATCTTACTCATTCCGCACCAGGAAAATGACAACAGTACTACCGCTCTCTTCCGTACTGCACCACTTCCGCCACTATTAGGTCATTTCCTATCGTGATGCAGTTTACTGAACAGAAGCTAGTTGGCTGCGTGTTATGCGGACGGTTTTGCTTTTGGATGAGTGTCTGGCAAAATGAGACAAAAACATGTGTCTCGTTGATGGACAAAGCTATTTTAGGAAGAATAATGCCTATGACTAAAAGCTGTGCGATGGTGCCTCGCTTGCGTGGCGTGTGAGAATTCTGCACATGTCTGTGGACTTACTTTTCAGAAAACGATGCCGTTCTTGCAATAGTGTTTTGTCAAACCGGTTGAATACAATAGGCTAGCAGCCTGCTTACTGTATTTCTAAGTTGATTTTGAAACTGAATTTCAGAAAGCAGACGGGTGGTTTAGGTGCGGGACAGAATACTGCATTGTGCAGCACTGCAATGCTAGTACTGTTCTATGGTAGTATTGGTGCACCATGTTAAATAGTGCCCCACAGTAATGTTAATTTTACAATAACTAAGTGCATTCTACTCTTTAAAAAAAATAATATGTTTATATATATATATATATATATATATATATATATATATATATATATATATATATATATATATATACTGCAGAGTAATTGTAGTGTCATTATTCAGCATGCATATTGGTTCTACTCACAATTCTAAAGGTACTACCACAAGGCAGTTCCACTCCCAAGAACTTGGACATATAACTATCACCACAGGAGCACAATAATCTGTATAATTGCAGGTTTTACATAAATTAGGAGCAAGGGGTGAGCATTTTCATGTAGAACACTGGTAAGATTAGTTAATCTTGGTTCCCTTTCAATTTGAAGATGACAACCAAAACAATACTTTCGGGATATGCCTCCTTGTCAGGTATTTACTGAGCATTTTATATCAAAGCTGCCAATAGGCCCCTCTGTGGATTGACGCCCTCGGTCCCGCCTCCTGAGGTAATAAATAGTCACTGCAAGGAGACTTCAGTCTCTTTTGCCTTTCTCGAACAGGTAGATAAGCTAATCTCTTTCCAGTTGTGTGATTGACTCTTTTAAAAGCTCTCTCGAGTTTTTCTGCAGTTCCCTTGCAATTTCATTGCTGGAAGTCAGCTCGCCACTTCCCTGGAATCAGAAACTCGGCAGCTGAAGACTGAGCTTAACATTACTCAACTGTGTTTCATGTTAAAAATTTTAAAAAATATATATATTTTTGCAGCTGTTGTTAAAGTAAAAATTAAGAGAAGGGAGAACGTGATCCTCCAGCGGGACCCAGCTGTGCTGCAAGCTGCTGTTGACTCAAGGACTCTGGGCTCTCTCTGTCTCTCTCTTCTGTCTTTAGTTGGGAAGCCCAACTAAAAAAGACTTATGCAGCTGAAGCGCAGGTAACGTGCCTTGCCAACACAGGAGACCTCTTGACGGCCTACCTGGGGAAGGGGGAAGGGGGAAGGGGGAGGTGATGGCGCCCGGCAGTTACTACGATAACCTAGATTGTTCCAATCCCCACGGTGCCACACCAGTGCCGCACCACCTCCAGGCCTTGCGGCAGCTAATACACAGGACCATCAGCAAGGACACGGAAACACCAGATGTGGGGCACCAGCAATCAGGGAGACAGTTCCAAAAGAACTGCCCCAGACAGCCGCCAAGACAGTCTACGCCCCAGCCTCAGCAGCCCCGGCAGGGGCCCTGAAGGATTGCGGCCTCAGACCCACCCATTCGCACAACACCAGCTGCAATCCTGGCTCAACTGCACCTCAGTCTCCTGGGTGCTCACCACCGTACACATCGGTTATGCACTGCAGTTCCACGCGGGACCACCTCCCTTTCAAGGGATCATGGTCACAATGACCCTTTCCAGGTCTTGGCTCTCAGACAAGAAGTAGAAACACTGCTTGTCAAACAAGCCATCCGTCTCGTAGAACACACCTCTCAAAGAGAGGGGTTCTACTCAAGATACTTCTTGGTGCCAAAAGAGGACGGCGGCCTTCGCCCCATCCTAGACCTGAGACACCTCAACGGGTTTGTGACAAGGTGTTACGTCACGTGTGTGGATCACCGCTGTTCAAGCAACACAGAGAGACATTGGGGGGTGGAGTTGAAACGCCGGCACAGACGCGCAGGATTTATTAACACAAAACAGATAAGAAAGTAAAGGTGGTCATGTGACGTTACCAGCCATGGTAACGCACAGAGGACACATACAGCAAGCTGTACAAAAAGCAAAATAAAACACAGTACAAAAACTACAAATAAAAGGTGCCCCAGAGGGTGAGCGCTAGCCTTAAAACGAGGCGTCCCGCTCCAGGAACCGGCTACACTACATAACCCTCGCTATACATCACATGGGATCACAATCCCCTAACTAACCTACTCATGAGCCGGAATTCATACAACGACTCCTGCTGCTTCATACGGCCTTGGCTGGGCATTGCCTTCACAAGCACCACTTGCAGTCTCAGGGTTGCGTAGCGGTCATTCCTGCAGCGCGGACTCTCTCCTCCCTAGTATACTCTGGCATGGCGTTGCAGTCGCCCCGAACCATCTCCCGCGGATGTTTTTGAACTGATGTACACTTGGGCAAGACCCGCCCACCTGCTGATTGAGGTCCAGCACAGCCAATCACTTGCTGCCCTTCCCCTCAACCAAGCCTAGCAGACAGCAAGTCTCAATCGAGCGCCCGTCTGTAAAACAATAATTCAATTAAACAAATCAACTCCAAAACGACACACAAACCCATTTCCCCATACAAATTATATCCACACTAAATACACACGTGCAGGGCAATCGCCCTGCTACAGGGTTCTTGAGGGAGAGGAGGTTCCAGATGGTCACACATCGCCACATCCTCCAGTCTGTCCGGACAGGTGACTGGTTTACAACAGTGGACCTGAAGGATACGTATTTTCATGTTCCTATCCGTCCAGCGCACAGGAAATATCTCTGCTTCGCCTTTCAGGGGAGCGTCTTCAAGTTTTCAGTGCTGCCATTCGGCCTCTCCTTAGCCCCACGCACATTTTCAAAGTGCATGGATGCCATCTTAGCTCCCTTGCGGCTGCAAGGAATCAGGGTGAATTACCTGGACAACTGGTTGATCTGTTCCCAGTCCCAGGAAGGAGCAGTGGCCCACACAGTGATTGTGACACAGCATCTGTCGAGGCTGGGTCTCACCCTCAGCGATGCCAAAACCCTTTTAATTCTGGTGCAAAGTACGGTCTACTTAGGTCTCCGACTGGATTCCCTTACGATGCAAGCCTACCTGTCAGACAACAGAGTAGCTGCCATTCGCAACTGTCTGGCCCTGTTTCAACAAGGGTTCACAGTACAATTGGTGTTGTGCCAAAAATTACTGGGTCTGATGGCCACGGTTTTATCAGCCATCTAACTGGGGTTACTTCACATGCGCCCGCTCCAAGCGTGGCTCAATGCCTTTCGGCTACACCCCAAACGCGACAGACACCGTCGGCTGACCGTGTTTTGTCTATGCTGGGAAGCACTACGCTGGTGGATGCAAGCCTCTCACCTGAGCAAAGGCATAATGATGGGAGTGATACACAACCGTCAAGTGGTGACGACAAACGCATCCAACTCCAGTTGGGGGGGTGGTTTGGGAAGGTAGAGGAGTCCGCGGACCCTGGTCGGGTCGCTGGACATCCCTGCACATAAATGCGCTAGAGCTGAAAGCGATTCATCTCGCATTGCAACATTTCCTCCTTGTGCTCTAGGACAAACATGTCCTTGTCCGCACCGACAACATGTCAGTAGTTGCATACGTGAACCACCAGGGAAGGCTTTGGTCTCTGGGCTTACACCGCATAGCCTCTTGGCCAGTTCCTGTCCCTCCGGGCTGTCCATCTCCCAGGAGTGGTGAACTGGGCAGCGGACCTCCTCTCGAGGGAGGGTCCTCACCCGTCAAAATGGCGACTGCACCCTCAGGTGGTGCAACACATTTGGGAACTCTTCAGGTCTATCTGTTTGCCATGGCAGAGATGACCTATTGCCCCCTGTGGTTCTCCCACCGCAGCTGCGGAGGTCCACTAGGCGTCGACGCCCTAGCGCACGAATGGCTTTTAAACAATCTCCCGCCTATACCGCTGCTCCCTGCCTTCCTCGAGAAGGTCAGGAGAGACAAGTCGACAGTTCTCCCAGTGGCCCCCAGATGGCCCAGGAGAATCTGGTTCTCGAACCTCTGCCAGCTGCTGCAGGGCCAGCCCTGGGAGATCCTGCTAAGCATGGATCACCTCAGTCAGGAGAAAGGCACCCTCTGGCACCCAGAGCCGGCCAGACCAGCTGTGGGTCTGGCCCCTGAACTGGACCGTCTGTCCGCCTTGGGGCTCTCAGACGTAGTCGTCAGTACACTACAGAACTCTAGGGCTTCTTCCACAAGAGTGTTGTACACCTACGAGTGGAAGTATTTTCAAAATTGGTGCATGACCAGAAGTCATGATCCCATCTATTGCCCTATAGCAATTATTTTACAGTTTCTGCAAGATCTGTTAGAGGCAGGTAAATCCCTCTCTACGTTGACAATGTACCTAGCAGCCATATCGGCATATCATGTCCCCATTGACTCAATATCCCTGGACGCTCATATACTAATGACCCATTTTCTAAATGGTGCTCGGCAATTACATCCTTCTAGGAAGGACGGCCTCCCCTAATGGAGTCTAGACGTGGCATTGGAGGCTCTCACTAAGGCCCCGTTTGAGCCTGTACATTCCATAGAGCTGAAATAGCTCTCTTTGAAGACAGCCTTAGGTGTGGCTACGTTATGAGCCCTCTTTAGCCCTTTGCGGTCCAATTCTTCAGTGCATCTCAGACGCGTCAGGTCCAATTTATTTTCACACGTGCAGTTTATTTTACACACACTGTTTAAAAGTATTTTTTTCACAGTAAAACAGGTTTCAAAGGCACTGCACATCAACGGGACACTCAGTACTGCATCTCCAGCCCCGCCCCACCCTTTGTTCACTGTATTTTTCACATACCTCTTCATAGTAGTGCATACTGATTAATCATCTCCTGATCACTCGTTTTATCACCAAACTCCTCAATAATGCGATCCAAGTCATTATTTTATTACTATAACATCTCAAAAAGCTCTGCAAATGTCTGTGATATTCTTTGAGCCCTAGATGTGGAAGCAGCTATCTTGTTTGTTTATGGCTGTGTTATCTCTGTGGTGCCGGGGCTATGTGAATTACTCAGATCCGCCCCTTTTTTCGGCTTTTCTCAGCTCCTATCAGTCTCACTCGGCCATTGAATGGTTTTCTCTGCTTTTTCCGGAGAAACAAACGACTAGAGACCTGTGCTTTACATCTTTTTGATGGACCAGAAAGGGAAAATTGTAATGTCAGACCTGGTCTGACATAGGACCGCAAAGTGTTAGAGGTGCCTCATTGACTGATATTTGTACTGCGGCTAGCTGGGCTACTCCACATACATTCATCAGATTCTACCGACTTAATGTGGGTCCTTGAGGTTGCACGCTCACACCACCAACACTAGATGGTGGTAGCGAGATGTCTCTCATGCACTGCCCACTCGTTCTCCCTCACGACAGCTTTGGTATACTTTCCCAAAAGTATTGTTTTGGTGGTCAACCGGGGTTACATCCATAACCTATCGTTATGTGGCTTGTTCACTGTATTCAGTGTCTGCCAGGATTTTTAGAAAGGGTTGGTTGGATTATGTATTTTAACCATGGCATGTGATTTGTCATACTAGTCTAACAATAATTGATTGTGAATGCAACATCACATACACTACCCTTCAGCAAGGATTGGGACATGTGTTGGGGTCTACTGTGTATTATCCCTGTTGATGGGGGTAGGAAAGGTGCCTGTCTGTCTGTACATGCCATGCTTACATTAGTATGTATGTATATAATGTACAATACAACACTCACATGCTTCCCTGGTCCACTTCACAACAAGCAGCTTTCAGAAACAAGGGTTTTGAGAAAAAATCTTTGCTGGAATAGTTAGTAAGCGTGGCAAAGGAGAAACGACAATACAGGATCATACATAACAACACATAACAACATATGTAACAATGAAGAAATTCAAAATGAGGAAAATATAGACAATCTTGAAACTGCAATTACAATATTCAGCCACTTGTTGTTGCTAAGTGCTTTGGCAAATCCAGCAAAAAAGCAAATCTAGCTTGCCGGACTGTGTATCACAACTTTAACATTATAAAATAACAATATATAATTACTGGTATTTTGGATTATTTTCTTTATTTTTTATACTCTGTACTCCACAACCATGAATACTTATCTTTAGGCCTACTGTTTCAAATACCTCCCTTAAAGTGCTGTTTTGAGTGAGTTATGCCCTTTTGACCTTTGCCCCTCCTGATCGTTTACACTGAATTCATTAATATCCTAACATTTTTTATTAATTTACAAACATTGTGGTTACAGTCACCTTTGCAAGTGGGCTGATCTTGAAATAGATTCAATCCAATATATCCAATACAATTTGGATTTCTTCTTATACTGTATTCCTTGGTAACTATTTTATTTTCTGTCCATGACTGTCCAGTGTTTTATTGTTGTTTGTTTTTTCCCTCTTGAGACAACGAAATATGTGGAAATCTACATACAGTACATATATATATATATATATATATATATATATATATATATATATATTTGTTTATTTAGCAGACGCCTTTATCCAAGGCGACTTACAGAGACTAGGGTGAGTGAGCTATGCATCAGCTGCAGAGTCACTTACAATTACGTCTCACCCGAAAGACGGAGCACAAGGAGGTTAAGTGACTTCCTCAGGGTCACACAATGAGTCAGTGACTGAGGTGGGATTTGAACCGGGGACCTCCTGGTTACAAGCCCCTTTCTTTAACCATTGGACCACACAGCCTCCTTATATTCTCTATGTATCACTCTCCAATGCTGTAGCTTTCTTTCTCAGACAGTATTTCAACCATGCCTCCAAAGGTAAGATGACACCAGGTGAAATAAAGCAGCAGCTCTATCACTCTGGTTATTACATTTATTACAGGACCCATCACAAGCACTTAAAGAATCCATGCATTAGAATTCCATTCTTGCCCCTGCTTGATTTCTAATCTTCAATAATCCCCATGTAACTGCAATTTTAAGCAAATTCTGCTGACCTTTACTGGACTCACTACAGTGTAATTTACAAAGGGCAGGTGACCCAATTACCAAATTCTAAATGCTGATCCCACAGATCTTTAACGTGGTTAAAAAAAAACACAATGTTCTCTTCAAGACCCAGTACCTCAATTCTTTTGTTTTTGTTCCACAGGAACCCCTTTGCCACCTGTCCAAGCTCCTGGTGATGCCCAGTAATGGTATGCTCATGTTTTTGTTTGCATTAGCTGGCACAGGTTATTCTTCTGGATTTATTGCTCATGCATATCTGAGCACATTACAGCCAATCCGGTGTATGCTTCTCTTTTACCCTGATGGTCGGGGTGTATTTGAAGATGATAATGTGGACATTTGCAAAGTGACAAACATTAGGAACCTGAACCAGAACTCACTCCAGTACCATCTCTATTGAAGAACATCTCATAATACCACATAGTGTCCTTGCAGCTGAAGAAAACATAAGGGTGTATATTAAAAGCAAGGTTCTTTAATATAACGTTCAATTTGATTGCCTGGCACAAAACATTTTAGGCTTGGGAAACTGGTCCATTAGCAGTAAAGGAATACGTTGACATCTTGGCAATTGTTTTTTTTTTTAATTCACTTTCTTTGATTTCCCCAAAACTCCAGGTCTGGACTGTCTGGTGTACTCTAGTTCAACTTCAATCTATAGTGCAAACTCAAAGGAAAGGTAGTGTTCACTTTTTTATGTGTGAAACCCTTTGGGGGTGGGGGTGGGGTAAAAAAAAAAAGATGGCTTCAATTTGCAGACAGATTATATATCAAACGGAAAGCGGGATCACGTACATTGATGTTCATCTCAATTGGATTTTTCGCCACACACGTGCTTAGAGTTACTGTATATAGGAACGAAAAAATGCTTGCTTCCTTTACATGGGAACTTGATATCGGTTTAATGTTGTTCTGGGGGGTCTAAGCACTGTAACGGATTATGTTTGCTTTAAATGTTAGGGGGCATATTCGTATAATACGGTTGTATGTTTGTTACAGTGGTTACATTTATATTTCCAAATAAGATATACATATACCTATACATAATAGTAATTGGCTCTGTAACATTTGGACTTCAAAAATGTTAAACTGCCCCTGAAAAACTATTTATTAATTATGCTTGAATTTACCAGCACCATGCTCTCTCCATAATGAGTTATTTTGCATAAAACTCACATATTTTTGTATATGTCAAAATTTTTTTCGTTTGTTTGTTTTTACAATAACGAAAATCGCACTGCAATTTGCCAATTCTATTACCACTAGAATCATTTGAAGAGTTGGCTTATTTTTGAATACTTTAAAACAAAATCAGTTGAGATATCCATTTGCAATGATCAATGCAATATTATCCAAAGCCAACAGTGGTATTAGGCTCAAATTACCGTACAAAAAAAAAAAAAATGTTTTCCAGAGATTCTTGGTTGTGCCAGAAGTCTCCAAAATCTACTTAAACTGGCGGGGTTTAAGTTTAAGGTATTCAGTAGCTGAAATCGTGTGAAGCCGGTGTTTGTAGGCCTTGATGTTTAGACAAGCACCTAAACATGGTATTTATTATTGTTTTGTTGTTTAAAAATGCAAGAAATTTGGCACCGGGAACAAACGTCATACTGATGAAAGGGTTTTGTGTCATGTTTTAAATGAATACACCAGTCATTAGTGGAGTAACAATTACATCAGTTTGCTTAATGGACGTGTGCCAGAACTTTCATAAATCTCAGCTAGCCAATCAGATATGCCTTTGGGGACTGGTAAAGAAGATAAATAAAAATGAATACATATGGCAGATCATAACGAAGTCTTATAGTGACATGACTGTTTTCAGTTTGCATCTGATATGCTGTACTTCAAGGAACGATATTGTCCTTCATTAGAACGGGTTCATTTGGAATGTTTCTATCAAATAATATGAAGAAAATACAACAACGAATAGCTTACCTACTTAAAATGTCATTCGTTATGAGGAATAATTTGTGCAAAAATGAACAGACTGACTGGCAGGAATTCTATTTGAAATGTCAATGGGAATGTGAACAAAGAAATCCTGATTCTGAGTTTTAATACAGTTCCTCATAGTAAACACGTGTCACATGCTGGGAATTGGGTTATAATTTACGTCTTATGTTTTGTTCATATCATAACTTTTTGTATTGTTCATTTAGCCTATAAAAGTTGTATTTTATATATATATTAGGCTATTCATATTTTGTAAAGTGCTTTCTGTACATTTATTACATTTGTTCATGATTATTATTATTATTATTATTATTATTATTATTAATAATAATAATAATAATAATAATAATAATAATAATAATAATAATAATAATAATAATAATAATAATAATAAAATACTTGAATTAGTTTGACTGTTTGTGTTATATAATAATATTCATAATATATATATATATATATATATATATATATATATATATATATATATATATGTGTGTGTGTGTGTGTGTGTGTGTGTGTGTGTGTGTGTGTGTGTGTGTGTGTGTGTATGTTCTAAAAGTAAAGTTAAACTCCATGTCAAATTAGGCGAAAATATTGTTTTCAATTACATTTCTTCTTTTATCTGTTATGGTTATTACTGTATTTAATATGGAGTCTATCGTGATCGACTTATTTTCCAATTGCTAATCATCCACATCTTTCATCAATGTATTGCCTGTTCAGATCTGGCCGCTTTCACTGGCTCAGATGATTTAGCTTTGTGATGAGTCATTTCACCCAAGTTTGGTTCGGAATTGACCTGGCACATGACTGCGTTATTTGCGCTGGTTGTGGAGTTTCCTGTATGGAAGAAACGCGGTTGAATATGCATTAAGAGTTAGAATATGCATAAGTGCGCTAAGGTGTATTAAACTTGGTTTATTTATTTATTTTAATAATAGACAAATCATTGGTCATCATTTTAGAAGCTGATGAAAACAACATTTATATAAAAACTATATTTAATAACTATTAACAACATGTGTCAAAACTGTTACTCATACAATGTAGCAAAAGAAACACTTAGAATAATCAGACATGTTTTTGGAGTCTATCGTTTCTTTTTGATGCGCTTGTTCACATAGGAAGATTAATATTTATGGCACATAAATAATAATAATAATAATAATAATAATAATAATAATAATAATAATAATAATAATAATAATAATAATAATAATAATAATTTAGGTTGGTTTCAATATTTCTAATTAAATAATGAATGCTCAAATTGTTTGTTATGCTTAACGTGTATTTTTATACATTGTCTTTACAGATACAAATGCATCATAAAGGGGAGAGGGTGTACACATCCATCTGCAAATGCAACACAAATCTGCTAGACATTATAAACATGACAATACAACACAACAGACAACAGCAGTCACAAGCAGACATGTTTGTATCAGGGGCAAGTACGCGATAACATGCAAGAACTCACTTAAATATTCTGATAAATGGAGGGTTTAATTGGTTCTAAATTTGTTTCCCAAATATGGATAAACTAGATTGGTACTAATAATAATATATGTGACATTGTCATTCTACAACCCATTTAAAATGTTGTATTACTATTAAAATGAAGTTAATTCGAATGGTTTAATATTATGTTGCTAAATTGATTCATTCAAGATTGTAATTATAACATATAAAATGTCATTATAATAGACGATACATGTAGACATTTCATTAGCATAGACAGACAGTGTTAAAATGATATCATATAATAATGTATTTAATTTAGTCAAATTTGGATTAATTGTAAGACTGGAATTCGTAATTTATTTCTACTCCCAAAAAAAAATTCAAAGTAAAAAAACAAGTTAATGTGTATTTTAATAGATAGATAGATAGATAGATAGAAAGATAGATAGATAGATAGATAGATAGATAGATAGATAGATAGATAGATAGATAGATAGATAGATAGATAGATAGATAGATAGATACAGCGTTATTCAATGTATTTAATGATTGGCAGTGTTACCAATGTGTAAGCTATTCTGCCAGTATCCCATAGTCACATATTTGACATCTGCCTCGATAGTAATTAAGAAGGGGTCCTTGATCATTGTATATAATATAAATCCAGTAAACAATCACGATCGTTTATGAAGTGTGTCGACTTTGCCACAGGAACAGCAGGGGCGTTTCCCTTATTTGAAAACCACTGAAAAATGTTTTCAAATGTCTTTAGTCTTCAGTGCAATAACAAATAAGCTTGTGTTCTGACACTTAGACGTTTAGTTGCAGTCCATAGCCTGCTTGGCCTTCCATCAAAGCAGTGTTTCAGATTTCGTTGGCTTTTCTCTCTTTCTACCAGATGTCCAGTTGTATGTCATCGTGTGCTATGATTCTCTGGAGCTCGAAACCCTTCATATATAATAAGGGACAACTGTTTGCTATTTTATGTGAAAATATGTTTTTATTAAGAGCACGAATACCTATGTTTGCATATTTGTAAAGAGTTTATTAACTTGCCTTGTCTTTTGTAAATCTAGTTAGAGCAATTGCAATTGAAGTATTCGTTTTATACTTTGCAGGTTCAAATTCAACCACACCTCTTCATTCCGGCCCAGAAAGGAACAGCACAATACCTTTCAATGTTAGTAAATGTTCTTTACTCAAATTTCTTTGATTTCGTTATAAGGAGTCTGCCTATACGATCACCTGCCCCTTGTTTGATGTTGTTTTGGAAACTGTAAAATACAAACAAAAAAATAAATAAATTACAGTATCTGAATGAATTTGCGACCATTCGCTTTGAACACCTACTTGTGTTTCTCCACCTGTATAAATGGTATGGTTATGGTATGACTGTTGGCTAAATATTCCGAGTTCAACACGTAAAGATTATTGAAAATTAGCATAGCGATTAGTACAAAAGTCCCCAGTGACAGGCTGACCAAATTAGGCGTGCGATTGGAAGTAAATTGGAAAATAAACGCATAACCTATTTTTATGTTAACAGTAGGCCCTGCATTCACTACTGCAGGATGCTAATAACATGTTATAGAGTGTCCACTGTATTATCTTGATGGAATAATAATAATAATAATAATAATAATAATAATAATAATAATAATAATAATAATAATAATAATAATAATAATAATAATAATAATAATAATAAAGTTGTGTCTTTTGTCATCGCGTAGCACGAGACAAACATAATCCATATATGAGTATATATATATACTCTTTGTGTAAAGCCTCCAAACCGTGGTATGCCTAAAATTTGAAGTTTTTTTTTTAATTAACTTGCAAACACACGTAAATGTATCCCTGTCAGAGCAGTTCTGACTCAAAAGAGCTGTTGTCGCAAACTTTTAAAAGTTGCCCAGTGCTGTACAGTGTAAGGTACAAGACAAATTATTATAAATAAAAACAAAACGATTCACTTTCTTCAACTTTATGCTATACTTCTTACAGTAGGCCTACAGGAGGGTTATGTGTGGCAATGTTACCCAGCTTTAAATAATTACTGTTGATCACAAAACATATAAAGATTAACACATAGGTTTGTTAAGTACAGCATACATCTGTATTGAAATACTTTTTTATGCATAATGTTTTGTTTTTGGAAATACACGTGCCTATAACCCTCCTTTTTTATTAATTTATCTTTGCATACCAGTCCAGGGTGTTTAATAGATATGTGAAATAACTAAATTAGAGGTTAAACTAGTAGAAAGAGTATAGCAAAGCGATGTAATTCCCTATGTGACTGGTTTTGATTACACAGTTTTCAATAATGGAATTAACACATGTAGTACAATAACTCGATCTCTAATATGTTTGGGACAGTGCGAGTTCACACTTCGGGGATTTCAGCTTGTTGGAAAAGACAGTGGTGTATACGGTGACCACTTCATATCGGATAGCAATTGCACTAACAAAATACGTTTCTTTCCCATGATCAGCAGATCACCGAAACCTTTCCCTTCAAGTAGGCTACTGCATATTTAAAATGGCAGGGACCCAAGAGACACAAAAAAATATGATCTCTTTATACAAGTAACAAAGGAACTATTGATAAAGAAAAATGTGTTCTTATGTCGCTGTTAAAAAAAAAAATCAAAGGCTCTAATTTATTACCGACTAGAAACCCTTGTTATTTTAACTCCTACTTTAAGTCTTAATAACACCTGACATTACCTAAATGTTATGCTCAAAATAAAGTCAGTAATGTTATACACTATGTGGATCCGGCTTAAAATAAAATCAGCCGATGAATTTGCATTGTAAAACATAACTCTAAGATTTTAAGAAATGCAGAAAATGTGTAATTTGCTTTTTCTTGGCAATGTCCAAGCATATATTTCTCTTTAATAGACCCTATGTATGCTCAATGGTTATAGTAAATAATTTGCATACAATTCCGACTGTGACAGTATTCTTGTACAAAACCCGTATGTGTGACTGAGTAGTGTGTGCCCCGTTTCTGTTTTCCAAGAATAACGTATCGATGCAAGCCATATCCACTTTAAGCTGCCGCCTTTATTGACAACCAGCTTCCTTTTCAAAACATAAACAACAGAAAATGAAAAACAACGTAATAAAATGTGAATAGTAAACATCTTTTATTTCTAAAATACAATTTGTTTAAACATATTTTCAAATTACAAAACTTTTACAATTGGTATCCAAAAAAGGACAGTACAAAAACAGTATTTACAAAAGCTCAGCAAACGAGCCACTATATACACAATTAATGAGAAGGCGTTTTTTTGTTTTTATTTTCCGCAGTTTGTGTTTTACAAGTCAGAAAATCCGTTATTGCTATAAATTCCGAGAGTCTGTTGTTAGATAACGTTTTTAGGAAAGTTTAGGCCCCAGTAGCTAGCGGCTAGTAGCCCTGTTGGGGCGTATGTGTCAGGCTGTGCCGCCGCAGGTCACAGTTGCGCCGGAACACCTTCCCGCACTGCTCACAGTTGAAGGGCTTGATGTCTGTATGGGTAAGAAGGTGAGTTTTCAGGTTACTTCTTTGATTAAAGGTTCTTCCGCATGTTGGGCATTTGTGAGGTGATTCCTGTTTAGATTTGAAGCAAGCAAAGGATTAATCCTTTACAAAACGTATTCTATTTTTTTGTTTTTAATTTAAATGTATTTATTTATTTTTCATTTAATATAAATATTTCTCATTATATTGCAATTACTGCACAGGCTATGTCCGTTTATTTAAAACGCCAAAACAATTCTGCATTCTCCATATAAACAATACTAACTACAGCATGTTCGCCAGAACTAAAACAATTCTACACGCTATAGTACTTTTGCACAGCATTACACATTCGATCATGCTCATTATATTAAACGGACGTCAAAAAATTACAGTACAATAATCAATTGTAATCAATCGTTTGCTTATGATCATTTTAAACCATCGACAATCTTAAGAAATACATGTTATCCCACAAGAGCTGTTAAGAACTTACCTGCATGTGTAATGTTTTGTGCACAGCTAAAGTCCTCGATTGACAAAATCCTTTCCCACATTCCTGGCATTTGAACGGTTTTTCTTTGGAATGGATATATCTGAAAATCAATACATGGATTTGGTTTAGTGGAAGTGCATTAACTGTACTGTAAGCCCATGTTTACTGTAGTTTATCCTCTAATCTTTTAATGACTTACAATAAACAGTCATTTACAATGTTGAACATAACTGTTATTTTGTTACAATAACTTATGTGTTGCAATAGGCATTATCAAAACCTTCAGCGCCCTCTTGGAAAAGACACAATACTGCACACACATTTCAATGCACTGCAAATAGAAAAAATGCATTGTCTACAGGAGAGCTTAAATTTCTCAAGCGCTTAATACATTTCATCTCATCACCTTTATGTTGTTTGATGTGTCTCACAAGATGTACAAAAAGTTCTTCTGTCATATCTAGTAATTACACATTAAAACTGGCAAACAGGGCGAGAGTGATATAATTCTCCTTTAAATCAACACCACATAAATAAATAACTAAGAATTTTAACAGGTGCATCGTTAAAAATTACAATAAAAATACAAAAAGATAAGCTACATTATACCGAACCCCTAAATGGGAATGGTGTGAATTAAAAAAAAAGGTTCCCTAACATTAGCCACTAAGGATATAATTAATTTGTATCATGGATTGATGTTAACTCTATTACAAAATAAATGCAAAACATCTGTGTACATATAATAACACGATGTAGAAGTTTTATTAATGTTGATACATTAAATTCAGTGCATTTTTTAAGTGAGGCCTGATGTGAGTTTCAATAATAAGTAAAGAGTATATTAGTTGTTTATTCCGTCAGATTATATGTTCCCTCAACTAAAACTACATACATTTCCCTCTACTGTTCACAATATATTGTGGAAAGAAATGTAGGCATTCCTAGGGTTCCTACCTGTGGTCCCTAAGATGGTCTTGTCTTCTAAAGGCCTTGTGGCAAATATCACAGGTGTATGGCCGTTCATCAGTGTGGGTTCTTTCGTGGATGAGCAGGTTATATGACTTGGTAAAATGTCTGCCACAAAACTTGCAGATAAATTCTTTCTTAGTCTTGGAAGGCAGCCTCCCTCTGGTGGGCTTCCGATCCAGGGAAAGTTTGTTTATCTCCGAGCTGGGGCTCCCCAGCCCCGGACTCAGTTTTGAAAGGTCTCTAGACTTTGGCGGGTCCTCCTGTGTGGCAGCAATTGCAAGGTTGGCAAAGTCAAACCTTGGCCTGTCTTTGTGTAGGGCTGGGAGTACATGAGATATGGTGCCTTGCTTTGGATGGAAAAGGTGGGCGGCGAAGGGTAAAGCGGGGAAAGAAAACCTGGTGTCTGCCAAGCCCTGGGCAGCAGCCATTTCGGTGATTGTAGACCTGAGGCCTTGCACATTGGGGTAGCCCAGTGTCCAGTGGTTCATGTGCATGGTCTGCACTGCGCTCAGTCCATACAAGCCCTGCAGGTGATCCACTGCAGCCGGAAAGGTGTTGACTGCTTGGAGGAAGGAGTAGTTGGTCAGCTGAATGGACGGATGCAGAGGGATCGGAGCGGGCAGTGCTTTACTTCCCATCTTCACTTTGGACGCTAACGGAAGGCCTCAATAGAACTCGATAGATTCCTCAACTAGTTCCTAAAAAGGAGAGACATAACATAGTTTTCATTTATTGCAACATTTAAATACTTGCAATAAGTCTTCTGTGACAATTTTGGAATGCCTTACTGCTTACTTTTTTTTTTTTTTTTGGTGGGTGGAGGTGACGGGCTTTAGAATGAAAACACAAATTAAATCAAATAACAAATACCAATAATTACTTGGTTAAAAAATAATCTGTCGAAAGTAAAAGCCTGAGCTATGCTATTTTACAATATTATGTCCACCTAACCCCAAGAAATGAATACACTCATTCATCCTTCAGATTAACCCAACTAGGATTAGATCATGAGACAAAATCAATGCCAGCCTGATCAAAATAAAGCAGCAAATATAAATGGTAACCAAGCTAACCCTACTCTTAATCACAATGAATGTCTCACAAATCTAACTTAGCAAGGTGTCTCTAATAGCCAATGTTAAACCGCATAAACAAATAATGTCTGCCCCTAATTTCATTTTAAATCAAGGAACGCAAACAAAGGAGCTTTGAAAAAACAAAGATTTTTTATTTTCTGATATACCCGCAGATCGACCATCTTTATCTTTTTTAATTTGCAATGCTCACCTATATGCGTATTTCTTTACGTCTCTTTAGGGTCTTCAGAAGTGACCGCTCATGGAGAGAGAATCTTCACCTTATTACATGAGTTTGTTGATTATTTCTTTTAGAACGGGAGGGGGTGTTGTTAAGATCTGCAGGTATAATTAATTAGGGAGATTGTGTTTGGAGCCAGGGTGGAGGGGTTGTCTAAGCAGGGAAGTTTATTCGGGCGCTTTGGTGCTTATTTTTCTTTCTTCAACAAGATCTAATTCGTCAAGATAATTTAAAAGCGACACCTTTCCAGCACGACAGGCTCTGAATAAATTCACCCTGCTTCGGACCCATTCCAGGTCGGTTAATTAAAGATACGCATAACCTTTCCCCCGAAAAAGATAGCTCAACTTAAAACAATAGCGCAGTGAAGCCTCGATAGATTCCCTGGAGGAAATGTATTTTTGTTCTGCGCTTCGCATCCGTCTCTTTTTTTTTTTGCATTTTTGTTTACGATGTTATAACTTTAAATTGTAGTAAAATACATATATCACCCCATAAAGTTATACTATTTAAATTACATTAACGTTGACTGAAATAACGTTTTATTGAAAATACGCTTACATACCCCAAAAATAATAAAAGGAAAATATTCGGGCATCTGAAAATAAATTAATAAGACAAACAGCTAATTGATGAATGGAATACAGTGGTATTGGGCCTACTGAAAAGTAGTGTATTTGTTATATTTTATTTGTTTAGTCCTATAAACAATATAGCCTACTTGAAACAGAAGGTCATTTTTTTATTTCAATGTCAGGGATTATAACTCAACTTAAAAAAAAAAACTGCTTTTAGACTATATCTCAGAGTTGAATTCCGAAGTAAATAATGATAATATAATTCTACAATACGACATTTCAGCAACAGACCTACTTATAGAAAGCCAAATACAAAATATTTAAAAATATCGCTTAGTACAATTATGGACGTTATTTAAGTTTAACGAGTATTTCTCTATATTATATTAACAAGAGCACGCTGCTGCTGAATTGTATTGCGATAAGGTTATGTTATATTACATCTACCGTATATCCGTGCCTGTTCATTGCAACTGTATTTTGTGAATGCAGATTGTTAGGATTGTATATACGAATAGTAAAGAAATACATAAAGCGGAAAGGAATTGCAGGATTTCTCTCGTGTTGTCTAAATGGTGAAACTGGGATTTACCCGAGTTCCGCTGAAGTGAGATAATGAGGACTGTGTGACTGTCAGCGGACTGTGCTCAAGTTAACTGGAGCGAAAATACAACGTAAAACTGGAGGGAACTTTCCCACCAACTCGCTTCATGTGTCCTCACCATTACGCTCAGTGCCTGGTTAACTCCAGTGACAACTTTGTAATGTTGTATTTGACATGCTCCTAACAGAATGGAATTCGTTTTTAAAATAGTTGGTTTTAATATACGAAAAATACCTACATTTGCTTATTAACTTTTTTAAATCATATATTAGGCTAAAGCTTTTTAAAATGTATTTTTATTTTGGGTATTTTCAAGTTGAAGGCTAGTTGACAGCTCCCATCTCATGTATGTCAATAAAACATAATAATTTGATTCACGTGTGCTGCAAATATGACATTTGAATAAATATTTCACTGCAAATAACTTTTTTTATATATAAATATCAAATTAATACAAATAACAAAAAATATCATGAAAAGGGCTTACATGGCGATTATAAACGGTGTATGCAGGTATATGACGCATTTTAGCTAAACTTAAAAACCAAAAACTATTCTTGAAAAAGCACAAGTTGTAAGAGATGTTTCAGGCGAATTAGATTCTCTTTTATCAACTCTTTCTCAAACAATTCTTAAGGCCAGTAGCCGCAGTACCTTTGGTAGAAATGTTGTTCTTAAATTCAAGTCTCTATATATAATATTTTATTTTTGCAGTGTTTGCTGTTGTGGGTTTAATTCGTCGTATAAACAACAATTCCTAAATGCCTGCTCTTTTTTTCTTTATTTTTTAACCAGCTGCATTTCTTTTTAGACATAGGCTACAATTTTATGTTTTGCAACCTCCCTGTGGTACGCTTTTGTTTTTATATTATTGTTATTACTACTATTTTTTTGTATTATTATAACAAATACGTCTTGTAGTAAATTATAAACTTCTAAATGTCTCAAAGACCTCAAGCTGAAGAACACGTCCTGACTATGTGCATCGATGCTTGCACGTGTTCTTTAAAACAAGTGGTTTGAGTTGCAGGAAAGCCTTTTCCTTCTTTAAAATACAATCTTGGCACATTCTCCCCGTGTTTATGTGTTAGTTTGTCTTTCCTATTACTTAACAGTTAGTTAAGTAAAGTGATATTGTTACGGTCCCTTGAGTGGAATTAACATCCTCCCTTTCGTTCTTAGTAAAGTGCTGGATTGACAGCTTTGGATGCGGGTCACGGTAGCAACTCATAAACAATTGACGCGACTGAATCCAAACATGGCAGGAGTGTTGTTCTCACATTGAGTCAATAGGTATCATGTTCATTTTTTTTTTTTAATAAGAATAATATCGACAATGCATTACATGAAAGTTATGCCGCTACATAATGCAGTTTGAAAGAAACTTCGATAGCCTATGCGAATGTCCCACAATAGCAACATGTTATATCATGTTGACTATATGCCATAAAGTGATTTTGCAGGTTTGCAGACATTTCAACTCTTAACACACACACACACTCCATGATTTCAAAAACACGAGTTATATGCTGTATTTACGTACATGTTATTGCTTTCAAAACGCCTGGGGTTCTATGTTTTAACGTATCGGAAAACATTTCTGTTCAGAGCACTGCATTATTGCACAGACTACAAAACCTTACCCCAAGATACAGGCTGCCAAAGGTCGCCAGCAGTGATTTCTACAGAACTTCATTAATCCAGTGTCTGTTAGCAGGAAACTCCAGTCAAACGTCAGCAAAACTTTTCCAAGTTTTTCTTTTATAATTCATGATTTTGCGTTTAAAAAAGTATTTATTGCAGATGAAACAGTTACGTTGGTTGAAGTTTAAGAAGTCCTAAGTTCGCTCGTGCCTGAATGCGAACGCTGAAGTTTGTCCCGTGCTCTTTGAGCTGAAGTTAGACTTGAGTCTGAGTTGTGTGTGTCAGGTTCTCTACTTTTCAGAGCTTCGGGCAGTGGAACTCAGACCCCGCCCTTAGACACGCCTTCTGTGTATTATTAACTCCAATGTTCTAATCTGTTTATTTGTGTTTGAATAACAGCTACGATTTTTAAAGGCAGCCCCGCCCCCACCCTCCTTCATTACATGCAGCCCAAATTATAAGTTTTGTCAAGGAAGTGATATTATTCTAAAAGTTACACTTCCAATAAAAATGATATACATTTCTACTCTGATGTACTTAGACAGGAGGGACTCATTTATGAACAAATTGAAAAACAATAGCATGTATTGTGTGTCATTTTCTATTATGTTAACGCTTAATTATGTTACGTATTGGGGTGTGTTATTATTATTTTTTTTATAAAGCATCGTTTTTAAACCACCACAAAATGCAATAATAAAATGAACAATAAGGTTTAGCTTACTGTATGACATCCAGTCGTACCAATATCAATAAGCCCATTTGCACGGAGAAAAAAGAGCCTTAAAGGAAAGTGGAGTGAAAAGTGCTTTCAGTGATCGAGCTGGGATTTAGCGCTTCCAGCGCCACTGTTTTAAACGCTTTATTTTACATATGGGCTATAGGCTTCATTTTGTGCGTTTATAGATTTAGATTTTACATATCACATGGGACATTTTTTACGAACTTTTTATGTAAATATTTAACTTGTAACAATAATTCACATTATGTGGAAAAATTAGCCTGCTTCGACAAAGTGT
This sequence comes from Acipenser oxyrinchus oxyrinchus, assembly GCA_030684275.1. Classification (NCBI taxonomy): domain Eukaryota; kingdom Metazoa; phylum Chordata; class Actinopteri; order Acipenseriformes; family Acipenseridae; genus Acipenser; species Acipenser oxyrinchus. The sequence continues at coordinate 16,285,386 of CM060249.1, read as the reverse complement.
GGTCTGCAAGATAACGTCAGATTCAAGTACACACATAATTACATTTTCTGCACTAGCCTATTTGACGCATAGGTATTTATTTGTTTATTTGTGAATAGTGTGGTTATTATTATTATTATTATTATTATTATTATTATTATTATTATTATTAATGATGATAATAGTAATAATAATAATCACAATAATAATAAGTACTATTTAGAATTAAGTGTTTTGTTACAAGAAATGACTGCTAATATGCTAATAAAGAACCGGTCGTTTATCGACACATTTTAAAGTATAGGCTAAAATTCACACGCAATTAAAACAATTTGAATATGGTTGTTATATTTCATCATTTTTGATGAATACTTAAGGTTGGTTTTTAAAAAATCTATTAGCCTACTTTGAACTGCCTATCTATGACCTTAGAAATCTAATATATATATATATATATATATATATATATATATATATATATATATATATATATATATATATATATATATATATATATATATATATATATTTAGCTCAGGAAAAAAACAGAGAAATACCGTACATTAATACAAACTTTCCATTGCATGTTTAAAACTGACTGGGAAAAGTTAATATGCAACAGGTGCTGAATAAACGACTCACAACTAAATTACTTGACGTCTTCCTTAAAGGAAAACAGGGTAAAGTGTACATATTCCAGACTAATCTTAGACAAGAACTTCATATTCATTCATATATTATGTATTATTATGAGCTTGCCTATTTATTTATCAACATTTTCAGTATAGACATGTTAAACAAATACGGCGCAATATACTTTGTAAAAGCTAACTAAACATGTTTTATTGATAATTTAGTAGCAACCCGACTTTTGTAAAATAGCGTTTTATTAATCATTATTGTTCTTTAAAAAAAAAATTGTTCAATTAAATAGTATACAGAAAAAAAGGGGAAAAAACAGCTACATAACTTATTATATTTACAGCGTCAATTTAAAAAACAACGTTTATTGGAAAATAAAGAACTACCCTATTCCTCGCTGAGGCGGCGCGAGTGATTTCTACCGTTTTATTAACCAACATTTTATCGACTTTACCACGCACTGGAGAGATGTTATCAAGGGTTTAAAATGGTCTGTTCTAGTGCAACATTTGCTTTTTTAAAAATATATTTATTTTTCCAAACCATACTTAATAAATCTCAATTTACGATAGATTCGTCTACTTTGTTTCTTTTAAATATATGTAATAACACTACTAGTATGATTTTCATATAAAACTATGCACTTGAGAAAAAAGTTATTACTCAATAAAAGCTTTTTTTTTAAAAAAAAAATACAATAAAATGTATGTTTTGTGGTTTGTTTGGTTCTTGCATAGGAGTGAAAATAAGTAAAATAATAATAATAAAAAAGAGATTCGTGCTAAATAAACAGATCATAAAATTAAAATCAGCCCGGCTAGCAAACTCATGATTATCCGCATTGCATAAATAAAAAAAAACAAGAATAAAAATCAATCCAAGTATAAACAAATTAGATTTAACAGCTTCATAGTTGCACTTTAAATTCGAATGCTAAATGAGGTTTTAGTTGTCTTCGTTTAAAACGCCTTGTACATTTTTAAACAATAAGTAAATCGAATGAAAATATCTTACGTATTGTAATTTGTCACAAAAACCCGACTAATCGAATGTATTTGAAAACCGAGAGGACTGGACCGAGACAGCTCAAACGGCTGGCTGTATTGGCATACTTTATGTACAAGTTCAATGATCTTGTGTTAAATCAAGTCTGCAGCGCCGCCTTGTGGTTTATTTAGAACATCACAGTACTCTGCGCTGCCACTGGAACTGTAATTATGTTTCTCAACTGGTTTTTTAATATATGTACATTCAGAATTCAGTAGAATATGATGTTTGGTAAATACATAGGCTATTTGGCGTTTACAAGTGCTAGTTGAGCACTTTTTTTAAAAACTTCAGTTTAAAGAAATTTCCGTATTTAATATTAATAATGGTATTATACTGCGAGATGCTATAAACAGTATGGGCTTTCACTTTTACAGAAAAAAAAAAACAGTTATTGTTGTACGAATCAAATTGTAAATATAACCCACTCCTGAATTAAATTTTATTTTACACACACACACACACACACACACACACACACACAGTTGTAGTCAAAAGTTTACATTCGCCAGTGGGACTGGGGTTTCCGTTTCAACCATAAATCGAGGATTGCATGGTGAAGGTCTCAATGGTCGCAGGCCAAGGAAAAAGCCACTCTTAGGAAAACGACACAAGGACAGTCGCTTAAACTTTGCAAAACGGCATTTGAATGATGGAAAGTTCTGTCCAAAGGTTTTGTGGAGCGATGAAACAAAAATCGAGCTATTTGATCACGCTGATCGTCGTTACCTTTGGAGAAAGTCTGATGAGCCTTGCAAAGAAAACACCATACCTACTAAATAAATAATTGTAGACATCTATTTCTTTTAACTTTTTTCCCTCATCTACAAAAGCAAAACTTTTGCTACAAAAGATTTTTCTTATAATTATTTGTTTTCGAGAAATTACAAATTTCCATTAGGATATGTAAACCTCAACTGTACACACACACGCACGCACACACACACACCAATATACCAGAAGACATATTTCCAATCCTTTAGGAATAATGGTTAGATTGTATTTACTTTAATATGTTCTATAGCAACAATAATGTTTGTAATTGTTTTTTATGGCGTTATATTAAATTGGATTATGTATTTTCCTAAAATGTTTTTATTTTTTAATTTTGATGTCAAAATAGAAACATGGACTTTATTTTTGTATTATAGACTATATCAAACATAACAAACATATCGGTACCAGTTACTTTGCACAATGTCCATTTTTTTATGTTCGTGCGGTGCTGCAGAATCGCTTGTAAAAATAAATAACATTCCATTATTGCCTTTCATTTAGTAGCATATTACACTATGATAGCTGCACAGTCATTATCCCAACACAATAAGATCACACTCACACGATTTCAGCGATGTACAAATGTATTTAAAAGAAGAAAAATAAATCATATTCTTCAAGTGTACTAACATCTTGAACACAATGACAAAAAGCAGAACCCACAAATGCTGCTGTCTTTTGCATTTAACAGTCTTTTTTATTACAAGACGATTTGACCTTAATCGGGGTATGTTTACTTGTTTATTTATTTTTGGTCGAACCAAAATAATGTGTATTTTTTCAACCTTATTTGACAAACACTTTCTTACAACTTTACAGCAGCTAATGGATTCTTTAACTTACAGCGTGTTCATCATGATTTATTTTACACCGAAACGTATGATAATAAATAATAATAATAATAATACGTGTATTTCAGGACAGAACGGGTTGACAGAAATCAAAATGAGCCAAACGTTGTATTTTCTTTCAGTATAATATAATTGAACTGAATTTACTGTAGCATTGTAACTTCTGCCTGGAAGTAGTTGGTGAAAGTGGACCCAAGTACTTATTTCACTGTTAAGATACACAACATGGTCTAAAAAGCCTGATGCAGAATTGAAAAATCATCAATACATTTGTGTGCCAATGATTAAGAGAACTACTATTTATTGGGCAAAATGCCTAATTTAAAATGATTTGGTTTCACTGTTGAACAAAAACAAGTTAATGAAAAACTATTTAAAATCTGTTTTAATAAGCATTTAGTGCTTCTTAGGTGAACAAATAGAAAACAAAAGTGATTATCTAAGCATACCCTGGACCACCAATAATTACTTCCAATTTGTGGCATTTTGGGGGTGTTACTTCCTGAAAAAAAGTCTGGAAAATAGTTGATAGTAATACAATTATTACATTTCAGTTCGTATATTTCTACAACCTTTTATTATGTATTCAAACACTTTTTTTTTACAGCCAGATTGTTTTCGTTTATTTAAAGCTACAGATACAGAAACTTTAGGTTCTGAAATTACCTTTTTTGACCTAACTATTTTGTGACACAGGGGCTGGTACAGATTTGACCGTGTCTTGGAACCGCAGCCTCTGCACCAATGGAAAGAAACTGAAATGGAACTCTTATCATTACCAGTGGAGAGGTGGGTCATTCCAACTCAAGTGGACTCCTTTGTTTGTGGCTGGTGATACATGAACCACATGTGATGAGGACGCAAGGGGTTGACCAACCAACCCGCCATGGACTACTTGAACAGGAAAGGACCAAGTGAAGCAAGTCAACAACGATGAATTGAATTGGAAACCACGTTCAATGCTGACTGGCCAGAGAGAGAGGGGGAAGAGAGAGAGCGAGAGAGAGGGGAGAGAGAGAGCATCAACACAAATTGAAATAGAGAATCCTTGCTGAAGTGCAGGGGATGGTGAAGTCGTGTGCAGGTTTAGCAGCACAAGGTGATTAGGGGTTCAGGGCATGTATGAGAGCGGGAGTTGCACAGATTTCATAGGAATGAAGCAGTTATTGTTGCACACTTGATTTTCTCATATATCTGTCTTTTTGGAACATAAAAACACAATGCCAGTTCTCTTTCTACCAATATAATCTGTGACAGTTTAATGTACATTTTCTATTTTGCAGTGACATTGTATTCTGAGGAATTTAAACTATACTTCAGTGTACAGCAATGTATTCCTAGTTATTGCTTCCACAGGTTATCTATCCTTCTGTGCAAAGACTTGTAATTTATTAGAGACTGACTCTAATAATGAGTTGCTGTCCCCAATTATGGTGACTAGTAAAAGCTTGAAAATGGATCATGTTTAAGGGTTTAGTGAAAATGCACTCAATTTACACTCTGATTGCAGTGTGGTGTATTTACACTGACTGATCAAACAATCCGAGAAAACTGAATGTTGGATAGTGGGTTTAAGAAAGATGATATTCCAACTTCCCCTGTTCAACCCATGTTCCTGAATTTAAAACACAAAAGATTTGTTTGGAAAGAAACATGTGATGGGGGCCCATCAAGACAGCTTTGAATTCAACTTAAAAGTCAGAAATTCAGGCAAACTACATGCAAATGCATTATGAATGATGAGTACAAACAGGGATGGGTCTGCAAAGAATACTTTACCATGTGGCTCAGAACAATTTCTGTCCATGCAATGACTGGATGACATTGATCTTCATTTAGTGTTAAGATTGCAGAAGTCTAGAAAAGGCTTGTTTGACTTCAGTTCTTGGTTGTCATATTCCACAGCAAGGAGGGTCGTTTTGGAAGGGCTACAGCCTTATGTTCCAGAAGATCAGTATACCTAGCCCCAGAGTAGAGGTGCAATGAAAGCTGTAGAACCAGGGATAGTGGATGGATATCGGTTGCAGCCAGAAATCTCAGGAAAGGACTCAAAATTCAAACCAAACCATATCCATCATGTTTTCAAACAATATGCTGAAACATACTGGCATAAAAATAAAATCACCGTATATGGCTAGGAGAATATTCAGGTGAATAATCAATAGTCAGTGAACAGTCAATATGTGACTAATAACCCTGAACAGAGCTCTGTGCATTGAAACTGGAACAAAGTTTTTATATAAATACAGAAGATCAACAGCTAAATTGAGACCGTCCAAGCACAGTTAATGGCAGGGCAAGGAAGATGTGAGGATATTGAATGGAAGCAGTGTTTTTCTTAGTAACATTAAAATTTGAGACAAGTTAATATGCCCCAAACATGAAGTCATAAATCATGTATTTGGATGCATATTAGCCATGTGATGTGTCAGTCTGTCAGTTTGTTAGAATTATATCTACTAGGGATGTTAGGTTTGGTTTTATTTCCTAAACAGTTAAACTTTACAATTAAAACACGTTTAAACATTTAAAATGTATCACATTGGAAATTTTTGTAACCAATCAAAAAGCCATCATGAGATGAGGTTACTTTAATGATATACAACACTGTGTATAGCTGTGGCCAATAGTTTTGAATCACCTCGAATTTTAGGATTGAGACAATTAAAAAAAAACAAAAAAAAACATAATTTAGATATTTTAATTAACATCATGTAATCAAAGAAACTACTAAATGATATTGCAAAAGCCTACCGGCATAATAGTACTACTTAGTACAGTATTTCATAGATTTAGAAATGTCACGTTAACAATTAAGTACTGTATATGGAAAACTACAAAGCGCTATGTAATTCAATATTATTTTTATTATGAGTTTATTTGGCCGACGTCTTTATCCAAGATGACTTACAGGTGTTACAGGGCAATACAAGGTTAGTGCAAACATAATAAGTGCAAATACAACTAGAATACGATACAAGATGAGAAGTAACAACTTATACAGCAGGTTTATTTAACTTTATGAAGCAAAATCTGTTAATTCTATAAGGTGATGCAAAACTTTTGGCCATAGCTGTACAACATTTATGCCCCATCACTGCTGGATGGTGTCAGGATGTGAGTGGTGCGGGTAAAGATACAGCATCCACAACAGCAGGTGTATTAACACTGAGTCAGTTTTATTACACAACAATCCCCTCTACCAGCAATGGCATCAGGGTCCTACAGTCCCAAACAAAAAGGTTCCCAAAATAATACAACAACAATCATCACAGTCCACGGTGCATGGATTGAGGTGGGGTGGCAGTGTAGATGATCAGAGTGCAGGAACAGGTTGAGGTGGTGTGGCAGTGTAGATGATCAGAGTGCTGGAACAGGTTGAGGTGGTGTGGCAGTGTAGATGATCAGAGTGCTGGAACAGGTTGAGGTGGTGTGGCAGTGTAGATGATCAGAGTGCAGGAACAGGTTGAGGGGGTGTGGCAGTGTAGATGATCAGAGTGCTGGAACAGGTTGAGGTGGTGTGGCAGTGTAGATGATCAGAGTGCTGGAACAGGTTGAGGTGGTGTGGCAGTGTAGATGATCAGAGTGCTGGAACAGGTTGAGGTGGTGTGGCAGTGTAGATGATCAGAGTGCTGGAACAGGTTGAGGTGGTGTGGCAGTGTAGATGATCAGAGTGCTGGAACAGGTTGAGGTGGTGTGGCAGTGTAGATGATCAGAGTGCTGGAACAGGTTGAGGTGGTGTGGCAGTGTAGATGATCAGAGTGCTGGAACAGGTTGAGGTGGTGTGGCAGTGTAGATGATCAGAGTGCTGGAACAGGTTGAGGTGGTGTGGCAGTGTAGATGATCAGAGTGCTGGAACAGGTTGAGGTGGTGTGGCAGTGTAGATGATCAGAGTGCTGGAACAGGTTGAGGTGGTGTGGCAGTGTAGATGATCAGAGTGCTGGAACAGGTTGAGGTGGTGTGGCAGTGTAGATGATCAGAGTGCTGGAACAGGTTGAGGTGGTGTGGCAGTGTAGATGATCAGAGTGCTGGAACAGGTTGAGGTGGTGTGGCAGTGTAGATGATCAGAGTGCTGGAACAGGTTGAGGTGGTGTGGCAGTGTAGATGATCAGAGTGCTGGAACAGGTTGAGGTGGTGTGGCAGTGTAGATGATCAGAGTGCTGGAACAGGTTGAGGTGGTGTGGCAGTGTAGATGATCAGAGTGCTGGAACAGGTTGAGGTGGTGTGGCAGTGTAGATGATCAGAGTGCTGGAACAGGTTGAGGTGGTGTGGCAGTGTAGATGATCAGAGTGCTGGAACAGGTTGAGGTGGTGTGGCAGTGTAGATGATCAGAGTGCTGGAACAGGTTGAGGTGGTGTGGCAGTGTAGATGATCAGAGTGCTGGAACAGGTTGAGGTGGTGTGGCAGTGTAGATGATCAGAGTGCTGGAACAGGTTGAGGTGGTGTGGCAGTGTAGATGATCAGAGTGCTGGAACAGGTTGAGGTGGTGTGGCAGTGTAGATGATCAGAGTGCTGGAACAGGTTGAGGTGGTGTGGCAGTGTAGATGATCAGAGTGCTGGAACAGGTTGAGGTGGTGTGGCAGTGTAGATGATCAGAGTGCTGGAACAGGTTGAGGTGGTGTGGCAGTGTAGATGATCAGAGTGCTGGAACAGGTTGAGGTGGTGTGGCAGTGTAGATGATCAGAGTGCTGGAACAGGTTGAGGTGGTGTGGCAGTGTAGATGATCAGAGTGCTGGAACAGGTTGAGGTGGTGTGGCAGTGTAGATGATCAGAGTGCTGGAACAGGTTGAGGTGGTGTGGCAGTGTAGATGATCAGAGTGCTGGAACAGGTTGAGGTGGTGTGGCAGTGTAGATGATCAGAGTGCTGGAACAGGTTGAGGTGGTGTGGCAGTGTAGATGATCAGAGTGCTGGAACAGGTTGAGGTGGTGTGGCAGTGTAGATGATCAGAGTGCTGGAACAGGTTGAGGTGGTGTGGCAGTGTAGATGATCAGAGTGCTGGAACAGGTTGAGGTGGTGTGGCAGTGTAGATGATCAGAGTGCTGGAACAGGTTGAGGTGGTGTGGCAGTGTAGATGATCAGAGTGCTGGAACAGGTTGAGGTGGTGTGGCAGTGTAGATGATCAGAGTGCTGGAACAGGTTGAGGTGGTGTGGCAGTGTAGATGATCAGAGTGCTGGAACAGGTTGAGGTGGTGTGGCAGTGTAGATGATCAGAGTGCTGGAACAGGTTGAGGTGGTGTGGCAGTGTAGATGATCAGAGTGCTGGAACAGGTTGAGGTGGTGTGGCAGTGTAGATGATCAGAGTGCTGGAACAGGTTGAGGTGGTGTGGCAGTGTAGATGATCAGAGTGCTGGAACAGGTTGAGGTGGTGTGGCAGTGTAGATGATCAGAGTGCTGGAACAGGTTGAGGTGGTGTGGCAGTGTAGATGATCAGAGTGCTGGAACAGGTTGAGGTGGTGTGGCAGTGTAGATGATCAGAGTGCTGGAACAGGTTGAGGTGGTGTGGCAGTGTAGATGATCAGAGTGCTGGAACAGGTTGAGGTGGTGTGGCAGTGTAGATGATCAGAGTGCTGGAACAGGTTGAGGTGGTGTGGCAGTGTAGATGATCAGAGTGCTGGAACAGGTTGAGGTGGTGTGGCAGTGTAGATGATCAGAGTGCTGGAACAGGTTGAGGTGGTGTGGCAGTGTAGATGATCAGAGTGCTGGAACAGGTTGAGGTGGTGTGGCAGTGTAGATGATCAGAGTGCTGGAACAGGTTGAGGTGGTGTGGCAGTGTAGATGATCAGAGTGCTGGAACAGGTTGAGGTGGTGTGGCAGTGTAGATGATCAGAGTGCTGGAACAGGTTGAGGTGGTGTGGCAGTGTAGATGATCAGAGTGCTGGAACAGGTTGAGGTGGTGTGGCAGTGTAGATGATCAGAGTGCTGGAACAGGTTGAGGTGGTGTGGCAGTGTAGATGATCAGAGTGCTGGAACAGGTTGAGGTGGTGTGGCAGTGTAGATGATCAGAGTGCTGGAACAGGTTGAGGTGGTGTGGCAGTGTAGATGATCAGAGTGCTGGAACAGGTTGAGGTGGTGTGGCAGTGTAGATGATCAGAGTGCTGGAACAGGTTGAGGTGGTGTGGCAGTGTAGATGATCAGAGTGCTGGAACAGGTTGAGGTGGTGTGGCAGTGTAGATGATCAGAGTGCTGGAACAGGTTGAGGTGGTGTGGCAGTGTAGATGATCAGAGTGCTGGAACAGGTTGAGGTGGTGTGGCAGTGTAGATGATCAGAGTGCTGGAACAGGTTGAGGTGGTGTGGCAGTGTAGATGATCAGAGTGCTGGAACAGGTTGAGGTGGTGTGGCAGTGTAGATGATCAGAGTGCTGGAACAGGTTGAGGTGGTGTGGCAGTGTAGATGATCAGAGTGCTGGAACAGGTTGAGGTGGTGTGGCAGTGTAGATGATCAGAGTGCTGGAACAGGTTGAGGTGGTGTGGCAGTGTAGATGATCAGAGTGCTGGAACAGGTTGAGGTGGTGTGGCAGTGTAGATGATCAGAGTGCTGGAACAGGTTGAGGTGGTGTGGCAGTGTAGATGATCAGAGTGCTGGAACAGGTTGAGGTGGTGTGGCAGTGTAGATGATCAGAGTGCTGGAACAGGTTGAGGTGGTGTGGCAGTGTAGATGATCAGAGTGCTGGAACAGGTTGAGGTGGTGTGGCAGTGTAGATGATCAGAGTGCTGGAACAGGTTGAGGTGGTGTGGCAGTGTAGATGATCAGAGTGCTGGAACAGGTTGAGGTGGTGTGGCAGTGTAGATGATCAGAGTGCTGGAACAGGTTGAGGTGGTGTGGCAGTGTAGATGATCAGAGTGCTGGAACAGGTTGAGGTGGTGTGGCAGTGTAGATGATCAGAGTGCTGGAACAGGTTGAGGTGGTGTGGCAGTGTAGATGATCAGAGTGCTGGAACAGGTTGAGGTGGTGTGGCAGTGTAGATGATCAGAGTGCTGGAACAGGTTGAGGTGGTGTGGCAGTGTAGATGATCAGAGTGCTGGAACAGGTTGAGGTGGTGTGGCAGTGTAGATGATCAGAGTGCTGGAACAGGTTGAGGTGGTGTGGCAGTGTAGATGATCAGAGTGCTGGAACAGGTTGAGGTGGTGTGGCAGTGTAGATGATCAGAGTGCTGGAACAGGTTGAGGTGGTGTGGCAGTGTAGATGATCAGAGTGCTGGAACAGGTTGAGGTGGTGTGGCAGTGTAGATGATCAGAGTGCTGGAACAGGTTGAGGTGGTGTGGCAGTGTAGATGATCAGAGTGCTGGAACAGGTTGAGGTGGTGTGGCAGTGTAGATGATCAGAGTGCTGGAACAGGTTGAGGTGGTGTGGCAGTGTAGATGATCAGAGTGCTGGAACAGGTTGAGGTGGTGTGGCAGTGTAGATGATCAGAGTGCTGGAACAGGTTGAGGTGGTGTGGCAGTGTAGATGATCAGAGTGCTGGAACAGGTTGAGGTGGTGTGGCAGTGTAGATGATCAGAGTGCTGGAACAGGTTGAGGTGGTGTGGCAGTGTAGATGATCAGAGTGCTGGAACAGGTTGAGGTGGTGTGGCAGTGTAGATGATCAGAGTGCTGGAACAGGTTGAGGTGGTGTGGCAGTGTAGATGATCAGAGTGCTGGAACAGGTTGAGGTGGTGTGGCAGTGTAGATGATCAGAGTGCTGGAACAGGTTGAGGTGGTGTGGCAGTGTAGATGATCAGAGTGCTGGAACAGGTTGAGGTGGTGTGGCAGTGTAGATGATCAGAGTGCTGGAACAGGTTGAGGTGGTGTGGCAGTGTAGATGATCAGAGTGCTGGAACAGGTTGAGGTGGTGTGGCAGTGTAGATGATCAGAGTGCTGGAACAGGTTGAGGTGGTGTGGCAGTGTAGATGATCAGAGTGCTGGAACAGGTTGAGGTGGTGTGGCAGTGTAGATGATCAGAGTGCTGGAACAGGTTGAGGTGGTGTGGCAGTGTAGATGATCAGAGTGCTGGAACAGGTTGAGGTGGTGTGGCAGTGTAGATGATCAGAGTGCTGGAACAGGTTGAGGTGGTGTGGCAGTGTAGATGATCAGAGTGCTGGAACAGGTTGAGGTGGTGTGGCAGTGTAGATGATCAGAGTGCTGGAACAGGTTGAGGTGGTGTGGCAGTGTAGATGATCAGAGTGCTGGAACAGGTTGAGGTGGTGTGGCAGTGTAGATGATCAGAGTGCTGGAACAGGTTGAGGTGGTGTGGCAGTGTAGATGATCAGAGTGCTGGAACAGGTTGAGGTGGTGTGGCAGTGTAGATGATCAGAGTGCTGGAACAGGTTGAGGTGGTGTGGCAGTGTAGATGATCAGAGTGCTGGAACAGGTTGAGGTGGTGTGGCAGTGTAGATGATCAGAGTGCTGGAACAGGTTGAGGTGGTGTGGCAGTGTAGATGATCAGAGTGCTGGAACAGGTTGAGGTGGTGTGGCAGTGTAGATGATCAGAGTGCTGGAACAGGTTGAGGTGGTGTGGCAGTGTAGATGATCAGAGTGCTGGAACAGGTTGAGGTGGTGTGGCAGTGTAGATGATCAGAGTGCTGGAACAGGTTGAGGTGGTGTGGCAGTGTAGATGATCAGAGTGCTGGAACAGGTTGAGGTGGTGTGGCAGTGTAGATGATCAGAGTGCTGGAACAGGTTGAGGTGGTGTGGCAGTGTAGATGATCAGAGTGCTGGAACAGGTTGAGGTGGTGTGGCAGTGTAGATGATCAGAGTGCTGGAACAGGTTGAGGTGGTGTGGCAGTGTAGATGATCAGAGTGCTGGAACAGGTTGAGGTGGTGTGGCAGTGTAGATGATCAGAGTGCTGGAACAGGTTGAGGTGGTGTGGCAGTGTAGATGATCAGAGTGCTGGAACAGGTTGAGGTGGTGTGGCAGTGTAGATGATCAGAGTGCTGGAACAGGTTGAGGTGGTGTGGCAGTGTAGATGATCAGAGTGCTGGAACAGGTTGAGGTGGTGTGGCAGTGTAGATGATCAGAGTGCTGGAACAGGTTGAGGTGGTGTGGCAGTGTAGATGATCAGAGTGCTGGAACAGGTTGAGGTGGTGTGGCAGTGTAGATGATCAGAGTGCTGGAACAGGTTGAGGTGGTGTGGCAGTGTAGATGATCAGAGTGCTGGAACAGGTTGAGGTGGTGTGGCAGTGTAGATGATCAGAGTGCTGGAACAGGTTGAGGTGGTGTGGCAGTGTAGATGATCAGAGTGCTGGAACAGGTTGAGGTGGTGTGGCAGTGTAGATGATCAGAGTGCTGGAACAGGTTGAGGTGGTGTGGCAGTGTAGATGATCAGAGTGCTGGAACAGGTTGAGGTGGTGTGGCAGTGTAGATGATCAGAGTGCTGGAACAGGTTGAGGTGGTGTGGCAGTGTAGATGATCAGAGTGCTGGAACAGGTTGAGGTGGTGTGGCAGTGTAGATGATCAGAGTGCTGGAACAGGTTGAGGTGGTGTGGCAGTGTAGATGATCAGAGTGCTGGAACAGGTTGAGGTGGTGTGGCAGTGTAGATGATCAGAGTGCTGGAACAGGTTGAGGTGGTGTGGCAGTGTAGATGATCAGAGTGCTGGAACAGGTTGAGGTGGTGTGGCAGTGTAGATGATCAGAGTGCTGGAACAGGTTGAGGTGGTGTGGCAGTGTAGATGATCAGAGTGCTGGAACAGGTTGAGGTGGTGTGGCAGTGTAGATGATCAGAGTGCTGGAACAGGTTGAGGTGGTGTGGCAGTGTAGATGATCAGAGTGCTGGAACAGGTTGAGGTGGTGTGGCAGTGTAGATGATCAGAGTGCTGGAACAGGTTGAGGTGGTGTGGCAGTGTAGATGATCAGAGTGCTGGAACAGGTTGAGGTGGTGTGGCAGTGTAGATGATCAGAGTGCTGGAACAGGTTGAGGTGGTGTGGCAGTGTAGATGATCAGAGTGCTGGAACAGGTTGAGGTGGTGTGGCAGTGTAGATGATCAGAGTGCTGGAACAGGTTGAGGTGGTGTGGCAGTGTAGATGATCAGAGTGCTGGAACAGGTTGAGGTGGTGTGGCAGTGTAGATGATCAGAGTGCTGGAACAGGTTGAGGTGGTGTGGCAGTGTAGATGATCAGAGTGCTGGAACAGGTTGAGGTGGTGTGGCAGTGTAGATGATCAGAGTGCTGGAACAGGTTGAGGTGGTGTGGCAGTGTAGATGATCAGAGTGCTGGAACAGGTTGAGGTGGTGTGGCAGTGTAGATGATCAGAGTGCTGGAACAGGTTGAGGTGGTGTGGCAGTGTAGATGATCAGAGTGCTGGAACAGGTTGAGGTGGTGTGGCAGTGTAGATGATCAGAGTGCTGGAACAGGTTGAGGTGGTGTGGCAGTGTAGATGATCAGAGTGCTGGAACAGGTTGAGGTGGTGTGGCAGTGTAGATGATCAGAGTGCTGGAACAGGTTGAGGTGGTGTGGCAGTGTAGATGATCAGAGTGCTGGAACAGGTTGAGGTGGTGTGGCAGTGTAGATGATCAGAGTGCTGGAACAGGTTGAGGTGGTGTGGCAGTGTAGATGATCAGAGTGCTGGAACAGGTTGAGGTGGTGTGGCAGTGTAGATGATCAGAGTGCTGGAACAGGTTGAGGTGGTGTGGCAGTGTAGATGATCAGAGTGCTGGAACAGGTTGAGGTGGTGTGGCAGTGTAGATGATCAGAGTGCTGGAACAGGTTGAGGTGGTGTGGCAGTGTAGATGATCAGAGTGCTGGAACAGGTTGAGGTGGTGTGGCAGTGTAGATGATCAGAGTGCTGGAACAGGTTGAGGTGGTGTGGCAGTGTAGATGATCAGAGTGCTGGAACAGGTTGAGGTGGTGTGGCAGTGTAGATGATCAGAGTGCTGGAACAGGTTGAGGTGGTGTGGCAGTGTAGATGATCAGAGTGCTGGAACAGGTTGAGGTGGTGTGGCAGTGTAGATGATCAGAGTGCTGGAACAGGTTGAGGTGGTGTGGCAGTGTAGATGATCAGAGTGCTGGAACAGGTTGAGGTGGTGTGGCAGTGTAGATGATCAGAGTGCTGGAACAGGTTGAGGTGGTGTGGCAGTGTAGATGATCAGAGTGCTGGAACAGGTTGAGGTGGGGTGGCAGTGTAGATGATCAGAGTGCTGGAACAGGTTGAGGTGGTGTGGCAGTGTAGATGATCAGAGTGCTGGAACAGGTTGAGGTGCTGTGGCAGTGTAGATGATCAGAGTGCTGGAACAGGTTGAGGTGGGGTGGCTCTGTACATGATCAGAGTGCTGGAACAGGTTAAGGTGGGGTCAAACGATTACAACAACCATAACGTTATTAACATACATGGTTAATACACTAATATTAATTATGGCTGATCACACAAAGTGTCTACTTTGCATTAGTATTTTCAATACTTGTTTCTCATTGTAATCGATCATGTTTCATATCAAAATGCACAAGAATTATTTCAACTTCCCATTCAGAACGGAATCCAACATTTCTGTAGCTCTTTGAAATACAGGCGGGGTTACAAGGCTGGAGGGAGAAAAGCAAGGAGTGCTTATGCTGCAGCGGGGAGGTGTGGTATTGTTTTGTTAAACTTTTTGTCTTTTTTTATGTATGGTGGCTGATCCACAGAGGACTGAGAAACCACAAGGACGAATATTATTTTTGTTTGACCCAACACTCCCTCCCTCACGCCAGTTCATTTTTGTTTTTCAAGAACAAAAAATAAATCATAATTTTAGTTTCACATAAACATTTGTTTTAACTCTTAACTTTTACTAGCTGGTCACCAGCTCACCATCAATTGCAGTTATTTTCAGCATGGAAGACGAGACTCCTAGGGCCAGTGTTTCAAAACTTTGGTAATCCGATTTCCGCATTTGATTGGGATTATATTGTGAAATAGGGTTTTTAAAACCGTCAAAATGGATCGGGATTCCTGTGATCCAGATTTCACTTTGGTAATCCGACCACACTTTTAATCGCGATTAAATGTTGTAATTGGGTGTTTCAGAATTTAAAAAGAGGAGATCAGGATTACTTTATTCCAAAATAACAGGATCATTTTGATCCTACTGTGAAGGTGAATTTCACTTTTAAATAATCATCAAAACATAGATATTTTGTTTGAATTGTGATAGAAAACACACACTATATGTACAAATAGAGTATTATAATACATGTTTCACATATTTATTTAAGCTTTGTATCCATGCTGAAAAATGAACAACGTGTGTCTGATTAAGGAAAAAATACATTTAGTGATATTGCTTTTATCAAGAACAGCTTTGTTTTCCATTTATTTACAGGATGTCCAACACACACACACACACACATACACATACAGTGCCTATAGAAAGTCTACACCCTCTTTCAAATTTTTCACCTTTTGTTGCCTTATAGCCTGGAATTAAAATGCATTAAAGTTTTTTTTTTTTCTCATTTATCTACACATCCTACCACACAACTTCCAAGTGAAAAAAATATTCTAGAAATTTGTAGAAAATTAATTAAAAATAAAAACTGAAATAGCTTGGTTGGATAAGTGTCCACCCTCCTTGTAATAGCAATCCTAAATTAGCTCAGGTGTAACCAATCGCCTTCAAAATCACACACCAAATTAAGTGGCCTCCACCTGTGTTAAATTGTAGTGATTCACATGATTTCAGGATAAATTCAGCAGTTCCTGTAGGTTCCCTCTGCTGGGTAGTGCATTTCAAAGCGAAGACTCAACCATGAGCACCAAGTAAACTTTCAAAGAACTCCGGGACAAAGTTGTTGAAAGGCACAGATCAGGGGACGGGTATAAAAAAATATCAAAGGCCTTGAATATCCCTTGGAGCACGGTCAAGACGATTATTAAGAAGTGGAAGGTGTATGGCACCACCAAGACCCTGCCTAGATCAGGCCGTCGCTCCAAACTGGATGACAGAGCAAGGAGGAGACTGATCAGAGAGGCTACCAAGAGGCCAATGGCAACTTTGCAAGAGCTACAGGCTTTAATGGCCAAGACTGGTCAAAGTGTGCATGTGACAACAATATCCCAAGCACTCCACAAATCTGGCCTGTATGGTAGGATGGCAAGAAGGAAGCCATTACTCAAGAAAGCCGACCTTGAATCCTGTTTGAAGCATGCAAAAAAAACTCAGGAGATTCTGTAGCCACGTGGCAAAAAGTTTTATGGTCTGACGAAACTAAAATTGAACTTTTTGGCCTAAATGCAAAGCGTTATGTTTGGCACAAACCCAACACAGCGCATCACCCAAAGAACACCATCCCTACTGTGAAGCATGGTGGTGGCAGCATCATGTTATGGTGATGTTTCTCATCGGCAGGGACTGGGGCACTTGTCAGGATAGAAAGGAAAATGAATCGAGCAAAGTACAGAGAAGTCCTTGAGGAAAACCTGCTGCCCTCTGCAAGAAAGCGAAACTGGGACGGAAGATCACCTTTCAGCATGACAACGACCCAAAGCACACAGCCAAAGCTACACTGGAGTGGCTAAGGAACAAAAAGGTAAATGTCTTTGAGTGGCCCAGTCAGAGACCCGACCTAAATCCAATCGAAAATTTGTGGCATGACTTGAAGATTGCTGTCCATGAACGCTCCCCAAGGAACTTGACAGAGCTTGAACAGTTTTGTAAAGAAGAATGGTCAAATATTGCCAAATCTAGGAGTGCAAAGTTGGTAGAGACCTATCCCAACACACTCACAGCTGTAATTGCTGCCAAAGGTGCTTCCACCAAGTATTAACTCAGGGGGGTGGAGACTTATCCGATTTGTATTTTTAACATATAATTTTTTTCTCAATAAAAACTTTTTTTCCTCTTAACAGTGTGGAGTGTGGTGTGTAGATATGTGGAAAAAATCCTCTCATTTAAATGCATGAAACTCTGAGGCACTGACACAACAAAATGTGAAAAAAGTTCAAGGGGGTGTAGACTTTCTATAGGCACTGTACTTCTGTTAGTCTCTGTTTCATACCTTCATACTTTTTAATTATATTTTTAAAAATATATTTTACATTTTATTTCTGTAAATAAACAAATAATGTTTTCTGGGGAGAGTAAAAAATATATTAACTTTGATTCATGTACTAAGGGTTACTTTAAAATGAATTCACGATCCAGTTTATGGTAAACTGAGCTGCACAACTTAGAAACTCGGCTGTCAGCTGAGCAGAATATCCCAAAAACTGGCCTGAATTTGAAAATGCAAAGCGGCCCAGAATTTGGGACATTATCAAAAACTATAGCGGCCCCGAATTTGGGAATGAAAACAGGGGCAGTATATATGTAAAACTGTGATTACATTAGAGATAAACTAATGATTACTGTAACAAAACTGTAACAGTGTAAAACCGTCCACGCCCTAGTAATTTAATTAAAAACATACAAAACAATGACCGCTAGCAAACTACAACCTACAGATTGTCAGTAACTTACACAGTAAATTAATAAATAAAATACATCCATAAACTGGAAAATATCAGCAAGAACAAGTTCTCAATATTTTGAACAAGCTAAGGTATCAACATCATGTAATACACAACTGACCCCACTTTTCATCCTTGTTACACCTTCCTGTAATTAATTTCCCAAACCAAAGTAGCAACAACGTAGCGTATTTAGAAAAAAAAAAAGCGTGCTTGCATCTCCTGCACTAGTCGTGGACGTGTTTAAAAACTCGACTGACACATTTTTATGTGGTTTTATATCAAAAAGACGTACAATAACCAGATTAATTTTCTTGAGACCAGCGTCATTGCGAGCATCCATGCCGATTGAAAACGGGCATGATTTCATTGACTACGGTACTGAGGTGAAAAGGAAATGAGAGGCAAGTGCATCATTAATTCAGCATGTGGCGATTTCGCTGTCAGGAAAGGCAGCCTTTAGGTTGTCGTAAGCAGTGCCGACTGGCAGGTTGTGTTCAACAAGAAAATTTGAAAATAGCACCGAAGCCCTGGACACCTTTTCTTGCAAAGGAGAACAAGGTGGCACCAAAACCCCAAAACCTGCAAAGGTGCTATACACAACAAACTGTTGTTCTTTTTCTTGTGCTCCTCGCTGTTGAAAGTCGCTCACATTGGTGAGCACAGTTTACTGTTTGTTTGCATCGCAAGACAACTTGTATTGGTCTTTTTGTCGCGACGTATGTAGCGCCATTCTGGTGTGGAAGATGGCCACTCCGGATTGAATTTTGTTTTATACTTGTGACCGCCTTCAAATTTTCGTTTGGTCGACATCTTTTTTGCCTGACTCGCCTTCTCGCTGTGTGATCAGTAGGCGGGCACTGCATGTCCTAAAACGCACTCTATTTGCTATTGCTAGGTAACACACACACTACTTCTTAACCAACAGGATTTCACTGCCTTCCAAACTAGTATAACTGACATATGTAGCAAATGCAATTTCCATATCACAGTGATTGACACCTCTGGGGCGGGGCAGTTGATTCATTTCCAGAATTCCTTAGTAGATGAGTTAGTCCTGTGCGTGAGATTTTAAGGAGTGTGTGCTGTGTCTGTGTCTCACGAGTCTAGGCTACATCATAAATAATGGCCTATTAAAAAAACAAAAAATAGTGTATAAACTATTAGAACTACTTCAAAGACAGATTTCGTAATAGTGATTATTTGTGATCTGGATAATGTAATCCAGCAGTGACATTTTCTGAAAAACCAGATCAAAACGATACATAAAAGTAATCTCGATCACAAAACATATGATTGAAAATCCAGATCATTTTGATCCACACTACACGTTTATAAAACCCCCTGAGGACTCGGCAGAAACAAACATGATCCTTACACTTGACAACGGCAGCCGAGCAAGGACAGTATACAAGGCACAACTTTAGTTGTCCATCAATACGCATCCCTCCAAATTTCCCATTTGTTGTATTCCCTAAAGCCCAGCACAAAAAAAGTAAGTGAGGCAACCGCTGTAGAAGATAACACGATTTGTAACAGCACAATGTCGTATAAATAAAACTAAATACATTTAGCCAGTATCGCGTTTTGATTATTATGCTCGATTAACAGCTGAGCTGTGATTCCATTACCAAATTCATCACGTCAAGCCACTACATGATCCACCATCACATTAGTTTAAGCATTTTGCCAGCTGATACGTCTATCTCACAATGACACAAAAACGCACGTGTTCATTTCCTACTGTACAGTAAGCAAGCACGCAAGAGAGACACAAGCAGCTGCGGCGATAATACTGGCACTAGTAAATGTAACCAGTGTGGATATTCCATTTTGTTCTTACACCCAACCAGGATAAAGGTTTCCATGGCAAGCAGGGGCGTTTTGTGGTAGCAAGTTAGAAAGCACCGCTCCTGACGTCATCCAAGTGTCAGCAGACAGCTGAAGTAAACATGAAAGTTTAGGCTTTTCCGCCAGCGTTTTTATTTCAAATCGTTTTAGCATCTTGGTGTTTTTGAAAACAGTAAAGAATGGAACAGCCAGCGCCCAAAAGGTAAAATACCAGCCCATTTGAAATGGGGAGGGACCGTTTGATGTGTTAAACTTTTATGTTCCTTGGTTTGTTATGGTGTTTTCCCCGATGTTGTGCAATTGTTTCGTTTTTTTTTGTTGTTGTTTTTTTTTCATCAACAAGGGTTACTCTGTTGGTGATATTGATATTTGGGCCTGTTTCCTATGTATTGGTAATAGATGTTTTTGCAGGGGTTTCTCAACATACGCGCTGTGTTGAATCGAAACCATTTTGGATAAACTATCAAATCCACCTACTTAATTTTCCCAAAGCGGCTTCCTCTGTTTTTGGCAAACCATGTACAATTGAATTTGTATGTCGTTCCGATAACCTTATCCAACATAGGACGTTTCTTCTCAATGGAAAGGAAATGTTATAATACTGTGTGCAGGAGGCCCCTTATAAAATCTATTACTTACTAGTGTCAGAAATACAAATACTGTTTGTTGGCTGGCCTGTACAGCATAACTGCAGGTACTGTTAACCAATGACAGCCAGTAAGTGACCGGAAGTGGTCTACCACAGCTTGTCTTTGTTTACTTGTGATTTAACTTTGGAAATAGGATAATGGATTCGCAGTGTGGTCACTAGTCGTATTACTGTGTTGACTCCACTTCTACAGTGGGAGTTGGCTTACTTTTGGATTTTTTTTTTTTAAATAATTAGGTCTACTGTATAGTATACCCTGTTTCTTTAACCAGTTTGAGGTGCCCAATTCGAATGCTGCCTCACCATGGCAACCCACCTACTGTTCTGGCTATGAAGCCAGTAGCCCCCAAGTACAGCTTTATCAAACTTCTGAGGGCCAAGCTTGGGAAGTCTTACTGACCAGTAGTGGTCTCTGAAGCACTTTGAGGTTCCCTAGCTCCAGACGATTTAATAGGACTGTGCTTTGAATAAACCAAGATGACAATGATACAGCTTGGTTGTTTTAAAACAATACCTCCTTGTTCACAGAAACCTTGTGTGTGTGTGTGTGTGTGTGTTACTAA
Source organism: Acipenser oxyrinchus oxyrinchus (assembly GCA_030684275.1). Lineage (NCBI taxonomy): Eukaryota > Metazoa > Chordata > Actinopteri > Acipenseriformes > Acipenseridae > Acipenser > Acipenser oxyrinchus. Next base: position 16,264,628 of record CM060249.1, on the reverse strand, counting down.
TGGGGGCAGCAAATGGCAATAAATTGTTTGAGAATTCATCAATTCCTTTCTAGATGCAGTTAAAGGGCTACATTTATATAGCATAATCAGTGTTAGAATATTTAATTTCTGACCTGTTTATTATCTTATTCTGTTAGTTCTCTATCATTTCCAACAGTTTCTGCTTAGATCATTTTTACCATACTTAGTACCTATTCCAGCAAAAATGTATCTTCTCAAATTCTTCTAAAAGCAGAATGTCTGAGGTGAAGTGGTTTTAAAAATCACCTCTTGGGTTGTGCAATTGTAATCTCTGCTTCCTCAATTACTCCGAGTTAGTCAATTGAATAACATCAGTGTCATTTTTCAAACAAATTCAGAAAAAAAACTAAATAATGTTTTTGCTGGAATAGTTAGTAATATAACTTTCTACAGGTTCTGACAGCATGTTTTGTTCATAGAATGACCTGGCTTTCAGGGCTGTTGTGCCTGCAAACTGCCTTTTAGGGAATGTAAACAAAGTGGACTCCAGGTATAAATCAGGTCTAGGTAAACCGTTGAAGAGCATAGAGCTTGCATTCTGTAAAAACTGCAGCAGTTAAACTGTAAATGGGTAATTCTCTGATTTACTGTTGTTTACTGACTGTTTGTTATGTAAACCAAAAATATGCCATTGAGAAATTGCTGTACCAGAAATCTGTGTAATTTTATGGTCCAAGCCTTGAGGGCACAAAGTATCAACACTATGGGCCAGTGTCTCAACAGATTCCCAATTGCAAGCAGGGGCATTCTTGTAGCAAAGAGTGGAGTTTCTTGATCAATGGACAGTTTTTTAGAATTGCCTGTCTACTTTGATAACCTGATTTAAAGGCTGTTAAGATTGCAGCTTCTGTTGCGGAGCGATAAAGAGTAATCTTTCTTTGTTGTAATTTGTGGGGTTGGTAAGTAGGCCTGTCTATAGTAAATCTAGACATGACCTCTTGATGTAGCCTTTCAGCTGCCTGCCATGATGTGGAGGGAGCAAATGTATTCATTTAATGTAATGTTTGAGCATATTCCCATTTCCAATTTAAAATTGTAACTACTGCAGTCTCTGAAGGCTGTGCGCTCCATAATTAAAAATTCTTACCAAATAATTAACTTTAAATACTAGAATTAAAGCTAAATTACTTCTTGTTACCATTTAGTGTGTTACCATATTGATGGAATTAAAATTACTGGAATCACACAATTTGCGGAAGAAATAGAAGACAGTAACATTTTACAATAAATAACTTCTGGTGTGAGTGCAGTAGAAACACATTTAAGTATTTACCCTCAAATTTTTTTAGAACGTTCCATCTATTAGACAGGCAGTGCAAAAAATAAGGCGATCGTAGCGTTGGCACCTTAGTTTCGTGTACAGTATAGTGTAGAATACCAGTGTTTTTAAGGTTTTTTATTTTTTTAATTTTTTTAACCAAACCCTTTTTGCAATGATCTGTGTTTTATAGTTTGCTCAGATAGTGCCTGCATGTTAACATGTTTACTTTGAAGTAATAATTAGGATTCTGATTTTCTTTGCAGCAAGTTGAAAAAGCTGAGTGAAGACAGCTTAACGAAGCAGCCAGAAGAAGTTTTTGATGTTCTAGAAAAGCTGGGTGAAGGGTAAGAATTGCTGTTCGTCTTAAAGCCTTCATAGTGCTGAATCTCGCTGTTTCCGAAAATTATTTCCTTACTGTGTTATTTTCCTTACTGTGGTGCGAGAAGCAGAAGAGATGGCAGGTCACCATAAACTGCAGTAGCATTAAGCAAAGAGTTAAATTAAGAAATTATTTGTCACAAGTTTGCAATAAGAACCGTTTTATAAGGGCATATAATACAGCAAGTTCTTGTCTTGTGGAAAATCAGTACTATCACATTAATTCTTGACAATATAGTATGTACTCTTTTTGGGCATTATTCATTGTAAGGCTGTTGTGTTAAGCACTGGTTAAACTATTCATTAAACATGTTTCAAAAGTAGGTGTAAACATGTTTCAAACTTAATTTAAAAAAATAAAAAAAACGTATGAAAAGGGCATTGACCTTTTGACTACTACTTGATTAGAACGAGGCTGCTCCTGCTATGCAACTTTACAATTTGAAGCATTTTACAAGCACATACATTATATTGTGTTACTACATTATTGTGTGTGATTTATTATTTGTTTATTTAGCAGATGCCTTTATCCAAGGCCACTTACAGAGACTAGGGTGTGTGAACTATGCATCAGCTGCAGAGCCACTTACAACAACATCTCACCCGAAAGACGGAGCACAAAGAGGTTAAGTGACTTGCTCAGGTTCACACAATGAGTCAGTAAGTGAGCCAGGATTTGAACCAGGGACCTCCTGGTTACAAGTACTTTTCTTTAACCACTGGACCACACAGCCTCCTTAAAGTCCCTTTTTTGATAAACAGTACAGATTTGGATTTGGAGAGTAAACATTGCACAATTCACAACTCTCTAATGCCTGATGCCGATTTTAAAGGTGTATTTGCAGATTAACCTACTTCTCTATGCAAGCAAACCAAAATCACCGTGTCTGCTAAATTTTCTAAAGAAAAAGCACAATGATGCTGTACTTTCCTACTGAATAAAACCTGACTGAATTCTATCCAGTCCTCTTAATAAAACCAGTCACTCAGGACTGAATAATTTACCTTTGTGTTTCTCTGTGGGTAATTGCTCCCCCTAACACATACCATTCCTAAATTGATGTGCCTCTGATGTGGTTTAGCACAGCAGGAGAAAAGGGGACCTCAGCATTGTATATATTAATATGTGAAACTCTGCCTCCTTGTAACTTTTTAGCAGTGCTTTAACCCTTTCAAGGCCGGGTTTATAGTGTTATGCTGGAATTCTGAGCCACAATTCTGAGCCACAAGAGATACAGTAGTAATCTGTCTCCAAATGAAGACCCTTTTTGCAGTAACTATTTACACAATTCAGAACATGCTGGAATATAAAAAGGCACAGAAATGACAAAGAAATTACAAACATTTTTCAATAACTGTTTATGCATTCACTTCACCATGAAGTATATATCTATGACTTTAAATAACTATTGACCTCTGTCAACCAAAATGTAATACCACAGAGAGGTGGTGTTAATGTAAAAGTCAAAATTTAAGGAGTAATAAAAATGGTTTTCCAATAATTAGACCATATAAGGAATGAGCCTTGACCTCTCGAGGTCAAATAAGAAAATAAATAAATCAAATACTAAATACATAAATACTTTAAGTACATAAAATATAAAAAAATACATACAAAATTGTAAATAAAACTAAATGTAGTGAATAAATAAAATAGTAAAAAACAAGACCAATACATAGATTTAAAAAAACATAAATAAATATATCACTGTTGGGTCACAATTTAGTTTTATTTTATGTTGTGTGCCAGAATTCAAAACATGGTACCATGCAGTGGAATGTTCCCACAAGGTATGCAGCGGTAGTTAATCTCCACTCACCTTCTCGACTCTCCCTGCTGATGCTGGTGACCAGAACCCTCATTGCACACTCTGCACTGCCAAAACATTGCCTTGTTCTCTTTGGAGACGATGAGGCTTAGGAATTGGCGAGCTGTCCACCTCACCAGATGTCCTGTGGTGCTTGGCCTGCCTCCCTGATTACTTGCACTGTCAGGCAGGGTAAATCAGAAAGTGTGGTAAAGCCAAATTCTCGACCGGCAAGTAAAGTAAAGCACAGTAAATGCATAGTAACGGCACAGGAGAAGGATGATAAACTGCAAAATTACCCTGCACGTTTATGATCAATTTTTATAAAGGGTAACATTATTTGCTTCTTAGTAAAACAAAACAACAATGTACTACAAATATGCTGCAAATAAGAATCTGTTGCTCAAACATTATAACTCAACTGATAAACAGCAACCTTGTACTTAAGTTGTCTGTTGTACAAGCATTACTTCTAAAAATCAGGTAAAAAAATACAAACCTGTGCAGACGTAAAATGGCTGACAAAAAAAGACTGACTTAGAACGTCGCTTTATAAAGTAAATCTACCTAAATACCTATCGATAAGTGATCAGTCTCACAGGTGATTTTATATATAAAAACAGTAAATAAACCAACTTCCAAAGAAACCGACAAACACGATAACATGCCCTAAATATATTACTAATGTAGTATGTCATGGCATATTAGTAACGGATTTGTGAGCAAGAACATAAATAAAAGAACAGATACAAAATCAAATAATGAATCGTCTTACCCTAAGGGTCTACAGAGAAAATAGGATCCAAAAGCTCTTGATCCTCGACCCCACTGGAGTAATCACATTTATCCCCATTCTCCAAAACTAACTGCATTGCAGCCTGCGCAACTACCTTGTGAGGTCGCTTGCCGAATTCCATTTTATTAAATTAGTTCTCTCTGTTTTCACTCCTAACTACAAGTACATCCAGGTTCAAGGTTCATCAAGCCTTCCTTTCCATGTGACTGTTTTAAACCTATCCATACACACAGATCACATTTTAGCACTGTTTTTTAAATGATGCAATTGATGAACAAACCATGCAGCACTGTGAAATGTCTGGTCCCGATATATTCGGGCTCGACCCTGTGGTAAGTGTTCTGGGACCTGGAATTTTGGGTTTGGCCATGAATGGAATATTGTGACCTGTCTTTGGGCTACAGCATAGAACATTTCTAGTATATTGTAGCTTGAATATAAAAATATATAATTCTAGTCTATTTGTGTATTGTAACAAAAATAATACAAATAAATAAGGCTGTGTTCCTACTTAGCACTGTGGTTTGTTCCAGAAATTATTTAGTGAGGGAGGTTTCAGACCTTGGCATGGATGGGAATCACAGTAATGATGTGGAAAGTCTCGCATCATGCCCTACTGCAGCATTTTGTCAGAATATTAATATAAGATGTATGTTTTTGTTTCTCACTAGTTTATCAAGTGATCTTGACGTTACAGTTTAAAAACTAAAAGCATGTTGCATGGTTTTCTCCAATAGCAACTTTGTTAATCTGCATAGCTACAGGAGGATTCAGGAAAATGAAAGCAATATATTTTAAAACCACACAAATACAGTTAATAATGGTACACTTAAACCAGTAATATGTTTTTGCTTTGCGCCAGTACCCTAACTGGACAGAGCGTATGGAGCTTTCTGTCTCTGTCATACTGGAAAGGAAGTAGATGGAAGGCCTCCAATTTCACTGACTGGTTAATATGGAAAGCAGAATGCTTTAGGGAGAAAAGCAGGATTAGTGAGGAGAGTAGCCTTAGTTCTAGGCTTTCACAGTTGAAAATGCTTACATTTCACCTACCCGCTTGTCTGAGGTACTATCAAACAGGAAAGTGCTTTTGAAAGACAGGAATTTCAGTTCTTTCCAGCACTACTTTGAGCTGCCAACAAGGAACAAGGTCCCTCCTAGGGGGTCTTCTCCTCTGAGCACCCTTCTAAAACTGTCCCGCCAGGAAGTGAGCTCCTGGGGAGATTGAGTCAATTTAAATATGAAAAGCTGATATACCTGCCAGAGAGACCTTAAGTGTGGAGGGAGACTTCCCTTCATCAAAAAGGCCCTGCAGTATATCTCCCATGGGGCAAGTCGTGGGGTCCACATCTGGAAAACACCCCAATTGTAGCCATACTGGGACCGTGTAGACGGTGCCGTGACATTCTGAAGGGTGTCAATGACCCTGTCAGGTAACCCGAAGAGACTCAAATGTTCTACGCCAGGGCCAGACCCAAAGCTGCATGCCTGTTTGGTCTGGATGCCACAGAGTCCCCCGTGTCTGGCTTAGCAGGTTGTGATGGGCCGGCAGCTCCCACGTCTGACCTTACAGGAGCGGTGCCAATGCCGAGAACTAGGTCCTCCTGGGCCACTTTGGGGCTAATAGAGCACCAGAGCCCAGTCTTGCCTGATCTTCTCCATGCACAGCTGAAGTAATGGGTGGACTGGGTCGCGAAGAGGTCTATCTCTGTGCACCTGAACTTCTCCCAGGTGAGATTCACAACCAGGTGAAGTCTCATTCTGAACTGTGGGAGCATCGAAAAATTTTCTTGGTAACACGATTGAGACCGAGAGACCGGAGACCGCTCTGGTGGTTGGTGTAAGCCACCACTGTAGTGTGTGCGGATTAACACGTGTCTGCCTTGTATCTCCCGGGAAAATTGCTGCAGGGCCAGATGAACTGCCCGCAGCTCAAAAACATTTATGTGGAGAACCTCCTATGGGGGTGCCCACACGCCCTGCACCCCCAGGCTATTCCATGGTCACCACTTCTCTCCTTGTTATACTGCCCAAAACTGTGCCCAACCACAGATGAGCTGGTTGTTTCCACCACGAGAGAGAAGTCTGCAATGTCAGTACCCTCGCACAAGGCTGGGCTGAAAAAACTCCAAGAAGACAGTTATCGTCCAACATGCTTCTTACAGGGTTACGCTGAGATAGACAACCCTTTGAAAGGGGATCATCTAGTTTTTTGAATGGTTTGCCTTGATGCCTAGCCATTAGAGGTGGCTGGTGACCATTCCCGTTTGCAACACTGCCTGTGCCGGTGACTCTGCACATATCAGCCAGTCATCCACGTAATTGAGCACTGTGATGTCTTTGAGTCTCAAAGGAGCCAGTATAGCGTCCATGCACTTGCACAGAGCTAGAGAGAGGCCAAACGACAGTATTTGAAAGGCAAACGACAAGAATTTCCTGTGGCCGGTTCTTACAAGGATATGAAAGTAGGCATCCTTAAGGTCCACCGTACTGAACCAGTCACCTGGCCTGACTGACTGCAACAGCATGTATATATGTGAATGCGATACGACGTCCGACTGTAAGGGATGAAAAAAACCGATATCGCATGTTTTAATAAACTGAAGTGCGAGAAGGACAGTAACAAATACACAAATACTAATAATAACAATTTCATCGAATGTTGGTAAGCAGACAGGTGCTGTATTAACACCAGCAGAATACCTTAACCCCAGTTTCATGCAACAGTTGTGACGGTGACCAAACATGTTCGAGTGTTGTGTAAACATTTCGTATTTAATACTGTAAACAGCAGAACCAACTCGCTGCAATTTTAACTTGTTTTTACTGAAAAATAAATGGTAACATGTAATCATAAGAGCTGTCTGTGTTACATGCTGTCAGATTAGGATTTCACTGACACTTAGCATTGGAGCTGCAGCATGCTATTTCCCATTGTACACTGTACACAATTAGAGGTGCCGTCACCAATTCCAGACACTTGCAAAATATTTAATGCATAAACATGCTGAGTTCATTGCAGTCATTAGCTGCACAGGTTAACCACTCAGCAGAATGGGGCAACAAACAAGTGAGTACTGACATTAAGTTACTGTTTTAGTATCACAAGTTGTTGTATTTTAAGCAGTTGAATATGGTAGCAGCTAACTTGCTCCTGACGTGACACCCAGCAATTGAATTTGGCGATACATTTTTTTTTTGGCCTGGAGCCATTGGCTCCTAAGGCAAAAACTTTGTTTGGAGCCCTGATTTGTAATTTTATTTTAAAGAAATGTATTTTAATTAATTAATAGGAAACAAAAGCAAAACAGGCCGTAAAGCTTATTTGACCGAAAGTGCTTTACCAATTGTATTGCAAACACTTGCACAAGCAAATGAGTTAGTTGTGTGATTTTTATGTTCCATGCTTAATTTACTGTATCATGATCCGCATCGTATTGTGAAGACACTGCCGATACCCAGCCCTAATTAGAAACTACTGTACAGTAATTACATTTTGGCTTATGAAAAAAACAGCTTGTGACTACATCATGTCAACAGTATGACACAGATACTTGATCTATTCCAGAAGTTTAGAGAGTAAAACCAGTAACAATATATGTGGTGTTTTTCTCCTCTTTTACAGATCTTATGGCAGTGTTTACAAAGCAATACATAAGGAATCTGGTCAAGTGGTTGCAATCAAACAAGTGCCTGTTGAATCAGATCTTCAAGAAATTATAAAAGAAATTTCAATAATGCAGCAGTGTGACAGGTATGTAAGGGCTGTGTATCATTCAACTTTCAGGCTTTTATGAAGGTTAGTGTTCTTGTGTTATTGGGTATCTTGTTTTAAAACCAAAGTCCCATAAAGCTACCTGTCCATGTAAATATATTGGTTTGGCACAATGATTGAAAACCAGAATTCTTGAAGAAGATGTTTGTACTTCTCTTTTGTTAAACCAGATGATATTCTGTCCAAGAAAAATAGTATTCAGATCCATTCAGGAAAGTGAGGATATACTGTGTTTATATTTCTCACTTGGGATATTAGTATGTTTGCATACTTGAAGTGTATGCCTTAAGGTTACTTTTAGAATGTATTTTTAATTTCTGAATCCAAGCTTTTATGTAGTTCTGTTTTGTTCTTCATAATAACCCTTTTTTTGTTTTTGTTTATTTTTCCAGTCCGTATGTAGTAAAGTACTATGGCAGCTATTTCAAGAATACTGATCTGTGGATTGTTATGGAATACTGTGGAGCAGGTTCTGTATCTGACATTATCAGACTGAGAAATAAAACGGTAAGCAATGCTATATATATATATATTGTACAACAACCACACTGCTCTCCCATTGTTTTCTATGGAGGTCAGCCGTTCCATTATTGAGTAAAATAAAGCACAGCTGACAAATGGCACTTGTTCTAAAATCGCTGCTTACTGATGAAACGCTTCACACGGCTTGTCAAGCCTTGTTCTCATAAATAACTCCTTATATGGACTACAGTGATTATTTCAGATAAACAGACACCTACACAAATAACTTTAAACAGCTGTAGTATAGTAATGATGGCATTGCTGTGGCGTGTTCCTCGATAATAATGAAACTCCCTCATTCAAATAATGCCCTCAACCTCCGATCTCTGGCTTCATTGACTGCAGAGTTCCATGATTTCATTGTGTACACACCACAGCAATGCCACTGACCCTTAAATATAGTAGATCCTGATGTTCATGAGATACAGCCATCTGAAATTTCTTTGTATCGGATGAAAAAAATGTCATATCAAGATCATTTTATATATTTATTTATTTATTAAACTATGCTCTAAGTATGATATAGTTGTGGCAATATTGCAAACCAGACATATGGTGCTGTAAGTCACAAGCTTTTTTTCTTCCAACTTTAGACCAAAGCAGGCAAAAAGTTGACTGACCTTTCGTGGGTTGGATACCAGTTTGAATTGTACAGCACCCTATACTTTATTTTATATATATTTTATGTAACCAGTACTATGGAAATAGAACACCATCAAAAAAGCTTTCCTTACAAGCTGTGTGTTCATACATAGGTACTTTCCATACAAATATGCTGGTAAAGTTCAACCTATATCATGATACCCTCACCTGCCTGGGATTATAACATAAACTGCAAATATAAAACGTCTCCAGATGCGCAGGTCATTCCATTTCAGTTGCATTGACAGCATGCTAAAACACGATGCAAAAAAAAAGTTGTACATTTAAGCTAAGTGGCCAGCCTAGGAAGGAAGCCAGGAAGCATTCAACTTGACTACATTTTCCGACTAATTAGCAAGGCAAAATTCCATGGATATTTTAATGTGCTTGGAAAATATGCAGGGCAACTAGGCCTGTGGTTTTGCCAGCGTATGACTATAGCGTACGGTAGTAATTAATCTCAGCATACAAGAAGTTATTTACATTTTTTCCTAAGATTAAACATTCATCATGGTACTCTGATTAAGGCTTGATATTTATGTAGCAATAATAATAATAATAATAATAATAATAATTAGGCAGTCGTACAAAAGAAACACTTTAATATGCATTAGTAGAAGCATAAATGTACAGCAGTTTTATATTTACAACAACTTTTTTGGTTCATCACTGACTAAAACCATAACGCCGTGAAAAACGAACTGGCAACGCTATGTAGGTGGTTTGTTTAAAGCCAGGTTCGTAGTCATTAAGTCTGTTGCTAAGCAAATAACGCATTTACTTTCCTAGTAGGTACGTCGATTCTGCTCAAATAGTTTGTGCTTCTCTGGCTGCTTCATTCACTAATGAACCTACCCATTTACCATACAAAAGCACAAATAGACATATGTATGTACTCATGTGTGGCAAAGTGGTTTGCAGTGCGCAGGTGTAGAGATGATGCAGTGTTCAAGAGAATGACAAACAACACAGTTACTGGTGAAATGATGGTTTTAATTGTAATCCAAAGTCACTTGACAACAGTAAATAATAATGAGAACTGGCAATACACAACAATGTGTATTGCTCAGTTAAATTCACGGGGTTCAGTCCCGAAACAATAAACACAGTTTTAAATGCACACAAGACACACACACGATCACAAATCCAGAGTGAGTGCTAAAGTGCGAGTGGTGATATACAATTTATTCGTGAACAGTTGTGCAGTGTTGTCCTGGTTTGGTGCTGGCCTTACGCGACAGCTCCGGATCGTGTTAGCCGTCTAACAAGAACAAACAAGTATTATTAGACACGACAAACAAACAAAACACTCACGGTTAGTTTACAGTTTATCCTTTTGCGGTTCACTCTCAACCAGCCACGTCCCCTTTTGTACCATCGGTCACGCCCCCTTGATTACAGAAGTAGCGCATCATTTGGAATTACATTTTCTTAAATCGGTATCTTCAGTTGTAAAAAAAAAAAAAAAAACCTTGACAATTGTTTGTATCCTACAAGAATGTAACCAATTCTTTAACAAATACAGTCTCAGATAAAAGTATTGGCACCCTACGCTTATTGTACCATAATTCAGGGTAACAGATTAAGGACAAGCATTTAGTAAACTTTAACTACTTATTAATAAAGCAAAATATACAAGTTCTCGTAATTTAACAAATAATCTTTATCAAAAAACAAACAAACTTATTACGTTTAAATTACGTTTAAATTTACCTTTATATTTTGTGGGTCCTCCTTTTGCTTTTATCACAACTTTCAGAAGTTTATGATAATTCTTAACCAGTATGTTATATTTTGTTGGTGAAGTCTGGGCCCATTTTGTCTTGCATATTTCCTCATACAGCTCATACAGATTGGATACACAATGCTTGACTACAGCTTTTTCAGATCAGTCCAAAACATTCCTATTGGATTGAGATCTGGTGATTGCGAAGGCTATTCCAGAGCTTTTATCTTCGCTTTCTTCAACAGGGGGGGTGCAATTCTTGAAATAAAATGTATTGTCCAAGGGACAAAATGCTAGAAAAATCGAATTGTCCTTCTTAAAAATCTACTTTCCCCCTCCCCGTTGCACAACACACACACAAAAAAGTAGAATATGACTTGTAGGATTTTGGCTTTATTTAACAGTAAGCACTATCAATTAGGTATTGATTTAACAGGGACGGATCTAGCCTTGTAGCTTGACTGGTTCACTAAATTCTTCTGGATACACAAAAAGTTCACCACATCTCAACAAATGTATAACTAGGGCTTCTGTTTTTCGGGTTTTATTAATTGTATTTTTCAGTGTTTATTTTTAGCTATTTTCGAGTTTTATGTAAATCGTTTTTTTTCAGGGCTTTCGTTTTTGATATACTTTGGTTACTTTCCAAAATGCTTGAGTGTTTTTTTTTGTTTGTTTTTTTCTGTCAAAATATGTATAGTAGTAACTCAACAGTACTTGCCACTTAAGTTGTACCTTCTTTCCTTTGCTGTCTTCCACAATGAAATCCCTATTGTTTTGGGCACATTCTTTTGGGGTTTTTGTGTGTAGGCATTTTTGTACATTTCACCACAATTGTGTTTTAAATCCTCTATCTTAACTGTAATACAGCTTTAAATCCAGCCAACAAGCCTCCATCCTGATTGCAATTTCGTTTTAAATCTCGCAGGTCTCCAATAGAAATGTCAGAATGTGCTGTCACTCAGTAGTTGGGGCGGGTTTAAAGTATTCAGAACTAATCAATGATAGATGTAAGTTAGGAAGGCGGGACATTGCCCTGCAGCACTGGGAAATGTATTTATTATTATTTTGTAGTAGGTTTTATTTTTATTGGAAAAGGGTAAAGTTAATGTGAATTGATTAACCATTTCCACAGTTTTTCCGGTGTTTATTGGCTATCCACTGATTTTAATTTTTTAAAATTTTTTATCGGGGGTGTTTTATTGGGTTAAAACCGAAAATCAGAAGCCCTATGTATAACATACTTTAAGGAACTGTTCCTTTCAGTGCAGTTTGGAATGCATTTTCTAGTAAATTTAAGTAACATACTAAGAGTACAACTATAATAAGCAATATTTGGGAGTTATTCAAATATAAAAATAGCTTCTGCCTGTTTTTTCCCCACTTTTTTTCAGCTGAATCCAACTCCTGATGTACAAGTGTTTTAGTTTGTTGCATCACAGATACAAAATCATTGGCAACTATTACTGCTGCTTTGTGGAACTCTGATTTTTCTTGGTGTTATTTCAGTTTTTGATGTTACCCCAAATTTTTAAAGGACTTGTGTATAACCTGTCAAGTTTCTCTGCATTTTTTTACTGTTTTTCTACCAAAATGCACGCAATATTTACAGTAGGCTCCCATCAAATTCTGCAAAGACAAAATATTTTTTCTTTTGTTCATTTCTATTATATGCTTTTTTTTTTAAACAGTGTACAACATTTTACAGCTATTTTTCCTCATCTAACATCTTGCCCCATGATGACTAACTGGAACACTGCTGCAGCAGTGGGATCCTGGTTTGATTTTTTTTTTAAAACATTTTTGGGAGGACAACATATTTTTTCTGCACTACTCTCACTGAAAAGTAAATACATAAATTAATGAATACATTACAGTCTATTATTCTACAGTCTATTATTTTAAAAATAATAAAGTATTGTACAGATAATCTCATATATAAGCATTTCATTTGTATCATTATAAACATATTTGACAATCTTCATGTTTTAATACTTTCACAAATTGATAGATAGTGCATGTCCAATAAATAGCTAATATCGCTTCTGTTCAAATATTTTTTTAAATATAGCATTTAAATCTAAAACAATATGGAAAAAGGGTAAATAGCAAACTAGGTTTGCAACACTTAAATCATAAGAACAATCCTTACATTTGTTTTTAAACATCCCAACAAGTACATGCTTGACCACAAAGTTGACTCAGAAATAATTTTATAAATTACAGAACATGATTTTTTTTATATCCATTAATACCTTAGCGATTGGTGTTTTTTTCTTGTTGTAACTTTACTTGATTGCTGCATTTAAATGTCAGGTTCATGCATTAAGAAAGCAGCATCACTTATTTGCTAATTTACAAAAAGTGTAAATAATACTTTAAATTTAAAAGATTACAGTAGTCTGTGCATTGCCAGAGGCTTTCTTGGCAGCCATTTCTGGGTTTCTTTGTAACCAATAGATTGTCAGCTTTTGCCACAGCTAGCCAATCAGAAGTGATAGGGGTGGGAGGTAAACACTTTTTAAGATGTTTCTGTGTAGGTGCTAGACTTCCGCAATTCAGAAACTTGAGTGGCTCTCTAAAAAATATACCCGTAGTGTTTTTCTAGCAACAGAACAAACATAGGAAAAATAAATAAATAAAAACTATTTGTCTGACAGGCAAAACGGCAAAACTTGTTGTCCCTCACACAAATCATGTTGTCTAGGGCGTCGGGCAATACGATTTGCACACCCCTGCTTCAAGAATTCCTGACTTAGCCGTATGCTTTGGGTTGTTGTCGTGTTGGTAGATAAACTGTCTGCCAATCAGCCTACGAGCAGATGGTATCATTGTACTTTGTATAATGTTCTTATACATGGCTGCATTCATTCGATCTTCAATCGCATGAATGTCTCCAGTCCCCAAACTGCGAAAACACCTCTATATCATGATGGAACCTTCTCCATGTTTAACTGTAGGTACAAGGTTTTCTTCATCGAAGGCTTTCCCTTTTTTTTTTCCAAACATAGTGTGGTCCATTTTTGTGGAAAAGTTCTATTTTAGTCTCATTGGACCAGAGAATTTTGTTGAAGAATGCTTTAGATTCCTGTTCGTATTTCTTGGCAAATCTTTTCGTATTCATAAAACGTTTTGTTTTATGAATTTTCTTTAAAAATAGTTTGGAGCAAGGTCTACATGCATACAACTCTTCTGTGTTCAGGTGCCTTTGTACAGTTCTTTCGTGCACTATTATGCCTGATGCGTCTAAATCTTTGGCTGTTAATCTTGGCTTTTTTTAGCTGCTCGGACAATTCTCCTAACTTCTGTACCTGTAATTTTCTTTGGACGTCCACTTCTTTCAAGCCTTTGAATTTGTTCTGTGGTACTTTTTCATTATTGCTCTGATTGTGGATTTTGGTATTCCATATTTCTTTGATACTGTTCTGTAGCCATTTCCTTTGTTGTAGTTTGCAACGAGTGCTTTTCTCAAATGTGAATCCAACTCCCTTGTCTTGATCATCATCTCCTGAGTTGCCAAAAGTTCTTCTTCGACAGATGTTGGAAATAATTAACTCTTTTTCTGGCTACTGGCCTTTTTATGCAGCTTAATTGCTGTGTAGTGGTTTTCAGTCAAATGAATATATATTTTAAATAGTTCTACAACATTTATACAGACTTCTAATGTAAAGGTGCCAATAATTTTGTCAGGAGCAAATATTTGAAATTGCCAAGTGCTTTTGAATTTTTTTTTTATAAAGACTGTTTGTTAAACTACTAGAAATTGTGTGTTTTGGTGTTTGTCATATTAATTAGTGGCTAATGTTCATTAAGTGCTTGTATTTAACATGTTTTCTTGAATTATCTTTATCGAGTGCCAATACTTTTGTCTGCGACTGTTCAAGAAAGTACTGCAAGGTTATTTTTTTCTGTTTAATCAGTTTAGTCTGTTTCAAAATCTTGTGGGTAGCTTCTGAGCAGCTATATTGTGCAGTCCTTACTTGGTGGAAAGTAAGAAATATGCAGAATGACTTATTTAAAGCAGACTTACCTTGGGGCACAAATATGTCCGGTTAGCTATGGCCATAAACATTTGGTACAGCATGCAGTATTTAAATCTGCAGTAAGTGGATTGGATAATTGGAAAATGATCCTCAATTTCTGCTGGACAGTACTATAACCCGATTGCTGTTGAACATAATTGTGTAATGTGATTGAAAAGCTTTTTTTAATTAAATACAAAGCTACAGTTTGTTTGGGGAAGTTTGACATGATCCCTAGTGAAAAATGTTTTTCCTTAAAATATTCCACTTATTTTCTGTGGCAAACTTAACACATTAAGTGCCATTGTCCTAATATGGAACATTTATAACTGACAGTTACCTGTTATTTTCATTTTCTCTAACTATGTTATTATGATAACCGCAAAAGTTGAGTTAAAATCTAACGTATAAAATTACATAAATACAGCTTGATTTCTGATCTTGTTTTTAAAAGAAAAAAATATTTGGTACTTCATGGGTTAAAGAGAAGGTTAGAAGGGGTAAAAGAATATGAAAGTTCTTTTGAAAGTTCAAGGTTATTCGTTCAGATATTTTTGCTAATCTCACTCATATTTTATTTTATCATTTTTATTTGTTTTTTTTAATGCTCAGTTAAAACCATTTAGACCCCAAAATAATCCTAGAACCCTTCTGTAGATTCCTGGGAATTTTTGCCAAAAATTTGAGATTCAAATAAATATAACTCAAAAACCAAGAAAAATCTGTAAGTTTTCTTTATTTTAAACAAGACATGTCATTCTTTGAAATGACACTAAGCTTGACAATTTTTGCAAAGTAAAAAAAAAAAAAAAATTGTTGGGAAAAAAACGGACATAAAGTTTCTTTCGGGCATACCGGGGAGTATACAGTGTCGTGAAAAAGTATTTGCCCCCTGTCTGATTTTCTATATTTTTGCATATTTTTGACACTGAATTTTATCAGATTTATCAGATCTAAATTTTATCAAAACCTAATATTAGATAAAAGGGACCCTCAGTGAACAAATAACGCTTCAGCTTCAGCTCACGGACGGATGGCCTGACATTCTCCTGTAGAATTCTCTGATACAAAGAATTCATGGTTCCTTCAATGATGGCAAGGCGTCCAGGTCCTGATGCAGCAAAGCATCCCCAAACCATGACACTACCACCACCATGCTTGACCGTTGGTATGAGGTTCTTACTGTGGAATGCAGTGTTTGGTTTTTGCCAGACATAACGGGGCCCATGTCGGCCAAAAAGTTCCACTTTTGACTCCTCTGTCCATAGAACATTGTTCCAGAACTCTTGAGGATCATCCAGGTGCTTTTTGGCAAACTTGAGACAAGCATTCATGTTCTTCTTAGTGAGCAATGGTTTCCTCCTTGCTACTCTGCCGTGAATCCCATTTTTGCCCAGTGTCTTTCTGATGGTGGAGTCATGAACACTGACCTTAGCCGAGGCGAGAGAGGCCTGCAGATCCCTGGATGTTGTTCTAGGGTTCTTTGTGACTTCCTGGACGATTTTACACCTTGCTCTTGGAGAGATTTTGGCAGGATGGCCACTCCTGGGAAGATTCACTACTGTCCCAAACTTTCTCCATTTGGACAATATGGCTCTGACTGTGGTTCGGTAGAGCCCCAGAGCCTTAGAAATGGCTTTGTAGCCCTTTCCAGACTGATAGGCATCAACAACTTTTTTCCGGAGGTCTTCAGGAATTTCTTTTGTTCGTGGCATGATGTGCCTCTAGAACCTGTGTGCTGACAACTTCGCTCTGATGGTAAGGGCCAAAGTTAGTCATATTTATATTGGGGCCAAATCAGGCCTGGTTGTTAACCAAAGTACTCAAACAGCTGACCCTAATTATTCCTTTAATTGTGTTGAGTTAACTAGGGGGGGCAATAACTTTTTCACACCTGAAGATTGCATGTTTGATTACCTTGCACACCAAACAAATGAAAGAAGCACCAAACTTTGGTGTCATTTTTTTCTCTCTGACTCCCTCTGTATACTACTACAACCCACAAAAAAATTGGACCAAATACAATGTGAAAAATGTGCAAAAATGCAGAAAATCAGACGGGGCAAATACTTTCACGGCACTGTATTTGTTTTTGCAATATTTCCCTTACTTTAAACTCTTGTATCTAATCCAATCAATGTCCGAAGCAGACAAGATCAATTTCTGAAACCATCTGCGCAACAGTCTCAACTGAAAACTTTTCTTCTCTTGCGTGCAGACATCTTTGTTTTGGTGTACTTCAAACATAGCTTCAAAAGTTAAAATGTGAACATTCGTCATTTCCACTTCCAGGTCATAAGTGACTCCCTTATGTATGCAGAAGAGGATTTTGAGTATGTTGATGCGATAATGATTATCGCAGCACCTGGAAAAAGACACGGCGCTGGCAGGCATTCTAGTAATTTACAGGACGGGCATTCTGGGGTTTCAAGGTTTAAGTTTGCATTTATTCTCTGGCTGTTTTTATAAGGTCACCAAAATGCAGTTGTAATTTTATAAACTGAACTGTAATATTGTATTTTAGTGGTTGCCTTCTGGAAGTCAGAAATTAAAAGTAATCTTTTGTAGGGCTGCAGCAAAGTGTACATTTTGACTTTCAAAGGTTCAGAACACATTACCGAAGTAAGGTTCAAACCTTCAATGGTACTCATTTGCATAATTTACTGGTGACATCACCATAGCTACTTTGGTTTATATTTGATTGAAAATCCTATTTTATAGGTAATCTATATAAATGGAATAAAACATTCACATGTAGTTTAAAAATACATTATATAACAGTAATCATGTTTTTATAATTTAAATAAAAATACATGTTTATTTACACGTATTTGAAGGTGTTTGCGATACATACATAGAGGTCCTGCTAGCTTTTCTTTTCATGCGTTCCTGAAACGCGCATCACCCAAATTTTGCGTCCCTTCCATCAAATATACATTTTAACACAAAGGCTAATAAACTCCAGGGATATACAGTACATTTTGGTACATTTTTATGAACATTTAAACTATATGGCATATAGTATTTTAAAAAATCTCTGTCTGTGTATAGATATACATATAAACACAGACACACTTTTTTCTTTGTTATATATACTAACAGTAGACCGTTTGCATGACAACGAGACTGGATTCTAAGCACTGTTTGTTGCCTTCATCTATTTGGGTTTTAATATTTTTCTGCATTCCAATAACAGCAACAGCATGCCGTGACTTAAGTGAAGATTCTTGAAAAAATGTACATCCATGCATGTGGGTGTTTATTTTTTGCCCAGCAGCTCTTTCACACACAGTCCATCTTGCCGCTTCGATAAACAAGCGACGGATCTCCTATTCAAAATTATAAGAACGGATTTTTCATTTGCGATTTTGTGCATTACTACTGCTTGCAGCTGCTTCGGTCACTGCTCATAGTCAGAAGCAGATGGCTGAGATGCAGATGAGCAATCTTCTTCATGAGAATCCCCTGATGATGCTGACTGCTTAGCAAAAAAACTTCCGATTGACAACTGACTTGCTGTCAGTATGCACTCTGCACTAGGTATTCATTTTTATGCTTAAAAAAAAATCTGTAAGGGTATCGCTGTTAAACTAGTGCAGAAAATAACAAAAGCACCACATTAAATTAGGTGAGTGCAAAAATGCCAGTTAAAAGTAGCATTAGTGTGTGAACGCATTACGCCCGACTAAACATGAAACGGTACTTCAGTGTGGACGCTAAAGTTTTGAGCTGAATTAATTAAAACGTTTTTGAGTACGGTTCTCGAGATCGGTTATGTAATGTGAACAAAAGTAAATATTCCTAATATTGCTGGCAAAGCCAAATATGAGGCTTATTGCTGCCAACTACACGACTGGAGTGTACCTTAATCAATGCTATTGTATTGCAGAACAATTTTTTTTAAACAAGCAAGTATTTTACGGTCATTGCTGCAGTGTAATAGATTACCACGAATATGCATGTCTGCGTCCCTTATCATTCTGTGCGTCCCGTGAACGCAAAACAAAGTATTTTTCCGTCCAATGGATTTATTTTGCGTCTAGGACTCAAAATTTTGTGTTAACGCGACCTTTGCATACAGTAAGCTTGCGCTGCACAACTGCAGTGGACTTAGGCAAAACAAAGCTTTATTTAACAGTCACCGTTCCAAACAGGTTATCAGTCACATTTTACTACTACTAAAAATATTAATACTAATAATAATAATGTGAACTTATGCTTGTCAAGTGACCCCAGAGCTTGGTTATACCTCCATGATACTAGTCGCTTGCACAGTTTGCATTCAACTGTTTTTTTGGTCGTCTTGGCATTTAACAAAAAAATTCCAAACAGCAGAGGGGTTTTGAGACATTTTTTTCAATAGAGCTTACGCTATACAACGCTTTGCTGTAGAGATGGAGAATGAAGAAATTAAAGTTTGCTTCTGGACAACACAAGCTGGAGGGGGGAGGGACGGACGGTGCTCAGTTTTCGAAATTAAAATTATAAGTGTTATCGTATATTTTGTATGTTTCAGACATATTCTACCGTAGCACGTCTTTTGCACTGTCTTGTATACTAGATATTCAGTACATATTTTACTGACACACTACAACCGTACCGCCCCAGTGCTTTGGATACTACTCTGCTCCATACACTGCAGCGACACCATATAGATTTGCTACGTATAACGATTTGGTAGCGAATTTTAATATACAACAGTTTACGTAATATGCATTATACAAATCAAAAGATCGAATTTTGCATGTTAGTGACATTTAATGTGCGATTTATTGTATTCATATATTGTCAAACAGTTTCTGTGGCATATGACGAACCTTCGAAGGTTTAAAACAGTGGTTCAACTCTGGCCCTCGAGGTCTATTCCAGTCCAGCTTTTTACTCCAAGCAGTTTCTAATGTAGTTAATTGAAACTGTTAAGAGGCAATTAACTAATTTAGGACCTGGTTGGAATAAAGACCAGGACTGGAATTGAACTCGAGGGCCAAAGTTGAGTAGTGAACGAACCTTCAAACACAGCCCTAATCTTTTGTATGTCGCCATATCTCTTTCTGCTAGCTGGAATACATGTGTTACCTTATCCACATATTTTTCTTGTAATATCTTTTGCAAAGAACTGCTAATTTATTAACATGTAAAGTATTTCCTCTTTTTATTCTGAGTTGCTTAATTACTTAATTCGGTCATAAAACTCTGAAGTGTGATTCCATCATATCTCATCTAGATGTCATTGACATGGGACACCATTTCAATTGCCAATTTATTAATGCTAGTTTTCATATGGGTCACTCCTTGTCAAATCACCCAAAAACTCAGTACATAGTTAGATAATGCAAAGTTATGAAAACATATAAAGTTTTAGCTCTTAAGTCCAAATACTTGCAGAGATATGGCAGGTCATAACTTGGGGGTTCATCCCATTTTCACCTCCCAAAGGTTGTGAAAAATTGCACACATTGCAGTTAAAAGCTAATAAACTTTACAATATTTGATAGGGCTACAAAACTTGCCGTTGTAATAAATGTTTAGCCATAGATTCCAAAACCCACATAAAAACTCTCAAAGATATATTTCATGGCTAAATTGAGCTCCAATGGTCATCAAGGATTATTCTTTCCCAGTAGTGAATGAAGATGTGGCATAGATGGTATCAAGATGGGATTTGCACACAAAGGAGTCCTAATAGGGGTCTGACTTTGTCCAGAATTTCATTTTGGGATCTTTCTCTATTACTGAGATATTAAGGATTATCAAAAAAAAAAAAAAAAATCAATTTCTTGATAAAGATGCTTGGAAATGTAAATAATTCTTATAACAGATGTTGTCTGACTTTTGTTGTGTTTCAAATATTCCCTATGATGTGGGGTTTCTTGACTTGTATAGGCGGCAACAGGGTTAAGAAAAGCTGCACATTTTCCACGTGCATTTTCCAGTGCTTTCCAGTGATTTCCCAATGTTTTGCTATATGAACTCTACTGGGTCACAGAGTTAAACAGTGCTGGGTCCCACTCTTATGACTCTTGAGCCAAAGGTTTTAAAATCCATTTGCCTACTCCTTGACTTCACTATAATGTTCGCTTGAGTTCAATTATTGTGCAGTTGAAGGTAGAACAGCTTGTCTTGGCTCAAGAGTCATAGGAGTGGAATCAACTTTTTTTTTTTTTTGCTTTGATAATCCTTAATGTCTCAGGAATAGCGAACAAGGATGCTACACTGACATATGATCCAAACATAATGCTCTGTTTGTTTATTTTTTTATTTGCCTCCCATAGCAAAGTTTGCATTTCAGTCGGGCCATCTGCCTTGCATCCAGCATCAGACTAGTAGGCTCCCTATGATTTATATTATACATTAGCTCCATTCTGGAAAGACAGGTCAGCCAAATTGAAGGGCACTGAACCAGCAAGACCTTTAATCCCTTAAGCCATCCACATGTTGACCGTGGCACAGAGGAGGTGGTGTTGAGATGTTCTTTAATTCTGAAAGCCAGGCACATTGAGACCCCCGGCTGTAACCACTGGAGCCGCTCGCAAAATTAGCAGGAACTATTTAGTAACTGTGGCCTTGGGCTTACGTGACACGTTGGGCCATATTCATAAAACTGCAACTTGCTCCTTTATTATTTAAAAAACATTTTAAAGAGTGAAACTAGATAAGCTCTAAAACAAAATAATAATCACACCTTATTTTTGTAACAAAATTGACCTGTTCAGTTTTAACTCTCAGCGCTGTAGATCATTTAGATTTAGGAAAGATAACTCCATTCAAAGCTGTAGACTGTTATTGTGGTCTAGGAAATGCTATGCATCTCAAAACAGCAGACCAGTAAATCGATTAGGGTCCACATTTTTTGAATGT
Source organism: Acipenser oxyrinchus oxyrinchus (assembly GCA_030684275.1). NCBI lineage: Eukaryota > Metazoa > Chordata > Actinopteri > Acipenseriformes > Acipenseridae > Acipenser > Acipenser oxyrinchus. The sequence goes on along the minus strand of CM060249.1, from coordinate 16,242,819 downwards.
GCTCGTCATGTCCGTATGTCTGTCTGTCCATCTGCCCACCCCCCTGTCCATCCATAGACCTGTCGCACTCTACATGGTGAATATGGTAACTGCCTTAATTTTCACCAGACTTTTGTCATGCTCTCCTAGCCTCGCATGGAAGTTTCGGATTGCATTTAATGATTCAGTAAACTCTTTATTTTATACAAACATTTGAAAACTTTCATGTACTGTGTGACTATGGGGAACCTCTGTATGTACTGGTCTCTTTTTCACTACAAGACACTGCTTGTTTCCAACACTGAAACATTACATCTTTGATAACTTAGTTAAGTTACTTAGTACTGAAATATTTAAGGCCCATTATACTGTAACAATACCTAATCCGTTCTTGAGTTTAATATACTGAACTTGTTATGGGGTGCCACAAAAAAAATTGAATGTTTATTTAGTAAATCTAAATCTAAAACCTGCTTCTGTTTTTGAATAATTTAAAATAGGCCCTGTGTGTTGTGTGTTTTTTTTTAAATCCTACTTTTTAAAGAAAAGACTCTCAACCCAAGCTAGACATCATAAACCCTATTTTTGTTCAATTTAAAAGTTTACATGCTGTCTTTCATCAATCACTCATAACGACTTATTTTCGAGTTTTGTGAGTTACAGTCAAAACTTATGTTCACAACTGGTAGCAAGGGAAATCAAGCTGCTTGAGTCACACGCGATAACTAGTTTCTGGATAAGTTCTTTGAAGTTGCAGACAGGAAATCTATTATTTTAGAAATGCCTATTTAGTTTGCTAATGTAATATTGCTTTTTAATACATTTTTTAAATCAATTCTGATATACGAGTGAGGGGAAAGTTATTATCCACATGAGGATTTGTACCTGCTGTATATGTTGGCAAGGTACAGTATTTAACTAAAGTGTGTTGGGGAGGTCCAAATGACCTGTTTTATACTAATGCTAATGTAGTGTCCTAAAACTAAAGGGAAGTAAAGTCATGGCTTGGGTATTTGTAACAAAAATATGGAAAAGTTTCGTGTAAAAGTATGATTACCATTGTATGGAATCTTCTGGGAGATTATCTGCTTAAACACTGAAGAACTTTCCAAACTGAATATTTTAAATGATTGCCAAACATAGGGGGGAAAAAAAACCCTCATGGTTTCCTCATCCCTTTAGCTACACTTTGTGGGATTAGATTCTAATTCTTTTCTGGGTGGCAATTAGAGAAAAACAAAAAGTGGAATCCAAGGAGACTCCCCAAAGGAATTTGCTAACTGAACTGTGCTTAAACATTTGAAAACTAGAAAGTATGTAATGGGAACACAAAAGAAAAACTGGTCAAAATCTTTCCTCAGACATGAACAGGTCAGTGAAGCGCAGTGCACTTTTGCATGTGGGTATGGGGTTTGGTGCTCCAGAATACCGATGAGTTTTGGATGGTGCTGATACTAGAATAGGACTGTCCAACAGATGGCTCGTGATCCATATATGGCTCATTGAACTCCACAATATATGGATATTCTGATTTAGAGGTGAAGGCAAGAAAATCTATTGTTTTTTTTGGTAGAAGCAAAAACACTTAAGCAGCTTGGTACAGCCTTTTTATTTTTGTTGCTGATTCTAAATAAATACATGTCTCTTTTAAGAACTCCCTGGTCATTGGTATGGCTGTTTTTGACAAAAATGAAACAGCTCTGTTCTGCTCTACAGTAGGGGGAAGGTTACTTGTGAAGTATTGCAGTTACACAGGGCCATATTCCAAAACAAAACACTTGTGTCCATAGTCACATAAGTGTGGTAAATTGTAATGTTTTTTATTTTTTATTTTGAGAAAGCAGCACACTTTGGGGTTGATTTGATCGACTTGTAGCCCACCATTATTATTCCCTTTTTTGAGCTCCAGGGAATCCAGGAAACACTTATTTTTATGGGTAGTCCCAGGAGAACCGCTTGTAGGTGGTTGATGTAGTCCGGGGTGACTTCCCCAGTGCAGTAAAATGCTCAAAGATATGCAATTTGAGGTTTTTCCTGGAAGGCTATAGGTTGATCAAATCAGCTCCCTCTTAGTGAGTACGAACACCCAAGTTTTGTTTCTAATTGTGGATCTCTGCATTTTTGATTGTCATTAAAAGGGGTTTGGGCCTGTTTAGGTAAGGAAAATAGATCTAGATGTGGTGTTTGATGCAATAAAATTAAAGTTTGATTTCTGTAGATGTGTCTTTATACAATTTATAAATAGCTTTGTTTAGCATGGACTTAGAGCTCCTTTTGGTAGAACTTGTGAGATCATTATTATTTTATTAGCAAACCAGTTAGGGGGGGACTCATTCAACACAAAACATGATTGAAGTTTGACATTCTGTTTACCATAAATCTAAAAAAAACCATAAAAAAAACATTGACCTGTTTATTGAATCATTGATGGCTCTGTTCTTTTGCACTGTAGCAAGATTTTAGTAAAGCTAGCTCTTGAATCAATACACTTTTTAATTTTTTCTAGTTCTAACTCCAATGTTACTAGTAATTTATTGTTTAATTTGATCCTATGTGTATGTGACTGTGTTGCATACAAACATTGTTAATGTTGTTATTATTATTTCTGAAGTGTAAAAATAAATAATTATTATTCATGTGAGTTTAGAATATATTGGTGACATTTTGCTAAACCTCTTTTTATTTTTTAGTCATTTAGCAGGCTGTGTTGTAGTTTATAAAACCTAGCAGTTTGAGTGGTGCATTGGGGACTGTAAAAACACTGTGAAACTTACACATCTACCATTGTTTGGACTTTTAGATTAATGAATCTCTTCCACAATACTTATGGTCGATGCATTTCTGGTTTAAACATTGAAAACAATTTCTGGTCTTTGAAATTATACGCTTGATAATTCGAAAAGAACTCATAAATACAGGTCTGCAGATTTTATAGTTTCTGGCACTACAAGCGTGGTATTTGTGTTTGACCCTGCTGGGCCAATTCTAAACAGACTGAAGTGTGGACTGTAAAAATCCAACAGCGGGTGTACTATTATGACATTTATTATATATAGGCAACTGACTTTACCCAAGTTTTGATTTAGACATTCCCAACATTGTTTTTTTTGTAGTCATGGTGTCCTGTACCAGTGTATTTGTGGCTTGTTTGTGCTTTCGTCTACACATTCTTAAAATCCATGTTATGTACGTGGTTTGTTGTGCCCTTAAATTATAAACCCCAAATATATGTGTATATGTTTAGGAAGTTACACAAAGTGGAGGCCGGTGTACATACGTACTATATGTCACACTGTACAACTGTCTAAGGAATTTTTTTTAGCTCAAGTTATTAAGTGTAACAGAATCTGGGGCTATATGGGGGCATCTGGCTGTATTTCAAACAAACATTTTTCATGTGTGTATATATGCAGTAGTAACTTGTATTTGCACAGCTCAACCAAGCTAAGCAAAGCAAGCAGTCTTCCAGTATGGACCATTCTCTGAAAAAGTATAGCTCCAACTTACACAAGAGGAAACAAAAAAAACACTAAAATGGGAAATCGCTGGCCTTAAAGTACACTAATGAAAAGTTTATTTTATTTTAGTCTTGCCATTCCCTGTATTTCATGTGCAACAGAAGGCTAGATAATCCACATGACAAAATATAAATGGTGTTTCTTGAGTCATCAGATTGCCATAGATAAAGCATTTCTCTTGAGATTGTGCTTCACTTTCCAAACTATTCTCTGGCTCTTTTCTGACTCGCAGGCCTCCCAAGTCTTGGCTTTGTCTGGACTGTTCCAGTACTTTTTACATTTATGAACTATACATTCCACCAGAGTGTTTATACTAATTTATGTGCTTGTGACAGGGTAGCGTCACGGCCCAGGCTGTTACCGGCAGGAAAGAGCCCCAGAAACAGAAGCTGCAGTTCAAGAGTTACAGCGCACATTTATTAAATAAACACAGAAGCAAACAAACTGACACAAGGGCTAAAATAAAGATTCAAACAAAATACTATATCCAAATACTGCTGTCAGGCTGGGCATGGGCATTCGCTTTCACTGAACAGTTACAAACAAAACCGTTAACACACAGGTTACACTCGCCTAACTCCCTCTCCCAGACAAAGGATTTCTCCTCCTTTAAATGCATGTGGCCACTCCAATTAGCACTCAGTTACCATATTGGGGAATGGCCACACCTGTGATTGCTGGCAAGGGCAGATTTAACCCCATCCCTGCCAACCTTGCATTAACACACACACATACCATTTACAGAAGCAGGGCTTCTGCCCTGCTGCAGTGCTCTTTCTAGATATGAGCAACCACTAACTTCCAGGCATGCATAAGTGCATGAACACTTAAGCAGTGTTGCTGAATGTAGCTTTGGGTGTTTTTAACCTGTCACTTGAGGTGAACTAATCTCGTTCCTCTAGTTGACCACACTTGTCAAAGTGTCAAAGCCATTTCACGATTTCAATCTAGATGCCGACGTGCTGTATTGTGCATTGTTGTTGTTATTTGTTTTTAAATCTGTTTGCCTTTTTGTCTTTTGGAGATAGACAACGCCAACTGTTATTCCACACATTTAATCTTATGCAGCAATATTAAGAAGAAAAGATTTATGGATCGCACTTGCTTGTTTTTCAGCTTACAGAAGATGAGATAGCAACCATTCTGAAGTCAACACTTAAAGGACTAGAGTATCTTCATTTTATGAGGAAAATTCACAGAGACATCAAAGCTGGAAATATTCTTCTGAATACAGAGGGACATGCAAAACTAGCTGACTTTGGTGTTGCTGGGCAGCTAACAGTAAGTGCTATTTTCATGTTTGTTTATTTCTAATCGCCTCTATTCACCCGTCAGACTAGAGATACCAAAGTGGCGACTGAACTTTAAAGGCAGGAGCCCAGCCCGGGAAGACACCCGACTGCACTCGTCGGGTGTCCCAGCCCGGGAAGCCTCTGACTGCACTCGTCCGGGTGTCCCAGCCGGAAGCCTCTGACTGCACTCGTCGGGTGTCCCAGCCCGGGAAGCCTCTGACTGCACTCGTCGGATGTCCCAGCCCGGGAAGCCTCTGACTGCACTCGTCGGGTGTCCCAGCCTGGGAAGCCTCTGACTGCACTCGTCGGGTGTCCCAGCCCGGGAAGCCTCTGACTGCACTCGTCGGGTGTCCCAGCCCGGGAAGCCTCTGACTGCACTCGTCGGGGTCCCAGCCCGGGAAGCCTCTGACTGCACGTCGTCGGGTGTCCCAGCCTGGGAAGCCTCTGACTGCACTCGTCGGGTGTCCCAGCCCGGGAAGCCTCTGACTGCACTCGTCGAGTGTCTGATCAGTAGGGGTTGCCAAGGCATTATGATGTGAACTATCTCCTGTCGGTTTTCCACCCTGACCCGGGCGAGGGTAAAGATTAATGCAACACCCCCAAGATTCAAACCACGTTGGCATCATTCACCCTGCGCTTCAAACAGTGGTGTTTTTACCTTGTGAGCCACTAGGTCTTGGACTTTGAATGTGACTTTTTCTCATTGTTTGCAGGACACAATGGCTAAACGTAATACTGTCATTGGCACCCCATTCTGGATGGCACCAGAAGTTATTCAAGAAATTGGTTATAACTGTGTGGCCGACATCTGGTCATTAGGCATTACTTCAATAGAAATGGCTGAAGGCAAGCCACCGTATGCTGATATTCATCCAATGAGGGTACGTAACAGATTTAATTTTGTGTATTAACCCTTTCTGTCTTGTTTTTTTCCCCAGGGCTTGAATGAAGCATACTACCTTTTTATAAACATTTACATTTTAATCCTTATATCTGATTAACTTTTATAATCTTTCAAAATGTTTTTGCTGCACTTGGAGAAACTGTATGTGAAAATAGGCAGAGAAGAAGCAACTGTGGCATGTCTATATTCGTTGTTTTTATTTCTCATCGTACACACACAAAGCAATCCTACATGTATTCAGAAAAGTCCCCCAATGTTAAATACCATAGTTGATGAATTTAATAGCAACATTTTTATATGTTTAAAGTTGAGTGTTTTTTATTGCTTTTAGCTAGTTTTGAACATAAGCCATCTCTATTGAACTATTATATGGACAGGTCAGGCGGTCAGGACACTAAGCTCAGCACTTTTATATATTTAAAATATTCATACAAGCTAGATGGGCTTATGAAACGCAACATCCCATTGACTGGTCACCCCCGGGATCAACGGTAATGCTGTGCCACAGTAAACTGATAACAGATGACCATATCTACTTTGCTGGCTGCTTTGCTATTTAAATTTAAAAGCTGGGTTAAACATAGTAATAGTCATCAACTTCTAGTTTTAATGTGCAAGCTGACAAGCCTATCTATATTCTTGTGAAGGATTTTTTTTTACAGAATTAAGACATATGGCTGGGTATTAATAAAATAATACACAAGATGTGAAAATGTTTTTGCTGGCAGGGAGCATATGCTGAAATCAAAGAGGAAGACAAATAGCTTGTATAAATTTGCACTGACATGTTAAATACCTCTGTGAGTTCTTGCTGTAATGACTGGGGATTAATTATATAAAATGAGGGATTGCAGTAGTACTTTGGGAAGTCCAATTAATTGTATTCAATGCACTTGCTTTCTTTTGGGTTTGTTTTTTTACTGTTTTAAGCAGGTCATTTTACGTTTTCGAAATAATAAAGGCCGACTAAAGCATGGGACATCTGGGATTCATTAAAAGGACATAACTAGATGAAGGATAATAAGGTTAAGTGTGCTCATCATCAAGAGACAAAATATAATTTGAGTTTATCATACAACTACAATATATCTAGCATTACAATAATTGGCTTGTCATTTTTTTTTTTCATTCTTGTTTAATAAACCATCAAACATTTGATGCATTAGACCAAAACGTGATCTCAGCAGTGTACGTCACAGAATACATGTGTTGGTGTAAATAGTTTTTTGTTTTTAATGTGTCAAATTATAGGAATTAATATCAGTCACTTCTCCTAATCTGTATTCATACGTTCTTACAGTGGTTTACAACAAATACACAGATTTCGACTTCCTCAGTGTTACTTGAGCTGACTACACAGGCTTCCTGGACACATGTGAATGCTTTCCTATTTTGTTTTAGTTATGATATACAATTGATACAAGTAGTCATGAAAGCCAGAGTAAATGTAGTTGTTTTTTCTGGACACAGAGCTAACTTTGCAGTATTTATTTAATACTAAATTCTGTCACTTGCGTATGCACGTTGGAATAATCTGGTACGCCATTTTGCTGTAGGCCTGTTGGCATGTCCACAAAGGCAATGCACTGCCAGTAGGTTGTTTCCTAGTCAGCTACACTTACACTTTATTATAAGTATAACATTACTTTCCTTACAAGTATTTAGGAAGGCAGGAAATAGCAGATTCAATGCAAACAAGATTAGCTTCCCCTTTGCCACCACATAGCCAGCTGTTCTTCCAGGTTTATCAGGAATTTCATTGATGGTGAGGACAATTGAAAACAGATAACATTTCTTGTGCTGTTTACCAGAACATGGCTTATGCCACCTGTTTTTTTTGGGGGTTTTTTTTGGTGATGGCATTTCAGATATTTGGTTGTGGCTGCATGGTGAGTCTGCAGTGTGTGAAAAAAGTGGGCGGCTAACGGCACACGCTTCGGAGGACAGCATGTGTTCGTCTTCGCCCCTCCCGAGTAAAGCGCAGGGTTGGTAGCGGTGAGCTGAGCTAAACAAAAATAATTGGACACTACTAAATTGGGGAGAAAATAACAAAAAACTAACTGGCGACTACTAAAAAAAAAAAAAAAAAGTTGGTGGAAGATGTTCAGTGCTTGGTTGACTGGTGGGTTTTTAACTGTGGTGTTAACAAATGTGACATAAGAACATAAGAAAGTTTACAAACGAGAGGAAGCCATTCAGCCCATCTTGCTCGTTTGGTTGTTAGTAGCTTATTGATCCCAGAATCTCATCATGCAGCTTCTTGAAGGATCCCAGGGTGTCAGCTTCAACAACATTTCTGGGGAGTTGGTTCTAGACCCTCACAATTCTCTGTGTAAAAAAGTGCCTCCTATTTTCTGTTCTGAATGCCCCTTTATCTAATCTCCATTTGTGACCCCTGGTCCTTGTTTTTTTTTTTTCCAGGTCAAAAAAGTCCCCTGGGTCAACATTGTCTATACCTTTTAGGATTTTGAATGTTTGAATCAGATCGCCTCATAGTCTTTATGTTCAAGACTGAATAGATTCAATTCTTTTAGCCTGTCTGCATATGACATGCCTTTTAAACCCGGGATAATTCTGGTTGCTCTTCTTTGCACTCTTTCTAGAGCAGCAATATCCTTTTTGTAACGAGGTGACCAGAACTGACCACAATATTCTAGGTGAGGTCTTACTAATGCATTGTAAAGTTTTAACATTACTTCCCTTGATTTAAATTCAACACTTCTCACAATTCACAATATATCCGAGCATCTTGTTGGCCTTTTTTATAGCTTCCCCACATTGTCTAGATGAAGACATTTCTGAGTCAACATAAACTCCTAGGTCTTTTTCATAGTTCCCTTCTTCAATTTCAGTATCTCCCATATGATATTTATAATGCACATTTTTATTGCCTGCATGCAATACTTTACACTTTACTCTATTAAATGTTATTTGCCATGTGTCTGCCCAGTTCTGAATGCTGTCCAGATCATTTTGAATGACCTTTGCTGCTGCAACAGTGTTTGCCACTCCTCCTATTTTTGTGTCGTCTGCAAATTTAACAAGTTTGCTTACTATACCAGAATCTAAATCATTAATGTAGATTACTTTCCCGTTGGAACCTATTAGCAAAAACTACTGTACACATAATTTTACTGAGAGTGTATGTCTCTCACTCAATGTCGGTGACAAAGCATTCTCAATGTTTGAACCACAACCGCTTTTATGTAAACAGATTAACAGATTAAGTGCTAATATCAGGTTTTCATCTTTTTTTGAAATTTAGATTTAATGACTTCTAATGTTCTTATTCATAAGTGTTCGGTGTTTACCTCTAATCAAGGTGAGAGTGTACTTTCTCTTGCACTCTTTCTATGACAGACCCGACTTGCTTTGCTCACAGGCCTGACACAGCTAATAGTGTGTGAAATACACTTTCAACTTGATCAGAAGTACTCCCTGAATACATACAGTTCATTGACATTTAGAAGCTGCACAGAAATATATATGTATTTAAACTAAAACAAAAACCTAAAATAAGTGTTTTCATTGTACACTGGAATGAAGTACATGTGTACATTTATACATTTTGTCTTGATATAGTTTAAATGTATTGGCGGTAGCTACCTGGCTTAATTTATGACTTTCACGTGTACTCACATATACTGACGTATTCTGTTGTTGCTAATACTGAATTGTATCATGCATTCACCAAAAATGTCCTGTTTTATTCTCATGCCAACTACAGGAGGAAAAATCTTGAATGTTTGTTTTTTTTGTTTTTAACAGTGAAATACAGTAAGCACTGATATGGTTGATTTGAAGGTGGGTGCATTTTACAGATACTGCTTAATATATGTCCCTGAAACCTGTAGTGTGGCTGAAAAACCAAATTTCAATGCCTAGTGTCAGTAGAGGTTAAGGGATCCGTGCAGAAGAGGGGCAATGAGGACAAAGATTGAAGTAACATTAAATCTTCTTTGAAATTGCTTTTTATTGATTTTTTAAATTTTGTTTCAATTTTCACTTAAATATTGCTGCTGATTTGTGAACTCATGAAGAGTTTTAAAAATGTCCGGCAGCTTGATTTTATCTTCTTCTGGGTAATTATAGACTGAAAAACTGCCTACAATAAATGGATTACAGATTGTTGAATATTTTCTTATTAGCTGAACAATCTTATTCAGAAAGAAACATACCAAATGTGTTGCTCTTCAGAATATATTCCACCTGCCAAAATACACAGGCTTCGTTTTCTTAACCTTGAGCAGTGATCTGTGCAGTGTGTAAATAGCCCGAAAGGGAACTTTCTAAGCAGATTCCCTGCAACTTGGTTACTAAACAATGACATTGACTTGTGCTGCAGGGAAAAGTTATTTGGGGAATACAAAATTAATAAGAAAGAAAGGAGATTCTTATTTAGGTTCTTGTGTTTCACAATGCAAACTTTTATTTTTGGGGGATCTGCACAACAAAAAATATTTAATTTAGGAGGGCCTCCCAAAAGTTTGTTTCCTAAAAATGGACTCATTTGAAATGCATATTGCAAAAAAACTCTGTAGACACCTACTGTATTTATGTTTAAACCTGCCCTATTGCCCTCAATTTTATTTACATTCAACACACACTGTGAAACAAAAAACCTTTAAAAGTTGGCAGTAGCAGAGATCCTTCTTGTGTTATGGATCTATTAAAACATTGGTACTGGGTTTGCAAGCAGGGTTTGTAAGTGCATCAGAGGCTTTGTTTATCGCCTGATTTCTGCTGTTTTGAGTCTTTTTCAACCTATTAGGAAAGCATAGTGTTTCAGCTTTGTCTGAGTCATTGACTTCTGTGAAAATTGACATGTAAGGGTTGCACAGGTTCCGTGTTGTAGTGATAAAAAGTGGGTAAACTAACCTTTATGGTAGGCACTAAGCGTGTGCACAGATGCCTTTACAGTAGATTACATGCATTTATGTTGTGGTTGTGCAGAATTTTGGGTTAAAAGTTAATCAGAAGAGATTCTGCCCATCATTAAATGCACAGAGTTGCAAAATGAATTTGAATATGCCTTGGCTTTAACCCTTGGTATAGCCATGATTTGCTTATCACAACAGAGTAGGCATGAGTAAATGCTTTATTCTTTAAATGAGAAGTGGGTAAACTCAGTTAATCCGCATTTACCCTCGACTACACTACTGCACATGCCTGTACTTAACTGAATTTCAAGCCCTAAGCCCTCCAGTACTCATTTTATAGTCCCAAGAATAAACAAACTAAAATAAGTCGTTTCCAGATCTTAATTATACTGGTCTGCGTGTTGTCTACCTACAGTAAATGATACAGGGTGAAGGAAGACAGAAGTTGAGATTTTCCGCACAGTTCATGCAACCACAAGCTAATGACCCAACGTCAGGCTTTGATGAGCCGTAACTGGAAAAGTACTGCTGCTTGGTTTTCAGCAAAGGTTCAGAACTGGGTAAGTAGTGTTTGGGAGATACCAAGAGTAAAAGGACAAACTGTAAGCAAAGACTGGAAGAGATCCCGTTACCTTGATTAGTGGAAGTCTTTCTGATTTAATTCACTTCCAGCCTGCTTGCATGTGGTTAGTTGGTTGACAGTTCTCAAACCAGATCTGTTTGTATAGTTCCTAATTGCAGCAGAGAAGAGATGTCCGGTATTCCTCCATCAGCTTGCATCCCTTTACAGTCTCTTACTTGATTACTTTACTGGTCTATCAGGGCAGAATGTGGTCCTGTGTCAAAATCACTAGTAGAACAATTTATTTATTTATTTATTTATTTATTTATTTATTTTTTGGAAAGGTAAAAACACCAATAGCCAGCAACTTAAGACCCCTGTATGACATATTTGGGATGCATTTTTTTCTTTCTAAAAAAAAATAGATGTATATATATATATATGTATAAAAATAGATGTATATATCTGATTACTTTACTGGTCTACTGTGTGAAAAAGTAATCGCCCCCTTAGACTCAATAACTGGTTACGCCACCGTTAGCAGCAATAACTGCAACCAAACGCTTCCTGTAGTTATTGATTAGCCTCCACAGCGCCGTGGAGGAATTTTGGCCCACTCCTCCATGCAGAACTGCTTCAACTCGGTGACATTTGTCGGTTTTCAAGCATGAACTGCTCGTTTCAGGTCCTGCCACAACCTCTCAATGGGGTTTAGGTCTGGACTTTGACTAGGCCATTCCAAAACTTTAAATTTCTTGTTCTTCAACCATTCTGATGTAGACTTGCTTGTGTGTTTCGGATCATTGTCTTGCTGCATGACCCAGCTGCTTCAGCTTCAGCTCACAGACGGATGGCCTGACATTCTCCTGTAGAATTCTTTGATACAGAGCAGAATTCATGGTTCCTTCAATGATGGCAAGGCGTCCAGGTCCTGATGCAGCACAGCATCCCCAAAACATGACACTACCACCACCATGCTTGACCGTTGGTATGAGGTTCTTACTGTGGAATGCAGTGTTTGGTTTTCGCCAGACATAACGGGGCCCATGTCGGCCAAAAAGTTCCACTTTTGACTCATCTGTCCATAAAACATTGTTCCAGAACTCTTGAGGATCATCCAGGTGCTTTTTGGCAAACTTGAGACTAGCATTCATGTTCTTCTTAGTGAGCAATGGTTTCCTCCTTGCTACTCTGCCATGAATCCCATTTTTGCCCAGTGTCTTTCTGATGGTGGAGTCATGAACACTGACCTTAGCTGAGGCGAGAGAGGCCTGCAGATCCCGGGATGTTGTTCTAGGGTTCTTTGTGAGTTGCTGGTCGATTTTACGCCTTGCTCCTGGAGAGATTTTGGCAGGACGGCCATTCCTGGAAAGATTCACTACTGTCCCAAACTTTCTCCATTTGTACAATATGGCTCTGACTGTGGTTCGGTGGAGCCCCAGAGCCTTAGAAATGGCTTTGTAACTGTCACAAAGACGGCAGCAGTAATAAGCCAGGAAATAAATAACAGAGATGGGGTTTTGGTGAAGCTGAGCGCGTGATCGCGCTCAGCATTTAATTATTAAACAGAACAGAAAATAAAAGGTTTGAACACAAAACACAGGACACGGCACTTACGCCAAAATAAACAGACAAACAAAACAAACTAACACTTAACAAACGGTGCACGGAGACAAACAAACACGGTGAGTTTCTACAGTTATTATTATTCTTTTTACTACATTTTATTTTCTCTCCTTCTCCACACCCGTTCTCCACTCTCGAACACCCAACCCCGAGTGAGTGAAAACATGCAGCTTTTATGCAGTTGTACCGAGACTCGATTGCTAGTCAATCATTCAATTGGAATCTCGGTACAACTGCACGTGAATTAATAAAGTGTACTCCCGTGACCACACATTACATTTTAACCAGCACGTGAAGTGATTTGTGCCATCCTCGTGCCTAAATACAAATCTACATTTTTAAATACATGTGAAATACAGACCCGTTTATATCCCGTGTCCCAATGACTATACACCAACATTAACACACGCAACATACAACATATAACACACACATGCACACAGGGCGGGGCACATTGCCACATATACCCCCTTGTGCAGCACACATGGCCTCAACCTCCCCCTTAAAACCCAGCAGTCCAGGACAAAGTCTCGGGCTGGGAAGGGAGGCTTCAGTGGGCCCATGGCTGGCAATGTTGCCAGTAGCCAGGCTGCTACTGGCCATGCTGTCAGCAGAAGTGCGTGCACAGCTCCCAGACTGACTCCTTCAGCCGGGCAGTCCTGGCAGCGAAAGGCTGCTTGGGTGGTCTCCTGACCTCCCCCTTCTCCGCAGCGAAACTGCTGCTGGGGTTGGTGGTCTCCGGACCTCCTCCTCCTTCTTCAAAGCTGGCAGCTCCCCTTGCGGGGCTCCCGCCACAGTACTTCCGGCAGCGAAAGTGCTGCAGTGGGCGCAGGTCTCCTGACCTCCCCCACGATCTCCGGCAGCGAAACTGCTGCAGTGGGAGCAGGTCTCCTGACCTCCCCCACCTTCTTCGTGGCCGGCAGCTCCCCTTGGTGGGGTTCCGGCCACAGTACTTCCTGCTGCGATGTGGAGCGGCTGGCAGCCCAAGGCGATGCGGAGCGGCTGGCAACCCCAGGCGATGCGGAGCGGCTGGCAACCCCAGGCGATGCGGAGCGGCTGGCAACCCCAGGCGATGCGGAGCGACAGGCAACCCCAGGCGATGCCAGACAGGCATCCTTGGGCGAAGCATGGCAAGCATCCTTGGGCGAAGCGAGGCAGGCATCCTTGGGCGAAGCGAGGAAGGCATCCTTGGGTGAAGCGAGGCAGGGAGTCAGGACAAGCTGGGGTGCGGGTGTTGGCCCTCTTCTCGGCCTCTGCGGCCGGGCTGTTCTTCCTCGCGCTTCCCTCAGCAGCCTATGCAAGGGCTGCTGAGGACCGCCAGCATCTAGTCCTGGTCCTCCTGGTGAAGGGAGAGGCAGCTCCTGCTCCTCTCCCCCAGATGGTGATGGAGACAGAGACAGCTCCTGCTGCTCTGCTCCTGGCGGTGGAGGTGGGAGCAGCGAGTAGTCTCCTGGCGACGAAGGTGGGAGCAGCGAGTAGTCTCCTGGCGACGAAGGTGGGAGCAGCGTGTAGTCTCCTGGCGATGGAGGTGGGAGCAGCGTGTAGTCTCCTGGCGACGGAGGTGGGAGCAGCGTGTAGTCTCCCCCTTTTGCAGGGGACTGGTGCTGCTCTGCCTCTCTTGCAGGGGACTGGTGTAGCTCTGCCTCTCTTGCAGGGGACTGGTGCAGCTCTGTCTTTCTTGCAGGGGACTGGTGCGGCTCTGCCTCTGAAGGGAAAACCAGCAGGCATTCTTCCTCTGCTGGTGGAGATGGGGACAGCAGGCATTTTCCCTCTGCTGGTGGACATGGGGACAGCAGGCATTCTTCCTCTGCTGGTGGAGGTGGAACCAGCAGGCATTCTCCCTCTGCTGGCAGCTTGGGTCCCAGGGCTGTGGAAGCCCCGACTTCCCTCTCTTTGGGCTGTGAACGCACCGACTCCTCCTTTTTGGGCCGTGGACGCACCGACTCCTCCCGCTTGGGCTGTGGACGCTCAGGCTCCTCCCGCTTGGGCTGTGGACGCTCAGGCTCCTCCCGCTTGGGCTGTGGACGCTCAGGCTCCTCCCGCTTGGGCTGTGGACGCTCAGGCTCCTCCCGCTTGGGCTGTGGACGCTCAGGCTCCTCCCGCTTGGGCTGTGGAGGCTCAGGCTCCTCCCGCTTGGGCTGTGGAGGCTCAGGCTCCTCCCGCTGGGCTGTGGACGCTCAGGCTCCTCCCGCTTGGGCTGTGGGCGCTCAGGCTCCTCTCCCTCCGACTCGAGGCTGAAACCAGCAGGCATTCTTCCTCTGCTGGTGGAGATGGGAGCTGCATGTTGTCTCCCTTCAGCCCATTGAGGAGGCAGGTAGGTGTGGCTCCTCCCACTTGGAATGCAACCTGCTGGGACAGTCCCATATCGGCAGCCAAGTAGTTAATCACCACGGCTGCCGTGTTCACGAAGGGCACTGGGTGGAAATGTTGTTCCCAGCGCTCCCAACGTTCCCCATCTCTGGCCCACAGCAGGTCAACAACCAGTGGGAGGTCCTCCCCGCTCCACTCCGGGTCCGACACCCAGTCTAACATCTCGTCAGAGGACGGGAAAGGCTCTGTTTCTTCCCTCCTGGGCTCTGGAGACAAAACCAGCAGGCATTCTTCCTCTGCTGGTGGAGACTTGGGCGGTGGAGGCTCTGCCTTCCTCTTCCCCTTTCCCCTTCTCTGCCTCCTCCTGACTTTCCTCTCCTGGGCCTGTTCCTCCTCTCCCTCTTGGTAGGGGCAGCGCACCACCGGGTGCCCGAACTCCCCACAGGCAAAGCACCAGCCTTGGTCCTCTAGACCACCAAGGAGGACCTCCAGATCCTGGCAGCCATCTCTCCAGTTCCAGCCTTCCATTTTTTTTGTTTTTTTAAAATTGTTGTTGTTGTTGTTGTTTTTTTTTTTTTTTGTTTTTTTTAAACAACAAATTGCGGTTCCTGCTCTGGTCTGCGTCTAGGAGGCGCTGGTAATCCCACGATGACACCACGTGTCACAAAGACGGCAGCAGTGAGTGACGTCAGACCAGAGCCAGGAAATAAATAACAGAGATGGGGTTTTGGTGAAGCTGAGCGCGTGATCGCGCTCAGCATTTAATTATTAAACAGAACAGAAAATAAAAGGTTTGAACACAAAACACAGGACACGGCACTTACGCCAAAATAAACAGACAAACAAAACAAACTAACACTTAACAAACGGTGCACGGAGACAAACAAACACGGTGAGTTTCTACAGTTATTATTATTCTTTTACTACATTTTATTTTCTCTCCTTCTCCACACCCATTCTCCACTCTCGAACACCCAACCCCGAGTGAGTGAAAACATGCAGCTTTATGCAGTTGTACGAGACTCGATTGCTAGTCAATCATTCAATTGGAATCTCGGTACAACTGCACGTGAATTAATAAAGTGTACTCCCGTGACCACACATTACATTTTAACCAGCACGTGAAGTGATTTGTGCCATCCTCGTGCCTAAATACAAATCTACATTTTTAAATACATGTGAAACACAGACCCGTTTATATCCCGTGTCCCAATGACTATACACCAACATTAACACACGCAACATACAACATATAACACACACATGCACACAGGGGCGGGGCACATTGCCACAGTAACCCTTTCCAGACCGATAGGCATCAACAACTTTTTTTTGGCGGTCTTCAGGAATTTCTTTTGTTAGTGGCATGATGTGCCTCTGGAACCTGTGTGCTGACAACTTCACTCTGATGGTAAGGGCCAAAGTTAGTCAGATTTATATTGGGCAGGGCTGGCCCAAATCAGGCCTGGTTGTTAACCAAAGTACTAAAACAGCTGACCCTAATTATCCCTTTAATTGGGTTGAGTTAACTAGGGTGTCACACGGCTGGCTGAGTGATTACGTCAGACCCAGGAAAGGAAACACACACAGGACGGTGAAATGATGAAGGCGCTTGCTTGCGCCGGTTTATTGCAAATAAAAAGGTTGAACAAAACAGAGAACACTGTCTGCACAAACAAAAAAAACGGCGCTTTGGCCAAAGTAAATAGACAGACAAACAAACAACGTGGACGAACCAAACAAGTATTGTGCGAGCCCTCTTGCACGAGTAGCATTTGTTATTTTTGTTTCTCCTCTTTTTCTCTCCCGTTCTCCACTCTCGAACACACAACCCCAAGGGAGTAAAACGTGCATCAATATATACTGTTGTGCCGGGATTCAATTACTAATTAATTATTCACTTGAATCCCAGCACATGAATTAATTATGTGCAACCTCGTGCTCACATATTAAATACTTTAAATGCACGTGAAGTGAAGTGCAATCCCTGTGTCTAAATACAATTAACATTTTAAATACTTGTGCTCATTACCCACATTATATCCCTTGTACCATCTACAATACACCAACATTAACACACGCAACATACAACACAGAAATGCACACAGGGGCGGGGCACATTGCCTCAGGGGGGCAATAACTTTTTCACACCTGAAGATTGCATGTTTGATTACCTTGCACACCAAACAAATGAAAGAAGCACCAAACTTTGGTGTCATTTTTTCTCTTAGACTCCCTCTATATACTACTACAACCCACAAAAAACTGACCAAATACAATGTGAAAAAATGCAGAAAATCAGACAGGGGGCAAATACTGTTTTATGGCACTATATATATATATATATATATATATATATATATATATATATATATACACACAGTGCCTTGCATAAGTATTCACCCCCCTTGGACTTTTCCACATTTTGTAGTGTTACAACCTGGAATTAAAATGGATTTAATTAGGATTTTTTTGTCACTGATTTACACAAAATAGTCCATAATGTTGAAGTGGGGGAAAAAATCTACATATTTTTCAAATAATTATTTACAAATAAAAAACTGAAAAGTCTTGATTGCATAAGTATTCAGCCCCTTTGCTGTGACACCTCTAAATAAGCTCTGGTGCAACCAATTGCCTTCAGAAGTCACATAATTAGTTGAATGGAATCCACCTGTGTGCAATTACAGTGTCACATGATCTCAGATTAAATACACCTGTTTCTGGAAGGCCTCAGAGTTTGTTAGAGAGCATATCTAAACAAACAGCATCACGAAGACCAAGGAGCTATCAAAACAAGTCTGGGATAAAGTTCTGGAGAAGCACCAATCAGGGTTGGGTTATAAAAAAATATCCCAAACTTTGAACATCCCCCGGAGCACCGTTAAATCCATTATTAAAAAATGGAAAGAATATGGCACAACCGCGACTCTGCCTAGAGAAGGCCGTCCACCAAAACTCAGTGACCAGGTAAGGAGGGCATTAGTCAGAGAAGCAACCAAGAGGCCAATGGTAACTCTGAAGGAACTGGAGAGATCCACAGCTGAGATGGGAGAAACCGTCCGTGGGACAACTATAACCCGGACGCTCCACAAAGCTGGGCTTTATGGAAGAGTGGAGAGAAGAAAGCCATTGCTGAAAAAAACCCATATCAAATTCCCTTTGGATTTTGCCAAAAGGCATGTGGGAGACCCAGCAAACGTGGAAAAAGGTTCTCTGGTCTGATGAGACCAAAATTGAACTTTTTGGCCTTAGCGGAAAACGCTATGTGTGGCGCAAAGCCAACACTGCTCATCACCCTGAGAACACCATCCCCACGGTGAAGCATGGTGGTGGCAGCATCATGGGGAAGCTTTTCTCGGCAGGGACTGGGAAACTGGTCAGGATTGAGGGCAATATGGATGGAGCCAAATACAGGGAAATTCTAGAGGAAAACCTGTTTCAGTCTGCAAGAGACCTGGGACTGGGGCGGAGGTTCACCTTCCAGCAGGACAATGACCCTAAACACACAGCCAAAGCCACATTGGAGTGGTTTAAAAACAAGAACCTGAATGTCTTAGAATGGCCCAGTCAAAGCCCAGACCTCAATCCGATTGAGAATCTGTGGCAAGACTTGAAAATTGCTGTTCACCAATGGTCCCCATCCAACTTGACAGAGTTTGAGCAATTTTGCCAAGAAGAATGGGCAAAAATTGCAGGATCCAGATGTGCAAAGCTGGTAGAGACTTACCCAAAAAGACTCACAGCTGTAATTGCTGGCGAAGGTGCTTCTACCAAGTATTGACTCAGGGGGTGAATACTTATGCAACCAACAAATGTCTTTTTTTTTTGTTTAATTAACTTTTGTGTCACAATAAAAATATTTTGCATCTTGAAAGTGTTAAGTATGTTGTGTAAATCAAATGGTAAAAATCCCAATTAAATCCATTTTAATTCCAGGTTGTAACACTACAAAATGTGGAAAAGTCCAAGGGGTGTGAATACTTACACAAGGCACTGTGTATGTGTGTGTGTGTGTGTGTGTGTGATATATATATATATATATATATATATATATATATATATATATATATATATATATACAGTACTGTGCAAAAAGTTTTAGGCAGGTGTGAAAAAATGCTGTAAAGTAAGAATGCTTTCAAAAATAGACATGTTAATAGATTATATTTATCAATTAACTAAATGCAAAGTGAGTGAACAGAAGAAAAATCTAAATCAAATCCATATTTGGTGTGACAACCCTTTGCCTTCAAAACAGCATCAATTCTTCTAGGTACACTTGCACAAAGTCAGGGATTTTGTAGGCATATAGTCAGGTGTATGATTAAACAATTATACCAAACAGGTGCTAATGATCATCAATTCAATATGTAGGTTGAAACACAATCATTAACTGAAACAGAAACAGCTGTGTAGGAGGAATAAAACTGGGTGAGGAACAGCCAAACTCAGCTAACAAGGTGAGGTTGCTGAAGACAGTTTACTGTCAAAAGTCATACACCATGGCAAGACTGAGCACAGCAACAAGACACAAGTAGTTATACTGCATCAGCAAGGTCTCTCCCAGGCAGAAATTTCAAGGCAGACAGGGGTTTCCAGATGTGCTGTCCAAGCTCTTTTGAAGAAGCACAAAGAAACGGGCAACGTTGAGGACCGTGAGACGCAGTGGTCGGCCAAGGAAACTTACTGCAGCAGATGAAAGACACATCATGCTTACTTCCCTTCGCAATCGGAAGATGTCCAGCAGTGCCATCAGCTCAGAATTGGCAGAAAACAGTGGGACCCTGGTACACCCATCTACTGTCCGGAGAAGTCTGGTCAGAAGTGGCCTTCATGGAAGACTTGCGGCCAAAAAGCCATACCTCCAACGTGGAAACAAGGCCAAGCGACTCAACTATGCACGAAAACACAGGAACTGGGGTGCAGAAAAATGGCAGCAGGTGCTCTGGACTGATGAGTCAAAATTTGAAATATTTGGCTGTAGCAGAAGGCAGTTTGTTCGCCGAAGGGCTGGAGAGCGGTACATGAATGAGTGTCTGCAGGCAACAGTGAAGCATGGTGGAGGTTCCTTGCAAGTTTGGGGCTGCATTTCTGCAAATGGAGTTGGGGTTTTGGTCAGAATTAATGGTCTCCTCAATGATGAGAAGTACAGGCAGATACTTATCCATCATGCAATACCACCAGGGAGGCATCTGATTGGCCCCAAATTTATTCTGCAGCATGACAATGACCCCAAACATACAGCGAAAGTCATTAAGAACTATCTTCAGCGTAAAGAAGAACAAGGAGTCCTGGAAGTGATGGTATGGCCCCACAGAGCCCTGATCTCAACATCATCGAAGTCTGTCTGGGATTACATGAAGAGAGAGAAGCAATTGAGGCTGCCTAAATCCACAGAAGAACTGTGGTTAGTTCTCCAAGATGTTTGGGCCAACCTACCTGCTGAGTTCCTTCAAAAACTGTGTGCAAGTGTACCTAGAAGAATTGATGCTTGATGCTGTTTTGAAGGCAAAGGGTGGTCACGCCAAATATGGATTTGATTTAGATTTTTCTTCTGTTCACTCACTTTGCATTTAGTTAATTGATAAATATAATCTATTAACATGTCTATTTTTGAAAGCATTCTTACTTTACAGCATTTTTTCACACCTGCCTAAAACTTTTGCACAGTATATATATATATATATATATATATATATATATATATATATATATATATATATATATATATATATATATATTATATAATGTAATGGAAATCATTCTATGAGAGTAGATGTTAAAACTTCATAAGCATCAGCTAAGACATAGCTTTACAGTAAACTAATGTGATCCATCTGTGTCTCCATCCATTTGCGTTTCCTTCCATATGATGATGTAGATATCATCATGTAGATATCCTTCTGCCTGGTGTTGATGGCTGAAGTGTAATGCTGGCTCCAGGGATCAGCTTATTTTGCCTCCCTAGCGCATCAACACACAGTGTGGTCTCCCCAGCGCATCCACATGACAACCGTCTGGATTGAGCTAAGTAGGGTACATCTCTGGGGTCTTCAAGTGGGCACCTTCCATTCTCGGTATTTTGTCGACTAGCCCACGACAGCTCAAGAGGGCTCGACGGTGATTCTGGCATCCCAGCATCACCCCCCTCCGTCCCCCACTCAACTCAGCCCAGCTTACTTACCCGTACATAGTTTCTTTCTTTCTATTATGCTTGAGATCCCCAACCAGAATCTTTCTGTCTCGACCACAGCCAGTTGCTGCTCCTCTCTGCTGCTTCAGATAAGTTCTTCATTGTGCAACGCAACTCTTGGCCACTGAATACGCGTCTCTGAGAAACCAGGTGTGCCACAAATCCTCGACAACCCACCTCCATTGGGTAAACCCAGACTCTCCATCCTCGCTGTTCCGCTTCATTGGCTAGTTGAGCAGTCCGCAGTTTCTTCCCCTCATACGCCTCATCTACACCATCCTCCCATGGCACTGTTAACTCTACCAGGTGAACAAGGCATGCTGATCCAGACAACAAGACAATATCTGGTCTAAGGTTAGTGGTGGCAATCTCAGGTGGAAAAATAAGCCGTTGATCAACATCTGCCAGCATTTTCCAGTCTCTAGCAGCATCCAGTTGTCCTGGGCAAGGCTTGGTTTTAACACCTTTTCTTGGTGGTTGCTCTCCTGGGCAGAGGAATGTTGTCTTTTTTGTGTGTAATGTTTTGATGGAACTGGTGGCAATTTATTGGTCATGTTACGCTTGTCTTCCAATGCTAAAGCCAAACATCGCAGCACCTGGTCATGGCGCCAAGTAAACCGTCCTTGGCCTAAGAGCCACCTTGCATCCTGTCAAAATGTGCCTTAATGTTGCAGCTGATGAACACAAAGGACATGACAGATCCTCTCCTACCCAGAGGTTTAGGTTCTGTGGTGATGGGAGAACATCATATGTTGACCTGATGAGGAAACTGATCCTGCTCTGTTCCACTGTCCATAGGTCTTGACAGCCGTTCTTGCGTTGTTCCACACTCTCCCATCTCATCCATTCTCCCTGCTTGGCCTAGGAAACAGCCTTTACGCACCTCATCTTCTCCTCCTGCTTTTGCACCTTGTTGACTACCAGCTTCCTCCGTTGAGCTGGGGCTGCCTTGTGCCAAATAGGAGGAGCTGAACTGAGACCAAGACCCCCTCTTCCATGCTGAACTTGCCCTATGATATCACTTTGCATCTTCCACGGCTTTCTTTGCCGCCCACTTTCTACCAGTTTTCAACACAGGTGCTGCCTCCCTTACGCATTTATCACGTGACTCTACTAATGTCATTTCCAGTCGGACCTTGGAGCACTTAAACTCCTCGGTTAGAACGGAGACTGGTAGCTGCAGTATTCCTTTACCATAAAGTCCCACTCTGCTGAGGCAGTGTGGAGCTCCCATCCATTTCCTGATGTATGAACTGATTAAAGCTTCCAGCTTCTCTACTGTTGTCAAAGAAACCTCGTACACAGTCAGTGGCCACAGCAGCTTCAGCAGTAGGCCACACTGAAAGCACCAGAGTTTTAGTTTGCCTGGTAAAGCGCTGCTGTCTATGCTCTTCAACCCTTCCACTGCTTGTTGTCTAACTTCTCCCACACGAACTGTGTCCTTTAGATCCCCATCGTACCATCCCCCAAGACTTTTCACTGGCTTCTCAGACACTGTTGGTATTCCAGTCAATGTTGGTGCCCATTGAATGTTATTGGTTAATTTGCACAATAACCGATTTAGTGCAGGCTACTGTTGTAGTCATGGTTGTCATGTCATCCATGTATGCTCAAATTGGTGGTAGTCGCATTCCAGAAGCCAGGCGCTCTCCTCCCACTACCCATTTTGATGACCTAAGATTACTTCCATTGCCATGGTAAAAGCCAGAGGAGGAATGGTGCATCCTGCCATTATTCCAGCTTCTAGGCATTGCCATGTAGTGCTGAATTCTGAAGTTGAAAAACTAAATTGCAAATCTCCAAAGTAGGCTTTCACTAAATTTGTTATTTTCATCGGTACACTGAAAAAATCAAATGCTGCCCAAAGAAGTTCATGTGGCACTGAACCATATGTATTAGCCAAATACAGGAATGTCACATGGAGCTCCTTCCTCTCCTTTTTAGCTGATTGAATTTGTTGCCAGATGACATTGATGTGTTCTAAGCATCCTGGGAAACCTGGAATGCCCGCTTTTTGTATTGTAAGTGTCAATGAAGCAGTTCTTTAATAGGTAAGTTGACAATCTCTGAGCAATAATGCTGAAGAAAATCTTGCCTTCTACGTTTAATAGGGAAATAGGGCGAAACTGACTGATGCTTGTAGAATCTTTTTCTTTAGGTATAAAGACTCCACCTGCTCGGTGCCATGCTCTCCTGACTTCTATTTATATGTAAACTTATGGAAACTGTAATAAGATCCAAAATGGAAAATTACTTATATGGTAACAATATCCTGGGAGACAGTAAGCATGTTTTAGGAAAGGGAGATCGTGTCTAACTAACCTGCTTGATTTTTTTGAGGATGCAACATCGACAATGGATAATTGCAACGCAAACAACTTGGTTTATTTAGATTTCCAGAAAGCTTTTGACAAAGTCCCACATAAAAGATTAATTCTCAAACTGAACGCAGTAGGGATTCAAGGAAATGCATGCACATGGATTAGGGAGTGGTTAACATGTAGAAAACAGAAAGTACTGATTAGAGGAGAAACCTCAAAATGAAGCGAGGTAACCAGTGTACCACAGGGATCAGTATTCGGTCCTCTGCTATTTCTAATCTACATTAATGATTTAGATTCTGGTATAGTAAGCAAACTTGTTAAATTTGCAGACGACACAATAATAGGAGGAGTGGCAAACACTGTTGCAGCAGCAAAGGTCATTCAAAATGATCTGGACAGCATTCAGAACTGGGCAGACACATGGCAAATGACATTTAGTAGAGTAAAGTGTAAAGTACTGCATGCAGGCAATAAAAATGTGCATTATAAATCATATCATATGGGAGATACTGAAATTTGAAGAAGGGATCGATGAAAAAGACCTAGGAGTTTATGTTGACTCAGAAATGTCTTCATCTAGACAATGTGGGGAAGCTATAAAAAAGGCCAACAAGATGCTTGAATATATTGTGAGAAGTGTTGAATTTAAATCAAGGCAAGTAATGTTAAAACTTTACAATGCATTAGTAAGACCTCACCTAGAATATTGTGTTCAGTTCTGGTCACCTCGTTACAAAAAGGATATTGCTGCTCTAGAAAGAGTGCAAAGAAGAGCAACCAGAATTATCCTGGGCTTAAAAGGCATGTCATATGCAGACAGGCTAAAAGAATTTAATCTATTCAATCTTGAACAAAGAATGCCTTGTGTATGGTCTAGTGCAGTGGTTCCCAACCTTTTTCAATGTAGGGACCACCTTGGTGTTTGGATTTTTACCACAGACCACTTGCCTCTTATTTTTTCACAACAGCATTTTTATACACATTTTTATGTGTATATGTATAAGTACATGTACAAACTAAAGTATTTATATAACTTACCTAACTTAATGAGATCCCTGGGGTTGAATCTTCGCTACCAGTTCATCAAGCAATGTTGTCATTTTGCGCATTGAAAGTTTTTTTTCACATTCTGAATGGTGTGTAGATAAATGGTGTCTCAATTTTGCAGGTTTAAAAGCTTCATTTGACAAAACGTCCAGACAAATAACGCACTGGGGCTTTGGGTCGTCCTCGGATCCAGTAATGTAAATACCAGTGCTAAATATTCTGGATTGTATGACACAGAGGCTTTCCAAAAACTTCTAATATGGAAATAGGAATATTCCTATATCCCTGGCAACACTGTAGCACATATTTTATATTGTTGAAAGTGATAAGTACAAAAACTGTGGTTTTTAATGTTGGTTCTTTTATTTATTTATTTATTTATTTATTTATTTATTTATTTATTTATTTTAATTTAATTTAGTCATTCCAACCGAGTTAGAAATATTGAATGCAGTATGCTCCTTTTTAAGCAGAACGAAAAGGCTGGAGACAGATTTTTTTTTTTTTGAAAACAAGCAATAGAGCACAGATTAGAAAGCATTTACATGAATACTATTACTGGCTAAAAAAAAAAAGAAGTTTGTAATTTTGACGAGTCAAATGCGCCTTCATAATGTGTAAGTTTTTTTTTTAGTTAGTATTTGCTGCCACGGTTGCAATAAAAGGCAGAATAATCTAATTAACAAATGTATATATTTTTTCATTTGTTTAATGTATAATTTATGCCACAACAGTTTTAGATTGACACACAGTTCTGGTTTAGGACAGAATACCAACTTGAGACATTACACAAGATAAATGTCTTGTGTAAAATACTTTTTGGGGTTTCCGTTCGCTTAGTTTATTTTACTCGAGTAAACCGGGCTTTTCACTCGACGTCATGCAAATGAATGGGAAAGGTGGGGGTTGATTTGTAAATTAGCTATGCGTAAAGTATTTGTGCTGATTTTGAAGATTACTAGTGACATTTTGTGAAAATGTGGTTTCCATGCGCAGAGAACTGGTATACGAGTGAATCTAAGCTGCTGTAATAAAGAAAAATACCCTGTGCCTGGTTGTTCAATAATGTGTTTTACTGCTCTTGCCCAAATTGTTTTTCAAATGTCATTATTGGGGTGTCATGTCGTTAGTAGTGAATACTGTTTCAACTAATTTTATCTTACGACTCATTAATTAAAAATAAACTCAGAGGTATAAAATGAAACTGACCAACAGGTATTGCAGATCATCATGGCTGAAAACCGGCGGATATACAGTACCAGTCAGAAGTTTGAGTTCACCTGCTTGAAACCAGGTTTTTCATGATTATCTATGCTTTTAACTGTATAAACTTGTCTATAAACACTTAATATTTCATTATATGATACGTGTACTTATATAAGCTGATAATCATAAGTGAATTGCATTCAAAAATTTTATTTTTAAATGAAAATGTAAATCTTGTCAATTTCAATGAAATGGTCACCCAAAGCAAGGGGATTTCAGTCTGAAACCCGACGGTTAAAAGTCTGAAATGTGAATAACACGGTGTTAGAACACTGGCCTAAGTATAAAAGTGTCTTTGTTAGATGTTTTCCGAGTTAACTAGCATGTTACCTAATTAACCTTTTGTCACCAATTATTGTTAACAGGTGAGGGTCCATGATTACTATAAATATAGGTAGCATAGGCACAAGTTTGTCATTGCCTGAATGAAAGGGACTATATACAGTACCGTGCAAAAGTTTTAGGCAGGTGTGAAAAAATGCTGTAAAGTAAGAATGCTTTCAAAAATAGACATGTTAATAGTTTATATTTATCAATTAACAAAATGCAAAGTGAGTGAACAGAAGAAAAATCTACATCAAATCAATATTTGGTGTGACCGCCCCTTGCCTTCAAAACAGCATCAATTCTTCTAGGTACACTTGCACACAGTTTTTGAAGGAACTTGGCAGGTAGGTTGGCCCAAACATCTTGGAGAACTAACCACAGTTCTTCTGTGGATTTAGGCAGCCTCAATTGCTTCTCTCTCTTCATGTAATCCCAGACAGACTTCGATGATGTTGAGATCAGGGCTCTGTGGGGCCATACCATCACTTCCAGGACTCCTTGTTCTTCTTTACGCTGAAGATAGTTCTAATGACTTTCGCTGTATGTTTGGGGTCATTGTCATGCTGCAGAATAAATTTGGGGCCAATCAGATGCCTCCCTGGTGGTATTGCATGATGGATAAGTATCTGCCTGTACTTCTCAGCATTGAGGAGACCATTAATTCTGACCAAATCCCCAACTCCATTTGCAGAAATGCAGCCCCAAACTTGCAAGGAACCTCCACCATGCTTCACTGTTGCCTGCAGACACTCATTCGTGTACCGCTCTCCAGCCCTTCGCGAACAAACTGCCTTCTGCTACAGCCAAATATTTCAAATTTTGACTCATCAGTCCAGAGCACCTGCTGCCATTTTTCTGCACCCCAGTTCCTGTGTTTTCGTGCATAGTTGAGTCGCTGGCCTTGTTTCCACGCTGGAGGTATGGCTTTTGGCCGCAAGTCTTCCATGAAGGCCACTTCTGACCAGACTTCTCCGACAGTAGATGGGTGTACCAGGGTCCCACTGTTTTCTGCCAATTCTGAGCTGATGGCACTGCTGGACATCTTCCGATTGCGAAGGGAAGTAAGCATGATGTGTCTTTCATCTGCTGCAGTAAGTTTCCTTGGCCGACCACTGCGTCTACGGTCCTCAACGTTGCCCGTTTCTTTGTGCTTCTTCAAAGAGCTTGGACAGCACATCTGGAAACCCCTGTCTGCCTTGAAATTTCTGCCTGGAGAGACCTTGCTGATGCAGTATAACAACCTTGTGTCTTGTTGCTGTGCTCAGTCTTGCCATGGTGTATGACTTTTGACAGTAAACTGTCTTCAGCAACCTCACCTTGTTAGCTGAGTTTGGCTGTTCCTCACCCAGTTTTATTCCTCCTACACAGCTGTTTCTGTTTCAGTTAATGATTGTGTTTCAACCTACATATTGAATTGATGATCATTAGCACCTGTTTGGTATAATTGTTTAATCATACACCTGACTATATGCCTACAAAATCCCTGACTTTGTGCAAGTGTACCTAGAAGAATTGATGCTGTTTTGAAGGCAAAGGGTGGTCACACCAAATATGGATTTGATTTAGATTTTTCTTCTGTTCACTCACTTTGCATTTAGTTAATTGATAAATATAATCTATTAACATGTCTATTTTTGAAAGCATTCTTACTTTACAGCATTTTTTCACACCTGCCTAAAACTTTTGCACAGTACTGTATATATATATATATATATATATATATACACACACACATATACAGTGTATATATACACATATACAGTGTATATAGGGGAAGGTTACAGTGTCACGAGGAAAAAAAAGCGGCACTGCTTTTCACAACAACTCCAAAACAAGTGCAACTCATGTTAGAGTGGGTGTTTTATGCAAATTACAACCCGTGACTCTCAAAAAACGAGCCCAATTCTGCTTATTAGTGGGCTTGACAACTGTGAAGGTTACCTCAGCCGCCAGTTTCAATTGGACAGCAGTGATCTCAGGAGGCTCATGCTGTCGGAGATTCTCTCCTTTCTTTTAATTTGTGTTGGATTTACTGTTGTGTTAAATATTAATGATGCAAACAAATAAAACACAATCAATACGTTCATTTACAATTTTATTTGGTCAGTTTGTTGCGCTGTTTTGGACAATCAAGCTGGCTTATGACATCCAGTTCACCAACTATCTTTATTAACGTGGTGGGCACGCACGCGTTGTCTTTAGACAAAGCTGGGATCAAAAAAAGGATGGGTATTAATTCAGTTACATTTAAGCAGCTCAGTTGCTCTTCGTGTTTAACTTTAGCGTAGTTTTTACAGCAAGGGTATTCTCAGATAGCTGCTTTAATACTATAACAAGGGCATAACGTAGTTCATGGTAAGTGGTTTTATACAGAACTATAAACCCATAAGAGGTATACAACATGACAGTCCAGCCAAGCCAAGCCATCCGCATTATCATTAAGGTGAACTACACCACTGCTAACCATAAAATCACCCATCAGCCACTTTCTGCCATCTTGGAATCCACAGTAACAACTGACCTGATCCCTTGCAATATTTATAGTTAAGGATAAACACGCTTATTAACATTTACATGTAAAATGCGGGTTTCCATGTGAAACTGGGAGTGAATTTTCCCTTGTGTTTTATTTACACGAGTAAATGACCCTATCCCTCTCTTTGGCCGTTTTTTTCGGCCACAAACCTGATTTACATGAGTAATTCTCCCAAACGTGCACGCGCATCGCCATTTCATGTGTAAATTGACCCTCATGGAAACCCCATGAATGACAAACTTTGTATTAAAGCCAACATAAAAATGATCCACAGGGACTCTGTATAACTCTGTATAGCTTTGCACTTTTAGAACTCTCGCTCTTGTTTTCTTTCTTCGTTTTTCTTGTGCCTTTAAGAAATGTATCAATTTTTGACTCAAATGATACACAGGATTGAGTACCTGAAAACAATTCAATCAGCCCCTATTGCTGCTGCTAAAATGCAGCAGCACCAAATAATATCAGCGTGGAATCGTGCTTGATCGAAATCATGCATGCCTACAGGTGGATGATCAATTTGGAACTTCTGTAAAGTTTGAGCTGCTAAACAAAAATGAAATATTTATGCACAGTGGTTTAATAATATAAATCACTGTTAAAAAAAAATCAATTCCAGATCATTATTTTCTTTTACTGTCATTTTTATTTGTTCCGAGTCGTCCCATGCATCGCCTATGACCCTTAGAAGTACCCCCAGGGGTACGTGTACCCGCAGTTGAAACCCCTGGTCTAGTGTAATCAAGTAGCACAGTGTTAAGGGCACATGCAATTTGAAATCTAAAGAGAGCAATTGAAGGCAAATTGGGATAACATGGAAAACATTTACCTCATATTTCAAAATGAGGTTTCAATTAACTTATAATAAGCTCATCTCATCTGAATAATATACCAGAACAATGAAATTCCAAACATAGCACATTTGATGGTTGGTTTTCTTTACTTTGATTAATCACTTTCAAAGTAAGCCGTTGGGTTACTAAAATAATTTAAAAAAACACCCAAGCTTATTACCATAAAATCTTTAACAGCCTAAGCTTCCAGAGAGCATAAAGTTGTTAGCTTAAAAAAAAAAAAAAAAAAATTAAAAAACCTTTATTTGTGTTGTGTGATTTAAATACTTTAAAGTGCTAATCTTCTGGAAAGAAATATCACTTAACCTCCTTGTGCTCCGTCTTTCAGGTGAGACGTAATTGTAAGTGACTCTGCAGCGGATGCATAGTTCACACACACTAGTCTCTGTAAGTCGCCTTGGATAAAGGCGTCTGCTAAATAAATAAATAAATAAATAAATAAATAAATAAATTACTTTGACTGTGCCTCTGTGCTTTATTTAGATTTCCAGAAAGCTTTTGACAAAGTCCTGCACAAAAGATTAATTCTGAAACTGAACGCAATAGGGATTCAAGGAAATGCATGCACATGGATTAGAGAGTAGTTAACATGTAGAAAACAGAAAGTACTGATTAGAGGAGAAACCTCAAAATGGAGTGAGGTAACCAGTGGTGTACCACAGGGATCAGTATTAGGTCCTCTGCTATTCCTAATCTACATTAATGATTTAGATTCTGGTATAGTAAGCAAACTTGTTAAATTTGCAGACGACACAAAAATAGGAGGAGTGGCAAACACTGTTGCAGCAGCAAAGGTCATTCAAAATGATCTAGACAGCATTCAGAACTGGGCAGACACATGGCAAATGACATTTAATAGAGAAAAGTGTAAAGTATTGCATGCAGGCAATAAAAATGTGCATGATAACTATCATATGGGAGATACTGAAATTGAAGAAGGCAACTATGAAAAAGACCTAGGAGTTTATGTTGACTCAGAAATGTCTTCATCTAGACAATGTGGGAAAGCTATAAAAAAAGGCCAACAAGATGCTCGGATATATTGTGAGAAGTGTTGAATTTAAATCAAGGGAAGTAATGTTGAAACTTTACAATGCATTAGTAAGACCTCACCTAGAATATTGTGTTCAGTTCTGGTCACCTCGTTACAAAAAGGATATTGCTGCTCTAGAAAGAGTGCAAAAAAGAGCAACCAGAATTATCCCGGGTTTAAAAGGCATGTCGTATGCAGACATACTAAAAGAATTTAATCTATTCAATCTTGAACAAAGACGACTACGCGGCGATCTGATTCAAACATTCAAAATCCTAAAAGGTATAGAATGGAGATTAGATAAAGGGGCATTCAGAACAGAAAATAGTAGGCACTTTTTTACACAGAGAATTGTGAGGGTCTGGAACCAACTCCACAGTAATGTTGTTGAAGCTGACACCCTGGGATCCTTCAAGAAGCTGCTTGATGAGATTCTGGGATCAATAAGCTACTAACAACCAAACGAGCAAGATGAGCTGAATGACCTCCTCTCGTTTGTAAACTTTCTTATGTTTTTATGTTCTTATGTGCTCTGCTGTAGACAAATGTATTTTTTTCATCCCTGATGTCAGTTGCTCTCGTAAATAATGCATAACTTTTTAAAGCGACATTCGCTCATTCCGTTATCTTCAAAAAACGGATTTTTGTTAATTAAAAGCAAAACAAAAGTCTGTTATAAAACTGGCAACGACTAAGTAAATGTTTCACTTAAACTGATACTATCTTTACGTTAGTTTGTTTTTATAACACAAATTCCAATGCATGGTCCTGATCTAAGTCTTTCCCTTCCTCACCCAGATATAAAAGAACAGAATGTTCAGCTCCCTGAATTAGCCGATGCATATTGTAGCTTTTTTTCTCCTTCGCGATTTTGAAAACAAACGCAAAAGCAGTGACAGCTGAATTTGTGTACTTTTGACATTTTTGTTTTGGATTAGAACTACTGTATAAGTGCAATTCTGTCTAATCATCTGAATATGTAATGAATCATGGGTGTACGTGACGCCACTATTTTATTAATTTGATTTTATTAGAACGTAATACTGTAGTGTGGAGGGAAGGCTTTGAGAGATTTGTATTTTCTAGCAATGAGAATAAAACTAAAAAATTAGATCTAATTATACCTCTACCAGCAATCCGTGTTTTGTGGATGTTTTGTTTTACTGTCTCAATTGCTTGTTTCTAAGCTTTTGTTTAAAGAAATCAAGGGGTGTTTTATTTTTAGATACCAGTGAACCTTAACTTTATAATCTTTTGGCTTCTTTCAAGGAAGAGTACTACTGTTCTTTGTAGTGTAGAATGGTCCAACTGAAAATGATTATTTTATGAGCTATCCCTAACCTGGGGTCTTCATAAGTGGCAGAGCCACGAGTCATGTCACAAGGTTAATGCCTAAACAGTAAAGAAATGTTCGGTCATGACATGTTAGATTTACACTGCTACCTTTTAATTAAGCGAGAGGGAGAGTTTAGCGAAAGAGTAGTAAAGGTCTGCGTACTTCACCCACAGTGCACTGGGGAAAGAGGTTTTTGTTTTTTGGTAACATTTAGATAGAGAGGCAGATTGCTTTATCGTTTCAGCTGGATAACATCTGAGATTATGATTTATGATCTTTGAACTTTTCTCTGCACAACGCTTATTATAATGTTATAATCAATTAAAACATGGATTAAAATGAGTTACCTGTATGCGTTAAAAATAAAAAATAAATCGCGGGTTCCACGTGAATTACATTTTTATAACCTGTTTAAATTTCCATTAGTACTGTGAGCAGAATTGCTACTAAAGTACATTTTCATCAGTGCAGATTTGATTCCATCACTGTGAATCGGGTAACAGTTCAAATGGGTTAGGTTTGAAAATGTAGGCCAGGTCATAGACCAAATGATCAGTGTCCTTGGTGGTAAAGTGAGTGATTGCTGTGGCTGGGCGTGATCATGTAGGCCTAATTTGTAGCAAAAACAAATATCCTTTTACTAGTGGAGTCCCCTGATAAAGAACAGACGTGGACTGTTAAAATATGGGAGAGTGTTGTCTCCTTCTATACTCATAATGATTGTGTTTACAACAGAAGAATGTGGGGGATGAGAGCTGTAAGGGTGGGAAAAGAAGGAATTGATTAAATATATAGCATGGCTGTATTCTTGAGACAAACAGACCCATGACTTTACCACATCTATAGCCAAGAGAATTCCTTCCGGGATGTGTTATTCTGAGAAGAGAATTTATTGTAAAAAAAAACAACTTATAATGGTGTTGGCTTTAGGGGAAACTATAAAAACAGCTATACTAAAACCAGAAAATGTATGTAATTATCATTCATATCCCCCACAAAGGATATATTATTTTCTCCTGTGGTGTGACCTATATGTTAAATAACTTATTGGGGGGACGCAGGATGCAAAAGATTACCTTAGTCAAAAATTGACATTCATTGTTAGTTAAGGAGGTAATTTAAAATTGAGAAAGACTGTGGTTTTGCAAAAGTATAATCCTAATGATTACGAAAAAAGAAAAACGGGGACAGCAACAGCCCTGCGGATATGTGTGTGTACTGAATCGATTGTAGAAAGAGGTCTGCAAAAAAGAATTGGCCAAAAACAAAGAAAGATGAGGGGAGAGGTCCTCCTCATGTGATTTAGAGGAAGGGGTTTGGGGTTCTATTTCTGGAAAATTTGTTACAGTTGCCATTTGATGGTCCACAGGCATCTGAGAATCCCTGTCTTGTCTCAAAGTATTGCGATTTTGAAGCTGCATTGTTTGGAAGGTTTATAGAAACATAGTTGAAAGTGGTTTAAAATGGAAGCTGGGGACACATGTTTCTATTTTGTTTGCTGGATGATAACAACAGTGGTAACAAATATGCAGAGACCACCCTTGGTTTACAGTTAATTACTGTCGGACATGATGAGGCCAGATTAACTCGTATGATTGCAACTATTCAAAATGACATCAGGTTTGGGGAGCACCCGTGTTTTACATTCAGTCGTTTACAAAACATGTTGCTTCTGGTCTCCCTGGAAGCGGTTGTGTGGTGTTATAAACTTTGTAATTTTGTGGGTGGAAGTGACTGAGAGCTTTCCAGGACTGACGATGCTTTCCATGACGGACCGTGATCCTTACACAGTATAGCAATACATTATTGGTTAAAATCCAAACCTGGCTTTGGTGTAGTTGGTTGCTGTTTTGAATATAACTGACAATGCGTCTAAATGAAAATAAGCTTATGCAGAAGTGTATGTCAATGAGCACTGTCCCAATGCATTGTGAAAAATATTTTCTAACTTCTGTTCTATTATACTTACAGCATCTGTTTTTGTTAGAGGACTGAGTTTGTCGGAGCATCCATACTGTATATGCTTTCAAGCAAACTAAACCATTCCATGAGGCTTTGAAAAAACATTTATTATAGAGCTTTTTTATTATTTTATTTGCTTTTTATTGATTTTAAATGATGTAAGTAAAACAAATATCATGTTTTGAAATACAAGAGTTTACAATTACCATACTGTACTTTGTGTTGGAAATCCCCTCCATTCCACTGTAATCCTAATACTTTTGATCTGATTTACAGAAATGACTGATTTTTTTTTTCATTTTGCTCACATATCTAACTTAATAAATATCTTGGTCGCCCTAAATAAATAATTGTCTCTTTTATGCAAAATATTTAATGAGCAAGTCTTCTTTCAAGTAGTTCAACTGAGGATGGTGATTTTGTTGCCTGATAACACAACAGCCTACTTGCTCCGTAAATATCTTGGTATCTCTGATTTAATCATCCCCTCCAAAATAAATAAAAATAAATAAAATAACCAAACAATTTTAATCGGCAACCCTACGAATGCAGTGGCACTCCAGATATGATCGCCTTGCTACCCATGTGGAATGACTGGGTAGCACATTTTCTCTTCATTTTACCCTCAAAAATAGCAAGTGTGGAAACCATTCAGGAAACTTATTTTGGGCAGTAAGAAAAAGAATCAATGCTCCACCCAGTAGCTCAGCATTGATAGTAAATTGATCATATTTAGGGTACCACTGCACTTGAGACAGATTGCTCATTAATTATCTATTCAGTGATGCCAAGATACCTCTCCTGGTAATGTGCAGTTTTGCAGTCAGGTCAAGTTTTTCTGGCTGAATAGGCACATTGTATGTGTGCATAAAGACATGACTACAAACCCCACTAGGGAGGATTCCCCTTTAGCAAAACTATAGCGTGTCTGCCTGTAGTGCCGAGGGTCAGCGATTTGAATCCGGACCGCGGTGAATGTAAAACCATTCCCATTTCCAACCATTTCCAAACCATTCATTTTCATTGTCACAATCTGTAGCTAATTTTTAATGAATGGCTGTTTTTCTAATGCAGTCAAGTAAGCTGCAGTACATTTAATTTAATTTGCTAAATGTATTAACAGTCCCAAGTATTTATATGCGTTCTGCTGTCACCGTTCTTAAAAATGGTCAATTTGAGAAATAACCCCAGTTTTCACTGCAGAAGCTGACCCTGCGTTAGTACAAAACTCTGTATTTACTGTTTTTCATTATGGTAACATAAATTACTGTGCCTGCTTTGTAACCGAATATATCTGGGATAGATGCTAAAGATGCAACAAACGGTAAAATCTGTTCATGTTAACGCAAAACTTTATTTAGGCACTCTACGATTACAGTATGCGAAAGACAACATTGGTTTATTGGCATTCACAAACAGAACTTTTTTCATCTTGATATGGTAACCTTTTCACTTCTGTTTTTTGTTGTTGTTGTTTAATTGGCCTTTTGCTGCGTTTTAATCCTTCATTATTAAGTTCCCTTTCAAGTACAAAATGTAACCATTACCGAATGGGTATTTATCTCCTAAAGAGCTGAATCCTGAAAATTTGTATAACAACGCTGCTCTTTGAGCGTGTGATGCAGACGAGGCCCCACCCACGAGGGCACAAAAGGACAGATCTCCTCGCCATTTTTCCTTTCAAAACTGACCTGTTCGGAGAGCCTTGTTCAGATGAGTACTTGTAGCTTCTATCTGTATATATTCACATTTATTGTGTTTTTACACCAATTATATTATTGTGTTATAGCACAATTTGAGATGTTTATACTCTTTCTGCAATTATTTAATTACTGTTTTTTGTTGAGTTTTTTCTCGTATGTTTTTCTGTTTATTACAGACACTACACCCAGGCCTGTCTGCAACATGGTGCTCAGCACACGTGCAGGAAGAGCAACAGCTGGGCTCAGCAGCACTGCGCAGGACTGAGATGCTTCGCCGGTTGTGGTTGCTTGCAGACTCAACCACGATCTTGATGCCGTTTTGGTGACAGCTTTTAGCATCACCATTCGCGAAGGCTGTTAATACTTGCTAACAAGCATGCTTCCCTCAGTCTAGTGTGTGGTACTGACTGAGTAGTTTTGTCAGTGGCTTTTACAGGTGGGAATCCCTTTACGTTGCCACCCACTGTGACTGTGAACCGGTGGAAGTGAACCGGTGCTGAGGTCACCGACCCACTCCACTGCTGACCCGGTACCGAACCGGGACCAAGGTTACTGCTCTGGTACCATTACCGACCCGGTGCTAAAACCATCGAACCAACCCAGTTCCGTCCTTGTACCAACCCGGTGCTAAAGTCACCGAACCAACCTGGTTCCAGCCCACCCGCCCAATCGATATTTGTAAGCAGAGTGAGTCAACAGCTGACGCTACCTGCCCAAACAAGCATTGTCAGGTCTCTGCGGTGATTTTCAAGAGAGCCTATTCAGCCAGTGCGTTTGACGCACGGCTAAGGAACTACAACAGCATCCTGGTAGCCTACCAGTCACATTTGCTGCGGCCCCTTTCTGAGATCTACAGGCCCCCGCCACAACAGCTGGATGAGCTGCACCTGGTTAACAAAAACCTGCTCCATGTGTCCAAGCTCAAAGGACAGGCTGTAGGTAGAAACCTGGCTACACTGGTGGCTGCACGTAGGCAGCTTTGGCTTTCCCAGGCACACATGCCTGATGGGGACAAAGCACCGCTGTTGGACACCCCGATCACTCGTGGGCATACGTTTGATCCCGTGATGGATGAGAGGCTGCAGCGCTGTCACCGTGCGCAGGAATCTTCTAGAGCTGGTTCGTCTGCTTCCCAAGTGACCACCTCCAGTATGTAAACCAGCAGCAAACTGGCGCCCTAGGCCCCAACAGTCTCAAAGACCGGCACAGCTGCCTGTGCCCGCTACACCAGTTACTTCCTAGTGCCAAAGCAGGATGGGGGCCTCAGACCGATCCTCAACCTCAGACAGGTCAACCTGTATCTGAGTCGAAGGAGGTTCAAAATGTTGACGATACAACAGCTGTTGCAGTCAGTAAGGCTAGGCAACTGGTTCACCACGGTGGACCTCAAAGACGCCTATTTCCACATCCCCATAAAACCAGTGCACAGGAAGTACCTGCGGTTCGCCTTTCAGGGAAAAGCGCACAAGTTCTGTGTCTTGCCATTTGGCCTCTCGCTAGCTCCACGTGCCTTCTCCAAGTGCATGGAATCTATCTTGACCCCATTGAGACTCAAAGGCATCAGAGTAAATTATCTGTTATGTTAACAGATAATTTAACATAACAGATGTAGCCATAGCTTTAATGGCTTCTAGAACTTCCTCAGGTGTGAATGGAGCATTTAGATTTTCACGATCATCATCTGAAATGTTTTGGAGATCCATAGCATCTAGGTAGGTTTGCATGCCTTTTGTTGTGTGACTTAATTGAGATTAATAGAGTTTGTTATAGAAATCATGAAAAGTGTTATTAATAATTGTTGGATTATATGTAATATCGTTATCTGGGGTTCTGATTGATTTTAGAAGTTTGGTTTGTTCTTTCCTAAGCTGGTGAGAGAGTAATTTGCTAGGTTTATTACCAAATAGGAGTAATTTGCTAGGTTTATTAATAAATAGGAGGCTGTGTGGTCCAGTGGTTAAAGAAAAGGGCTTATAACCAGGAGATCCCCAGTTTAAATCCCACCTCAGCCACTGACTCATTGTGTGACCCTGAGCAAGTCACTTAACCTCCTTGTGCTCTGTCTTTCGGGTGAGACGTAATTGTAAGTGACTCTGCAGCTGATGCATAGTTCACACACCCTAGTCTCTGTAAGTCGCCTTGGATAAAGACGTCTGCTAAATAAACAAATAATAATAATAATTCATAGAACTTCTGTTTAGTGAGAAATAGTAGTTATTTTGTATGGTTAGTGTGGTCCAAGTTGAGTTTAGCTCTGGCTACTGCCAAAAGGTTCCAGTTTGTGTAATTTGGATTTTGCTTATGCAGCTGTTCCAGATGACTCACATGTGTTTCTAGTTCTTTTCTATGTTGTATTTGTGCTTTTTTTAGATGAGGCATAGGATATTAAATTACCACGAATGGTTGCTTTAGCAGCATCACACAGAGTAGCTGTGGAAACAGGGGAGTCTGCATTGTCCTGCTTGTATTGGACAATCACCTCACAAATTCTATCACAGAATTTCTGATCCAATAGAAGTGATGAATTGAATCTCCAGTTTTTTGTCTTGGGGGTAAAACTATCTAAAGTTATTTCTATATAAACAGGTGCGTGATCAGAGATAACTTTGGAATCAATAGAACATGATGATACTGAGTGAGCATATTTATGAGGAATAAAAAAAGAATCTAAACGGGAATTGGATTTATGTGGGTTAGAGTAAAATGTGTAGTCCCTTACTCTAGGGTTTAGTTCTCTCCAGATATCTGTAAGACCGACCTCTTTGCATAGAGAATTCAGGGTCCTAGAGGTTCTAGAATTAGAAAGAGGAGCTTCAGAAGATTTATCAAGGTTAGGGTTCAGTACACAATTAAAGTCGCCTGCCATCAAACCCATACCCCTACAGTGCTGACTGAATAGAGTGACCATATCAGACATAAAATTTAGGGGAGTCCTCATTTGGAGCATAAATATTGAGAATTGTAATATGTTGGCCCAGGAGAGATCCTGTAATTAGAATAAACCTGCCCTCTGAATCTGCAATCTGATGTTCTAAAATAAAGGGAACATGCTTATTTATTAGGATAGCAGCA
Source organism: Acipenser oxyrinchus oxyrinchus (assembly GCA_030684275.1). Taxonomy (NCBI): domain Eukaryota; kingdom Metazoa; phylum Chordata; class Actinopteri; order Acipenseriformes; family Acipenseridae; genus Acipenser; species Acipenser oxyrinchus. The sequence continues at coordinate 16,204,095 of CM060249.1, read as the reverse complement.
CCCCTACTGTGAGATTTAAAGGAAGAGACGAATACCTGCTCCACCCAGTCTCGTTTCAGTTTAATATGTTCAATGTCATTCAGATGTGATTCTTGTAATAATGCTATAGACACCTTCTGTTTCTTAAGGAAAGTAATAATTGTTTTACGTTTTATCGGGTGTCCCAGGCCCTTTTAATTCATTAGGCTCCATAAATTTGCGTTGCAACCATAGAAGCTCAAAAAAAAAAAGAAGTCTTTAACTAAAATATAACAGTAGTGTGTGTGTACATAGAGAACAGAGCAACGCAACACACAAAGAAAATATATATCACAGCAAAAACAAAAAGGGTTCTTATGCTTGCTGCAGTTGAAAATGTCAGGTGATCTTAACAAAACATGTTGAGTAAAGCAAGAAAAGTATAGTTCTGTACTCATTACCTTACCTCCACCGTTTATAAAAGAAAAGCGAGTCTTATTTTGCGAAGACCAATTTCACACTGGGGGATCCACAGAGTGGCTTTCGAGCTCCCTCTCCAGGAACTTGGTGGCCATGGTTGATGTCTCAGAAACTTTAATCCTCCCCTTGTGTAGAATCCGAAGTTTAGCTGGATAGGCAAGGCCCCTAAATATTCCAAGATCGGTGAACTTTTTTCTCTCCGCAGCTAAATCTCTCCTCTTGCATAACACCTCTATGGACAGATCTTGAAAAAATATCAGCCTTGAGCCCTTGTGTAAAATCTCTCGTTTTAATTCTGAAAGCACTCAGAATGGCCTCCTTGTCGAGATATTTTAGAAAGCGTACTATGGTGGTCCTCGGCCTCTGGTTAGCTCCAGGTCTTTGCCCTATGGATCTGTGCGCTCTTTCTATTTCAAACAGCTGATCCGAGGGCAGATCAAGCCAGGCAGGCAGCATTTTTTGCAGATATTTAAACAAGGGACACAAACCCTCCTCCTCTTCAGCCAGGCCCACGATTCAAATGTTTTTGCATCTGCCCCGGTTTTCGATATCGTCCACTTTAATTCCACTCTATCTTCCACTCTAATTGTGCCACCCTGTCCTTGAGAGAATTTAATAGCAGATTGTTTGCTGGTATTGCAGTTTCTAAACCAGCAATTCTTTCCACTGCAGTGTCAATGCGTGTTCCCAGCACATTAATTCTCTGAACGATCTCAGTTAGCGAGTTTTCTTGAGTAGTAACTGAGAACACAATAGCATTTAGGCGTCCGTCAAACACATCAAATTTAGTGTCAAACCTGGAGCTAAGAGATTTCAGCTGAGCTAAAATTTCTGGAAGTAGTTCTACCGAGTTGGTGGCCGGAGTAGCTATGGGTGCTGCTTCAATGGCGGCCGAGGCAATAGTCTGAGACGAGTCCCCCAGGCCCTCAGAAGGTTCTTTAGTCTTCCTAGCGTTGGCAGACTTATGCAAACGAGTAGAAAGCGGGCAGTCTTTAATCCCCTGGTTGTTAGCCATGTTTTAAAGTAATTCAAAAATACAAGCAAGTAAGTAAAGTGGAGGTAACAAGAAAATATAGCTAGTGAGTATCGGAGCTAAAAGATCAAGCGTCCATCTAGATCAGTGGGTCACGTGATCCCCCGATGTAGACATTCTTGATAGCGAAAGCCTGCTTAACTTTTATAGAAGCCAGGACAAACATCACGCTCCGTACAAATCTTGCCTTTTTGCCAAAGACTCGACATTTCATGTCAACCAGTCTGTGGAATTGGAGGCTTTCCATCCACCTCCTTTCCAGTCGACAGAGAGCGACAGCGCTAAACGCTCTGCCCAGTTCGGGCCCTGGTGTACTACATTGACAGGACGAAAAGTTGGAGGCAGTCCAAACAATTTTTTGTCTGCTATGGGGCGAAGGCCCATGGTCAAGTCCTGTCTAAGCAGCGGCTGTCCAAGTGGATAGCAGACACAGTCAGGACTGCCTATGAGCTGGACAACTTGCCCCCTCCAGAAAAGCTCACTGCCCATAGACTTTATTCACGACAGACTCAAAACAAGGCTTGGTGTGCAGCTGTCAGCTTCCGCAGCCAGAGTCAAACTGCAGTGGAGTTGTAGTGTGAGAGAAATATGGTGTTGCATTGTTGTGTGCCCTATTCTCGATGTGATCCAGAGGCAAAAAAAACATTTTCATCGCTTTCCCAAAGAAGCAAAGATGAGAAAAGAGTAGGTGCAGAAAATATGAACAGACATCGGTCCTAATTTTCAATTAAATAACAAGAATCATACAGTTTACCGATGTAACAAAATGAGAAACTTAACCTTGTTCTTGGTGCAGGATGTAGTGTAGTTTTAACAAAGTATTTATACATGGGTAATGTTTTATAAATAAATCCATATACATAATGTATATACAGTAAATTATACAATTGTAGTTGAAAAACAAGCTGACAAATGGTTTTTGATTCAAAAACACTTTATATAGAAGAAAGGTATACCTCCAATACAATCATATAAGCATGAGTTACAAACTTCGGTCTCAGTACGCTCAGTGCATAGGTTTGTATTGGAAAACACAGATATCCGCAGAGTCAGTTCAAAAGAGATGAAAAGTCTATCAAACTTTTACAATGTTTGATATTCATACCTTTGTAAGCAACTGGTGATTCCACTCCCATTTGTCTTACTTCTATCCAATGATAGGGGTTTCCACTCTGTCATTGCACACTCCCTCTGCAGGGGAAAGGGGGGGTTGCGCTTGATCCATGATGTGTTGCATACCACATAGTACATAGCAGGGTGCATCAATCTTGTCTTTCTGTTTCCCTCCCCAATCTCACACTATCTCTGCTAGTCTTCTGCCTTTTGGCGTTTAGCTCAGACACCCATCTTTGACTTTGAGTCGTGTTAGGCTATGCAAAACTGCATGGAGCTGGTTTTGCCGTTGGGAAATGAAAGAACTCGAAACTTACACAATACTGTATAGAAACTTAATATAAAAGCATATTAACCCTTTGCGGTCAATTGTCGGACTGGGTCCGACATTGCAATTATTCCTATCAGGTCCGTTGTCGGACATTTGCAGAGCTTTTTCGAGATGTTATAGTAATAAAATAATGACTTGGATTGCATTATTGAGGAGTTTGGTGATAAAACGAGTCATCAGGAGATGATTGATCGGTATGTATGACTATTATTATTATTATTATTATTTATTTGTTAGCATATGTGAAAGCGATAGCGAACGAAAGGGTGGGGCGGGGCTGGAGATGCCTAGTGAGTGCTTTGTTGATATGCAGGGCCATTTAAACCCGTTTGACTGTGGAAAAAAAATACTTTTAAACAGCGCGTCTAAAATTAACTGTGCGTGTGAAAATAAATTAGACCTGGCGAGCGTGACGCACAATTAATAAATGGACCGCAAAGGGTTAAAGCAACTGAATTAGTAAACACATTAAAACAACTTAACTATAAAAGCACATTGAAACACAATCTAAACAATGAAAAACTTAATCAGTAATTTGTTACATGATTAATACCTTATGCAGAAAGCCATTACTACACAATTATACTTTGTAAATCTATATAGTGTGTGTGTAACTGTGGCAATGTGGTTAACAGTGTGCAGGTGCAGGAATGTAGCAGTGATCAATGAACAGACAGACAACGATAATCCAGGTGCAATGATATTTTACGTGTATTGCTCTGTTGTAATCCACGGGTTGGTCCTGAAATAACAGTCCCGTTTCCTAAACACCCACACGTAACACAAAATTCAAACATAAGTTCACAGTGAGTGATTTAGTGCTCGTTGTGTAAATACAGTTTATCACGAACCAAGTGCAGTGATGTCCGGATATGTGCTGGCCCTTGGCGACAGCTCCAGATCGCGTTCAGTCATCTAATAATAACAAACAGTAATTCTTTAGACACGATAGTACAAAACAAACGAAACACTCACGATTACAATACACGGTCTCTTTCCGGTTCAGCTCTAACCATACAAAGGAACAGATCACTTCGCAACGCCCCCTTTTGTACCATCAATCGTGACCGCTCCTCCAATCCACGGCTGCCACGCCGTTTCCCTTCCGGGTCGATGATTTTGTGTATCGTAGCTCTGCCCCCTTTCTAGATGACCGACTCCCTTCTAACCCTTGGAATGAATTGTCTGGCCACCCAGTCCAGGGCCCTCTGTTCCCTTTACACAGCACCCTCACAGGTCAGGAGAGAGATTTATCACCAAGAATCATTCTGTCTCTGTCACAGTAACCCTGTAGCGTAATAGTCCCACGTCTTTTTAGGAATACTCATGTACTGAATACTGCTGGTCTTATTACAAATATGATATACTTATGAGTACTTATTTGGAATACTGAGTATTTTGAATAATAAAACTTGTACGTAAACGTACTGTTTGTGGTATATGGTGGTTTTATAGGGTGTCCCATGAATCATGAACATATTTAACATGAATTCAGCAGAAGTGCACAAGATTCAAAACACAGAGGTAACAGATAATGTAATACGGAAATATTACATTCAAGACATCGTAAAACGCTGATTAACATTCATTAGTTATGAAAAACAACACTTCAAACTTTTTTTTAAGTTGTTGGAAAAATAAATGTGCTCAACATTCATGGGACACTGTATATGATGTGTCTACTGATGTAACAATAAAGGGCTTATCAATTAAAAATGTAGACTTGAACATTATTTAACATCTGTCATATTACATATGCAGTACAGCACATATTTTTTACATTTTAAGAAATGATTAAACAGGTGACACAGCACAGTGGTGGTAATACTACAATATACCTGGGCGTGAACTTCTGTCAGTGGGTTATAAAAGTTTTTATTAGCGCATGTTAAAATAATACAAAATGTGTTTGAATAAGTAGAGAGTCTGTATCAAAATGCATGACAGAAAGGGCATCCTTTACATTCTGCTGCCTCTTAACTGTATTTAGAAACAATGTACAAACACATGATTAATATCAATACAGGTAGAAACAATATGCAAACAGGTACTTAAAATCAACACTGTAGTTATTAAATTTAAACTGACAGATAAACAGTTTTTTGAGGATATATAAGTTACCACAGCACAGTATTTCACTTTCCGATCAGCAGATTCAATTTCATGAATGTAACCCTCGATCCAGCTGCTGTACCCTTTATGTTGTGTGCTTTTCGGAATTCGCACATAATTATTCGCCCAGTTATCGATTTCTTCCTGCTTTATTGGAGGTACACAAAACATTGATTTACTCTACGTATTAGAGGCTGTGATGGCCATGACAGTAGTTTGCACACCAAGCCTCGTTTTCAAATCCAATATGGCCGCTGCATGAGTAAAGTCCATTCCACCAGGGGCATGGCAACTTTGTGGGATTTATTTCAGGATGCATCTGTCAAGGACATATGCAATGCAACTATGTGGGCAACTCGCCATACCTTCACTAGGTTCTACAGACTGAATGTCGTGGATCCTCAAAACCCTGGTTTTGGAACTAGTCTTAAGAGCAGCTTTCCAGTCGATCCCTACAACACAGGCATAGAGGTGAGTTCTCCCTCAATTTTTTCACTCTAGCTAATTAATGGGGTTCAGAATGGTAATAAGCATGTACGGTAATATAAATAAACAGATAGAATGAAAACTAACAACTCAGGAATTTAAACCGTGTTTGTGTGTCTCTCCGCAGCCTACGTACAGTGCTTACTGAAAGCGGGAAGGGTAAATTGAGCGGGTCAGCTCAACAAAGTCTGAGCGAATGTCAGTGATTTTTACCTTGAAACTAAATGGTGGCATTTGCTGTCAGTCACACAATAATTATTTTTTATTTTTTTCGATCAGCTGTTTATAAAAAAGAGGCGCTGCAGTTATACAGTGTGTAAGTTAAATGCGGCTGTGTGCACGACTCCTCGAACCTCCGGAAGAGTGTTGTCTTTTTTTAAACCAATCAGAATGAACTAACGCAGGGAGGAGATCGCTCAGTGTGACCTACAGCCTGCGTCCGTTCACAGCGTCCATCGGAATCGTATGCCGAGTGTGAACCAGCCTTAACCATTAACCTTCAAGGTTGCTGCTTCCATGATTGCAGCAGGCTTGAAGGAAAAATGGCGCTGACATCTTTGAGCGCAGACCTTTTGTGCCTTTGGGGGCGGGCCATGTCACAGGCTCAAAGAGCAGCTTTGGTAGACAATTTTTGGGTCTTTAGGAGGTAAATACACATTCAGTAATGGTTACATTTCTACTTCAGGGAACCAGGGTTATGATAATTACTTAATGTTTTAAGGGCATTTTGTTAATGATACGTGTGCCGGCCAACATGAAAACCTTAAGATTGTTAAGATTGTTATCGTCCCTCTTGCGCTTCAACTTTAAAACGTGATTTGCCGTCTTTTTTTCCCTTTACAGACCTATGTCATAGCGCTTTCATAAGTATTGACACATGCTGTGTATGGAATTGTTGTGGCTTAACCACGCAAATCACGTAAGCATGTTTTGGATCCAAACACTTTCTAATACAGGCGACTAGTTGCCGTAGCTGAAAGGGCACTGTGGCCAGTATGGCCATGAATAGACATACATTTTGAAGGGCATCACTGCAATTGCCGCATGGTTGGCTTAATTTCGAGCCCTGTGATCACGTAATAATTTTCAGGTATGTTTCCACTATAGTTAACCTCTTTGCACAATTCAGAGTTTTTAATTTGGTGGGCATGGGGTAGTTATTTTATTCCCAGCCCTTTTTGTCAAATACTATTTTATATACTGAGGCTTTTGGTGATGTAAATGGGATGTATTCTCTCAGCGTGTGCGGCTTTTAAAATAAATGGACGCCATCCCCATGATAACGTTATCTTTCCTTGTTTGAATTTGTACACTTAGCATTTATTTCTGATCAATCCTTGTATTCCATTTGTTGAATTATGTAAATGACAAGTACAGCACCCAACCGGGCTTTAATTTAACATGCTCCCATATGTGGTTAAACTTCTGTTGTACAGGGATACAGTAAGAGAAAAGTTTTTTTTTAAATTTTAGTAGTCGCCAATTATTATTTTTTCTCCAAATTTAGAATGTCTAATTTATTTTTAGGCTCAGCTCACTGCTACCACCCCTGCGCTGACTTGGGAGGGGCGAAGATGAACACATGCTATCCTCCAAAGCGTGTGCCATCAGCCACCCGCTTCTTTACACACTGCAGACTCGCCATGCAGCCACCTCAGAGCTACAGCTTCAGAGGACAACGCAGCTCTGAGCAGCTTACAGGCAGATCACAGGGGTTGCTGGTGTGCGGTTAGCCGAGTACACCCTGGCCGACCTAAGCCCTCCCCCCCTGGGCGGCGCTCGGCCAATTGTGTGCCGCCCCCTGGGAGCTTCCATCCACGGTCGGCAATGGAATAGCCTGGACTCGAACCGGTGATGTCCAGGCTATAGGGCGCATGGTGCACTCCACGCGGAGCGCCTTTACCGGATGCGTCACTCGGGAGCCCATGTAAGAAACCTTCCTGACTGTTGAAGCGATGTCCTTTCTGAAACCCAGATCACTGGCATACTGCAAAACCACTGTGACCTACCTGATGGTGGAGAGAACAACACTGCTAATTGGCATATGTTTAGTCAAATAATGTCGTCTGGACCTAGTAAAAATGAATGACCTGCATTGAATTAGCGTAATTGTAAAATACATAGAACACCACATAGCTTGAGCCTTGTACAGGAAAGGAGAAAGTTAGAAAGATGTTTGTTTTTTTTAAACTGAAACTGAAGATCCATGTAACTGGACTACATATTTCCTTTTATATCATGATTTTAGCAGAGTTGCCAATTTTATGATCATCACTGTTAAGTATGTCTTTCTGTAACTATTCAGTGCTTCCTTTGAAGATTTTTTCCAAATGGTCTATTGGCACTGCTTTTATTGTTGTAGATGCAAGCTATATTAAATCATGGATCTAATTCCTCTTTCATCATTGAGAACTGCAGTACATTCTCCAAAGGAAGTCTTTTTCTGCACCACTGAGGTTGTCAAGAAACTTGGCATACTTGGATGCCTCTAATGTGATCCTAATTTTATAATGACACTTTAAATACTGTTTTGTTGGTTTTGGATGGTTTGCTTTTATTACATTTTGTTTCGGAGAGGCAATGGTTTCCTGCTTGTAAAAGAACAAAGTGGCACAAAGAACGTGCACGACACTGCCAATCATTGGCCATATTGTCTTAACAGCATGACTTAATTCTTGCAATTATATCAGCCGGCTTATTTTAATGACTTCTGTCCTAAAACATAATGTTATTTGACAGTTCTTGAGGCTATTTACTAGATGTCAGTTGTGACTTTTTTGTTTGGGGCACGGAGAGTGAACTGGAAAATCTACTGTCGAAAAGAATGTAGGCAAAGAAACTTAACTTAAGGCAGTGGACAATTTAGATTTGGGACCTCCTGGTTACAAGCCCTTTTCTTTAATCACTGGACCACACAGCCTCCTATAATAAATTATTATTATTATTATTATTGTTGTTTTAGAAAGAATTGTGCTGATGATGATTTGGAGCAAATGGCTTTTAGAATCTAGCCCATGGTGTTTTTAGTGTTGTTTTCTGTTAATGATAAGTCAATGGTGAGTCAATAGGGCTACTCTGTGCCATATACTGTTTGACTATTGTACAGTGCTTTTTAAGGCAGTTATTTATACTGTGGAACGGGCTATAAGGCAGTACAGTCATGGCTCCCATTTGCCCCATTATGCCATTACACTAGCACTAGTATTGTCATTTATAAGGTGGACCATAAATAGAACAGTGTTATAAAGGGGAGGAATTTCTTGCTGAAAGTAAAAATCTCTCACGCTTTCTACATGTATAGCACGAATGTGTATATGTGTGTAAATTACAACCTTCAAGTTTTGTTTTTTTACAGATATAACAGTGATATTCAATGCACCGTTGGCAAAAAAAATTACTGAGTAATCATAAATGCATAACTTGAAATACAGTAAAAACAGTAGTTTACTGTCATTACTTTATTGCTTTGTTACACAACCATGATGTTTGAAGGATTCAATTACGTGGTTTGCTCACCTGAAATAAAGCCGAGTCTTATCCAGATACAAATGTCCTTCAACCTCACTAGATTGGCACCAATATGTTTTTTTATTTTTTTGTTACCCTAATATGATTACTTTACCACCCTTTGTGTATCACTTTTCACCTACGATAGTGTGCAAAGGTGCATTGATCCAAAGATAACAGTTTACAGTAGTTAATCTGTAATAAACTACTAGCAACTGTTGTAAAATGCTGCTACCAGTGTTAAGTTAATTGAGTGTTTTGAAGATTTTATTCCACATTCCTATTACCACTGGATCAATGGAGTTCCCCAATACACATATATATTTTTTAAATAATTGCAAAATTATATATATATATATATATATATATATATATATATATATATATATATATATATATATATATATATATATAATAAATAAAATATATTGCATGCATATATATATATATATATATATATATATATATATATATATATATATATATGCTTGATGCAATATATTTTATTTATTTATTTATCTAAACCAGTTATCTTCACTAAATATTTATATAGCAAAATATTAGTAACTACTAAATTGATTTAATTTTGATTTAAAAAAAAAAAAAAAAACTTTTATTACCTATACATTTTAAAATGCACACTTTTTCTAATTACAAAAGTCTAATAATCATGACCAAAATTGCTCTTCAAAAGTCGCTTAGGTCAAGAAACACTTCATATTTGTAGGCTGGTAAATGTACTGCTCTGAGCAACTTGGGGATTTGCACACTAGACATAGAGAGCAGAGTAGGAGCGCATGTGGGCCGCAGGGCGTGGGCAGCTGATTCTCTCGGCAGCACCTGGAGTACACATTCTGCATTCAGATCTGGCCATACAGTACAGCTATGTTGTACACCTTACACAAATAACACATTTTATTGATATACCTTTTTCCATCATAAATTATAACTATCATCCACGATGGCATTGCTAAACAAAAGAAAGCTTTATACAGTGGGTTGACATTAACTGTATTATAATTGAAGCAGAGATTTGTTTTATGGTTTTCTGTTTTGCTTTGTTATACCAGTAATTTAATAGCTGTTGATAAATCAAGTAACTGATATTAACTGGGGTAGATAACATGTAATGGGGCTATTTGATTTTGTAGTAATAAAGAACAAATGAACAACAAGGTATTCATTATTCTGACTTGCTTGCACGCCTGGGGTGCAATGTTACTCAAGGTTGAGGCTGGCTATTATTTGGTTTATAATGAACAGCTCACTTCTAGACATACATAGAGCAAAACTAAATTAGAAGAAAGAAAATGCATTTATGCAAAATTTGTGCAAGTCCAGTGACAGCAATATTGTTTTGGTAATTTAAGTTAACCACTTATCTCTTGTCCCTTACTTTCTGCTAAGAAATAAATAATAATAATAATAATAATAATAATAATAAAAGAAGCCCACAAGGAGAAATCCTGGGAAGACTTGGAAAATGCAGTGTTTTTCTCTCAGATAATTACAGCTGATGGCTGATAAGGTTATTCCAGCGACAGACTCTCTTTGTGCCAGCAGTTTCTAACATGTTCTCAGAATATGGCCTGATCTATGTTCCTTGCACGACAAAGATTGTAGTTTTATTTGGCAACTCATCTTTGACAAACATTGATAGGAGTGGAGTACTTGAAAAGTGATATTATTATGAGAGAGAGATATTTTTGGCTTGGTTTTTAGCACGCATTATCTATTAAATATAACAGTGGCAATATTTTTATGCCGCCAGAAACATGTTAAACAGACTGTTCAGTGGCAGTACTTTTAACTACTCAGCCAAGAACTTGGTTGCTAACAATCCTAACAGATGTGCTCCTGAAAGCGTTATATAAGGGTTATCCAATGTTTCATTCATTCATTCCTTCCAATGTTTTTTAATGGGGTCTTAAACAACAGAGTAGCTGAAAAAAAAATACACGTGTCATGTAGGGTTCTGCCAAATTGTTCTCAATTACATTTCTTCTTCTTCTTCATCAAAAAAAGAAACATAATGTAAGTAATTATTGTTATCAAAACAAACCCTTTTAAGGGCAAGAGTACGTAAAGCTACATTTTTAAATAAACATATATTCTGATGCCACAGATAAGCATTTTTAGAAATCAAATATTTGTTCAACCCATAATTAACTCAGTATACTGTATATTTAAATGTAATCCATCAGAAACAAATGGAAAATGTAATAAGTGAAATTACATTAGGTTTTGTTTTTACCCGTCTGCTTTCCCTTAAAAGCTTGGCTTTGTTAGCAATATATTCATAGATACTTTGTTTCATGGCAGGGTAAATAGTGATTTCATGGAAGGAGAATATTAGCAGATCTCCCAACTTTTCCCTTATCTGATGCAGCCTCAATCTACAAGGGTAAAAGGGAACTCTATTCCCCTCGTAAGACTACTGACTGCACTGAATTAGTGCAGTTAAACTGAGGTTTTCTTGCATGTCCTGACTCAGATATAATTCTATTGATAAACAGTATTACTTAGTTCCCCTTCCCAGATGGATGTAAGAGAACTGCCATACAAGTTTCATTTTATTACCTCTTGGTCATTCCACAAAATGTGGTAGTCTGCCCTATGAGACTACTCCAAGCTTTTAGCTTCTTTCTTTATTTATTTTTTTTGCATGCGATTGTGCAGACATGTGGGAGGGCAGCACATTTGAAGCTGATAGTCTATGTAGTGCATTAGCAAAATTATGGATTCAAGATTAGTAATTTTTATACTGGGTGAAAAAAAGAAGACTGTCAGCCGTCATTCATTTTTCAGTTTCAAATGGACACACAGGGAGTGCTTTTTTGGCTTTTGAAAAACTTCTTGGTCCAGTTCACCTCCTTTCTCATCAGCGACCTGTACAGGTCAGACGACAAGTCCAGCTAGAAACTTCCCAGGCAATGCCCTTTCAAGTAAAAAAACAAAAACAAATTGAAGTTACTGATGGCATTAATTAGAATAGCTGATGTAAGCTATATAATAGTTGCGTAATTATACTGTAGTACTGTAATTTGTCCTGTTTTATTTATTATGAAATCCCTGTATTTTATACAAAACACAGTACCACAAAATAAAGAAAATCTGAAAACAAAATTAAACAAAATATAAGTTATAGAATACTTTTACTTAAAACACTGCAGTTTGTAGCCTAAACTTAGTACTATAAATAGTTACACAACCATCCCTGAGTAGTAGAAACACCATACCAGGTAAAAAACCAACACACAGATCAAGCCTCCTGTCTGTCATCAAAGTCCAGGAAACTGAAAATGTAATGAGTCTAGGCGTCAGCAGAGCACCGGGTTAAGCCTGAATGTGCAGTCTCCTGGCTTTGCAGGGTGTTCCTGAATTAAAAGTAAATGTAAATAAGTGGTTTAAAAATAAGCAAATATTTGTTCACCCATCTAATCAAAAGAAATAGGACAACATTGGATCAATTTTATGTCACAGCTGCCTAGGATCAGGTTTATTTAAAAAAAAAAAATAAATAATAATAATAATTTTGTTTTGTTTTTTACCAAAATCTTATGGCAAGATGCTACAGGGAGGGGGTGTAGGTTAATACAAACTGTGATAGAAAGTTTCAAACCAAACTTCCTCAAAGTGAGAGTGGCACTTGAACTGTTGTATCATTCCAACTTTTGCTCATTTGTTATGGGCTTTTCTATGACATGACATGCATCTGTACACAATTGAAAACACTGAAATTATAAAAATGACAAAAATAAGAGATCTGTAACCAGGAAAAGAGGCGTTTTAATGTTGGGTTATTGTTGAGGACACAATGTAAGAATGTTATCTCAAGCAAACTGCTGGATATAGGCGCATTAAAGGTTACGGGAGAGAATCGTGTCGTGTTGGAGCTTAGCATCCATTCATCAAGTACTGCAGTAACATTCTCTTGGCCTCCCTGCAATAAAGATGGGGACTCATGCCTGACCTTCATTAAAAGTGTTTGGAGGACAAATCTGCAGCCTTGCTTTTCTGTGCTGGGATCACTATAAACCACAGCCCTGATGGTGTTGAGACAGCTAATGGGTAAGAAAATGATAACTGCAGGGACAAGAGTTTTGATGTAGATTAGCAAGTCTAAATGATAATAGTGATGTAATTTAGAAATGGGCTGGGGTACTGGGGTGCATAGCCCTGTTGACTGGGATATATAGTGGTAAATCCATCTCAGCTAAATATGTGAGCAAGAGGATGATAGGAAATGTAGTTCTGAGGGGTACATGGGAAGCCATCTTGAGGCAGGGAATGCAATTTAAAAGTTTTAAAAAGTTGTCAAAATGTTAAAAGAAAAAAAAATAAACAATACACACACCTTACGGAAAAAGTTGTAGCAACACATGGAACCATGTAACACAATAAAATAAAAAGGTCCTTGTGTACCCTTTAAGCATCTGTTGCTTATTATTTTCTGTTGCGATGCAAATCTCACAGTTTTTCACTAAGCGGAGATGCAAAGTTCAAAGCGGATTGCTTGATTCTTACAAGAGGATTGCTTTACATTGGATAGTATAGGAATGATTTTGTCCCAGTGGTTTTGATCACTATATGTGGTTGACTCTTATATCAGTGGTTTTTATAAACGGAGTGCACTGTACAAAGTTGACAATATACATTGTTCCTGGTTATAAGATGTATAGTCACGGCTCATTGCCTTAGTATAAGGCACAACACAAATAGCAATGTGTCCGATTTGAATACAGTGTTAGAAGGAGGGAACTTTGACTTTTTTTTATGTTGTCGTGCAGGTTTCAAAGTACAGGTAGTCTTTTCTTGGAGAAGAGACTTGCACACCCACTAACTAGCTGTGATTTGCTAAGATTTCAAGTGTGGGTTGTTATCTACTGTAAGATAATGTGGAAGATAGTGCATGATATTGTGTACAAGGGCATTTGGTAGACTATTTACTTATTAAATTATATAGCCTACTGAATGTTTTTAATCATTATTCTCAGTCAGTTGCTGGTGCCCTCTAATGGAGATAAGGTTTATTGTGTGTTTTGCATAACACACCAAACTGTGTGAAGCAATAACAATTGCAATGTAGGGTACATGCACAGTACTAGTTTAGAAAAGTGCATTGGCAATAGTATACAGTAGTACAATTCTATTGTACAATATTCTTGAAAAAGCATAAAGTGATCAAGAAAAAACAATTTCACCATGGCTGTGTAGACCTAAAACTTTGAATTAAAATGACATCGTGTAATATCAGTTGCTTGTTTTTCAGCTTTTAAAATATTTGTGTATTCAGTCTGTACTGTTTAAAAGCGACAAATGTCTGACTGTGCAGTTTAGTTGTAGCTGATAAATACCTGACTGCCAGCGGGATGGAGTTAATGCGCCAAGTTTCTGCCTGATAAATTAAACTGGTGCAGTTTAATGCTGGATGTAGAGGTAAGCTGCAGTTGAATGCTGGATATAGAGGTATACATGTAGAAGATGCTAAACACTAGCTGGCCTCAAAACATGGAGATTTATAATAAGTATTTCTGCATTTGTATAATACAGGTTTGGTCTGTGGTGTTATTTTCTAGCTTTGAAAGCAAAGTTGTGTGTGAGCATTTTATTTATTTTTAAATACAATTTGTATGTACTATTTTGCATGTGCCTGGGTATTTTCTTGCAGAAATGCATGCTTCTGGTTTATCTGGAGTGCTATAAAGTGTGGTTTATCTTGGTCAACATTAAGATTCTTCCAGCACAATTGTTCTGCTGGTGAGATAACATCTTGGGAAGGCATAGGCTTTGTGAGGTTAGTTTGTCTGGTTGTCTAAGCCATTAAATCCTCCCTGTTAGCTGGGGAATTGCTGATATGAGATAAATACAGCTATTGCCCCTAAATCCAGAAATGAGATTGAATTACCAGATAAACACTTTCTGAGTGTGTTTCAACTGGCTTTTAACCTTTGTAAAGAAAAAAGACTGTTTATAAGCCCTGCACTGTGGTGACATGGCAGGGAGTGTACAATGGGTGTGACACACAGGCTGTTAAACTTTATGAAGGTCTTGGATATTTTATATGAACCCTTAAAGCAGAATGCCTTTTAAAATAACAATTAAAACAATTTACATAACATTTATACTGTTTTATAGTTGTGTTATGATGTGATCAGGTATTGTGCTGTATACCCAATATTATTATTATTATTTATTTCTTAGCAGATGCCCTTATCCAGGGTGACTTACAATTGTTACAAGATATCACATTATTTTTACATACAATTACCCATTTATACAGTTGGGTTTTTACTGGAGCAAGCTAGGTAAAGTACCTTGCTCAATGGTACAGCAGCAGTGTCCTCCACCTGGGATTGAACCCACGACCCTCCAGTCAAGAGTTCAGAGCCCTAACCACTACTCCACACTGCTGCCTTACAGTGGTTCAAGGCTCTGATGACAGTGTGTTTCACAACATTTACTAAAGCTTGTGAATCTCAAAGGCAGTTAATTGTTTTAAATTACTTGGAAAGCAGCTTTAGACTATTGGGCCAGGTTTAAAAATACATTAGACAACGATACAAATACATATGCACTTTGTTAATGAATGCTGTAGAACATTTTGTTCTCTTTCAATTTGAAGACGACCACCAACAATACTTTTGGGATATGCCTGCCACAGGTCAGGTCTGTGCTCCACTCCAGCGTATGCTGCGCGCTGGCCCGGTTGTGTGACTGCACATGGTTAATGCTAGGCGCCTGTCCCCAGTACCCTCGTTGCTTGCACCTAGAGCCTTGGTGCTTCGGCACCCTCTCTGCTTAGACGCTCTGTGCTTCGGTACTCAGGCTTTAGGTGCCCCCCGGTGCTTTGGTGCCCGCAGGACCTTGGACCCTCTGTGCTTTGGTGCCCCAGTGTTGTGCGCCCTCGGTGCTTTGGCAGTTCAGGGCCTTGGTGCACACAGTGCCTTCGGTGCCACAGCCCAATGTTCGGGCGCCCAGAGTTATAGACGCTCTCAGAGCTTGTTACCCCTCAGTGCTTCTGTGCCCTCGGGCCTCATAGCCTCAGTGCCCTCGGTACTTCGGCGTCCTCGGTGTCTTGGCGCTCCAGAGTCAGACTTCCTCAGTGCTCGTCGCCCCTCGGTGTTTCGGCAGCCTCGGTGCACACACTGCCTTTGGTGCTTCAGCGCCCTCGGTGTCTCGGTGCTCCAGAGTCAGATGCCCTCGGTTCTCATTGCCCCTCGGTGCTTCAGGACCCTCTGGGCCTCAGAGCCTTGGTGCATGCAGTGCCCTCGGTGCTTTGGCGACCTCTGTGCCTCGGTACTCCATTTTTTAGACGCTCCTGTGCTTCGGCACTTTTTGGAACCTGGTGCCCTTGCGCCCCTTGCCTCTGTGCCTCAGAGCTTTGCTGCACTCAGTGATCTTGGTGCTCTTGCACCCTCTGTACCTGAGCGCCCCAGTGTTTAGAAGCCCTCGGTGCCTCAGAGTCTCGCTGCTTCTACGCCTCGACACTCCACTGATTGACGACCCCCAGTGCTTTGCACCCTCAGGCCTCAAGGTCTCAGACCCCCGATTTACCTTCGGTACCCATGGTGCTTTAGCGCCCTCGGGTCATCAGAGCCCCAGAGCCTCCGTAACCTAACATTCTTGAAAATTATCTGTTTCATACCCATAATGGTCCTCATTAAATTGACAAAAATTGGGGGTGGGGGGTTCCATAGGCTTCAAGGCTGCAACTGTATTCCTCACATAATTATGTATGATGCAGTTTGACTAAAATATTGTGAACCAAAATCAATCTGTTGGTTGTTATTATTATTTTGTTTGACTTGTTCTCTTTTCTAGTCAAAGGTTTCACTTCAACTTGTGCTCAGTTCACCTTGAATGTCTGGGGTAAAGGTTACATTTATGGTAAATATTATCCATTAACCATTTCCTACTACATATATATCAGTGTTAGAAACTAACAAAATTGTGTTGGGGGTTACAGCATGTGAGTGATTAAATAACTATGTATTACTACCTACAATAATTAATGTACTCACGTACACACACAGTCTTCACTAAATTCCCAAATTAAAGACAGTACGTTTCACTGTAGCCCTCAAGATGAAATTGTTAGCTAGGTGGCTGCATTTAAAAAAAAAAATAGCAGTGGGAGTAAACCACTTCAACATAACAGAACTGACACATGCTGAATTTACTAGGTTGGATACTAATGAGAGCATAAAAAATGCAAAAGAAAAATGAGGGAAAACGCAGATCTTTTCAAGAAAGCTGGGGGACTTTGTATAAATGAATTTGAATATATGAAGGATCGCCTTTTGGTTTGTCAGAGCCGCCAGTGAATGTTTTACTTTTTAAAAGCTGCAATAATAGTTCTGATTGTGCTGGTTCTAATTGTGTGCCCTTTCGTAAATGAGGCCTTTTGTCTTTGAACTCTAGAGCGAGTGTGGCATAGTGCAGATTTAATGGGACTAGGTACGAGAATATAATATATTTCTGGAAGCGCTGAGCCTTCCTCACAATTTAAATGCTGGTACGTAAGCTAAATAGAGTTTTGCTATTAAAATGGTACTATAGTACTGTATTAGTATAAGAAAAGGGTATTTTAAAAAAGTAATTTCAGCTTCCAATAAATTAAAGTATGTTGACGATAATGTAAACACCAAGCTACTACAGACAGCAAGTCCCAAACTTCAAACATCTTGCTGTTGTTTATAGGTAAGAACTCAACTTTATTATGAATATAATAATAATGTTTATTTTTATATTGCACCTTTCATAGTGGGCCACCATCACAAAGCGCTTTACAGAGGTAGGCTGTGAACTGTGCATTATATGCAGAGTCACTTACAATAGGACATTAATTTAACATCTCATCCGCAGGATGGAGAACAAGGAGGTTAAGTGGCTTGCTCAGGGTCACACAGTGAGTCAGTCAGTGGCAGAGGTGGGATTTGAACCAGTGACCTTCTGGTTACAAGCCCTGGACTTTAACCACTGGACCACACAACCTCCTATGTTGTGTTATGTTTTAAGCAGCATATTACGATAATGTTCATTGTGGTAATTGTTTATTTTTTAGTTTTAAAACGTTTAGTAAAATGTGGCCTATTTTTTGATCTCGTTGATACACAAGCGGCCCCCTTTGCTGATGACATCTTCAGTCTTTTTTTTTTTTCTTTTCTTTTGTGGGTTGGGGTTGGGGTCACAACCCGGTATAAATCTCTACATTTTTTTTTTCTTAAATAACTTTACACTTATTTCAAAGTTGCAACGTGTTTCAGTAAAATCAAACGACCAATAAACTTTGCATCCCGTGCAGAGGGACAGCAGAAATGTAAAAACATCATTGTGGGGTTGGCGTTGCAGAAGAGGTTTCAGTCCCGAGTGTTTTGTAAGCATTATGAATGCTTATTCACGACTGCTACACCCTGTTAGAAAAGACTGAACGTGAGAGTATATTTGTACATTTGTTTTAAGTACTCGCCAAAAGGACTACTGAGACACAGACATCAACTACTCTTCATCATATCGAATTTGCCTTGGGCGAGGCTGAGTTTCTAACTCTGTATAGGCACACTAAATTGAAGCGTTAGAAAGCTGTATTATAGGGACGTTATTTTTATATCCGAGCTCCTAATGGCTACAGTACCACTGCAATATACTGTAAGATTATCTGCAAAGATAAGACTACAGCTCAAAGTTCAACTGGAATAGTGCATTAACCTTAAGCAGAGCTGTATTTGGACATATTGGTGTACATTATGTAATTAACAAATTAATGTTAGCCTGTTTTTTATATGTTGTATTGTGTATATACATCAGCTAATCAAATTAAATATATATCAATTATTAATTTATATTATTTAATGCACTAGTAACGTAACAGGATTATGATTATAATGATAGTTCATTTAAATGTTTTTGAAGTTAAATGTATATATTTAATGTAAATATGTGCATACATGTATTCATTCTAACATATCTATACATTATAGATATTAGAAACACATAAAAATACATATTCATAGCGCTGTCCTGCTATTGGTATATTAAGTTATATATGTAGGATTATATATACATTAGGTCACATCTATTAGTGAAAGTACTGTAAGCAAAGTAAAGTGGTTTAAGGCAGTGTTTTTTGTTTGTTTGTTTGTATTTTTGTACACATGCACTTAACAATCTTTCTCTTTGATTTGAAGTAAATACAACAAGAACTTTGTGGTGGTAAAAAATAGGTTATTTGTGAAGTTAGTCATTTTGAAAGCACTTGAATCAGGTTAAATCACTGGGAGGATGTATTTCTGTTTGGGGTTTCCTGTCTGTAGAGCTGAAATCTATCCCCTGTCACTGTTACAGCTGTGGTAATCAAAGACAGTTGTGCAATTGGTGGTAAGTGATTGGTGTATCATTTGATATTGCCAAAACAGCACTTTCTAGTTTTCTGGCAAGGTAGGAGAAGATATAATTAATTTAGATATATTTCATATTTCTCACTTGATTTGTTTAGTCAGTGTATTTTGAACTGAGTGGTTAGTTTGAAAGCTACAACAAACTTCAGAGTTGGCTTTAGCTGAAATGAAGACTGAGGTCGTGATTCTATTTGGAATTTTGGAGTGAAATGAAAAAGCCTTAAAATGACAAAATATAAAAAGTGATATTTTAGTTCATAAAAATAAGGTGATAGTTTTGAAGTTTGTTTTAGTAGAGCTTAATTAAACAATTATCAGTTGACAATTGCTTTTAATGCTAAAGTCACCAAACTGGTTCTGAAGCAACCCGGTGCTAAAGTCACCAATCTGGTACTGTACCCGTACCAACCCAGTGCTAAAATCACTGAACCAGTACCGAACCGACCAGGTACCATCCCAGTGCTAAAGTCACCGTAGCACCGTCCTGGTTCTAACACGGTAGCAACCCGGTGCTACGGAGGCTTTAACAGGTTTCAAGCACGGTCCCTCTCCCCTTTGGATCTGGGTCTGGATCTGGCCCCTGAAGGCTGCATTTAAGCAATCTTAAGCAATCAAGCTTTCTATAGGGTCATTGACACCCTGCAGAATGCAAAAGCACTGTCAACGTGTTCCCAGTATGGGTACAAGTGGGGTGTTTTTCAGACGTGGTGTCTGCCTCGTGGGTTCGAACCCACGACCTGTCCCATGGCAGTTATACTGCAATTTTTGCAGCACCTTTTTGACGAGGGAAGTCCGTCTCCACGTTAAGGTTTATCTGGCAGCTATTTCAGCTTGCCATGTCAAAATTGACGCGGTCACCCCAGGAGCTCACTAAATTGACTCGGTCACCAAAAGGCTCGGTGGCTTCGGCCACCTATGAAGGACATTGTTCCTTGCTGGAGGCTAAACGTGGTGCTTAATGCACTCGTGAAGCCTCCATTTCAGCCCATGCATTCAGCTGATCTGAAATTTGTATTGCTGCTCAAAGCGGCTTTCTTGGTTGTTATCACCTCTGTAAAGTGGGTGAGGTGAGATGCAGGCATTCTCTATAGCTAAAACCTGCTTCATTTTTACAAAGGCCTGGACAAAGGTTACGCTCCATACCAATCCTGCCTTTTTGCCGAAGACGATCTTGGCATTCCATGTCAACCAGTCTGTGGCATTGGAGGCTTTCCTTCCACCTCCTTTCTAATCTGACAGAGAGCGACAGCATACACTCTGCCCAGTGAGGGCCCTGGTGTACTTCGTTGACAGGACGATAAGTTGGAGGCAGTCCGAACAATTTTTTGTCTGCTATGGGGCTATCCCATGGTCAAGCCCTGTCTAAGCACCGGCTGTCCAAGTGGATAGCAGACACGTCCAGGACTGCCTATGAGCTGGACAACTTGTCCCCTACAGAAAAGCTCACTGCCCATTGCACCAGGGGCATGGCAGCTTCTTAGGTTTTATTCCAGGTGCATCTGTCACATACATTTGCAATGCAGTGTTGTGGGCTACTCCCCATACTTTTACTAGGCTCTACAGACAATGTCGTGGCTCCTCAAGGCCCTGGTTTTGGAACTAGAGTGTTAAGGGTGGTTTTCCTGTCGACCCTTACAAAACAGGCATACATGTAGAGGTGAGTTTCTCCCTCAATTTTTTCACCCTGGCTACTGTTACTGGAGTTCTGTATGGTAACACGCAAGGCAGCCTCTCTGCTTAGCCTTATGGCATTCCAGTTGTTTTGCAATATTGCCCTTTGCGACGGCTTTGGTACACTCACCCATACGGTATTGGTTACATTTTGTACTTGAAAGGGAACGTTAGGTTATTATCATAACCCAATTTCCTGAAATATGGTAATGGTTCCATTTCTATTTCAGGGAAGCAGGGTTATGATAATAACCTAAACATTAGTTGACTTCAGCAGACACTCAATGGTGCCTGCCACAGTCACCTTTGACCTTTGACTTTATGAGATGTCTGAGCAAGGAGATTTATTAAGGCATACATAAAATACAAATTATGTGTCACCTTTTTTTCTTTATAATATCTTCCAGATTTTCAGCATGTTCTACTGCAGAAAGTACACGGAAGCTTTTGGTCTGCTTACAGTAAAACATCCTGCCTAATAAAAACCACTGCCCACTCTGTATTTAAAAGTGTTTATTTTTTTTCACACACAGCGCTTGCAATCTTAAATAAACTATTTTTAATGTGGCCAGCTACCATGTTTATTTGTGTGAGGAATGAACCTGAAAGGTTGACCAATGGGGAAGTTAGGATATTACAAACATATTGTTCCCATGAAAGACCAGGCTCTGAAAATAATCAGTTGGGGCTCTTCTGATAAACCTAAGATGGAACCAGCACTAGACTAAGAGGATCATAAATAGGGTGAGAAAACTTTCTCTTCTCTGGGGACTGATAAACAGTAATAGATAAAATAAAGAATGATGTGCTCAATGAGGTACAGTTTAAATGGAGGAAATTTAATGGGAAGTGGCTACATTGGTAGCAGATGGACCTGTTTCCTGAACTCACTCACGGTAGAAATCCTAGCCCAGTTAAAATTTGTTCACCAGATTTACAGTCCGATAGAGAAGGTGAATCAAGGGATTTGTTTATTTGCCTGGACTTCAGTGTCAGATGATTCAGATTTTTGGTGATTTTATTTTTTTTTCTTCTTCTTTCTCTTCTACCTACCTTCAACATCTTTTTTTTTTTTTTTCTTTCGCTAGGCTATTTTTATGATTCCCACAAACCCACCTCCTACATTCAGGAAGCCGGAGCTGTGGTCTGACGAGTTCACTGATTTTGTAAAGAAATGTCTAGTGAAGAACCCAGAGCAGAGAGCTACTGCAACTCAGCTTTTACAGGTTTGTACAGAGGATCCCATGAGAGAAAAGGGGGAAATGGTGCTTATTTATAAATATTTTACCTGAGGAGGGATGAGATTCATTGTACATAAGCACCCTGGGAAAATGTTCATGTTCATATTTTTTCAAGAAAGTCCAGTTTCAAGTAAGTTAGAGAAGAATAAAGGACAATGGGGGTGATGGGTCCAATGTCAAACAATGAGACTGACTGGTACACTATTCACAACTTTCCCATGCTATCTCTGCTCCTATAAAGAATAGAGGGAGCAATCTCACTGGATAACAAGTGTTACTACTTGTGCAGATATGTCACCATACCAAAATGGCTTGGAACTGTTAGAACCACTTTGCCCAATTCACTTGACAACCAATTCGCTCTCATAGGCAATATCACACTCCAGGGTGTTTTTAAATGTTGTCCAAATCAGTACTAGGCTGTTTAACAACACCCCTAGGAGTGTGTTTCTGCATTGATATAAATATTATGACAAATGGCTATACAGGCTTTAACATTGTATTTTATTATTTTTATTACTTAAAATATAGCCATAATATAGAAATGTAGTTTTTTTAAGAATAAACAATGGTGTATACTGTATGTACAATTTTGTTGAAAAATGTTTGGTTGAATGCATAAATTATGTGCATGACAAAATAAATGTCAGATCTCTGATATTTCATACCAACCTGAACACTTGCAGAAAGGCTGATTTGATTTGACAGTCTGTGAGCTATATTCATAATCATCTGTGGAGTGAAATTGAGTTTGCTAAGATTCCAGAAAAGTTCATTAAATTTAATTGGTGCAGGCCCCTGATTATTTGATGATGTTTGCTGATTAAAAGAATGGATGTGCTGTGAATTATTTCCAGACATCACTGCCCTCATTCTTAAACCCCCTTAGTTAGTTAGTTAGTGGTACAGAGTTTATTTGCTTCTCTAGGAAAACGATGGATTTTGTCAGTTTTAAGATCTTCTGTCTATGAGTTGGAATCCCATGTTAAGCAGAAAATTCAGCAATGTATTGGTCCTATTCCATATGTTTACACGCAGTTTGTTTGCTGCTGCATTTACATGATATGGAATGTGCCATTCCTGTAGAATATAGCGTTTACATACTCGTTATGCAGAATACTAATTGGAATTTAAAATTCTTGTAAATGTGCCTTTTTGTCATTATAAAACAGTTTTAGTTTAATGTACTGTAATATAATATAGTTTATACTTCACTTAAAACAAATGTTCTTAAACTTTTTTAGGAAAATATTATTTCACCAGAGAAAACAAACTGTGGTTTATTTATCACTAAGATTCAAGCCATCCTTTTTTTCATTTCAGCATCAGTTTATTAAGAATGCTAAGCCTGTGTCCATTCTACGGGATCTAATAACAGAAGCCATGGAGATCAAGACCAAAAGACATCTGGAGCAACAGAGGGAATTAGAAGAGGAGGAGGACAATTCGGTGTGTGATGTGTCTTTTACATTTTACTTTATTTTAGACTCCTTTTATTCTAAACCTGCTACATCAGAAAACACCCACAGACTATTCCACAATAAACCACAGCAAATAAACCACTAGAAACAAGGAGGGGGTGAGCTTGACTGTAAATACTGAAAGTTATGAAATACACATAAAATGTAATACAAACTGGTAAACTACAAACTGCTGTACATCAAAAAATAAACCACTGCAATACATTTTAAACTGCAGCCGTATACTAACTACCCTGGTAAGGTCATAATATCTAGTGAGCATGGGGGTCTGTGTAGATGTTTTATAGTGTTAGAAAGAGAAAATCATCATAATCCATGACTGGGGATTAAATTCTCTGCAAAGGGGATATAGTGGATGTAAAATTCACACAATTTTCTCTATATCTGGAGAACTAGTTGTCATGAAACTTTGAGAATATCCGATACTGGAGATAAATGGATATGTCTGTCTGTCTGTCCGTATGTATATCACACTTACATTTTTGCATCTTGATAGCGGCTTGTCCAATTATCATGGAACTTGGTATTCACATTATTTAGCTTAAGTTATTGAGTATCAGATTTTGGGTATATAGGTGATTTGTGATTAAGCATTTCACTGCTAATGCATGTTGTATTCTATTTAGTACATGCTGTTGATAATTGTCATCAGGCCCGGCAGCAGCATGAACGCTGTGGGGGGCATCCACAGCGTTCAACTGATAACCCTCCACTGGAGTAACGCTTTGTTAAAATGTTCCTGCTTTTAATTTTATGTAAAATCCACACACATGGTCCGCATGACACAAAACCAAATAAACCATTTCTGTTCCATCCGGTAAGACAGATTCTGAATATCTTCAGAAACAAATAATCCATGCCCCTTGATCTGATTTCTACATGGCCTTAGTGATGAGAATGCAATCTGACAAACTGAAATGTTTTGATAGCTGCTGATTTGAATTTTTCAGATTGTTTTAATTAAGAATAAATTGCGATCCACATACTCAACAGGAGGTTTAATCAGAATATCAAAGTTTTGATGTTGGTTTAAGCATTACTAAACAAGATCACCCTGATTCCTTACGTATTATTTGAAGTGTGATGTGAAGCTGATTCTCAGGTCAAGCAGCTGTATTGGAAGAAATGGAAAGCTGAAGGTTGCCTGGCAGCAGGCAAGAAACATTCATAAATATTGCATGAGATCTTTTCTAAGGCAGAAATCAGTAAGACCCTATATTAGGGTTTTTGTTTTATTGTAAAAAGTGTTATTTTATGATTGCTGGAACCAAAAAAAATGTGTGTGTGTGTATATATATATATATATATATATATATATATATATATATATATATATATATATATATATATATATATATATATACAGTGCCTTCATAAAGTATTCGCCCCTTGAACTTTGCGACCTTTTGCCACATTTCAGGCTTCAAACATAAAGATATGAAACTGTAATTTTTGTGAAGAATCAACAACAAGTGGGACACAATCATGAAGTGGAACGAAATTTATTGGATATTTCAAACTTTTTAACAAATAAAAACTGAAAAATTGGGCAAAATTATTCAGCCCCTTTACTTTCAGTGCAGCAAACTCTCTCCAGAAGTTCAGTGAGGATCTCTGAATGATCCAATGTTGACCTAAATGACTAATGATGATAAATAGAATCCACCTGTGTGTAATCAAGTCTCCGTGATAAATGCACCTGCACTGTGATAGTCTCAGAGGTCCGTTTTAAAGCGCAGAGAGCATCATGAAGAACAAGGAACACACCAGGCAGGTCCGAGATACTGTTGTGGAGAAGTTTAAAGTCGGATTTGGATACAAAAAGATTTCCCAAGCTTTAAACATCCCAAGGAGCACTGTGCAAGCGATAATATTGAAATGGAAGGAGTATCAGACCACTGCAAATCTACCAAGACCTGGCCGTCCCTCTAAACTTTCAGCTCATACAAGGAGAAGACTGATCAGAGATGCAGCCAAGAGGCCCATGATCACTCTGGATGAACTGCAGAGATCTACAGCTGAGGTGGGAGACTCTGTCCATAGGACAACAATCAGTCGATACTGCACAAATCTGGCCTTTATGGAAGAGTGGCAAGAAGAAAGCCATTTCTTAAAGATATCCATAAAAGTGTCGTTTACAGTTTGCCACAAGCCACCTGGGAGACACACCAAACATGTGGAAGAAGGTGCTCTGGTCAGATGAAACCAAAATCGAACTTTTGGCAACAATGCAAAACGTTATGTTTGGCGTAAAAGCAACACAGCTCATCACTCCTGAACACACCATCCCCACTGTCAAACATGGTGGTGGCAGCATCATGGTTTGGGCCTGCTTTTCTTCAGCAGGGACAGGGAAGATGGTTAAAATTGATGGGAAGATGGATGGAGCCAAATACAGGACCATTCTGGAAGAAAACCTGATGGAGTCTGCAAAAGACCTGAGACTGGGACGGAGATTTGTCTTCCAACAAGACAATGATCCAAAACATAAAGCAAAATCTACAATGGAATGGTTCACAAATAAACATATCCAGGTGTTAGAATGGCCAAGTCAAAGTCCAGACCTGAATCCAATCGAGAATCTGTGGAAAGAACTGAAAACTGCTGTTCACAAATGCTCTCCATCCAACCTCACTGAGCTCGAGCTGTTTTGCAAGGAGGAATGGGCAAATATTTCAGTCTCTCGATGTGCAAAACTGATAGAGACATACCCCAAGCGACTTACAGCTGTAATCGCAGCAAAAGGTGGCTACAAAGTATTAACTTAAGGGGCTGAATAATTTTGCACGCCCAATTTTTCAGTTTTTATTTGTTAAAAAGTTTGAAATATCCAATAAATTTCGTTCCACTTCATGATTGTGTCCCACTTGTTGTTGATTCTTCACAAAAATTACAGTTTCATATCTTTATGTTTGAAGCCTGAAATGTGGCAAAAGGTCGCAAAGTTCAAGGGGCGAATACTTTCGAAGGCACTGTATATAATATAATTTTTTTTTTTTCCCCAATTGATATTTCATTTTGATTGCAGATTCAAGTTTCTAGGATGTGTTCATATCACTGCTTGCTTTAGAAATGGGCAGATTTGGCATTAAACCAAACCTCACACTTCCAAAGCTAAGTCTCCAGTTACAGCAAGTTGAACATTTAGTTGGGGCTGCAAATAACAAAACAAAATGTTCACATTGTTATCTCATACTAGTATAATTCCTGAGTTACTTGTAACATCATTCACAGCCATTTGCCATCCTATTATTCCATTAATTTATTACTGAGCTTGGCACATCATAAAAAAAAGACAATTACAATTAGCAATTTCTAAACAAATAGAAAACACAATTTTTCAAAGCTGGTCTGGGAAGAAAATAGATGTCACATGTGTAAGTGTATACAATAGCCCAAAGCTTGTACTTTCGAATGTCAGATTTTTCTATTTAAGTTGTGGGCAGCCAAAGGCACCTGCAAAGCTTTCTTTCCATGCATATATTTTAGAATTGGGTTGCATTAGCAGCTCATATTGTTATTAAAGGGGTCCTAATTACACAACTCCATGTTGAGTATTAGTTTAATTTATGCAGGTAGGTTTGGCTTTATTTTTCCTGTTGCCATCTATTGTCCTTGAGTAATGCTTGCTGCAGTTAGAGAGAATTGCCCTTAACTTGTACATGGAGGCAGCGATTTAATAACTTTTTATCATTCAATATTGTTTCACAATCCCTAGGCAGTCATTTGGCTGCCATACCAACAGAAATTACCATTTTACTGGCAATTCAACAGCTTTCACATGTAACCTGAAACGAGAAATGTAATAACTGCACATCTGCAAATGTGACATGCTATGGTTGAATATAACCATCTCAAACATCATGAGCTTACACATGGGGATTTGTTATATATATATATACAGTACTGTGCAAAAGTTTTAGGCAGGTGTGAAAAAATGCTATAAAGTAAGAATGCTTTCAAAAATAGACATGTTAATAGATTATATTTAGCAATTAACTAAATGCAAAGTGAGTGAACAGAAGAAAAATCTAAATCAAATCCATATTTGGTGTGGCAACCCTTTGCCTTCAAAACAGCATCAATTCTTCTAGGTACACTTGCACAAAGTCAGGGATTTTGTAGGCATATAGTCAGGTGTATGATTAAACAATTATACCAAACAGGTGCTAATGATCATCAATTCAATATGTAGGTTGAAACACAATCATTAACTGAAACAGAAACAGCTGTGTAGGAGGAATAAAACTGGGTGAGGAACAGCCAAACTCAGCTAACAAGGTGAGGTTGCTGAAGACAGTTTACTGTCAAAAGTCATACACCATGACAAGACTGAGCACAGCAACAAGACACAAGGTAGTTATACTGCATCAGCAAGGTCTCTCCCAGGCAGAAATTTCAAGGTGGACAGGGGTTTCCAGATGTGCTGTCCAAGCTCTTTGAAGAAGCACAAAGAAACGGGCAACGTTGAGGACCGTAGATGCAGTGGTCGGCCAAGAAACTTACTGCAGCAGATGAAAGACACATCATGCTTACTTCCCTTCCATGTCGGAAGATGTCCAGCAGTGCCATCAGCTCAGAACTGGCAGAAAACAGTGGGACCCTGGTACACCCATCTACTGTCCAGAGAAGTCTGGTCAGAAGTGGCCTTCATGGAAGACTTGCGGCCAAAAGCCATACCTCGACATGGAAACAAGGCCGCGACTCAACTATGCACGAAAACACAGGAACTGGGGTGCAGAAAAATGGCAGCAGGTGTTCTGGACTGATGAGTCAAAATTTGAAATATTTGGCTGTAGCAGAAGGCAGTTTGTTCGCGAGAAGGGCTGGAGGCGATATACAAATGAGTGTCTGCAGGCAACAGTGAAGCATGGTGGAGGTTCCTTGCAAGTTTGGGGCTGCATTTCTGCAAATGGAGTTGGGGATTTGGTCAGAATTAATGGTCTCCTCAATGATGAGAAGTACAGGCAGATACTTATCCATCATGCAATAGCATCAGGGAGGCATCTGATTGGCCCCAAATTTATTCTGCAGCATGACAACGACCCCAAACATACAGCGAAGTCATTAAGAACTATCTTCAGCTTAAAGAAGAACAAGGAGTCCTGGAAGTGATGGTATGGCCCCACAGAGCCCTGATCTCAACATCATCGAGTCTGACTTGGATTACATGAAGAGAGAGAAGCAACTGAGGCTGCCTAAATCCACAGAAGAACTGTGGTTAGTTCTCCAAGATGTTTGGACCAACCTACCTGCCGAGTTCCTTCAAAACTGTGTGCAAGTGTACCTAGAAGAATTGATGCTTGATGCTGTTTTGAAGGCAAAGGGTGGTCACACCAAATATGGATTTGATTTAGATTTTTCTTCTGTTCACTCACTTTGCATTTAGTTAATTGATAAATATAATCTATTAACATGTCTATTTTTG
Organism: Acipenser oxyrinchus oxyrinchus; assembly: GCA_030684275.1. NCBI lineage: Eukaryota > Metazoa > Chordata > Actinopteri > Acipenseriformes > Acipenseridae > Acipenser > Acipenser oxyrinchus. Next base: position 16,174,854 of record CM060249.1, on the reverse strand, counting down.
AAAGCATTCTTACTTTACAGCATTTTTTCACACCTGCCTAAAACTTTTGCACAGTACTGTATATATATATATATATATATATATATATATATATATATATACACATTTGTCTTTTGGTGTCTTTTGGTCTTGATCTCCATGGCTTCTGTTATTATTGTACATTTCCTTATATATACACATATATATACAGTGTATATATAAGGAAATACATATTTTTAAGGAAATACATATGGGCTATTAATGTTAATTTTATTCTGTGAATTTTTAGCCTAAGGTGTGCTGGAATAAAAAGTTGGTTGTAGTACACAATAATTTTAGGGTTGCTGTGGGTGTGTCAGTATTGGTAAGATATTACAGTTTTCTGACAAAATCATGAACATAATTAATTAAATTCTGTTCAATTAATAAATGTTTTCATTCATAATCGTTAACAATCAAAGGTAGGCTTTGGACATTGAGAAAGACTTCTTCTACTCGACCTATTGATCAAAGGAAATTCTTTTAGTATTACCGGTACTAAAATTGTTTTTCATGTACGGCAGCTTGGGTCTTGTCCTCTTTATGACTGTAAACCCTGGCCCATGTTTTCTAGTCCAGAACTCTCTGTGAAAGCATTGCACCAGAAGCTTAGTTTATTAGACATTAAGGCATAGGTTTGCATATTTATTTATAAGCAATCAACAAGGTATTGTATGTCCGTGGAGGAAATAAATTGGCACATACCCTTTAAGCTTTAGTGTGACGGGGTACACCCGTGATCTTTGTCCTGGTTGTAGTTTTTGCAATTGAATGCTATGCCTGGGAAATGACCAGTTAGGATGAATACTAGCAGTGGCTCTATCATATGATCTGAAGGATGAATTGAAGTGGTCTGGAACAGCATGAATGTGCCTCTATGTTGAGCAAAATATTGAGTAGATAATTACAGAAGTGTAGTTTAAACCACATTGAATATAAGTCTGTTACACTTGAAAAGCCTAGGATTGTATTTATTCTTCTTAACAGACAGAAAAGGCAGGTTTGGCAAGCTTTGTTGTTTTAGATGTTTTTTTACCTTTTTTTTTAATTTTGTTTAGTATTTACTGTCCAATCCCTACACCCCTACACAGTTTATTAATCAGTGCAGTCTGTGCTGTGCTTTTTAAGATGAAACACCAACAATTATCTGTACTGTATTTCTTGTAACAACTCAACACACTGTATTGACTACAGATGTTTAAATTTTATATGTGTGTTATGAAAATAATAATAAAAAAAACAGTTCTCATGTGGCCAGCACCTGTTCATGAGACCCCCACTTACAGACATAGTTTGAGTGTTAGATTTTGAGATTAGTTTCCATACGCATCATGTTAAACACACCAGAACAACCCTTAGGTGACCCAGCATCAGTCCCTCAGTGTCCCACTATTAAAATTATGAACTATTTAAAGAAAAAAGAAAAAAAAAAAAGAATTTGCATCAGGAAAATGTTTGGGTGTGATTGATGAAAGTGAGTCATACTTTTTCTTTTTTTAGGCACCCTCCCAAGAAAATTTACCCAGCTAGTAGAGTTAATAAATACACTGAAATATTAATATCATCATACAGGTTACATTTTGATGGATTGCTAGGCTAAGTTACTAAGTTACTTAATCTAGGCCTGATGGGGATACTGAAAGTAAAAATAAAAATCCACAAGGCTTTATATCCCTCAAAAAATTTTCCCATAAGACATGCATTTGCAAATGCCATTAAAGTTACTTGTGAAGGGGCTCCCGAGTGGCGCATCCAGTAAAGGCGCTCCACGTGGAGTGCAGGATGTGCCCTATAGTCTGGACGTCGCGAGTTCAAGTCCAGGCTATTCCTTTGCCGACCGAGGGCGGGAGCTCCCAGGGGGTGGTGCTCAATTGGCCGCGCACAGCCCGGGGGGAGGAAGAGTTAGGTCGGCCAGGGTGTCCTCGGCTCACCGCGCACCAGCAACCCCTGTAGTCTGGCCGGGCGTCTGCGGGCTTGCCTGTAAGCTGCCCGAGAGCTGTGTTGTCCTCCGACGCTGTAGCTCTTGGGTGGCTGCATGGTGAGTCCGCAGTGTGAAAAAAAGCGGTCGGCTCACGGCACACGCTTTGTAGGACAGCGTGTGTTCGTCTTCGCCCTCCCAAGTCAGCGCAGGGGTGGTAGCGGTGAGCTGAGCCTAAAAATAATTGCCCATTTCAAATTGGGGAGAAAATAATAAAAAAATAATTGGCAACGACTAAATTTTTTTTTAGGTCTCCACAACATTTTAATGTATATTTGAAGTATAGGGGTTACGTGTAGGTTTTCCTATGAATAACTTTTAGCTGTTCTTTTCATAGTTAATGTTTAATAAGGGACATGCAATGACTGTCAGAAAATTTAGGCAAAGGTCCAAAATGAAGAAAAGGAAGGTGCTATTTGCATGCTTGAAAAAAGTAATGGCCATGCACACTGGGGAAGGATTCAAAACCAACAGATTGAGACTCCGTTGCCTGAGATTTGTGGTTGTTATTTATTACTGTTTGTAAGACAATTTAAAGAGGACCAGAAAACCTTAGTTGGAGACAAAGCCCATAGGTGGAGTAGATAAGGATATGCATATCTTGATGATAAAAGCATTTGTAGATGTTGACCTACTGCTCTAAAATTGTTGGTATGAGAGACTGACCTTTGGATGTGGTTATGTGCCTTGTTGATCTAAAACCACTGTTTTGTGGTTCAGATTGATTTGACTATATCTGTTAAAATGGGTTCTGTCTTATTTTCACCTAAACATACAAAGTTAGCGCCACAACTTGCAGGATTGCTGTTTTTAAAGCTGCTATCTCCATGTAATGTCTATAATGGAAACTCAAATATATGTAGATGACCTGGCCCAGTATTCTCATTCTCATATGCTTCCCTGCTGATGCTCTGAATTTATATGTCTGCAAATTGCAGTCAGCCTGTTTTATGAGTATTTGTACACGCAGTGCTCTAATTTAATTAGTATGCAATGTCTCCAAGAGACATTTAAAGATTGCTGACCTCTTTGTTTGAACAACATCAAGCATTGATCAGTGGCATTAATCATTCAGTTTTATTGTATTATAATGCTCATGCTCCCTTTAGTACTCTGGTGGTACAGTATGCTAACATAGATACCATTTCCACATGTGAAGAACATTGTGGCATTTAGTAGCACATATTTTAAATATGAATTATTATCCGAGGGGACAATACTAGATTTCAATAAACGCTTCAATAAACGCTTTCCCAGCCAGCGTTAACTGCACTGTAAGAAATTATAGATTTATTGGCTTTGGAACTGAAATGATGTCATAAGCAAGAAACCTGATGTTGTATGGTGTCCAATGCACTGTACATTTATCTTTCTCTATATTGTATTAGTAATCCTTGTTTTGACCAGTATACTGGATTTGAATAGGGATGTGTTCCATAAATGAAAGCTGAAAAAAAACAGTGTTAACATTTTAGTTTGTGTAGCTGCCTTCCTGGATAACTGGAAATATAAATTGAAAGAAGCATACCTTTTACTGTCAGGTCATTAAACATTTGACCATTTTTCAAACATTTTTTGGAACATGGCACAAAACATGAACTTCGAATTTGCTCAACAGTGACACTTTATTTCGAACAATGCTGAATTGTGTTCCAGTACCTTTCTCCTGCCCCCCCCCCCCCTTATATCTTTGTTTATTTCTTTTAAGGATGAAGAGATTGAAGTAGATTCCCACACCATGGTAAAAACCAGCTCAGAAAGCGCAGGCACAATGAGGGCTACCAGTACGATGAGTGATGGGGCCCAGACAATGATCGAACACAACAGCACCATGCTAGAGTCCGACCTGGGGACGATGGTCATTAACAGTGATGAGGAGGAGGAGGAGGAGGATGAGGAGGAGGAGGATGGCACCATGAAAAGTGAGTTGCTCCTTTTAACCTGTGTGGTCAAATACCCTTATCTCGGGTGTGTGTGTGCGTATGTTTGTGTCCTACTCTACAGGCTGAACAAGATGGAACTCCCAAAGCTGGTACTCCGTAGAGTAACCCAAAGGTTTTAGATCTAGTTCAGACCCGGGCCAAATGTGTGTCTCTATCTTTCTATATGACGTACAACAATACTGTTGGAGTAATATAGATATTAATATCAATGCAAAATATGGACATATTAGGTGTTGCAAATACTATTGGGGATTCATCTTGAGTCCGTAATATGCTACATCAAATGCTTATTAGAAAATAAAACCCTTAATTAAATCTTAGTCTTCATATCCTTATCAGCCTGTTTTAAGAGAACAATGGGGATAGGATACTGGTGGAATGATTTGTACATATTGTGGCAGACCCAAGGGTAGGGTGATTGAGGGGAAGTATAGAAGGGTGGAGATTTTAAGGGGATTGTGCCCAGCGACAAAATGGCCAACCCAAAATTGACTACAGTCCACAAAATGGCCGCTCGTTGGGACGGCGTTACCCAGAAGTCTTAGCGGGATGGCAGGGTGTGGTCAACGCACCTGTTAGGAGCACATGGGTGTGATTCACCTATTTAAAAAGAGGCTGACTCTCAGCTCAGGTTGGTGAGTGTTGAGTTGGCGTGGAGTGAGGTAGGAGAGCTGTGTAACTATATTGAGAAAAACTATTGAATTGCCGTGTATGACTCTGGACTGTTTCAAGAACACTATTGCCTGTATTGACCTACCTTTGTATGAGAACCTGAACTGTGTACCAGACTTTTGCTTTGTCCCAACGACCCTGTGTATCGAACATAGGGAAATAAACATACAGGTACTGTCCTGTTTTACCTCCATTACTGTCTCCAAACAAGTGTCTTGTCTACTAAACCGATTTGTGTACAAGTTTTACTCAGACGAGTACTACTCTGTCACAATATAAAACATATTTGTTCAGATAAAACTAATATACCGAACATCAAAAGAAACTTATCACTATTATAACACATTTACTTTAGAAAAAAATAAGGTATATAAATGATGGACATTGTTTTTGGTTTCTTTTTAATCACTCGATCATTCATCCTTGACCATGACACGCTTGAGTGACTATGACTGAAGCATATGCACTTAATCACCTAATTAGTGAGACAGTTGATTGGAAATTGGATATGGAGTGATTTCAGCTGTTGAATTGCAAGCTTGAATAAAAGCAATAAAGAAAATCACAGAAAAAAAAAACAATATGCCATGTCTGTGAAGAGAGCAGCGCCTTCGTGCAATCGGCATGTTGGAGGCTGGACTAGGGCAGCGTACTGTGGCTCTTCCCTCTTGGGTGCTCACAGTCAGCAATTTCAAGCTTGGCGAGACGGTCTGTCAGTGACAGGCCACGAACTGGGACACCAAGAGTTACAACACCTGCCCTCATTTTGCAGCATCTTCGTGATGTCAATTGTTAATCAGCACAATAAAAAGTCACAGCACCTGTTTGTCATTTTTCGATCACATCTAGTGAATTTTATCCAAATATAAGTGATAAGTTTCTTTTGATGCTCAAATATAAGTGATAAGTTTCTTTTGATGCTCAGTATAGATGTAACTGCATAGTTTCTATACTTTGTACCTTTCCTAATTCTCAACATTGACGTATGCAGGAGAGTTTAAGTACAATTCAGCTGCTATTACGGGGGTTCCCCACTAGATGGAAATGTAATACCTTGCTATTTCTCTTTGCAAACGTGCCTAATCAAAATTCAGCCGTGAAGTGCAATTGATTATGATTGCACTAAATGCAGTCTTCAGTGCCATTGCCTTAGGCTTGTGCTCCAAAGCCCCACAGTAACCTGCTCATCGTCACATGTTTTAAGTAACAAATTACCCTGCCTAGAGGCTTGAGAGTTTATTTTACTTAACATTTCATGCCAGTTTTTTTTGCAAAGCTGGCCCCGCCAATGTCAAAGCATCTTATCTCAGAAACTATTTGAGATAGTAACTTCTGATTTTCAGGGTTATATAAACCCTGCATGCTTAAGACATTTATTAACTATTACATTGTTCTTTGACCTAACATGGCTGCCTTATTGCGGTCATATGACCTGTGAAGTTACAGCTGCATGTTTAGTGCACAGTAGTATTCTTTGATTTTATTATAAGTCTTTACCTCTGGCCATAGCAGTGATACAGACCAGATGCTTTGGCATATGGGTTGACATGGTGCACGGTTGTATTCTGTGATTTTTAAAGTTCCTTTACTGGTAGTGTCCAGTGAACATTAATCATGTCAGTGCCATATTCTTTTAACCTCATACCATATAACTGATACAGACCACTTGCTTTCAGACAGGGTTTTTACAAGCTGTATTCTACTTCTCTCGATAAATTTAGCCTTTCCACTACACAATTGTTTTTTAACCTTGGGACATACAAATGATGCAGATATTTTTCACAGTTCCATATTGTTTCATGTTTACAAACCAATCAATCTGACATGAGATACCCCATTAGATAATGCGATTTGTAGATGCTTTTCTTTTTATTCACATTTTCTTAAGTTTTTTTATTACACTAAACTATAATTACTTTGTTTCTAATATCCACATTCTTCTTTGCAGTTTTTGGACATTGTTTTCAGTCTTGTTGGTGATTTTATTAATAACATTCAATCTTTTTCACTGTTCAGAAAGAAAAAGCTAAATGAAAAGCTGACTTTTAAAACTGACAGGCACTCTGTATTTTCTGGTATAATCCTGGATATTGTGCCACTGATAGTGTCTCTTCCGTTACAAAACATTAGTTTCATGGTACTTGGCTGACAGTTTAGGTAATAAAATGTTAAGCTACAAATATTTATTTATTCATTCATTCATTCATTCATTCATTCATTCATTCATTCATTCATTCATTAGCAGACATCCTTATCCAGGACGACTTACAGTTGATACAAAATATCACATTACAGATAAGAGCAGTTATAAAGGCTGACAGCAGACGCTTCAGAGGACAGCGTGTGTTCGTCTTCGCTGCTCCCTAGTCAGCGCAGGGGTGGTAGCGGTGAGCTGAGACAGTTGGATATTTCAAATTGGGAGAAAAAACGGGGTAAAATCAGTTGGCGATTATTAAATATAAATAAATAAATAAATAAATAAATAAAATCACGTACAAGATGCAGGAAGTAGTTATAATTAAGAGCAGTAGTAGAATATAACAAAGTGTGGAGCAGTTCAGTGCAAGTATAAACTGCTGCAATTGGGTGCCATATAGTCCAGTTTAGTCGAGAGTTGTGAGGTTTACAGATGCTGTCTGAACAGGTGTGTCTTGAGGCGTTGGAAGGTGGTCAGGGACTGAACAGATATCCATGGGTAGGTCGTTCCACCACTGAGGGGCAAGCGCGGAGAAGGAGCGGGATCTGGAAGTGGGGGAGTGGAGGGGGGCTACAGCTAATCTACAAGTGGCAGAGAAGCGGAGGGGGTGTAGGGAAAAATAATAGTCTGGAGATAGGAGGGAGCAAAGTGGTCGAAACAGCGATAGGTGAGTACAAGAGTTTTGAATTGGATGCGAGTGGCGATAGGGAGCCAGTGGAGGGAGCGGAGCAGTGGTGTAGTGTGGGTAAACCGAGGAAGAGAAAAGACAAGGTGGGCAGCAGGGTTTTGGATGAGCTGGAGCGGACGGCAGGAAGGCCAGCCAGGAGGAAGTTGCAGTAGTCAAGGCAGGACAGTACCAGGGCCAACCAACTATTAGCTGCGTGGAGTGGTTGGTGTGGAAGGGGTGAATTCTGCATATGTTTATGAGGAAGAAGCGACAGGAGTGTGCCAGAGTAGAGATGTTCTGAGAAAAGGAGAGAGAGAGTGGTCGAGGGTGACACAGAGGTTCTTGGTGGATGAGGAGGGAGAGAGGGTAGTGGATTCAAGAGGAACAGAGATAGAGATCAGCAGTGGGGGAAGAAAAGGAGGTCTGATTTGGAGACGTTGAGTTTAAGATGATGCAAGTGCATCCAGGAGGTAGGAGGAGAACCAGGAAAGAGCAGTGCTAGTGTCCCAGGTCAGCGAGAGAGGACAGGAGAATAGAGTGGTCGACTGTGCCAAAGGCAGCAGAGAGGTTGAGGAGAATGTCAGGCCAGCATGCTGCCTTTGTTCTCCGATATTCCAAAGCATTGCTGTCAGCATCTTCTTTTAAGTGGTTCTTGAAGATAGCAGTGCATTGTTGAAGCAGTTGATTTGCTCATTGTATTTATATTGGACCACTGTGGAGCAATATATGAAAGATTTGTCCAAAAGTTCACTTTGAACTGACTGGGAACATGATGTGCGTGTGATGTCGACCCTGTAAATGTGGCTGTTATCATTGATCCTACCCTCAGGATTATCTCTAAAGCCTTGTGAAAGCTGTGAGGCCTTAAATCGGGAAAAGCATTCTGTTCATTTTCTTATTTACTTTCTTCGAATGCTCAGAATTGTATTTAAAATTTTAATGCATATTTTTCAAACCTTTTAATCAATCAATCAATCATTATTTTATATAGCGCCTTTCATAGTGGACCACCATCACAAAGCGCTTTAGAAGATGCAGTAACAACAAGAACATCCATAATACTTCAAATACAGAGAAATGCATAATACATGATACAGTAAAAAATAATGCATAATACATGATACAGTAACAAAAAAAAAAAACACCACAATGCATAATACATGATAGTAGCATAATACATGGAATAGTATCAACAACACAGCAGCTAATAGCAGATACCAGGCTTAAAGAACATGGAAAGCACAAGAGAACAGGTGGGTCTTGAGAGTTGATTTAAAGCGAGCGATAGTGGGAGCATCCCTTAATGAGCTTTGCAAATCTATTTGTGTTCTCGACGCTGCAGCCTGACTGAAGTGGATGACAAAGCAGCCATTTGTACTATTAGACTGAGCATTGACCTGAGCATTTTTAGGCTTCAGTGATGCAGTAAAAGTCTTTAATGGACCTGTGGTGGAGCTAAGGCCCTGCACATGTGCAGGGTTTTCAGTTAGATTTATGGTATGTGGCACTTACAAGGTAGTAGGGCAGTGCGCATAGGTCCGATGGGGGAGTGTGGGAGGGGGGTGCCCCCGCCCATTTTGAAGGATTCTGCTGGTGTTAATACAGCACCTCTCTGCACTTAAGCATTTGTATATCAGCTGATATCCCATCATGCCTTTCTTCTTAAAGACGTACAGCCTCTATACATGAACCCCCAATATCTTTGACAAGCACCTGGGTATTTATTTTTACAATATTACAACAAAAGGAATGCTTTTTATTTATTTATTTTTTATTTTGGTGCATATGTATAGCTATTATGTACTATATATCACCTTACAGTACGATACTAGGACAAAAAATGGACTGAATGATAATACACAAAAATAATCTTAGTATTTTTTTTTATAAAGTAGCTGACGCAAATATAGTATTAGGCGGTGGATCGTGCCGGTCGCCAGCTTATTTTGAAAACCCTGCATCTGTATATAGTTTAGTTTGTGTATTTTGTTAGATTTTTCTTTCCTGTTTATTTTTGTAAATAATTACAGAACCAGATGCTCTGCCTGAGACATGCTACTAGCCTGTTTACAAGGAATCTCAGCCAAGGATTGGCCGGCTGCTCATCCTTGACCAGCTGCTGGGTGAATCCCAGTGGTGTCTCACGATACAGGGGCCAGCTAAATCACATCCGGGCTGTGAGTCAAGGAGCAGGACTGTCTACACTACCCCAGCCAACAATCCTAACTTAAGCCAAACATACAACCACTGTGTGTGGAACTGGGAACGGGGTTTTAACGCTACACACAGTAGGGATTAGTTTAGGGATTTTAATTCCCATGTGATGTGTGTGAGAGTGTGTGTCAGCGGGACCTCCTAGAACAAAGGATCGGTGCTTGCTGGCTTAACTGCACCTTTTATTTTCTAGTTGTGTTTTTGTTTTACCTGTTTGTTTATTTCTTGTATGTTGTGGTAGTGTCAAATGGGTTTTCGTTTTCCGTGTAAATACATCCTGAGTGCCTGTGTGGCGTTTTCAACAATTTCCTGTGTCTCTCCCAATCGGTGAGTGGATAAGCCACACCTCCTACAGTATCACAGGACCACATAATGGAAGATTTTTTAAAATGAAGTGATTTTAAAATGATTTTGTAGCCAACCTGGCTTATATAATTGCAGATTTGAAAAGACAACCTTGTCTTCACTGCAGCACCTGACTGTTATGGCAACTGTCTCACAGTGCTTATATAAGATACATTTACATGGACATCTGACAATGATGTTATCTGTGACCTAGCTAAGGATTGTTCAGTTAATACTTGATAGTTAATAGTCATGCACACTTCCAGGATAAAATATCTATTCAAATCAATTCTGGCAATGTAAAAGATTGGGCAAAACCAATAGTTTGTTAATCAACACAATGATTAACCAGTTAATTGGCTGAAGAAGACCCGAGTTATAAATAGTTGACTGCAGATACATTTTAAGGTACGTTTCAGAATCCTTGCAGGCAAAAGCTTGCAGGATAAACCAAAAGATGATATAACTGACTACCAGTACTTCTCAAAGTATAATATACTAACTGTGTAATTAATCATCAGAAGCGAGTTCATATTTTGTTATTTGTTTCAGTACATGCTGAATTCTATTAGTAAGGTGATGCCTTACTATGGAACTTTGGAAAACAAAAATATCACCATGTTAAACCCCACCTCTAATGAGTAGTCTGAAAACTGAACTGTGGATACAGATATCATAAATCGAATGTTGCTGAATGCTGAAGACTATTCAATAAACACATTAATATTCTCTTGGCAGTCTTCCAGCTGAAATTGATAGAATTCAGACAAAACAGGAGTAGAGGCATTACTAGTAATTGCCACTTAACTAAAATGATCTAGCTGTCTGCCTGCAGCATTCAGCTTCATAATGTGTACAGATTAGATTTAGACCTGCTTTGAAGGACTAAGTGGCTATACCTTGTTTATTTATTTTCTCAATAGTATAACCTCACCATCCACTCTTGTCTGGCATTATGAAAACACATGAAAGGGCAGTTGACCAATCAGCAGCCTTGTAGACACTGGAGTGGAGTGTGAGCGGAGAGACCGACCTAAGTGAAGATCAACATGAAGGATATTCAATCATTGCATTTAATATTGTAATTGTGCAAAACTGGCAAGCAGCTTAGCTGCCCGGTTATTAGCTTGTAGTTTTCTGTTTAGTTAGTACTCTGTGCGGGAGTTAAGATTTTATTTTGTTTTGTTTATTTTTGTGATTCTTTTGCCTTAAAGAATTTAACTCGCGTCCTCTGAACAAGGACTCACTGTATATAAATAAACATACAGGTACCTCCCTGTTTTTGAATTCCTCTGCTGTTCGAGTATTATTCTTCCTACTTGAAGGCTGTGGTATTTGCCCTGCTAAATGGTGGTAAACAAGACAAGTTGTCACAACAGCTTTATAATGATCAATATAAAATCCATTCTTTCTGCTCAGTAATTTTAGCTCCCTTTAAAATATAATAAAAAACTAATAAAAATAGCCTAGTGTATAAACATAATATGTAACAGTTCTTGGTGATCCATCAGACTTTCCTCCACTAGTGTTATTGGCCATCCCTCACTTGTGATGGAATCCATTTTGTATACTTCACTGTAGGTTCACATGAATACAGAATGAGCCTGGGCTTGTACTTGGGTGTACGCTTTTTGTTGTTGAGAAAATGCAGCTAATCCTTTGGTTTCATAAACCCCAAAGCTGAGAAGTTCAAATACAAGATGTGGTAGCTAAGATGTTTTATACATTTCTGCATTGATATACACCAGCATGTTAAATTATAATAGTAACAAAGAGCACATTAAAGCACAGATTTTTCTTTTCTTTCTCTTCTGCTGTTTTGCTAAAATAGGCTTGTACGCAAGTCCATGAGCTTATCTCGCACACCTGTTGCTTACAGTGTACAGTGCTTTGGTTTTTATAGTTTTCTATACATCTATTTTTTTTTTTGTCTTCCTCCCACTCACGCACAAATTTACATTTACAAGTTATTCTACACTAGTAGTTTTAAACACCTGTACTATGATGCAATACCCAACTGCCTTCAATGGCTAACAAACCACACAGCAGAAAAAAAAAAAAACCTCAGTATTTTTATTTAACCTTGTAAGTTGTCTGTTTTTGAGAATTGTAATTGTTGTTTTTACATCACAGAACAAACATGCTAATGACAATTTAGATTAAATAGGTTGAAGATTTAAAAAAAAAAACCAGAAGTTAGATAAACAAATATAAATAAACTGTTCCTTTTTGGTCTTTTGATGCCAGGTACCCTGCATATCACAAAGCTCTTGGGACTGAAAACATAAGAATACTGCTGCAGGCTAGTACTGTAGGTTGCTCTTTTTCCAGTGCAATGCTAGGGGAAGAAGTAAGTAGGCTAGATTTTTTGTAACATTGGATGTATGCTTTTGGGCTTTTTTGTATTTGTACTGTGGACTTCATTCTGCTTATTGCTTACTGTCGAAGGGTAGTGTCATGGTTAAGGCCTGCGGCGGGAATAGAAGAGGCAGAGGACAGGAATTGCAGTTCAAAAAGCTTTTCTGTGCACACTTTTATTCTTTACAAATCAAACAAAACATCCAAAATAAACACCCAAGTAAAGGCTGTCTGTGTGCAAGACAGAGTGCACAACCTGCTTTTCTTATCCCTTTCTCTAAACCAACTCTCTGGAGCCGTCTCTCTTTTATAGCATATGGCCAGGTGTGATTAATAAATTGCCACCTTCAACACATGTTTTTAGCAGAGAGTGGATTCTAACCCCAGCCCTGACATATTTAGCACATACGTTTATTTACATGGACTGATACAATATTTACAAATTTACATGTACAGGGCCCCTGCCCTGCCACATATACAAAGATATAGTTACGTCGGTGTTGCTGCATACAAAGAATCTGGAACAGTTCCTTACAATCAGTCTACTTTATAACCAAATAATGTGGGTTTAAAATCTTTTATATGTGTGTATCTGTAAAGCTGGTGTCTAAAGCTCTTATGTGATGCTTCCATTTGTATCTTCTGAGTGTGCCGTATGTGGACATTCATCTTTGTAACATTGTCATTTTCCAGCTTGGGCGGAGGGTTTCTTAATTACCCGTTTCCTGTAATTAAACATTAACTAAGCAGGTTATTGCATACTAAATCTTCATTGTAATTATGCATCCAATTAATTTTAAATAGTGTGTTACCTACTTATAAATCAGTGCATATCACAGATTAGTTAATGGAGCTGAAGATGAAGAGTGCTTGCAATATGATGATATCTTCTCACATTTGAATCTTGTCTTGAACATGTTGCAGCATTTTTTTTTTGTATATTTGTCTGTTGTATATTACTTTGCTTGGTATATTTATTCTTTCGTTGCCCAAGGTTCCCTCATGGCCAGAACAGTCTTACACTCTTAAAGGCAATTTTAATAATGATTGAGTAATAACCGGTATGTGTGTGTGTGTGTGTGTGTGTGTATATACAGTACTGTGCAAAAGTTTTAGGCAGGTGTGAAAAAATGCTGTAAAGTAAGAATGCTTTCAAAAATAGACATGTTAATAGTTTATATTTATCAATTAACAAAATGCAAAGTGAGTGAGCAGAAGAAAAATCTTCATCAAATCAATATTTGGTGTGACCACCCTTTGCCTTCAAAACAGCATCAATTCTTCTAGGTACACTTGCACACAGTTTATGAAGGAACTTGGCAGGTAGGTTGGCCCAAACATCTTGGAGAACTAACCACAGTTCTTCTGTGGATTTAGGCAGCCTCAGTTGCTTCTCTCTCTTCATGTAATCCCAGACAGACTCGATGATGTTGAGATCAGGGCTCTGTGGGGGCCATACCATCACTTCCAGGACTCCTTGTTCTTCTTTACGCTGAAGATAGTTCTTAATGACTTTCGCTGTATGTTTGGGGTCGTTGTCATGCTGCAGAATAAATTTGGGGCCAATCAGATGCCTCCTGATGGTATTGCATGATGGATAAGTATCTGCCTGTACTTCTCAGCATTGAGGGGACCATTAATTCTGACCAAATCCCCAACTCCATTTGCAGAAATGCAGCCCCAAACTTGCAAGAAACCTCCACCATGCTTCACTGTTGCCTGCAGACACTCATTCGTGTACCGCTTCCAGCCCTTCGCGAACAAACTGCCTTCTGCTACAGCCAAATATTTCAAATTTTGACTCATCAGTCCAGAGCACCTGCTGCCATTTTTCTGCACCCCAGTTCCTGTGTTTTCGTGCATAGTTGAGTCGCTTGGCCTTGTTTCCACGCCAGAGGTATGGCTTTTGGCCGCGAAGTCTTCCATGAAGGCCACTTCTGACCAGACTCTCTGGACAGTAGATGGGTGTACCAGGGTCGCACTGTTTTCTGCCAATTCTGAGCTGATGGCACTGCTGGACATCTTCCGATTTGAAGGGAAGTAAGCATGATGTGTCTTTCATCTGCTGCAGTAAGTTTCCTTGGCGACCACTGCGCTCACGGTCCTCAACGTTGCTCGCTTCTTTGTGCTTCTTCAAAAGAGCTTGGACAGCACATCTGGAAACCCCTGTCTGCCTTGAAATTTCTGCCTGGGAGAGACCTTGCTGATGCAGTATAACAACCTTGTGTCTTGTTGCTGTGCTCAGTCTTGCCATGGTGTATGACTTTTGACAGTAAACTGTCTTCAGCAACCTCACCTTGTTAGCTGAGTTTGGCTGTTCCTCACCCAGTTTTATTCCTCCTACACAGCTGTTTCTGTTTCAGTTAATGATTGTGTTTCAACCTACATATTGAATTGATGATCATTAGCACCTGTTTGGTATAATTGTTTAATCATACACCTGACTATATGCCTACAAAATCCCTGACTTTGTGCAAGTGTACCTAGAAGAATTGATGCTGTTTTGAAGGCAAAGGGTGGTCACACCAAATATGGATTTGATTTAGATTTTTCTTCTGTTCACTCACTTTGCATTTAGTTAATTGATAAATATAATCTATTAACATGTCTATTTTTGAAAGCATTCTTACTTTACAGCATTTTTTCACACCTGCCTAAAACTTTTGCACAGTACTGTATATATATATTTTCCATATATATATATATTACACATGTATATTACATTAAAACACATACAGTACTAACACTGTGGTTTGTTCTTGCTGAGTAAGACACAGGTGGTCAAGGATATCAGCACATGGATGCGGTTTAAATAGGACCAATTGCTTTAGTTGCAAGTTCTCATATGATATTTAAAGTGATTGGTTTGACCTTTTGCACTTGTGCAGTCTACCGGTCTGACTGGAGGTGTTTCCATTTTTTGTAAACTACACTTTTTGTATAGAACAGATCTTCCTATTTCATCTACTGTTTTTGCTGCTGTTTGGATTACACCAAAATATTAAATGTATTATTATTATTGTTATTATTATTGTAATCTGTTTTTAGTCATAAGCCAGTGTGTCTGTTAACCCACTAAGTGAAGTGTTCACAAAGGCACACATTTCTAGTTTAATGTAAAATTGGATAGGATTGTGTAATTTCAAACTATATATATATATATATATATATATATATATATATATATATGTGTGTGTGTGTGTGTGTGTGTGTGTGTGTGTGTGTGTGTGTGTGTGTGTGTGTATGTATATGTGTTAAGGGTGAAACCCGATGGTCTGGCGAAGTCTAGTTTTGCCCGGCCAATCCTAGTTTCACCAAGGGCTTCTGGGCTAATCCCGAAGTTACCACTTTTTTTGGCACTCACCGGCATCCAATCGGGCGAATCTAGATTGGCCCAGAACTTGAAATAGAGACTGGGTACAACCCGTTTTTTCAACAGTTTTCACTGAATTTCGGGGCTAGCCCGGGCAAGTTCAAAGCATATATATATGCTTTGAATTGAGATATTTAACTCATGTTTTTCCTTTTTTTAACTGGTATTATAACATACACAGTGTGAAAGGATAGTGTCAGTAATGACTCAGTCAGGAAGCCACAGCGCAAGTGCTGTTGCACACATTTATTTACAGAAACAAAAGCAAAGTGCAGGGGCCAAAGTAAAGCAGGTAAATAAAGATTTACTGTCAAGTAGTTTATGCTGAATTGTCCAGGCTGGGCAGCCTTCACTGAATCCTCTTCCCCAAACAAAGGATTTTTTTTGCTTCCTTTATGCCAGGTGGCTGGGACTTGATTGATGATCAATTATCCAATCAAAACCCAGCCATATTACACATCTGTATTTAGCAGGGATGGAATTAAGCCCATCCCTGCCAAACTTAAGTACAAAATTACAAAACATACTATTTACAAGTGCAGAGCATCTGCCCTGTCACAAAAGTAAAATACCTTTACAAATGTTCACTCAACTTAGACCAATGTAAGACTTTTTATCTTTTGCATATAGAATAAGTTTATAAAATAATAGTTTTTTACCCAAAGCAGTTTGTTTTTTTGGTGACATTCTGTCTAGCTCATTTTTGGCTTTTAAACAGATCTATAATTGATTTGCATAAGAGCTAGTGCTTCTTAAAGAAATAATTTAGTCCATGAAGCAGTTTAGTTTCCTTTTTAGAATGTTGTTCATGGATTTTTTATATTTTCATATTGGACAGAAAAGACTCTCAGGAATAACTTTTTTTAAATTTTTTTATTGCTTTTTCTCATATAGGAAATGCTACTTCACAACAAGCACAACGACCTTCCTTCATGGATTACTTTGACAAGCAGGATTCGAAGAATAAAGCTCATGAAAACTGCAATCAAAACAAGCAGGAGCCTTACCATATAGCAAAGAATATCTTCCCGGATAATTGGAAGGTTCCACAGGATGGTGACTTTGACTTTGTAAGTATAAAGTTGTTTCTACTAGTTGTGTTCACACCAGAAAAGGAAAGGCATCTCATTTAAAAATGTTTCTATTGCAATTTGTTTTTGCCTTGGATGGACCAACTTCTGTATTTATATGCGCCTAATAAATACACTCAGAAATAGTAAAGATGAGATGCCCAAGGTGACTACTCCATAACATTCTTCTGTTGTTTGTTCTGTTAGATTTCCTGCTTTGTAATTAAGCATGCTGTAAATCCGTCACGCTTCTGCTCATATCTCAGCAGACAAAATGTAACGTTGGCTTTTGGGGTTTTTTTTTAGCTCTTATTTAATATGCTTGCTATATCTGTAGCTATATAATTGGGACTAATTGCAAGGTGTAACACAAATGCTAATAACATATACAGCACTTTGAACCCTGAAGAAAGGTGTCACATGAGTCACATCTCAGTAAGTGTCTGAGAAAAGCACTGTTCGTGTTGAGGTGCATTAAAAAGGGCCAAACCTATGCTAGACTTTGAAATGAAGACTGTTGTACATTACTATATTTAGGCATCCATTAGAGCAGCGTTTTTCAACCTTGGCATCTCAAGTACCCATGTTTCCAGCAGGGACCACCAGGTGTACCAGTATATGACAATGTGCTTGCTGTGGTGTATTTAACGATGTTAAATACACCACAGCAAACACATTGTCATATATTTGAGATATTTTCATTAGCACAATGAATGGTGTTTTTTTTTTTTTTTTTACTGCACTCCTGTAAGCTGCATTACATTTCTTTTTTTTTTCTCAACAGTACACTTCTTATGTATGTCTGTGTGTTCTGCTGGCACATTTCTTAAAATGGTCAGTTTGAGAAATAAACTTTGTTTTCCCTATTACAGCTGACCCTGCTTTAGTACAAAACGCCACATACTGTTTTTAATTATGGTGACGATACTCTTAAATTACTGTGGATCATCTAATTTGGGAATCTGCTGTGCAATTAAATCATCCTTAAAATGGTGACGGTAAACAATGTAACTAAATCTATTATATCTGGGATGCAAGATGCAACAGATGAAAAAAATCTGTTTGTGTTGACTCAAAACTTTATTATTTATTAAGTGTTGAGCTTGTTGCTGTATTACAGGCCTTCATTAATTACTTTCTTTATTTTAAGTTTCCAGGGCATTTTGTTAATGGCACGAGTGCAGCACACAGACTTTAAGTGTATTTTTGTTTCAGTTTTTTGCTGTTCTTGTTCTATATTTCTTAAATGCAACTGTTCATTTTCAGCTAAATTCTTTACACAACAGTACTCACACACGTTTGGTCACCATCACAATTGTTGCAAGAAACTGAGCTTCCCCTATTCTGCTGATGTTAATTCGATCAAATTGTGATAAGCGGTTTTTGTTTTTTTTTCCTATACAAACCGATGTCATGTCGCATTCTTAAGTATTGGCACATGCTTTTAAAGGAAGAGGCAGTATTTTTGTGCCTAACCCCGAAAAAACAGTTGTCTGTTGTTTTTTTTTTTTTATTGTCTGGAGCCCTGCATTATAATTTCTCATTTCTCTGTGATTCAGTGGTACAAACAGATTGATACATTACTATGGTGCGATTGAGGGAGCATTGTGGTTGAGGAATCATATCATCATAAAGAACTGTCGCTGCGTACCAGTTGTAAGCCTGTCGCATACCAGTACTGGTACGCGGACCTCAGGTTGAAAAACACTCCATTAGAGGGTAGCTTGACATTTGCCAATCCACTGCACCTACAACTATGGATATCTTATAATCCATTTCAGCTGGCAACCTAATTTTTTCAGTGGGATGAAAACACCTCAGGCAAAATCTAAGGACACACTTCAATATGATTTGTGACCTAAGATAACTGACACATTGTTGCAGGTCACACCCTTTACTTTTTATTTACTAAGCATTTCATCAGAAAAAGCCTAGTTGGCTTTCCCATTTGGACACTTAAAGGGTACATAAGGACCTTTTTATTTTATTGTGTTGCATGTTCCCATGTGTTGCGACAACTGTTTATGTAAGGTGTGTGTGTATTGTTTTCATTTTTTGAAAACAATACACACACCTTACGTAAACACCTTTTCCTGCTCACTGGTAAATCCATCTTGGTTACATATGTGAGCAAGAGGATGATGGGAAATGTAGTTCTGAGTGGTCCATGCAGGTACATGTGAAGCCATCTTGAGGCAGGGAATGCAATTCAAAAGTTTAAAAAAGTGGTCAAAATGTTAAAAAAAATTTTTAAAAAAATGAAAACAATACACAACACGTAAACAGTAGCAACACATGGGAACATGTAACACAATAAAATAAAAATGTCCTGTAATGCTGGCTGCTTTGGACAGCCAATATATAAAATAATTATAATTTCTAGTTTCTCCAACCCTTTTATTATACCCATATATAAAAATGCAGAGTTCACACTGAGTCATTCGTTCTCCTAAAACCTACCTGCTCCAGTGACGTTAACTCAGAAGTTGCAGTATTTGATAGCTCATTGCCTTCAGGGGTGTGATTTAAGTGTAACAGTCAAAGGGCAGCAGTGGTATTAGATGAGAACAAGATGAAAACATGATTTATTTATTGCATCTGAGCACATGGCAGAACAGCAAGGCAGGGCAGCTCCATTGTCAAAATCATCCTTGATGTGTCATTCTGATTCTGATCAATTGCTGTACAGGAGTGAAAATGAGACCATTGCTTAGTAGTTTGATCCATATGTAATGAAGTTCATGTGTGATTGACTAAGCTTACACTAAAACCTAGAATGGCTTAACCTACCCTTGTTATACATGTCAATCATTATAGGATCGGGTGTTTCTTTTGGAGAGCATGGGATGAGGGGGGGTGGGCTTTTATAGATGCACACATTTAAATAGAAGCGACATTTAAATTGTGCCTAATTGTAGAACTATAGAAAACAAAATATCACTTTGTTAAATGTTAGGCCATCATTTTAATAAATACTAGTACTTTATGCATACATTCTCAATATCAGTCAAACATTGCATGCACTGTTAGTCCGATTTTAAGATAGAATTCCAGGGGAAGCATATCCTGTTGTTTGTAGATACAGAATATTCATATATAAGTTTGAAATCATGCCTCATGAACAGTTGAGTAATTCAGGCATTTATTTCACAAAATATTCTGCCATTTATCTTGGAGGAAAATTATTTCAACCAGTTTAATAGTATACATACCTTTCAAAATCAGGGATTATTATATACGTCTATAAATTAAACAGTGTGAAAGAAAAGCAGTGAAAATAATAAAATCCAAAACCAATAATCCCTTCATTGTATTTGACAAGCAGTTTAATTTTGACTGGTGACACCCAGTGACTCTCATTTCTCACTGTAACAAGATAATTAGTAAATAATTATTAGGTGCACCATACTTTGTGGCCGTAGGTTTTTATGATGTACATTTTCGTAGACTCACTGTCTTCATGATTCCAAAAACAGTCAGTTTATGCCATGCGTTCACACTGACTACATGTACAGTGATAATAGAGGTAGCACGCTATGACTGTAGTACTGTTATTCCTGGGAAATAAAATCTCTTTACCCTGTCCTTTTTTATTTTGACTAGGCTTTACAACAAGCTTCCAAGTGTTGCGCCAGTCGTTATATGGTAATTAAGGAGGGGTTATGCTAATATTTCGTATGGCACGCATCATAAGAGCATACCAATAAATAAACACGCATTGCATTAAAAAGGGTGTTTGCAACGACTTTGTACGATTTTAGAATGATATTACAGAAACTTTCCAATTTTACTTACCTAAACATGGCCATCCGAGATTACAGCAGATAAAACTGGAGCATTGAATTTTACACATTTTGACCCATGGAACGATGTTAATCTTACCAAACAGCCACTGGCCTACCCTGTCTAGATTTTCCATGCTTGGAACGTGCATTTCAAAAATCTAGAAAAGTATAGTCGATGAGATTTAAAATTCTACGAAAATAACGTTCCATTCAGGGTACCAACAGTCGTTGTAAATGCAGCCATTGAGAAGTGCTATGCTGCATAAAATCATATACAGTATTGTTACAGCAGTTTGCAAAAAATCCTTCCTTGTTAGCAGCCTCTGTGTAAGAGTGATAAATATTTTTTTTCCAGCTGTCCTTGTTTTTAACCTCTATCCATATGTAACAAGGTGGGTGTTGTACAAGAAAAAAAATACCATTTAGTGGCAGTTAATTTAAAAGCTTCCACTGCCATAGCCTTATTTATCGGAAACCATTATTCCAGGTAGTGGCTTCACATTTGTAGGGTTATGCAGTGTACACCCAGTATGCAAAATGTGTTGGGTGACCATACCAATGACCTCTGGCCTAATATGACTACCATCCTGAGGTCAAATATTCTTATGTTTAGAGATAGATACACTCCTGTATTCTATCATTCTTTCAAAAAAGTTCCATTACTGGTATTGTTCAATAAAAATGAACCCATTCACTGTCGCATTGTTTTAAACTCTGGATGTATCAGTGTTACAGACCACATGCTTTCAGACAGTGTTTTTAAAGTTGGTACACAGCTGTATTCTATGATTCTCTCAATAAAGATCAGCACAGGTGGTGTCCAGTAGACATTTACCTTTTCACTGACACATTATTTTAACCTCTGGAGATATCAAGGATAACATTCAATCTGATATGAAATTCCTATGTTATCATCATGAGGGATCGTTTTTGTTGGCATTGAACCACTATTTTAATTTTAAGACATTGAAATTGTATTTATTTCATCTTTAGGTTTCAATTTCTGTAGTATTTTTATGCATTGATTTTTCTGAAAAACCCAAGAACAGTAAATCAAGTGAGGAAAATTATTGCATGTGTTGAAGTGTTACATGTAGAAAATACAGAGAATATTCTCCTTTTTAAATGACTGTGTTGTATTTTCCTGTCTTTCTATGATCATTTATTTAAATAAATAAAGTTGTCGGCTTGTGGGGGGTGGGGGGTGAGGAGAAGTAATGCTGATAATCTTAGTTCAGATAGTCATCTTATTTTGTGTCTCTTTCTGGTGAATCAATACAATTTATAACTTCTCAAAGCCTTCTTGAATCGATCATATTTAGCCAAGTTCTATGATTTTAAATGTGCCTAAGGCAGAAAAATGATAGGCTTAATGTATTGTACTATTGTGAAACGCTTTGGAAAAAATCTTCAGTAGATAAAAAATGTAGGTACTGCTGTTTTCGTTTTTTATTTTAGTTTATTTATTTTTACCACAGTTTTCTCACCAATTTGGAATCACCCATTGTGTTATTATTAATCCGGTTCACCACTGTAATCCCCGGCGAATCGGAAACGGACGCTCAAACACGCGTCCTCCAAAACATGTTCCTGCCAAGCCGTAATCTTTCGCACAGCGGATCCACAGCGAAGCCAGCAGACCTATAGTGCCGAAGGACAACACAGATCTGAATGGCTCCACTGCAGACCCGCAGGCACCCTATCAGCCATAGGGGTCGCTGGTGCGTGGTGAACCGTGGATTGCCCTGCCGACCTAAGCCCTCCCTATCCGGGCGGTGCTCGGCCAATTGTGCACCACCACCTGGGAACGATCGGCAATGACATAGGGCGCATCCTGCACTTCACGTGGAGCGCCTTTACTGGATGCATCACTCGGGAGCCCGTTACTGCTGTTTCTTAAAGTGTTTATAGCCGTGGAAGTTTAACAAAACCCTTAACTTTGTTTGGTTTAATATTCCCATCACGTCGATTTCTTTAGGATTATTTATGCCAGTTTAGCATTACAATTATTTAAAGCTTAAAGCATGGTTGTGCGATGTTTCTTACTCTGATTTAATGCTTAAACTAGTCCTGAGATAAGGTTCACGATAAGTTTCAAGAGTAGATAAAAGTAAAGCTTTTTCTTAAAAGATTATGTGATTCTTCTGATAGCTCATACCGATACAGTATTACATTTTGCATTAATACTGTTCATAAAGTAAAACACAAAGATATTGTTTAAAACTGTAAAAAAAACAGTAAACGGTACACTTGTGTTACTATGTGCAATAGCTGTCTTCTCTGAGGCGCTGCCCTGTATACCAGGTAACCAGTGTTTACTTTGAGAGAAAATGCAAATCAGGTTTCCTAGGGAACCGTGTGTACTGCAATATCTACCGTAAGCTTTCCCTTTTATAATTGTGTTGTTGACAAAAGTGTGAGAGTTTGAGATGATGGTGATTTTCCAATTTCTTGGAAGAGTGCTGTTTCTATTTGTCATGCAATCTTTGGTTTTTATTCACAGCATTCACATTTGTAATAACCTTTATTTTATATCTGTGGAAGTAATGTATTACCTGGAACTTACCTGGGAGAAAAAAAAAAAGAAGCAACTGTGAAAAATGTGAAAATTGCAGTTTATTGCTCCAGATATTAAGCTTCTAGGAATCCAGAGGTTAGTTGGTTAGAAAGGGAAAATATAGTTAGAATCATTAGTAAGAAGCACCTATTTATTATAAGTGTCATTTTCTGTTAAATATAACAGAATTTAACATTGTAGTTCTTATTTGTTTTTTTTTGTTTTTTTATAATTTGGATTCGCCAATTGTTTTACCCCCAATCATTCAACCCGGCTCACCGCTGCAACCCCTGCACTAACTCGGGTGAGACGAGCACTCGCACTCGCGTCCTCCGCCGTCAGTCATCTGCTTTTTTCCGCACTGCAAAGCTGCCGTGAAGCCATTACAGAACTACAGTGTCAGAGGACCACGCAGTTCTGAATTGCACACAGGCAGGCTTGCAGGCGCCCGACCAGCCACAGGGGTCACTGGTGCACAGTGAACCAAGGATTTCCCAGCCAACCTAAACTCTCCCGCCCGGCAGCGCTTGGCCAATTGTGTGCCGCCCCCTGGGACTCCCGGCCATGGTCGGCAGTGGCATAGCCTGGATTCAAACTAGCGATCTCCAAGCTATAGGGCGCATCCTGCACTCCGGGCTTGCTGCTTGCTGGATGCGCCGCTCAGGAACCCCACGGTAAAGTAGTTTTCATTTCAAGTTATAAAATGCTGGCTTACAGTTAAGAAACTGCAACTCTACAGTAGTTTTTTTTTTTTTTTTCCTGTGAGTGAACTTCTTAAGTTTATTATTTATATTAATTATATTTTCCATTCCTGCCATTCCTTCCTCTGGGTCATCCTCATTTATTACCTCGCATTCCCCAACCTCATTAGCAGGCGCTTCCTCACCCCGCGGCTGATCCCCTTCAGCAGCTTCCGAATTCTCATTTTGCTTGCCCTCCCCTTTGCTCTCCTGCCCGGCTGCAGGCTCCTCTTCGGGCAGGTGCACTAAATGTGCCCATGCTCCCCAGCTGTAACACTTCATAAAATCCGAAGTCACAAAAACAACATAATCATTCCCCTCTATCTTGTATTTTAGTACAAGACTAAGGTATTGTTCTACATTTTTTAAAATCATAAATACCTGTCTTTGGAATGATGACGTATCCCAACTCCAGAGCCCTGGAGCCCAGTTTTTACAGGTAACCAACTGTTAGAAAGAAGTTTATGGTGAAAAAAAGAAATTTTAAAGAGAGCATTCACATTCACCACCACCACCCCACAATCTCCCTGCGTGCACCACTAGAGAGAGCTAGAGAGAGGGGAATGTTGGCCAATAGGTATAGTAGATAAAGAACAAAATCCAGGCCTCTCGATGTTTGAAACATAAGAATATAAGCATCTTGTATTATGGATGCAAATAGATTATGTAAACTTGCCAGTTGGCGAATGTGCGGGTTGAGAGAACTGTCTGGATGCCACACGATGTGAAGAGTGTAGCAGCTGGTAAGGCAGTGCATTTTAGGTTTTGTTTTGGGAATTCAAAGTGGATGCAAACTGTATTTTAGTCATTACACAGAATGTGTATACTATCAATAATGTGTTCTAAATTATGTTTCATCATAATTACAATTCTTTAGATACATATACACTCTAAATGATGGCATACATATAACACTATTATCCCTGTTGTGGATTTTAAATCTACAAATCCTTCAGACACTTAAAAGCAGTGCCTTGCTTATTTTTACAGAGACATTTGATTAAGAATTTGAGTCTTCATTGCATAAACCTAAGAATAGTCATGTGACCTCTGTTCAATGCTTTTGTCTGTTTGCTGGCAAGTCTTTAGTGCAGCTCATGTGTTCTGGTTGGAGATATGTTGGGAGTCATCAAAGAATGGACCAGATTCATGAAATCCCAATGAGAGATGAAGCTGAGTTTGGAAATGATAGCAGTTAAGCTGTATGTTTTATGAAACTATAACTTTGCTCATACAGATTGAATGTAGCTTTGGGACACACATTGGTAATAATAACAAAAGAGACAACCATTAGATTTCAGCAGTTTGTCTTTGTAGAGCTGAAGCCAAGGATGGTCGGGAAATCTCTGCTGGAAAATAAGCTTTAGACATAAAAATCAAAACACAGCCAAAAAACAAAACTGTTTTAACAGGCACAAAACAGAATGGGAGACGTGATGCCAAGGAATATGCAAGTAGGTATACATGTATTGAAAAACTAATAAGAGGAGAAAGCAGATGTGACCCATGAGGTGAACAGAAATGTTCTGAGCAGCAGGGGAGCCAAATAGAATGGTGTGACAGGAGGCTTAGTTTACAGTTAAGACTCAAGGCAATAAAGGGTTTACTATACACTTTATGAACGAGGAAGGTGTATGTTGGAATTGCTGGGCAGGGAGAGGCATCCTGCCATATGAAACACAAATAATTAATCATATTGGCTCTAGATTCAAGTTCAAACATCACATGGAGGGAGTTAAGAATAAAACCTAAACCAAAGTGCTCACTTGGGTGTCCTTAACTTGCAGCCAGTTGACCTTAATTAATTTTGGTTCACCATAAGAAAGACATTGTGACTACAACTGATACAAATTGAGATGCAGTTGTTTACACTAAGAACATATCTGACTTGAGTGTTGTCTGCTGAAAGAAAAGCAATACTACCGTTAATGTATGTATGTATGTCTATCTAAAGAGATGCATTGATATTCAGTTCAGTTAAGTTTTAGGGGTCACCTGGATGTTGATTCACAGTACCAGCACCAACAAGGTAGGGAAGAATTGTCTGTTTAAATAACTTAATGGTGCAGGTGGTATTGCTTAGGAGAAATGTAATTGACAGATTTACTGCAGGCCCTCTCAACTTCAGGGGTTCATAAACTGAAGAGGGTGCTGACTTGGGGAACTTTCAGGGATAACTGCCAACAATTCATGCACATTCGAGAGATATTTTGCTATTTGTAAAATTCTATTGGCCATTCTCTGAGAGTTTCATATGTGCAGATGAAGGTTCATATATTTGATGTTTTGTATGGCAGACATCCCCCATATTGTTTTTATTCATTTATTTATTTTTATAATTTTATTTGTCTTTTTTTAATGTTGTTTTTTATGGTTGTTTTTTTTGTTTTGTTTTTGTTTTTTTTATTCCCCAATGCTGGAAGACAGCCAGTGATGAGTCAGTATATTATCCCCAGCCATTGTTTTTATAGGAGCTTTAATTGCATGTATCTAGAGAACTTGTGTAATTTGGATGGAACTTAGTTCAGGCATTATTTAGCTATTGAGAGTCTGGGGATATATGGAAGAACCTGAACCTTATCCTTCCACCATGTATAAAGTATTTACCCCTTTACCATTGTGTGTCATACTTTTATGTGTACATACAATGGATGTACAGTAGATCATGGTGGTCAATCATTTCGTGATCCTGAGCAGTCTAATTTTGGTCTTACAGACATAACAGAGGCATGTTAGTAGAATACATCGTGTTTGATTAAAGTGCAATATCCCTGTAGCTGCTGTGGTGCAATCAGGTGCTTAGGCAAGACAAGTGGATCTGTTTTGTTTGCAATCTGTGCTTAGGCATTAAAGGCCTAACTGTAAAAAAAAGCAAAAAAAAACACTATGTTCTATAGCTGTCATTGCCGTCATTTGTAAACAGGAGGTACGTTCTCATTGTCTTTTATATTAAAAAGTGCAGTGTTGACAGACCTGAATTGATATTAAGAGCCGATTCAATAATATGTGGCCTAACCTTTTGTAGATCAAATTGCTGACAGTACCCCAAATCCCTGTTATTGGCGAATGGGTTTTTATGGATATATCTTTATGAACAACACTGTATGTACAGTAGGTTTGATTGTTCAATAATGTGTCTTGAAATGAGACTGAAAAAAATTGATCATGAAGCAAACCACAACCTTATGACTCTTTCTTATGTGGTTTCCTGTTTATCCCGAACTACAAAAGATAATAAAACCATGTCTATTAGCATTTGTACATAACCCTCTAGAACCATTGTCAACCCTTTCTTTTCTTTAAATCTCACTTGGCAATGTGTTCACATCCCTCTATATTTAAGGTGTCTAGAAGAGCCTCCAGATGATTTCCCTTTGTCTCCACACATACTCATCATTTCTGTGTGAATCCATCAAGGTTGTTTTCAGAACTCAAACATGAGCTGGCGCTTTGGGCATCGCCACCTTGGCATTTGTTGAAAAGCAACAATAATGTGTACACTGCTGAGGTATTGAAAACCATTTGTTCATTAAAATTTATTATTATTATTATTATTATTATTATTATTATTATTATTATTATTATTATTTATTAGCAGACGCCCTTATCCAGGGCAACTTACAATTGTTATAAGATATCACATTATTTTTACATACAATTACCCATTTATACAGTTGGGTTTTTACTGGAGCAATCTAGGTAAAGTACCTTGCTCAAGGGTACAGCAGCAATGTCCCCCACCTGGGATTGAACCTACGACCTTCCGGTCAAGAGTCCAGAGCCCTAAACACTACTCCACACTGCTGCCCTAAAATTTATTTTGGAATTGATTTGTAGAAACTCAATTTTCTTATATTTTATTTATATATTTTGGAATATGAAAAATAAGCAAGGGCTGTGCTTGTTCCTAGTGGATAGAAAATTCAGTTTTAACCTGTTTAAGTACCTCTCTTTACTAGCATAGCTTTGCTTGTTGACCAAGTCGAGGGGCAGACAGTGCTACGTGCTTGAGATTACAAGTGGGCAAGTGCACTATCCAAACCATTTTAATCTACAAGATACTTTAATTTCTGTCATTCTAAATCAACCTTAAATCAGCAAGATTTCATTGGCTGGACTGGCTAGATCATAACAGCACATTTCTATTGTAGAGAACTGCGTTTGTTATTCATATTATTCCTGCACATACTTAAACTGTTAATTTCTAATCTGTTCTTATTTGTCATGGTGCAGTCAATCCCTTTAGTGTGTGTTAGAACAGTTGTTTTATTATAAATAATTTTAATAGAAAATGTGAAAGAATTAGAATATAATAGCAAATTGGATCTTATGTGCATGAAGAGAAGCCCTGTGTATTGTTGTCTTGGCACATCATTCATTTTAAATATCCACTTTGTGGTTTAAGCTTTAGCAATTGGTCAAATTGAAATGTAATTGTCCTTTGAAAAAGGTATGTGAATGTACTGAAGCTTTGGAAAGATGACTCTTTGTGCTTTTAAGTTTCTATTTATCTGTAAATATGTAGGCTACAGCATCACTATTTCTTCAGATTTCCTGCTGGAGATACATAAACGTCCATGATGGCCTATACTGTTGTCATTGCTAATTGTCATAGTCATAATACTATGCAGCTCTGTACAACTAACCTCAACAATTACTCATTTTCTGGAGTCATGTGAGAATGTCGTTTTAAAGTCAGCGGATTCCCCTTAATGCGAGAAAAATTAAGACTAAGCATTTAGTCTTTTTGGTATCGATTTTTTGATATGAGCATGTGTTCTGGAAAACTGGATTTCTAAGTACCAGGCTTCATGGAGCACCAACATCACTCTATGTGGAATGCATGCTGCACCAGACAGATAACTATAAAGAAAGAGAATTCTGCAGCACGATTAAGGTAGGTAATGTCCAATCTGGAATACTTATAGGATTATCTATTAATCTTGTCACAAAAGAGGGGTTTAATGCTGTAAGGCGGTGGTTCCCAACCATGGTCCTGTGGACCCCCTGTGTCTACTGGTTTTCATTCCGAGCTCTCAGGTACTTAACTAGATCCTTTATTGAACTGATAATTTGCTTAATTAGACGTTTTAATTGTTTTCATTTTATAAGTAACTTGAACTCAGCAACTGTTTTTAAGAGCTGAAAACAATCAAAAAGGTCTAATTAAGCACATTACCATTTCAGTTAAGGGTCTAGTTAAGTAACTGAGAGCTCAGTTGGAATGAAAACCAGCAGACACAGTGGGTCCCCAGGACTGGGGTTGAAAACCACAGCTCTAAGGCATGAGCATTCGTGTTTTGATCATTTGTGCTCAAGTTTAAGCCCCCGCAGGGAAGCTTAAACTAATGATGAGAATGAGTCATGTTTCTGGATCTTGCTCAAGCTGGTTTTAGAGTCTTCTTCCACCTAGATTGGATTTGGAGGTGGGAGTTTTGGCCCCCTGGGGAGGAGAAGAAAACAAAGTTGAGAAGCTGATATCTATTGCCAGTTAACCCTAGACATGGACATGCTGCTGAACCAATATCAATGTAATGTGCACTATTCTATGCTGGTATTGCATTAGGACAGTGGTGTTTTTAAGAGGAATATGAAATGGATAAAGCATTCAGTACTCTGTTAAAATAATACTAACACATGTACAGTAGAACCTCAGAGTTACAAACACCTTGGGAATGGAGGTTGTTTGTAAGTCTCAAATGTTTATAACTCAGAAAATTAGTTTTCAATGGTTTTAACAAATGTGTACACCTGCTATCTACACCCTCAATCTGGCGAATAATATAAGAATACAGCATAGTAATGCAATACATATATATTAACGGTAGCACCAAATGGTCGACTAAATTTAAGTGTAGTCGACCTCAGCGCTGGTATTCGACTAACTGGAAATGTCACGTGACCATTCACACCATTTGCTAAAATGGCGAATGATACATCCGATATGAGTACTTCAGCATCAAACGAAACACAACAAACTAGTTTAGTGTGGAAGTCCTTCAAAAAACAGGAAGACAAACGTGAAGTACAATGCACACTGTCAGAAAGTGCTCAAATACAACCAAAGCACATTGTCTATGCATGCGCACCTCAGAGGAAAACATCCATTAAACCTGTCGGCTGAAAGTCAATCAACGAGTGGTACTGCAGTCAAGGCAAGTGATACGCAGAAAAGGCAATCAGTTTTTTTAAAATTTTCGAAGCGTCCAATAAATGAAAGACGTAAACAGGAAACAACGAAAAACTAATAGCATTCATTGTGAAAGATGTACGTCCAATTTCAGCAATTCGTGGGCAGGGATTTCAGGATCTTATCCATTTTTTTGAACCCGGGTACACAATTCCATCCCACACTAGCGTTTGGAAACAAATTCAATGCGAGTATACAATGTAAAAAGCCAGCTTGCCGCAGAAGTTAAAACACAAAGTGTTTCTTTCACAACTGATCTCTGGACATCGGTCACAGTGGATGCTTACATTACTATAACTGTACATTACATAACGAAATCATGGCAGCTGAAGTCTAAAGTACTGCAAACTGCAATTATGTCTGAAAGACACACTGCTGTAAATATTATGAATGTAAAAACAATATTGTACAGGAGTGGGGCATTGATGTTTTTTGTACGGTTCATGACAATGCCAGCAATATGAATCTGGCAATGCTGATCTGTGATCAGTTCCCGAATGACCTGGGCTGTTCCGGCCATGCACTACAATTAGCGATCAAGGCAGGTTTAAGTCTTCCTGACATCGCCAAAACAGTAGAAGCAGCAAGACGAGTTGTGGGGCATTTCCGTTGCTCTGCATTGGCTACTAGCGAGCTGATAAAATGGCAAGTTCTTCTCGACTACAAACAAAACAAGGTGCTGAACGACTGCACCACACGGTGGAACTCTACGTTCTTCATGTTGGAGCACTTATTTGAGCAACGACTGGCTGTTCAGGCTGTCCTGACTGATGAAACTGTCACAAAAGCGGCCGCTCGCAAGTCACTGTTGTTGAAAAGTAACGTGGTGGACCTGATAGAGCAGTTGTTACCTGTACTAAGACCGCTGGCAAAAGCAACCATTATTATGTTTACAGAACCACATGTGGAGCTTTCTTTCATTTACCCTGTCATTATGAATTTGTTGGACAGCAACATCAAGCCAACAGACAGTGACATGGGACCGACACAAGCCTTTAAGAAAGAAGTCAGCAAGCAACTAACGAAATGATTCAAACTGGATCAGAAAGGACTTGCGAAAACACTTCCCATCATGGCATGCCTGTTGGACCCACATTTCAAGCACCTGCAGTTTCTACAGAATGACGTGAGAGGCAGCCAAACACCATCTTTCAGAATTGGTTCTGAATCTGAACCAGTCAAGATCCTGTGACTCTGCTGCTGCCACCTGCTGGCCCTGTGATGGTGACGCCTCAAAGTGCTGCTGCGGACGCTGGAAATACCGTCAACCGACACAGATCATGTTGATATCCTTGTGTTCCTTAACGTAAATTTAAAAACAGGTGAAAAGGAACTGACACCAAGGAATGATGTATCTGATGAGTCTGAATAAAGGTTGATACTGACAGTTTCCTACATACTGGAAAAAAACCCTTATTTTGTTTATAAGTTTGATGCCAGCAATATAATATTGTGTTTCTTATATGAAAGGCTTTGATTTTGTTACCCAAGTTAAAAAATCACCAGGGTAAGTTTTTTAAATTTATTTTATTATTATTTTCCATGGTAGGCTATGCTATTACATCAGAACAGAATAGTGTTTCTGTTGTATCAGAGAACTACTTAATAAAAAAATAAAACAGTGATGTGTTGTTTTTTCTTTCTTTGTGTGCTACATCCCGACTAGTCGACTAGTTTGCTTTAACTATTCGACTCAATAAAATTAGCAGTCATTCTACCCCTAATACATATTGCTATGATTTAAAGGCTTTAAAACTGTGCTATCAGCACTCCAGATAAACTGTGTATTATAATACCGCTGGCAAGTTTTTAAAAACATTTTCAATATTTTCTTTCAATTGAAAGTGCAACACATTTGCGTTTCCAAGTTCTTACCATTTCTGTAAGTTAACGTTCCACTTTTTTAAAACCGGATTCTGGTTGCATTGCAGACATGGTTGAGTGATTGCATACTTCCAGCTAGAAGTGGGGTGTTCGATTGACTGGTCAGTTCGTAAGTTTGGTGTTCATACTTTGACATCATTTCTGGTTGGAGTCGAGGGTCTCCGACCATGTGCAACAAGTCGGAATTACGTCATCTACACTCTTGCGACGTGCGTCTTTTTTGGAAAGTCGTACAGCCTTTCCTCATGCGTCTGCGACCTGAAATCGCATAGGGTCGGATAATGTGGGGAAAAAAAACATTTTTGGTCTCAGTCAGTGGTCTTCGACGGTTGGAATGACATCATCCGCGACTGTCGCGAAGCTGCGTATTTTTTGAAAAGTTGTACAGCCTTTTATTGTGTGTCTGCAACCGCAAAACGCACAGGGCCGGATGATGTTGAAAAAATCCAACATTTGTCGCATGGTTGCAAGCCAGTGAAGCGCGACAGAGCACGTTTTTGAGGAGCCCAATAAACATGAAATAAGAACAGGATTTTTAACTTGCCTCTAAACTTAATGAAATTAAAGCGTAAATGAACCTTGGCTAAAATGAATATTGGTGCTTACATAGGCTACCAATGCACAGAAACCACTTGTATAATAATAACAATAATAATGAATACAATGTATTGTTATTCTTTTTATATATTTGAGTCACTAATAAGTTAACGTCGCTATTTATTTTCGGTATGCAATTACTTTCCCCATCAAATCAGTAACGTTACTCAGCTGTTAAATACGTGTGATCGGAGGCAGTACAGAGAACAGCTGATCAGTTTCACTTATTTGCTGCTCATAAAAATATATATGAGCCAATTTATACAGTCACTTAATTCATGAGACGGGCAATTTTAAAATCCCATCTCAAAGTGTCGCGGGATTGTGGAGCCTGTTGGCAACCCTAGTCACAAGTCGACACCGGCAGTAACACAGACTGGCTGAAAGTATGACCGACAGCTACGACCACTTTGCGGAATCAAAAAGTCTGCAAACTCAGGGGTGCTTCAGTCCTTCTGGCGCCCCCGTAGAAGTGTCTGCAGCTGACGTACGGCTTTTGTCTGCAAAAGAAGTATAAACCAACCTTATAGCTGTCTGTGCCTGACGTATTGGATTCATCTGCGACAGAAGTGTGAACCTGAGGTTCTACTGTAGCCTGCTGAGGATTTTTGGAAGTGCCTGGAATGTTATTTTATAGGTTTAAAAGCAGAGATTGAAGCTAACACTAATGCACCAAGCCCGGTAATATTTAATTTAGTTTCCTTAAAGTTTTGTATTTGTGGAGACTCTGCTGGTGTAGGGGCTTTTTCACTGTCACTGTGTTGACCTAAAGCCTAATCCAAGCACATATTGTTTTAATTAAAGTACAATATAAATTAATTGAGTGAAAATAACAACACTCTGAAATTCAATGTACAATACTTTACAACAATCCTGGTTGTCTGAGAAAAATATGTTCAAAAAAAAAAAAAAATCTGTTGCAAGATTCATTTCTCATGATTTATGTTTTCTTGGGCTGTGGTGCCTTACCTTTCATCGTATGATAAAGTACAATTCATATTTTTATGTTCTGCATTTTAAAAGTTATCTTTCATGTGCTGCATTTACTGGTTACTGACTCATTGTTCCCAGTTAAGTGATATTTTGACAGATGAGTATAATCAACAGCTTCTGTTGAATGATCATTACATATAGTATACATTTGGGATAATCTTGTTTTCCTTTGGGAAGGATATATACATTTACAGTAAGGCTACACTGGATTCAGTCCAGTTTTCTTGGGCCATTTGTGATCTAGCCTACTGCCGTTGGTTGTTGTGTTGAATAGTACTGCATGTTATTGTTAATATTGCCCTTTAATCTTGTACTGCCCCCTTAAAACTGGCAGTTCGATCAATTTGTCTTTTTGTCTAGAGTTTAGACATATATACTCTGTTAAAATTATTTAAGCTCTGTATACATGTTATGGTCTCTGTACCATATGTTTGGATGTTTAGACTAGACCATTGGACAGTTCTAATTTCTAGAAATGGTCTGTTGAAGAAATCCCACGCACTGCTGCTCCAGTGTGCACAATATGTTTCATGTTTAGGCGAGACGGTCTTCTAAAGTATGTTGTCAGTACAGAGAGATGCATCTGGTGCTCTGTTCATGAGCTGTTGAAAGCAAGTGACCAATGCAAGCTCTATTCGAATGAATACGTAGGTCTACATCAGAGCTTTGCAAATATTTTTTTATTCACATACCAAAGGTAAATAAACAGAATTTGTTTTAAACTTTTACTCAAATGTTTGCCAGGAGAAAGATTTTTCTTCTAAACATTGCAGTGTATCCAATACATGCTCCCATCTGCAACAATGCTGGTGCTTTGATTGAAACGAGTGGCACATCGTGGGAACAGAAAACCAGTATTTGTTGCAAGAGGGAGAGTGATATGGATACACCAAGACCACTTATTTTTTCTCCTGCCCAGCTGATTTATGATCCATGGTAGACCTATAAGATTAAATATTTAAGTCAGTAATAGGGTTAAAAATATAACACTGTGATACGAACAACACAGGACACAGCAAAGGTAGCGTAATACATTTTGTTGTAAACTTTGCAGGGTGAGATTTTATTGACTCAATACATACACTCTGCTCTTAGTTGAGTAATGTACTGTTTGTATACTGTACACGCATGCTGTAATGAGAACTTGAAAATGCTCTTTAAGGAAAGTCAGGGAACGTGAAGTGTGTTTTTACGTACGTAACTTTCCTTTGATAGCCAGTTGGGTAAGGATACAAGCCTCTGGAGGGAAAAGAGAAGGTTAAAAAAAAAAAAAAATTACAAATTGTCTTAATACAGGTACCAAATATATTGTCAGATAAATAGTTTTCGAATGGTCATTATCATTATAAACATAAATGTCATAATAAAAAACACGTCCATGTTTAATCTAAATGGGTATTGACTTCAGAAGTATGGTAGATTGATTGATTGCACTTACATTTTATGAATTTGTATTAAGCTAGACTTTTTATTTAGAATAAACCATTGTATTGGTTAATGTTACAAATGCCTGATCAAGTGTTTATTCCCAATATATATTCCAGGTACTGTTATTTAGAACTTGTAACTGCTACAACTTCAATCTTGTGCTGAAGTTGGAAAACGGGTTTTGTTCACAGGAATTACAGCAGGAACTCCATCATGTTTTAGATGGAGTTCCTTTTTAAATGGATCCCGTTAAAGTGAGTAGTACACTGCAGGCATATCGGTTACATGCACTGTTTTATAACGACTGTTAAGTTCTGCATGAGACACTCTGACCTAAGGGTTTAAGATACGAAGCAGCCAACTTTCTAGATAGATTATGTGCCAAGCTAATAGTTTTTATTGGTGTTGGCTTTTTACATTTTTAAACAGATAGAATTGTCATTTAATTGTAGGCAAGGAAGATTTGCAAATAATTTCACGTTGCTATACTTTAACCACACTATAGAAAAGAAAATAATGATGCTTTAATAAGTAACAAACTAAACAGAGCTGACAGAAGACGTAAGGAGTCCTAAGTCATATATGTAACAAATCCATCATTTACAATAGTTTTCAAACTGACATCTTGCTTTTAAAATGCCTGTTATGACTTCTGCAGCTACAAAGTTTTTATATCACAGTGGTTAGATGGTATTATTAATGCCAAAAATAAATAAATCACTTCTGAAACAACTTAGCCTACATGTGGACTTCAGTTTTGTTAACTGAGTGGGGAGTGGTTCTTTTGCTCCTGCTTGTGTATGTATTTTTCTCACTAATATTTTAGCATAACCAAGGGCTAATTCTTGGAAAGTGTCCTGTCTTGGATAGGTGCATTGTATAGCAATGTTGGCCCTTCTGAACATTCATTCTTTTAGCTATATAGGTCTCAAATGCACAAAGAAGTACATTACAGTATCTGGTTTAAGGTTTAAGGTTTAACACTAGAAGCCCCGCGGCGGTCATTTTGGCGGTTTTTGGTTTTAAAATGTAATTTTCTCCAGTCATGTAACACATGTGGGGTTGCGTGTTCATGCACCTTTCTGTCTGCAAATAAATGAACATGTTAATT
The DNA here is from genome assembly GCA_030684275.1 of Acipenser oxyrinchus oxyrinchus. Lineage (NCBI taxonomy): Eukaryota > Metazoa > Chordata > Actinopteri > Acipenseriformes > Acipenseridae > Acipenser > Acipenser oxyrinchus. The sequence goes on along the minus strand of CM060249.1, from coordinate 16,138,734 downwards.
GCGATTAATTGACAACCCTAATATTAACAGGTTTGTTCTTTATTGGAAACGGTTGTTGATTAGTTTTAACAGTGCAACCAAAACCTTTGGGATCTGTAGCCTCCATTTACGTGATCCTGTAATTCGTGACCATATGGGATCTTTCACAGATGATGGATAAACTCCTCTGTTACAACTTGAGGAAGAAAGTGGAGCTTCAGTTTACATAACTACCCCAGTTTCTTATATTAAATATTTTTTTTAAGATGGTTGTCATGAAGCAGTGCCTTGTGGCAATTGATTGGCAATAGAATATGCAACCTTTCATCTCGTGGTTCAGCACCAATAAGAAAAGGATCACGAGTCATTTGATCTGGTGTCTGTTGAGGGAGTAACTGTGAAATGAGGTCTCCTGGTATTAGTTCAGTTCTTGCTGTAGACTTATTGCCAAATCACAAGTGGCACTGTCATTAAGTATTTCATTGCATTGTTGTGAACTCTCTCTCTCTCTCTCTCTCTCTCTCTCTCTCTCTCTCTCTCTCTCTCTCTGTCTCCTGCTTCCTATTCTAGTTGAAGAACCTGAGTTTTGAAGAGCTACAGATGAGACTGACCGCCCTGGACCCCATGATGGAGCGAGAGATCGAGGAGCTGCGCCAGCGATACACAGCAAAGCGACAGCCTATCCTGGATGCCATGGACACCAAGAAGCGCAGACAGCAGAATTTCTAAAAGATGCCCTGGACATTCCTTTCCTACAGACTGCAAATGCAGAATGTATACTGGCTACCTTAAAACACATTTGTATTAAAGGGCGCCACTAAAGCAGCCATTTCTATCTCCAACCATCTTAATTATCAACACTATACGGACAGTAGAAAATGTTAAGTTGTGCTTAAAATGTATTTAAATGAAGGTTTGAATAAGATGCAAGATTCTGGGCATTCTTATTCTTTTTTTTTTTTTTGGTTAGTTACTGTTTACCATCTTTCAATCTTTTTAGTAACGCATTGCGGAACAATGGGATTCCCAGAGACACACGGAAGTACAAGCCAAAGACATTTGTCTAGGAAACCTGTTGCACTAGCACTAGCAACAGCAACAGCAGATTAAGATTGGGTGCCTTTTTTAGACTTTTTAGTCTCTTTGTTTTTGTGTACTGCTTTATCTGGTTGGCACTGCAGCACTCCTCCATTCAGGTAACAAACATTGGGGAAAAAGGCCAGACTGTGGAATGTTAGCTTAAAAGGGTAATAGCCAAGGCTTCTGTATAAATAATAATCTTCTTGTAATAACTTTCATTCACACAACAACTTTTTGGTATTAAACTTTTCTTGCTGAATCGCAGTATGGAGCAAAACATTGATGACATTGTTGACAGTGTACATATTGAATCCAGCAGGTGTGGGAGTCTTGAGTGATGACAGAAGCTTCAGGAATTAACACCCACCTGAGTTGCTGAATCTCAAAATGTCTACCAATAGAGGAAAAAGCATGTAAATTCAGGCTCTACTTGTAGACTGTTGGCAACAATGCCATAATGTCTGATTCCTCTAATAGCTGGGTTGACGTTGCTTTTTATTTAAAATTTGAATGCTGGTTAAATTGATACAAAGGCCACTCCCAATGTCTTTGTATCCTGTGTGGTTATGGTGTTTTACATTTCCTTGCACGCCAATGATTGACCAAATCTGATGGATCAAACGAACTTTCCAATTCCAATGCACAGTACATCAGTCGAGGTTCGTACTGAATTGTATTGCATCCATGAAGTACAGGTATTTGGACCTGCCGTTGCTTTTGAAGTTGTAAATAAGTGAAATCTGTGCTTGCTTTTAATTGTTACAGCTAGTTAGTCTAATCTGACTGCTGTACTGCAGGTATAGGTTTTTCTTTCATTCCTAAAACCTGTGACTAAACCAACTGGTTTCGTTTCATTTAGTTCCCTTATAAATTCAGCTGCTGTCAAGCTCTGAATAATATTTATTTTAAATGTTTTTTGCTGTGAATATGTGGAACTGTTGCTCTTCAATTGGTTATTATATCCCGTCGGGTTAGCCGCTAGTTTCTATATCTAAAGTGAAAAGTTAAATTTGAATCAATTCGTTTAGCTCCAAGATAATTAGGGATATAGCTAACCTGGGGAGCAGAATAAAATGAGAGGGCACTGGCCAGAATGTTAAGCAAATGAGAGTTAAGAATGCTTTTCAAGCCTTTATTACCCCTTTTAAAAAAACAAGTGGGTCAACAATAATGTGTAATGGATTTAGAAATAGGATAATTAGCTCCTTACAGGGACCAATTGGTCTGCTGAACATGCAGTCACAGTAGCTTTAAGTTTATTTCTGTAATTCCTGTATGTTTCCTATGTGTTGTCTGTTAAATAAATTGTTGTTCTTTTAAAATTGCTTGTCTTGGTAACTGCTTTGTAATGGATGCCAGTGCTTTATGAATACGACCTTTGGGTATTTGTTTTAAGCCAGTAACATTCAAACATTATTTATTTTATGATGTAAATAAATTTGGAGAGAAACAAAAAAAACATTTAATTACAAACTCAGAACTAGCTATTTGTGTTCTTAAAAACAAAGTGATGTATGGAATATTTAAATGGTTACTTTTAAGAATTTCAAAGTATTCTTTTTATTTTATTCTAGGTCAGATGTCCTGCACCTGTTTTCCTAAAATCTATAAAATACTAATAATCTTTCGACCTGTATGTTTTAGTTTATGAGCTCCTGAGTTTACCCAAGTTGTTTCTTAATAGTTTTGTTAAACTAACCATAAGTGTGCATCTTTTGCACTGCCTTAGCTTTGTAATTGACCATCTCTTTTAATGAGCAGAGTCCCCCTAATGAGTTTTCCAGTATTGGCAGAAAGAGAAACACTGGTGTTAATTAAGGATGGTATACAGAGATTTAGATATGCTTTGTCAGTAAGGAATTGATTTCAGTGATGGGTTGTGGCACAGTACAGTATGTCTCCATGAAGTTGTTTTAAAATACAAGGTGTGTGACAAGGTCGTAATAAATGTAGGTTCAAGTCTGTATAAAAATTGTTAAATCTACAAAAGCTCATACATTAGTTGATACATCTGCACTATCATTTTTAAAACTGGAGAGATCGAGTAATGTGAACTTTGTAGAAGGTATGCAATGATTGATGTTTACTAGCAACCTTGTTGGCAATATCTGAGAAAGTGATTGTAAGCCCTCTTGTTAATCTACGACTTACAGATTTTTCCATTCTTCGATTCCTTGCAAGTTAGACTATGATCATATTTTACCAGTGATTATCAGTGATATGTAACACAGTTATAAATCTCAATGAACAAGCACAGTACTCACCTTTGGAATACAAACTGATTCAAGATATAGTAAAAAGTGTTGAATTTAAATCAAGGGAAGTAATATTAAAACTTTATAACGCATTAGTAAGGCCTCATCTAGAATATTGTGTTCCGTTCTGGTCACCTCGCTATTGCTACTCTAGAAAGAGTGCAAAGAAGAGCTACCAGAATTATTCCTGGTTTAAAAGGCATGACACATGCAGACAGGCTAAAATAATTTAATCTATTCAGTCTTGAACAAAGAAGACTATGCGGCGATCTGATTCAAGCATTCAAAATTCTAAAAGGTATTGACAATGTCGACCCAGGGGACTTTTTCAACCTGAAAAAAAGAAACAAGGACCAGGGGTCACAAATGGAGATTATGATCATGGGGCATTCAAAACAGAAGATAGGAAGCGCTTTTTTTTACACAGAGAATTTTGGGAGTCTGGAACCAACTCCCCTGTAATGTTTTTGAAGGTGACAACCTGGGATCGTTCAAGAAGCTGCTTGATGAGATTCTGGGATCAATAAGCTACTAACAACCAAACGAGCAAGATGGGCCGAATGGCCTCCTCTCGTTTGTAATCCTTCTTATGTTCTTAATAAAAAAAAATACCTTTTGAAAGTTGCTATTGGAGTGGAGGTTGAATCACTGTCAGTGGTTATCAGACATAATGCTGTATATAGCTCCAAGTTAGGCTGCTATTCCAGATATACTGTAGCTTATTTTTCTTGTAAAAAAAAATAAAGAATAGAGTGTGCAGTTTAGGAATGTGTTTAAAAAGCAGTGAACAGGATTGCGTGTGTTTGTTTATTTTTAGTACATATGCCAAGTATGTATTGGTATTGAATTTTCAGTTTGAAATTTTAAGTAACACTTAAAAAGAGGTCAGAACAACTGAACATCTCTTCCAGTTGAGTTTTTAAAGTTATCGTATACCATTGTTAGTCAAGCTTGATTTCATAGGTCGCAGTTGCTTCATGTAGTGTTCAAGACTTTGTACGCATTCTCAATGGGTCTGTAACCTCTTAATGATGACACAGTTAATTTCTGAAATGTATTTACCTATCGAACACATTAAAGAACTGTGCCCTTCAACCATTCTGCTCTGACGTTGTGTACCCAACTCCCCTGTACTGTTGGGTAACTTCTAGAGATTACCTACTGAGACTGGGTCTCAAAAATGTGTTCCCCAGTAGAGTCTTAAATGACCTATAACCCAGACCATGCTATCATAAAAAAGAATCTGTGTGTAAAACATTTAGAGCTGTCACTGTATTTTTTTTCCTTAAAGGTTTATTAGTGAAAGTCTACTGTGTAGTTTTTGTTTGCACATCTCTACCAAAAATTAATTTGCACAACAAAATGTAATCTTCTTTATTATTTAAACATTTTATTTACTGCTGGTGATTTGGGACAACTTTAAGCAAATTATCGAACCAACAGTTTTTATAAACATGAAACACAATTCATAGTTATGCATACAACAAAGCGCATGCTGTTTTTTAAAGTTAATTCAATTGTCCATGCTGCTCAACATGTCACTCACGTTTGAAAAACACATTCAGCTGATGACACAGCGATGTCTGGTTCTAATATTTATAAGTTACTAAAACCCTATCTTACAGTAACACCGAGACGAACAATTACCAGACACTGTTTTCAGATTTTATATTGCATAATATAACAGTAGATTATTATATGGTACCAGCAACAACAAATACATGTTATAGGCTTACTAAGGTTTATTAGTTAAAAAAAAAAAAAAAAAAAATATATATATATATATATATATATATATATATATATATATATATATTTTTTTTTTTTTAAAAGTCATCCCTTTTAAATGGTGTCTTATTCCCTGTGCTAGGATGTACAGTATGCAACAGCAGAACGTGAATGCAAGGATCTGTGCTGGTGGAATAGAAGGGGGCTTAAACTAGTTATGTCTGTTACACTTCCTTCAGCAAATAAGAAAATACCCACAGATCTGAATCCTGACCAAGCTTTTAAATAATTGTGTTGAAAAATACCTTTTATCTCTGCTTTGAGTTGTACATTTTTATGAAATGGGCTGAAGTATACCATGAGAACCCACAGGTGCTCTTGTACTGGCATTGCCTCATTTTCTGTTATCCATAAATGTTGGAATATTTTATAATGCAAGTTCTCCTGACAAATGATCTAGATTTAATACAGTAACAGTTGGATGTCATTATGAGCTAGCAAGCTGTTAATGCAGTAAAACAGAGGTGATGATTCTGGGATCTCAGAAACAACAAAATAATATACATTTGTCTGATTTCATCCTTGATAGCTTGTCTCCTGAATTGAGTGGAAATGAGTAACTTAGGATTGATCTTTGACCCAGATCTTTCTTTTGAACCACACATTAGAAATGTTAGGAAAATCACTTTCTTTTAAGAAATGTCGCCAAATTGAAAAGTATTCTTCCCTGACCAGATGCTGAGAAACTGATGCATGCTTTTGTATCTTCAAGGATTGAGAACTGTAATGCCCTATTCTCTTGTATTCATGGTCATGTTATTTCTGGTCTGGAAATTGTACAAAATGCTGCTGCTAGAGTTTTAACAGAGACAAGAATACATTACCCTGTGCAAGCATCTTTGCACTGGCTTCCTGTCAGGTTTAGGATAGATTTTAAGCTGCTTTTAACCTATAAGGTTTTAAATGGCTGTGCCCCATCTTACTTAAATGATCTTTTAACCAGATGTGTTCCTAGTCGCTCACTCCGATCACAGGATGCCACTTTATTTACTATTCCCAAAAAGCCCCTAAATTATGGAATGGCCTGCCTAGCCCAGTAAGGAAAGCTTCCACTGTTGCTGCCTTTTAAAAGACACATTTCTATAATCTAGTTTATATAACTTAAAATGTTTTCTTACCCTTTTAGTAGTATTTATTAATGTTTATATCCTTGTAAAGTGCTTTGCGGTGATCTATGTTGAAAGGCGCTATATAAAAATAAAGCTTGATTGATTGAAAGTAACTTAAAAGCTTTGTTTTTAGGGCAGTGAATCACACCTGTGAAATACTAGCACACTGTGAAAAGACCAAAAATAATTACCAACCTGTAAGTTACTTGTTTGGAACAAAGACCATAAGTAACCAAACTAGCCTTCTAAAATTTGACCATGGTATTTTTGCACGGTACTTTTGTGTTTTCCCATAGTTATGCTATGCATTTATTATAGTTTAACATGTTTTGCAATGTTTTTAATATGCTTTGCCATACTGCTCTGGGCTTTGCAATCCTCTACCATGCTTTCACATTGCTTTATTACACTTTACTATGCTTTTACTATGGTAAACTTTTATTAGGGTAAAACAAACACAAAATGAGCCCATTTGAATTCCTAGCTGCTTTGTAAAAATACTTGTTACTCGTACATTTGATTCAACACCTCATTTGTAGTTTGCATCTCCAGGGGACAAGTCCCAAGTTTTTCAAAATTAAATTGTATTCCACCATATTGGTGAATAATGCACTTCATCAACAGGATATAAAATGCTGCCCATTTACTTCAGGTATACCATTTTATCATTTTAATGTACTTGAACAAGAAGTTACTGACCCAACTGTACTTCTACAGTCCATTGTCGATACAGAATTGCCTGTGTTGTACATTATTTCTTTATACTGTCAAAACATAAAACACACATTTACAGTGGTTCCAAAAGATTATAATATAATTTAGAACTCTACATACAGCCACTCATTGATGTATTTGGAGATGTTCCTCATGCAGTTTTTCAACAGTGTAATAAAGAAAATTTGCTGACGTCTTTAGTTGGTTAAATCTGTACACAACACGAAGTACCAATTTTTTTTTTTGTTTTACCTTGATTTACTTAAGAGGTTCCCCTTGTCCATGCATCCCATTTAAATGAAATATTATGAAGCAAAGTACACTACCTCTTACGCCGACCTTTGCTTTGGTCACCTTCAAAGTACTGAATTGTTAAGGCTCTGATCACTGGGTGAAGTCCGGCTCATATTTGAAAGGCTTGCCATTAAGGATTTCACTTTGTGTGCATAATAGTTCCTCAGATTAATAGAAGGCACCTCCTTTATTCCCTCGTCAAAGTCACAGCTCCTCATTGCAGATTCCAGTTGTTTTTGTCTTTTGTAGAAGTGGGAAAACTTGTTGAAAATGAGCGTGATGGGAAGCACTACCACCAGGATCCCTGCTAATATGCAGGCAGATGCAGTTAGCTTGCCTGCTATGGATCCTGGGACCACGTCTCCATAGCCCACTGTGGTCATGCTGACCGTGGCCCACCACCAACAAGCAGGGATGGTGGTCAGTCCATCATTTTCTTCTTTTTCAATGGTGTAGGCCACCACCGAGAAAAAGGAGACCCCAACAGATAAATACAGCAGAAGGAGGCCGACCTCTTTGTAACTGTTCTTGAGTGTGGCGCCAAGGGATCTAAGCCCTGTTGAATGTCTAGCAAGTTTCAAGATCCGGAAGATCCTCATGAGTCTCAGAACCTGAGCCACACGTCCAAGGTTTGCAAGCGCTGGGCTGCTCTCTACCACCAGGTTGATGAAGAGAGTCAAATAAAAAGGTAAGATTGACATCAGGTCTATGAGATTTAAAGGGTGTTCAAAGAATCTGATAAGACTTGGTGCAACTACGAATCTTGCCACCAACTCAAACGTGAACCACCCAATTCCAAAGTGCTCCACCATTTCAAACATGGGGTCCTCTACTGGTTTCCCTTCACTGTCAAATTTCTGAAAGTCAGACATACTGTTCATACACATGGTAGCTATAGACCCCAGGACCACCAATATTGAAAGGAAGCTGAATATCCTACTCAGGATAGAATAGCCAGGGTTGTCCAGCATTAACCAGATCCTCCTCCTGATATTCCCCAGAGGTTGATTATCAAACTTAGAAGCATCATTGTAAAAGCCAAGGATCTCGTCGAAGGAAGACGTGGTGCTCTCTTCTTCACTTTTATCATCCCAATCCTCTTGTTCTGGCTCTATTTTCCTGCCATGGTACATGGTGCTGCAGCAGGAGTCAATGAAGAACTCATTTATGCCCCAGTATTCTATCTCTTGGCTGAAAGAGAAAATGCAGAGCTCTGCCATCACATGAAGCCTGCCGGTGTTGTAAAAATTTAAAACATAAGGGAACAGGGCAGGGTTCCTGTCAAAGTAAAACTCCTTTTCCGTGTCATCATAATCATCACACAGTTCTAGTATAGACTCTTTGGATTGGCAGCTCAGCAACCTGGCCAGCCTGGTTTCAGGAAATCGGGACAGGGTATTCCACCTCAGCTTCTTCTTAAAGCCTCCCACATTTATGCTTATTTCATTGTTTTCAAAATTCAAAACTGTTAAGTCTTCCAGACTCAGACCTGTCATGCTGAGATGCAGAATTCAGATACGCAGGAAACCGGTCTGAAGGAAAACAGGAAAAACAGAAAAACAAAAAGTAGTGTAGCTGTATTGTAACAATGTGCAGCTACTTCAACCAGGTCCCCTAGATCATTTGAAAATGATCAGCTAATTTGAAGAGCATTCATTTTTTTAGCACAGGTCTCCTTATCTGTAGCTAATATATAAATACTACCCATATTTTCAAGCACAGCTTTTTTCTTTTCTGTATTTATTTATAGAACACAGCATAACTCTTGAGTTCACATTGCCTTGCAATTATGTGCACATTAAAATGTAATTTGTACAGACACCCACCCACAGTGGAAAAACAAATGAAATCCGAAGGTTTAAAATCAGTTTATATTTTACCTTCTCCTTCAGTGTATTTTAAGTCCATTTAACGAAATAATGTAAATATTACATTACCGTATTAACCTTTAGTTTTTGTTGACCTAACCTACATACCCACTATACCGTATATATATATATATATATATATATATATATATATATATATATATATATATATATATATATATATATATATATATAAATTAGTAAAATAAGTTTACAGTGCCTTACCTGAAATAAAAGCTATTTACTGTGTGGTGGGAAGCATCAAGCTGTTTAACTCCAGTTAGTCCCGCGGATTTATTTTCCTTTAGATATTGCAGATTCCAAGCCGCTTTTTGTTCTGGTGCCAGTTTTGTTATTTGCGGAAAGTGTTTATTAAATGTCTGGATATGATCAACGCGATCATTTTTTCCCCCTCTACAAATGTCCTAATGTTTGTTCTTTTACATTATCAAATACATATAAATATCAGCGCGAATCTTTCTGTTATATCTCATCCCTCCCCTGAAGGTTTTTATACTGAGGCTGTCTCAGGAAACCTTACTGTAGTCTACTCCAGCACAGAGCAGCAACACGTACTGCAACGGTAGTTGGAATAATTAAAACATCACTGTGGTGCTGAAAGAGACAGCTCCAGGCAGTTTACTCATCTGCAGTTACGTGTAAAAAAACAATTGGAAGATTTGACTTGTGGGGGTTAGTTGTGTCATATACATAGCCCTATATGCCAAACTTTCAGTTCCAGGTTATTTTTTGTATTTTATCATTAACAAAAGGTCAAAGACGAATTCTTACTCGTATCTTGAAGTCAATCGTCTAAACCAGAGATTAACTTTTCAGTGTATTGCTTACATGCCCGACTTAAATTAACGCATCTCCTGTAAAGTGTCTTATTGTGAAAATATAGAGCAATATCATTTGACACGTTTTCTGCCCTGCACCGTCAAATGCAGACTGCTATTTAAACATGGAGAATGATGGTAAAATACGCACTATGCATAGAGGGTTGCATGGTCTTTTAAATAACCATTATCATTCCATGTAATGTATTCAATTTCCTTGCTGCTTCTGTCGTGACAGCTGTTTGAATAACAATGCTTCTAATGATTGCATTTCTTCAATTTCTCCAAGATCTAAACAGTAGGCCTATGAAGTACCACACAATTTGTCCTGACACTATTTAGCATAAAGGGACAAATTAAAATGCAATACTATTATTATTATTATTATTATTATTATTATTATTATTATTATTATTATTATTACTATTATTATTAGTATTAATAATAATAATAATAATAATAATAATAATAATAATAATAATAATAATAAACTATATGGAAATGTACTTATTAATGTACTATACTAATATTTTCTTCACTAACTTATGAAAGTTACTTTTAGTACATTAGGCAAGGCTCATAAAGTTATAAGGCAGCCCTAGAAAGCACCGTGATCCGTTGATCGCAAAAACGTTAAAACAAATTAAACATTTGGTGGATGTCACGTGATTTCTAACATGACAAACATAAATGCAACATTGGGCTGTTTGCATTAAAACGTCTCCTGCATTATAAGTTTGACATTCTTAAAGTACAGTATTTATTTTTTATAAGATACAAATGCAACAATGTTTTAATAATTCTTAATTATGCAAATCACATTTTTATAGTTAAAGTTAAGAAGTGTAATATTTGCATAATGCAAAATTTAACATCACAATTTCATTTTATCTTGACTACAATTTGCTACAAATGCACAGCAAAGGACTGATAAATTACAGATAATTTCATATGAAGCCCTAAACCTGCGCTGAATCATCAGCTTCACTTTTCTAATGTGGGTTGAAAGCAGTGTAAATCATATTTCATTTTTCATAATTACATGCCTTTGCCACTTTAGAGTACAGTTATAGTATCCCAGTAGCAAACATAGCAAATGAATGACTCTGGCTGCAGTGTTGCAAGCAATTAGATATTTGGCTTTCCGTAGAGTATGGTGGTTGATGAGTTACAGGTGTTCTTCCCGCTAAGATAAAGGATGTTACCTGCTCCCATAGGCACAGAGTTGTATCCAATAATACTTTTAACTGAAGTTTGGACAACAAATGTTACCCATACGTTTCTGGAACAATGGTTGGGCTTTTGCTGAGAAGAAGAGCTGTTTTAGGACAGTGGTCCTATATATTCTGTTCACTCCTGCTGCACTTTTTTTCTCTTTTTATTTCAGTCCTTTACTTGGAGATTTGGAACATGGCTTCCTTCCTTCTGGGCCATTGTCAAGGTGTTGAAGGACGACCTAATAATTGTGACTGGTTGTAATAATTTTATAGGACACAGCCAGGTATTGTATCAAGCTAGGGGTGTTGGAAAACATAATGTCAATCCCCTTGCTTGCAGATGGAGTGGTCTAAACTTCTTTGGTTGAAAGGAAACTAGGGTGCTTTCAGTGACTGGATTGCTGCTTAGATTTAGCTCCACTTGGGCAGCCTGGTGATCTTGTGTACCCACATGGCCCATGCTATTTGCTCCAGGGACATCTGTGATCATCATCCTTAGTAATGTCCTTCATTCCAGCTTTGCATCACTGGATTGGTGATTTTCTGAGGCTCATCCAGCAATTCCTCTTAAAAGGTTACTCTACACAGTTGTTATCTTAAGATGCTTGTAGCCTGGGACTGTGTACCTTAGCAGTATCTAAGCAGTAATTGGCTTAATTGGGGGTATTATATATGGGAGAGGTAGTTCCCAACATACTGTACATCCTTCAGTTATGGCATTTATTTCCTGAAAATGCAAAAACGTGTTGATTTGGTTTCTATCTGCTATAAAACGGTGGTCAATCAAAACAATAGAACTAGACTAGCCAAATGACTAAACATTGAGGGGCTCAACTTGATGACCCATCCTTCTGCAGGGTGCCCATTAAGCCCAGTAGGTATTTTAACTCCTTCAATGCTGCCAACCAGTCTTCTTGCAGTACTAAGTGCTGAAAAGCAATCTGAAAAGGTTGTATACAATACAACTCTCAAATAGACAAATACACAATCAGTGCTGGACAATGTTGCTGAATTGTGTGACTTCGTTTTACATGATGCTTGTTTTTTGGGGTTTTTTGTGCTATAGAATTGCACTGGTGCACTATTTCTGTAGACTTAAAATAATTGGCTTAAAGTTTGCAGAAGCACAGAGTTATATTGATGTGCATTTACTATGCATATGTGTTTGTGTGCAGGAACAAAACGAGTGAGTAGCGTTATTCTTTTTAAAGCAGAGATCTACTGTATTGAACTGCTGCAAAGGGCCATCTTTTACCTTGTAATGTCAAGGTGACCAAACCACAGGTCCTCCTGCAAATAACCCTGTTATGGGTTTTATTGACTTTCATTGACATTTTCAGTAAAACCCATTAGAATCTCAACTTGAATATATCATTCAGGCCACATGCGAGTGCTGTACACAGTAAAACAGCTGTTTAGAAAGTAAACATAAATCAAAGATTTTTGTATTTTGATCCTTTTCACTGAAGTACAGTCAATACTCAGATATCCGTTACCCAGATACACTTCAGTCGCGTTTTACCGACAATCCCCATTATATACAGTATATATGTAACAAATGAATGCACTTACCTGTCACATGTGATTTCCTACTCAGTCACCAGTTTTCTGATACAAAGCCCATCTCTTCAATGTTACAATGTACTTGTTTATCCGTCACAGCCCATGTTTTTTTTCTTGCATGCCAGATCAGTCTGTCTTGATTGTGCAGTTACACAGCGCTTCCTCCAATTTCACATGATGAAAGTGCAGCAAAAAGAAAGCGAACAAGACAAGCTACAGTAATGTAAATGTTAATCATTAAACAGTTTTCGATACTGTGATGCATTTTATTTTAAATCTGTGATCTTGACTTGCTTTTGTGCATTTTCATTTGTGAATTGTTATATTAGTGTCTTATCAAGCACTATAGTCTGCAATTTTGAATACTGACTTTGAATACTGTTTTAATTCTGGAAACTGTTTTTTTTAATCTTTTGCTAAATTGCATTGCTTTTTAATTTTACGCAGTTCTGTACATGTGTAACATTTAGATTAATGGGGAATTTTACATACTACTACAATACTTATCAGATTTAAAAGTATGTACTGTATTACAGTCCACGTGTCCACAGTCGTCTCTTTTGGCAAGTGATATTTTTAGAATCATATCGTTCTGAATTAAAATACTTCTTCTCTTGAAAATATAGTACTGTACCAACAAAACCAACTACAGTACATCAAATGGAAGCCTGCTTATGTTTAAACATATTCATTGTGGTAGATATTGATCATTTATGTGTATCTGAAGTCTATAACAATTTAAATAACGTGTTTTTCCCATATATTTTTTTGTAAACATTTGGTTTTACTGTGTATATTGATGATGGTTAAATGTAGATGGTGAAATTAAAACCATGTTGCCATTTCAGTGGGCTTGTGAATATTTAGTAATCAGCCTCTGGGATGTGCTTTAAATTCAGGCCTCGGTCGATAATGACTGAAGTTATTCAGTTTAATGGCTGTTCTGGGGGCAATATGAAAAGAGCACACTCTTTTCAGCAGGCAGCTGTAAACATTGCATATATCAAACAACAATAAAAAAGCAATAAGAGGAAAATTCCTCAGCAGACAAAGGGATTTGTGCTATAGGTTTGACAATGGGAAGCAATCCCAGCATTACTAGGAGGAGAGGGCAGGGGTGAGAACCCGGGGAAGCTCTCTCTGTCACATCACAGGTTTGCTAGGCTAAGCCAACTGAAATTGGGGCAGGGGAGAATGTCATGGAATCTTTCATCTCCATAGAATTGACAGAACTTCAGTTTATACAAACATCTAAGGAACTGTTTTGTATCCCTGGATATAATGTGCAATATACAGTATAATATAAATGTGTAGCCTTTAGTGCACTAAAGATGGGACTAAAGTACAGAGCAACTGATTTATTTGATAAGCAAAGTAAACCACTTATCTGACTGTTTCCCAGAAAAAGAGGCATGATGGAGCAAAAAAGCAAACAAACACATTAACCTTTTGAAATAGTTGCTTTTCCAAAGAGACCAATTGCATTAGACCAAGTACACCCAATGGTCCAGGTTTTTGTTTCAGACAGGAGCAAAATATTTGTTTTGAACAGGCGTTATTTAATCAGAGGCTATAAACCCCCCAATTACACAAATCTGGTTAAGGGACTGAAGACATGCATGTGATGGAAACACCTGAAAGCAAAATTAGGACACAGGAAATACTGAAGCAGAGGTGCCAATACTTTTGTCATTAACATACGTTAAATGACATAGTTTGTTTGTTTGTTTGCTTGTTTAAAGTGTATAAAGTTTACTAAATGCTTGTCTTTAATCTTTTACCTTGAATTATGATATAATAAGCGAAGGGGTGCCAATACTTGTATCTGAGACTGTATGGACTCATTTTTTGCACAAAATGTCATTGAATCCTCACCTATGAGAATGTAACTCATGCTATAAAAATCCATGCTTTAGCACCCAACACCAGTGCTAGAGTTTATTGCAAAAATAAAATAGTAAATAAAATTATCTTGAAACTGTGCTTGGTGTAAGCATTTCCATTCTATTGCTGTACTAATGGAGATATGTACAAGTCACTCTTATGGAAAATGTAGGGTTTTCTTTCTACAGTGTATTAAAAAAAAGGAACTACAAGCATTAACGTGTCAAACTGTCTCTGCTATTTTTGCGTTACAGCGTTTGTAGTGTGTTTTTTTAAAGATTGGCCTCTTGTCCTTGTTTCAGATTTTTGTAAAAGATATCAGATTGGATTTGTATTACTGCTTTCAATTAAGCTTAAAGATTACACCACTTCTTAATGTCTAGTTTCTGGAACTACCAGACAACTGGTAATCGCTTCTTTTTATTAGAGAGAGAGAGAGAGAGAGAGAGAGAGAGAGAGAGAGAGAGAGAGAGAGAGAGAGAGAGAGAGAGAGAGATGGGCTTCAGTGAGTTACAGGAAAATAATTCCACCAAGGTTGAGCAATTTATAAACTGTCACAGAAACCCAAGATGGAATTGCTTTCCTGTAACTCACTGAAGAGGCCTGTGACAGGAGGACGAGTGGTGACGTCAGGCCAGATGCAGGAACAGAAACAAATGACACCAGGTACCTCAGGCAAAAGGCGCTGCGGTGCCGTTTATTTTAAAACAAAAATAAATAAAATATTTAAACAAAAACACTTTGCTCACAGAGCGAAATAAAAGATTTAAACAAAAACAAAATCCTGTATATATATATATATATATATATATATATATATATATATATATATATATATATATATATATATATACAGTACTGTGCAAAAGTTTTAGGCAGGTGTGAAAAATGCTGTAAAGTAAGAATGCTTTCAAAAATAGACATGTTAATAGATTATATTTATCAATTAACTAAATGCAAAGTGAGTGAACAGAAGAAAAATCTAAATCAAATCCATATTTGGTGTGACAACCCTTTGCCTTCAAAACAGCATCAATTCTTCTAGGTACACTTGCACAAAGTCAGGGATTTTGTAGGCATATAGTCAGGTGTATGATTAAACAATTATACCAAACAGGTGCTAATGATCATCAATTCAATATGTAGGTTGAAACACAATCATTAACTGAAACAGAAACAGCTGTGTAGGAGGAATAAAACTGGGTGAGGAACAGCCAAACTCAGCTAACAAGGTGAGGTTGCTGAAGACAGTTTACTGTCAAAAGTCATACACCATGGCAAGACTGAGTACAGCAACAAGACACAAGGTAGTTATACTGCATCAGCAAGGTCTCTCCCAGGCAGAAATTTCAAGGCAGACAGGGGTTTCCAGATGTGCTGTCCAAGCTCTTTTGAAGAAGCACAAAGAAACGGGCAACGTTGAGGACCGTAGACGCAGTGGTCGGCCAAGGAAAATTACTGCAGCAGATGAAAGACACATCATGCTTACTTCCCTTTGCAATCGGAAGATGTCCAGCAGTGCCATCAGCTCAGAACTGGCAGTAAACAGTGGGACCCTGGTACACCCATCTACTGTCCGGAGAAGTCTGGTCAGAAGTGGCCTTCATGGAAGACTTGCGCCAAAAGCCATACCTCCGACGTGGAAACAAGGCCAGCGACTCAACTATGCACGAAAACACAGGAACTGGGGTGCAGAAAAATGGCAGCAGGTGCTCTGGACTGATGAGTCAAAATTTGAAATATTTGGCTGTAGCAGAAGGCAGTTTGTTCGCCGAAGGGCTGAGAGCGGTACACAAATGACTGTCTGCAGGCAACAGTGAAGCATGGTGGAGGTTCCTTGCAGGTTTGGGGCTGCATTTCTGCAAATGGAGTTGGGGATTTGGACAGAATTAATGGTCTCCTCAATGCTGAGAAGTACAGGCAGATACTTATCCATCATGCAATACCATCAGGGAGGCATCTGATTGGCCCCAAATTTATTCTGCAGCATGACAACGACCCCAAACATACAGCGAAAGTCATTAAGAACTATCTTCAGCGTAAAGAAGAACAAGGAGTCCTGGAAGTGATGGTATGGCCCCACAGAACCCTGATCTCAACATCATCGAGTCTGTCTGGGATTACATGAGAGAGAGAAGCAAGTGAGGCTGCCTAAATCCACAGAAGAACTGTGGTTAGTTCTCCAAGATGTTTGGGCCAACCTACCTGCCGAGTTCCTTCAAAAACTGTGTGCAAGTGTACCTAGAAGAATTGATGCTTGATGCTGTTTTGAAGGCAAAGGGTGGTCACACCAAATATGGATTTGATTTAGATTTTTCTTCTGTTCACTCACTTTGCATTTAGTTAATTGATAAATATAATCTATTAACATGTCTATTTTTGAAAGCATTCTTACTTTACAGCATTTTTTCACACCTGCCTAAAACTTTTGCACAGTACTGTATATATTAAACTTTACTTTTAACTCCTATCTCTCGCTCCCGTTCCTCCCGTCGAACACCCACCCCGAGTGCCGAGAGCTGCAGGCTTATATGTAGGTGACCATCTCCCAATTTAGCAACACATTAATCACTTAATTAATTCGGGAGATGGTCACCTTCTGCACAAAGTTTTTAATTACTCCTGGCAGAGGACAACCTCGCCTCTGCCAGAACACGTTTAAATAAAAACAAAACAATAACAAAACACGGCTCTGCCGTCAGTTATAAATAAACCATAACACATCGTCATAAATACCATAAATAAATCATAATACACAAATACAATAATAATAAAACAAATAAAAAACAATAAACTTACACAGGGGCGGATGGGTACCCAGTTCTATAAATAAATAAACAAATACATGTACAGGGCTCCTCGCCGTTACAAGGCCTAATCTATTATTTTTTATAATACATGGATACCCTTGTGATGCTAATATTAAAGAAGACAAGGTTCAGCAGTATAGTTGTTTCAGTGCTGTACAGACGTTCTATGTTATTATCCGTTAGTGCTTCAGCTTTATTTGGATGATTGCCTTTACCTTGTTTTAATTTCCCGTTCCTCTCCAGTTTCTCTGAGATAGGAATGTACCAGCTTTACATTATTTATTTATTTATTTTTTAATGTATTCTCATTTTGTTGATCATTAATGAACAGTTTTATACTGTGGGTGTTGTCGAGTGATTGAAAACTAGACATTTTGTGTTTGAATTGAAAGTGCTGGTCTCGAGGGGTCGAATGGGTCAAAGTTCAAGTATATTTTCCTCCAGAGGAATATCACTTTTTGACGTCACTTCTGTGGTATTTTGCCTTTTTTCCTATGGCTCAGGATGCAAATATAGCCTTCGTATAGGATATGGTTTGTGCAAACCTGTTATTAGAGCCATAGCAATGGGGTTCATTACACAATATTAATTATTATATAATATGTGATTTAACTAAAAACCTCTAAAATATTAAATAATAATACAATCTGTAGATGGAATTATTTTCCTGTAACTCACTGAAGCCCATCTCTCTCTCTCTCTCTCTCTCTCTCTCTCTCTCTCTCTCTCTCTCTCTCTCTCTCTCTATATATATATATATATATACATATTATAAAAATACTTTTTTTTAAAGAAGCGTTTGCCATTTGCCTAGTAGTTCCAGAAACTGGACAATAAGAAGTCGTGTAATCTTTAAGCTTAATTGAACTAATAATGAAGTGTATTACCGTACAAAGTGAATGCTGGAGCCCTCTGTATAGGAGAAGAGGAAGCCTTCACAGTCAAATCACCTGAGACAGTAAGATTTATTTTCAAAATAATTTGTGTTGCAAAATGGCATAGCACCATCTGTCATCAACTGTGCCTAATTGTATGTAATTATCTCAGTCTCTACTACGATACAATACATACAGCATTCAAGTTTAACAGAAATATTCCAGATATTTTTTTCAAACAAATTATTTCTCAAGTTTGAACATTCTGATGAAATGTTATCACATGTAGCTCTTTTCAAGGTCTCCTTATTGCACTCAATGGAGGAGTTTCCATGTGTGTTCTGATTTTACTCGAGACACATTAAAAATGGTCCCATACATTTCGGGTTTATTTCTGGCCACAAACCTGATCCTCGCGAGCTGTTCTGCCAAACGTGCATGCGCATCGCCACTTTACATGTAAATAACCACCCATGGAAACTCCCCCATTGTGTCCTGTAGCTATCTGTGCATGAGCACAGTAAGCAACCCTCAGCACTGCTACACATTTCAGCCACACCCAAATGTATATCCTTTTGCTTGACTGACTAACCAAGTTTTTCAAGTCCTACTAAAAGACACAAGTATCTTTGCTGCAACCTCTTCAGTAGTGGTTAAATGTAATCCCTGGAGTTTTTGGGACTGACATTTTAAGCCATTCAGTTAATGATGTGATACCTTTTTTATATATATATTGGAAATGTCTTTGGTCAGATATCACTTCTTTATTCTCTATTCTTAGCATTTAATGCATATATTTAACTCATAAAATCTTTTAACCATAACGCTACATTTGCTTCTGTTTAAATGTCAGTAGAAATTGTAAAGGTTAACCCAGCCCCCAGAGGGTTCACAGTTTCAAAGGAGACTGGTGATGGGTGGTTTAATGTTGTTGATTTGTTTTATTCCATAAATACTGTAACATCATACCATTGTGGTCCATTTTAGCTTGTGTTATGCACATTTTAAAACACATCCGGAAAAAAAAAAAACCCACAGATGATTGTGCGAGCGCTTATTTTTACTTTGAAAATATTGGCAGTAGGGTAGTTTTGTTTCTCGTCACGCCTCTGACGTGGATATGTCTGCCATCTGTTCCACAGCATACCGTCTGGAAAGCAGGAAGTATACTATCTGTACTAGCGATATTAGTCGAGTCGTGCATTCTCAACTTGAAAACTTTATTATGTAGAAATTATGGGGACACAAAGTATGAATAAGACAAATCATTTTATCAACACCTAAAAGGTTATGTTAGGCGTCTTCGGCGAACTTTCCATACACCTGAAAAGCAAAAGAAAAGATGGCGAATTCTCAGATGTTGTCGGGGAATACCACATACCTGGCAGATTTTTGGGACGACTCTTACAAGGTAAATTTAATACGTTTTATGTGGAAATAGTGAATTGGCAGTAGCAGTCAATATATCAAAAGACTGTTGTAAATTGTGATGGAGTTTTATGCAAATTATTTCGATGTGCAGAAATTGAAACTTCCATTGTTGATGATGTCATTGCATTAAAAAAACTGAAGGAAATGAATACTTGCGGACTATCTACCCGAGTCCAGCAAATATTTAAGAATCCTTCCGACTGCGCCCGTTTCATACTCCGTTGAAGAACGTTAATTCTCCAACTTCAAAAGAACTATCTCTGGTCATCAATGGGGAAAACGAGATTGAACCACGTTACTGTCCTGTTCATCAAGACCGGATATCTTCTAGATGCAAGATTGCTGACAATTTGAGCCAAAGGGCTACAGTGAGACATACTGTCTTTAAATTGGACATTCATAAAGATTGTGCTGAGTGTACCTGTCTTAATTCATCGTTATTTAATCAGAGGCTATAAACCCCCCAACTCCACAAATCTGGTTAAGGGACTGAAGACATGCATGTGATGGAAGATCTGCTTGTAGACTGATTGGCAGACAGTTTATCTTCCAACACCACAACGACCCAAAGCAGAAGGCTAAGTCAACTCTGTAATTCGTGAAGAAAATGAAGATACAAGTTCTGGCATAGCCTTTGCAATTACCAGATCTCAATCCAATATAAGTGCTTTGAAATGATCTGAAAAAGCTGTAGTCAGCTGTAGTCTTGTATGCAAGACAGAATGGGCCCAGATTTCACCAACAAGCTGTAACATACTGGTTAAGAATTATCATAAACACCTGAAAGCAAAATTAGGACACAGGAAATACTGATGCAGAGGTGCCAATACTTTTGTCATTAACATACGTTAAATGACATAGTTTGTTTGTTTGTTTGTTTGCTTGTTTAAAGTTTACTAAATGCTTGTCCTTAATCTGTTACCTTGAATTATGGTATAATAAGCGAAGGGGTGCCAATACTTGTATCTGAGACTGTATGGACTCTTTTTTTGCACAAAATGTCATTGAATCCTCACCTATGAGAATGTAACTCATGCTATAAAAATCCATGCTTTAGCACCCAACACCAGTGCTAGAGTTTATTGCAGAAATAAAATAGTAAATAAAAAAGAGAACAAGAAGAAAAAAACTGGTTCTGTATATGAATTTCTGAGTATACATGATGCCTAATACTGTATGGTTGCTGGGTGTGTGCAGTTTACCAGATAGGTGTGTCTAATAATGTAGCCATTCTAAGCGTGCAATCTTAGAGTAAATACAGTTCATAATTCCATACCGGTTTTGTTACCTGCTTCCCTGGATAAGATCTGATACCTGCTGCATGTGGCGCTTGTGAATCATATGAATTTCAGCATGACTTTTATAACACTGCAGCAATATTCTAGAGCTACAGTCTATGCGATTTTAAAACCTGGTTTCTAATAGGGCACCCACCAGCTGACATTTCACCGGTGCTTGAAAACCAGTGAGCAGTACAAGAGAGCTTCACATCTGGACCTCTTCATCACTTACAGGGTTCCCCCCTAACTGCAATCCTGGAAGGAATGGACTTGATAAACTGCTCCATGTTTTACTGTAGGGCATTCTACCATTGTGGCTTGCCTTAAACAAAAGTACATAGTAGCTGGTATTATATAGGCAAGAACTGTTGGCCATGAATGTGAAATGCAAATAAATAAAAAAGGTGATCACTCAAATCACTCCCTGAAGATCAGAGAGTGGATTTCATGAGCTCAGTTTGTGCTTCTAGACAGCGTAAATCTAAATTGTTTTGGTTCACATTAGAGCAGTCTCAAAAGTGACGATTATTTTAGAGAGAGAGAAAAATCACAGCAGGTTTCTATCGACAATGTAGAATTACAGGTGGTCATTTGTTAAGCAGTGGTCATGTCCTGTATATCTCCAGAACATTTAAAATGCCTTGCAGACCTGTTGAACCATCCTGGTTGCCATGGTAGCCCAAATGATTGATGTTATGGCAGTTGGTTTACATGTTTGTACTTGAAAGGTATCCACACTGCATATACATATTACAAAAAGACAGTGAGCCAGAGTTACAAAGTCAAATGTTTTATAACTTCTTAAACAAGTGAGGGGGGCTCTCTGGTTTTCCAGAAGGATTTCTGAACCCCTTTGATACCTAGCCTGCCAGCTCAGCTTCAGCACAGTGCAGCTGTGATCTTTCTATCTAATTGATGTCTGGGGAGCTTTTTAAAATTACAGCAGCTTCTGTGATCTCAGCCCAGTTCCTTTTTCAGACAGCCATATCAGAAACACACAACCATGCCTTAGAACTACTTAACAGCGCAGCGAGTCATGAGAGAAGAGCTCCAGGATTGTATGGGCATTCAGGGTTGGACTGCTGTCATATTCCCTTACAGAGGGGTCAATTTGTTGCAGGCTTGTTGCACATTGATGGGGCAGAGTGAGCAGTTTTGCACTGTTTGGTAAATTGTGTATGGAAATCAGAGATTGGTAATTTCCCCCATGGGTGGCTTTATTCATGGAATTTTTAATGGTTGTAATGTTTAATGGTCATCAGACCTCATAGTGTTTTAGCAGAAACTAAATCAAAGCACATTTATTGGTATGAAAGACTTCTGTTTGTAATCTCATTTATCCACAGACATGTTTTCAAAGCCCTAATACATTTCACTTAGGCAGGGTATTTCATTTCCATTAGTCTCACCTCGGCAGTCTACTCGGCATTGATTGTTGGGGTTTAATTCCACTTATGATTTATAACTTAAAGCTGCAAAAATCTATTTACATTTTACACTAAAATATGACTCCTGAGTACAACATGCTGCTCCCAGTCCTTTCACTAAACAAAATGAACCCAGAACAGAGGCTCAGGCTCCTCTTATACAATGTGACTAGGGCTGATTTGACAATCAATCAATCTATCAACACCTGGCCACATTGTGCACATGGATTTGGCAAAATGGGAGTTTCACCCCAACTTTACATTCAAAATGAACTAGCTTTATTTATAACAAACATGCACACTATGTCCAAGAGTGGGGCCTCTTTATTTTTCAGAACAGCCCTTAAGTTAACAAAAGCATGTTCCACATCATAGTTATTAAAAATATAAGAAATACAACATAGAAAATTCCTCGGAAAATGTGTGTTTTCTTTCTCACTCACTTGCTCACTCCTTCACCACTTGCAGTTCCCTTTTCTTAATGGGATCGACTGCACCTGCATTTCAATTTAAACTCCCCTTACCTGGCTAGTTGGAGACACAGTCGGCCCCCCGTCTGCCCCTTCATCAGAATCATTGAAAGCAAACATGCAAATGAGGCCACAGCCCAAAATTTATGCTGACCACTAGCTCCAACGAAGATGGAAAAGAATGGGACAAAATATGTCACCAAAATCGCATTGTAGGGCAGTGGCAGTTTGCTCCCGTTTGTGTTTTTTCATCAAAATCAGGGGCAAATGTGTTTTACCCTTGTGTTCAAGGTTTCCCTGCCATCAAAATCGGGCCTGTTGTGTTTTGTAATTCAGTTATTTGCAACAGTGTTAAAAACGGTTTTCTATAGGGGAAAAAAGAGTGTATTTTAACTGTCTACAAGAAATAAGTAACTATATGATGGGTACAGTTTCTAATCAGAAAGAAACACTTGTGTAATACATTGTTTGTAAACTCAGAGAACCGCAATTAACTTTTAACTTCTTGTCCTGTGTGTAGTGAGGTCACCATGGAGATATCACATCGGGTGTAACGCACTTTAGATTAGGAGACAGGCCGACAGGTTCAGGGCCGACTTGGAGTCCAGTACAAGTGTAAAAGGGTGGCCCAAATGGTAAGAGTTTTAATCCATTCTGATCTATGGCTGCTCAGGTCAGAGTTGTAAGTATAAATGCATGAAGTATGGATAACATGAAGATTACCTTGTCTAGAAAGTAAATGTTCTGGTTTAATCTTATTAAATTTGAATTAGTCAGACCTTTATTTAAATAGAATGGTTACATCTTTTTGTATCTTTTATATTGCAGACTCAACTACTGGGAATAGTGATAGCTATAGCAGGGAATTTTCTAATCAGTATTTCGTTAAATCTACAGGTAAGGCATTTTGACATTTATATACATGATTATATTGAAAATTGCTGTAATGTTATGACAATGTGTGACATTAATTATTCTAGTCTTGCCCATTGTTGCAACCATGCTGGAAAAGACTTAATGCTCCTACTCTTCAACCCTAAAGGCACAAAGAGGTGAAGTCATGATCTGGGGCATACTGGTGAATTTCAGAACATAACAAACTATCACCTGTAGACGGAATTCTGTCAAAATGGCCTCTCCCAGGTCCATTCATATGATTCGTGTAGAAATGCAATAAAAATAGAGGGGGTGGGGTTTGGTGTCCGACTCGCAGTGTGTCTCCATCACTGATGTAAAAATAGAAGCGAGCTCCATCCATTAAAATGCAGCCGTTTTATGACACAGGAGCGCTGCTGTTTACCCCTTTCCCATTTAAAAAAAAAAAAAAAAGAAAGAAAATACCTTTCCCACACAGTTGGGCAATGTCCCTCCTTACTGACTTGTATCTATCATTGATTCGCTCTGAATACTTTAAACCCACCCCAACTACTGAGTGGCAGCAAATTCCTACATTTCTATTGGAGACTCCACTTGCAATTAGAAGGCTTGTTTGTGGGATTTAAAGCTATATTACAGTTAGCTAGAATAAAACAGAATTGCAAATTGTGATGAAATGTAAAATAATGCCTACACACAAAAACCCCAGAAGAATGTGCCCGTGACCATAAGGATTTCGCTGTGGAAGACAGCATAGTGAAAGAAGGTACAGTTTAAGTGCGAGTACTGTCTAGTTACTATACATATTGTGACAGAAAAAAATGCCCAAGCATTTTGGAAAGTAACCGAAAACAATAATTTCGTTGTATATAAAAAGCGAAAGCCCCGAAAAAAACTGATTTACATAAAACTTGAAAATAGCTAAAAATAAGCACCGAAAAATTGAATTAATAAAAACCGAAAAACAGAAGCCCTATTTATAATGTAATTTGGAAATATATAGGTGTCTCCGAGTCTTGTTGGAGAGGGGCTTCAGGGCTCAAAATGTGTTCAAGACAGTCCTTAAGAATAGACTGGCAAGTGACAGACTGAAAATTGATTATGAGAAGGCCCTGGCAAAGCTCAGAAATGAAATGAAAAGGAAAGAAGGATCTTCTGCATAACAGCTGCAAAAAAGTGACTTGTGTAATGTAGGGACACCTGTTTCTACCATTTTTTTTATCAAGGTAATTTCTTACTGACTTTTTACTTTTTACGTCTCTATTGTTTGTTCTTCAGAAACACAAGGTCAGTGAACTCTGTTGGCATATATAAAAAATACTGTGGTTGTGTTGAATTCTAAAACATACTGACCCCCTCAGTGAAAAAAATGTCCCACAAAAATATTGGTAGGGGGGCATTGACCCTCAATTAGTAAGTCCTGGAGAAAACGCTGTATTTGTTAACTAGCCTCAGGTTGGTCCATCTGGTAAAATGACAAGTTGTAAGTGAAGTAATTTTCTGAATTTCTTTTTGTACAAAGTCAAGTGGTCCAACATGGCTCAGAATGCATCTGAGATCATGTACAACCCCAGAGCTGCAGGGGGCCTAGACTGGCCCCCAGCCAAAAGATTGGTTTTGCCCCAGATCATTGGCCACTTTCACCCATGAGCTATACAGCATTGTGCCATGTTAGTTTCTGGTTTGTAACATCATCCGCATCATCATGGGAGACAAAAGCAAGTATCTTAAAATTATGCAAGCCAATGCATTCAAGGCCAAGGGCAGCATTACATTGGTCTAAACCAAGTTATGCCAATCAACCTCATTATCCTTCTGACACACTAATATTATACCAAACCTGTTACTGTACATTGTTCAGATGCATTCCTTTGCTGTCCACTGAATAAAAATAAATGAAGCATAATATGGGACTCATGATGATAAAAATAATTTATTATTATTACTATTATTATTATTATTATTATTATTATTATTTCAGAAATACACACATGTGCGACTGTCTCGGCAGAAGGATCCAGAGCCATATTACAAAAGTGTCCTGTGGTGGTGTGCCATCATCCTGATGGGGATCGGTGAGCTGGGGAACTTCGCTGCCTATGGCTTTGCCCCAGCTACACTTGTCGCTCCTCTGGGATGTGTGTCTGTTATAGGTAAGATATGTGACTCATTAATATCTAACTGCTGAATGATCACAAGAACCCTGTGTTTAACTGCAAGACTGCTGTCAAGGTAGCAGATGAAATATTTCACAGAGGGAGATGTGTTGTATTGAGGGTTTCAGATAAGGTGGTGATCATTTCTATAACCATGATCAAGGAATCTTTTTTCTTTTTTTAAAAATTTTATTTAATCTTAAAATAATGTTCATTAAAAACTCAATAATGCTCATGATAATGGAGTAAGATGACACACTAAACAGAGGGAATATATAGATGCTCCACTATATTTTATATTCTATCATAAATAAATGTATTAAAGATGTGAGTGTATTTGAAGTTCTGGTGTGTCAGTATATTTTCTGATTAATCAAAGTGAAAGAGTAAACAGCACCTCATTCATGAAAGTGGACCTCCCCCCCCCCCCCCCAAATAAGGCTTAGTCCTTATTTACAATGGATCCTGTCTGTCTCCATTTCAAGCCTCAAGTGGATGGTTTTTATAAACACCTAAACCTCTGGCAAACACTCACACAGTATGTTAATCTACATGTTTGGCCTTTTCAGTCATTGGCAAATATTTGGCTCAGCCAGTGATGATTATGATGATGATGATGATGATTATTATTCTCACATTCATTTGATATAACCAGATATGTTGCAGGAATACAAATGAACAATATCTATTGTCTTGCTTAATGAGGCATATCAATATGTAATTGCTATGCAGTGCAAAAACAAATGGTCAGCTTTTCACTGTTAGTTTCAAGTTTTTGGATTTTCTAAGTGGTTATTTGTAATAAACTATACAGAGTTGAGACATTTGCACTTGTAAAGCCTTAGCTGTTACAGTAATGTATTGGTATGGTTCTCGTTAATGTGTTTTATGTGTACAAGGTGTGGTTGATGAGTAGATCATGCTGCAATCACACCAACCATGACATGTTTAGTAAGGGTTGGGAGAGTTAATGACTGTGTTACACCCATGGAGGCTTTATTTTGTGTTGTCTCAATAGTGCAAGCTGCATAAGTTTTATTGGGACCTTTATGTTTCTCAAGAACATGACCTGTGGCACAATTGTTCTGGGAGATTTCTTCAAACATTTTAAACTGAGCAAGGTTATATCTGACTTGTGTTTGACCTATAACAGTGCAGTAAGGGATTATTGTTACCTCACGCATTCAAATTCTGGAATGGAAATGCACATTTACAGACACAGTGAATGCAGATTATGTAAATACTAGATTTTTAAAATGCTGAAGCCATATTATACACAGTTTTCTCTCTTAGAAATCCCTCTGGTGGAATTCCTTTTGCCCAAGGACACAAAATGTTTTTTCTCTCCTCTATCTCAAGTTTTCACTTTCAGTATTTCTCTACTAATTGGAGCATCCCAGGGAAATAGTGCTGTCCCCAGTACCTTGCTGTCTGACAGAAAGGATAACTGTATATCAACTGTCAGTTTCACTATTTTATCTCATAGTGCCACCTTTCACTTATTATACATTTTCTTTTTGATAAATATTTCTGTGTTTTGACTCGGTTACTGACCCAAAGACTAAACAATTTGTAAAAAATATTTACGTAAAAATGAGTTTAGATTGTATTGCGTTTATAAGGATGATACACTAAGGAACAGATAATGAAAACCAAGAAAAAAAAAAAGTTTGGAGATGTATTGGTATTATCAGAATGATGCAACAGTCTTCAAAATTGTATTACCAGAGAGAGCTTTTACATGTACAATACTGAAGGTGAATTTGGTTTCATCAGAACGTATCTTTACCAATTTCTCAGTAAATCTGACACATAGAATTACTCTGGATCTCACATTGGGAAAAGATATCACAGGAAAATGTAGTTCCCAGTAGCCAAGCTTACTTCTTTTTCTCTTCATCTCACCATAGTGACTGCGCTACCTTTCAGAAAGTATTTCAAAGGGCTGTATCTGAAGGGCATTGTAAACTGATTATATTCTTGTCATGTGGTTAGTTGTTGTTCTTTCTTTGCTGTCCGTGGCAGAGTGGCTCTGACCTAACTGACATATCAAAGCTGCTCAACCCGCTGTAGGAGAAAACAATTATACTCGCTGCAGTATCTTAATGTTTATCAAGAGCAAATGTGACTTTCAGTTTCCTCAGGCTATACAAACAAAGGGGCTTTTTCATTCTCTTTAGAGAGAGCTCCCTACTGCCTGAATGCTCAAGCTAGAAATTTAGAATCAGGATATTTAGTTGTATATGTGTATATACGTGTGTATATATGCGTGTGTGTGTGTGTGTGTGTGTGTGTGTGTGTGTGTGTGTGTGTGTATATATATATATATATATATATATATATATATATATATATATATATATATATATATAATCTTTATCTATATATCTTTATCTATATCTATATAAATCCCCAGATAAGGATGTAAATAACACAATATGAATGTCAGTACCATGACCTACTACAACCACTGCATGTAGGATATATCAGAACAACTTCCCATGCATAGTTTCTATATCAGAAGTGGTTTCCGAGATATAGCCTTCAATCACAGGAGGAGTTCAGTTTGTGATTGTGATGCGCTCACAGAGCTCTGAGGCAATGCATTCACGGGACCTTTTAGCATTGTGTCTCACTGTAGTTACTGCAACCATCCCTCACCTTTTATAAAAACCTTAACAAGTAAAAAATGGGTTTTATTCAAAACAGAAACTCCAATTGCTTTTATAGATGTAGGAGTAGCTGTATTGGTTCACAAAGAACATTTGTATTATACGATTCCTTTGAATAGGATCAACTTAATACGTAGCTTTTAAAACCATAAAGCTCTCTCGTCAAGTTTTGTCCTGAAAAAGTACATTTTAAACCAATTACCAGTTGTTTTTAACTTCATAAAAGACAGCATTTCTTGGATGTCCAGTAATGGTTTTATTTTGGCAGTGACCCCCGAGAACACCACCAGTGTATAAACAGATATCTGCTCAGATATACCAGTATACATTGTTTTTCTGCAATGTTGTGACTGCATTAAAAAAACTGTGACCCAGTTTCTAAGCTTATTAAGCTTTGAAGCAATATCCTTTCACTCAAAGCAGTTAATAAAGAATGTGTGTTTTTTTTTGTTTTTTTTTCTGAAAGCAATTTGTGTAAATGTGATCATTTTTAATATGGCAACTGGGCTTCATAAACTTTCAACAAATCTACACTGATCAAGCACCTTCAAGACAATAATGAGTTGTACTTTTTCCCCAGGACTCGCTGAAAAGGTTTTATCATACTGCTGCAGTCATTCATTTTCTTGTATACTATTACAGAATAAATACATGCGTTGCTGAGTGTCTCATTATACACTGGTGTTCTCATGGGAATCTTCTACTGCTCATAATTTGATACTAAACCACCTGCTAATGTTTGTCCATGGATGAAATCCCTGTGGTTTCCGAGGGCTAAGAAAATAATTGCTAATAAAGATTTGTCACTTATCAATGTTTCAGTTAATTAAAAACATTGAAGACTGTTTTTAATCTCCCTTTACCTTTTATATGTACACTAGTTGCAATTATTCAAAGTGGTTATTATTGAAATGACTAAATACCGTCCATTTGAACGCTTTGATGTATTGTGTGTTAAAGTGCTTTGACCGACGCTGAGTGCAGCTCTTCAGTTGTAGTCACTAGATTCACCATAGACATATATAATACAGGCTAGATCTGCAAATTGATATTTAGAACAGCTGCAATGTATTGACATCCATACGAAAGGAAACTTGATTCACTGTAGATAGTCATTAGATGGCACTGGCTTACAATGGTACAGACACTTTCCTAATTTTGTCTGTTACGTAAGTCTATGGTGAAGAAGATCTGCTCCAGTTCAAAGCACCTTCACAAGACTGTATATAGTAAAGTGAATTATTTTAGTAATTGTCCAAAGAAGCACTGTGAACATCTTAAAAATATATATTCTTTGTTATATTTAGTTTCAAAGACATTAATTTTCACTCATTTAACCTGCCACCAAATTGTAGATCGACAGTAGTGTTGTAAATCGAACCCTGACGTTGACATCGATTATTGTGCAAATTCTAACTACGATTATCGATCATTATTGAGTTAAAATGATTTAAAAAAAAAAAAGATCCCTCACAGTAACAGTTTAAAGGAACAGTAAGACCTCTTATAGAGCATGGTATAAAAAACTCATTCAAACCAATCCCGATGGCATTTAAATATAACACTCTCCAATTTTCATATTCCTGCCGTCACTAGTATTTGTCTTGTTTTGTGTAAAATCTGACAAACATAACGTTAAATTAAGAAGAAAAAAATAAATCAACCCCACTGTCCAAAAGAGAAAATGTAGAAAAAAACTTAACATTATGGCCTATTCACATGGAAATAATTCAATCTCTTTTTTTTTTCTTTTTTAATTTGCTGTTGGTTACAATTTATGAATTATCTGGCCCAGCTTCTACTAGCGAAAGCAGCCGTCCCGTCCAGTGTGCCGTGGCTGCAGAGATGCATTTCACTTTTTGCTGTCCTATTTTAATCAAAACTTTACATGACTTTGCATAGCCACTTAAATTTGCATTATCGTCATTTTTCCAAACAATACATTAGAGGTGGCCTACCCTTTCCTGCAACAGAACTTTTGACAGCGACAACTCCGATTGATCATTTTATTTTGCGTCTCCATACTTGAATGTGTAGAATATCTCTTTCATACATGTATGTGGATTTATTATTAATTTATTTACTGCCCACATCGCAAAGAAGATATGTAGAATATCTCTTTCATACATGTTTATGCCTAATCAATCTACACAGCACGTCGCAACCAAAAATGTGTCTCATACTGGAGTGCTCACAGAAGCGTTTCACCCACATGGATTCACTTACATTTATTATTATTGATTTATTATCGTGGGGTCCCAATCGATAAATAATTATTATCGTTTCAAGCCTAATCGACAGGTATTAGGACCTGCACATACGACTTGTGGTGGCAGATGAGATCCTTATACAGTACCTGCTGTGTCTGCAATGAAGGATAAATGAGTTTCACCGAATTAAAAGATAAAATAAATATGGAAAATTAAGCTGTGCACAGTAATAAGGGACTTACAAGTTGTAATGCTAGTGAGAGGCAGGAAATTATTTCCGAAGACTTTTTTTATGACACTTTACACTGTATAATACATAAATAAAATGTAGTATTTCTTTCCTTTAGAGTATTCCATTAAACATATTACTGTAGTCTGCCAATGCCTTTGGTCTCCCTTTTTTGTGTGTCTCTGGATGACTTGGAAATCCAATAGAAACCACATTATCATTCTGCATGCACATTATCCACTTCCTTCTGTTGCTATGGTTACAATCAGTAGGACTTTGGGGTCTGGTGAAGTCACAAGTTTTTCATGAAAATAACATTTTTTAAAAATCATTAAAAAAAATCATTGAACGGGTTGTTTGGTCCTAATTAAATAGTCAGCGGGTTTGCAACTGTGTGGCAACATCTTGCTATACCTCAGAAAACGTATTTGCTGTCATGTTTAAGAACCTAGAGACCAAAGAATTGAATAAATATGTATGTCCATATTGAAAACAAATTAATCCATAATGGAAATACTTTTTTTAGTCTGGTGAACAAATATTTCAACTCTTAATATGTTTATCTACCAAACTTACACAAGGATCTTCATGCTGTTTGGTTGGGACAATCTTTAGCAGAAGTTATGACAATATCAGAATCTGGGGTGTATGTATGTATGTATGTTACACTTGTATATAGTTTATATATATATATATATATATATATATATATATATATATATATATATATATATATATATATATATATATATATATATGCTAGATAAAGGGATATTTTCATTTGACATTAAGATAACTGAACCATGTGTTTTTTTCTTTTTCAGCCAGTGCAATTATTTCTGTAGCATTTCTTAAAGAGACCTTGCAGGCTTCTGATTTACTTGGTAAGGACTGGCAAAAACACATTTTGCACATAAAATATCCTTAAGAGGATTCTTTCTGTCTGTCAGTTCTTAGGTGGTTTTCTAACAGGATATGACAAGTTGTGACTAGTCATCTCTGGGATGCCCTTTTTTTAAATTTCACAGCATGCCATGAGGTGCTAATAACAGTTTAACCCTTTTGAGATGTGTCTTCACATTTGCTATACATCTGTATTCCATGATTCTTTGTCAAGTTCAATTATGGGCATTATCCAGTAAAAATGAACTGTTTCACTGCCATGTTGTTTTAACCTCTGGCTATATCAATGATACAGACCACCTGCTTTTTGACATTTTACTGCCATGTTTTAGAAACCATTCTGTCAGATATTATTGCCGTTACAATATACCCTGACGGGCGCAACATTTCCAGTTGCTATATGTAAAAGTTAATGTAGGCTTTTCTACAACAAATTACATTTTCTTTGGCTTGCTTATTTTCACAGGTGGAGCCCTTGCAATCGCAGGAACATACCTTCTTGTCACCTTTGCCCCTAACATTTCACAGAATGTAACTGCTTTTAAAGTTCAGAAATACTTAGTGAGCTGGCAGTTTCTAGTTTATCTGGTAAGTCGAGATCTAACCCTGTGATGGATTACAACATGTCAGTACAGCAGAGGTGGAAATAAGGCTTCGACCTTCATTCAGTAATAGCTCTCTTATCCTATCGGTGAGGATCCTTCTAGACTGCAGAAGGAAGGAGGCAGAAATTAATATGGAAGTACAGTGGAACGTCACATATCCGACCGTCACATAACCCCACTGATCAATTAACCGCCTTGCTAAATAAATATTAAAAGTAGACTATGAGAGTAATGGCATTGGCAGCAAATGCAGCTTCCGCAATGGAAACAGAAAGCAAGCATTCTAGCAATCAGACTTTTGGCACGTTCCCCTTTAAGAGAGGCGGGCTGTGTGCGTGTCAGTCAGCTGCGTGTAGCAGTGATGTTTAAATACACCAGTCGAGAAAGTGTTTATATGATGGAGAGCACACATGCAGATATTGACAGCGTGTTGTTGTAGCTTTTAAATGCATTTGAATTAAACAAAGCAAGCTTCATAAATGCAGTGCTTACCGGCTGTTTGTTTTAAAATAGCCGAAGCAATGTTCAAACCAAGCTGCTTATCGTCTGTTGACAATATCAAGAAAGAGCGCAAAGTGCCGTGACAGAAATATTAAGAAAGCAGAACCAGAGAGGCAGGGACTTCTAGAGTTAAGAAAGAAGCCATCAGTTGCAGGTTACTGTAGATTTACTGGTTTGTTTTGTATTTTTTTTAAAGCTTTGCGTGGAGATGGCTTATAGCAAACCGCATAGCAACACTGTGTATTTGTAGCTGAATTAATCTTGTTTACGTTTGCTTAGTTTTAAAGCAAAAAATGTCCCCATGTTTAAAGCAGTTTGTGTGTTGTTTTTGTTCACTAACCTATTTATGGACATGTAAATGCTTTTTCTATAGATGTTCGCAAATCCGATTTTTTCACATATCCACCTATACCCCAGTCCACAGGGGGTCGGATATGCGACGTTGTACTGTACACATTATTTACTTGGCAGGATTCTGTCATTTTACAATTTAACCAGCTCAGAAATGTTTTAAATTATTTTTTTCAATGATCATTTTGCACATATTTAAATAATGTGTGATACAATCTGACATTTGTGTAGAAATAATAATTTAAAAAAAGATTAGCACATTGGTGAGTTGTCTGTATGTGTTATTTTGATATGGAGGGTTTCATGTGAGAGACACAAGTTTCAGATGTGCTTGTTCAGGGTATTTTGGGGTTCCGATTATGACAGTTGATACAGCTTCAAGGGTTCCCACAATGTGGTGGCAGGACAGCAAATATGAATCCAATTGAACAGCAGCTTTTAATGATTTTACTGAGATCAGTTCAGAGAACCTGATAACTGAAACCGAAAGTGATACAACGTGAATGTTAATACATTAAGACAACTGGTATTTCAGACCCATACCAAGTTTCTCTTTAGAAGACTACAGAATTGGACAAGCCGTGCTGTTCTCTACAGAAGTACAACAGACATGTTTTTTTTTACCTTTTGGTAGAACTTCCAGATACCTGCTATGTTCTAATTTTTTTTTTTTAAGCTGACCTGAACTGTAAGAGAAACTTCCTTTTCTTTAGTTTACACTTTTTACCTGAAGAAAAAAACCTTTATGGTCTCAAAAACTATATATGTACTTTTATATACATATCGTATCCAGTCCTATTAAAAGGTATCGTGAAAAAACAAAACACAAAAAAAATGTTTTTGTACATTTTTACAGAACTAAAATCTAATGAAATTTGGTTTATATTCATGTCCCAAATATTGGAATACAGGTTTAAAAAAAAATCCTCAACATGGCTAATTCTGAAGTGTGTCTTCAACACTTTGCTCTTGTAAATGTGGGAGGCCTATAAATAAGATGTGGTCCCATTTCAGTAAAACAATCAACACTTGAGAAGATACATGCCAGTGCTGTTCTGCATAAAACTGCTTATACACATGAAGTAGGCTGGATGACAACCTGATCCT
This sequence comes from Acipenser oxyrinchus oxyrinchus, assembly GCA_030684275.1. NCBI lineage: Eukaryota > Metazoa > Chordata > Actinopteri > Acipenseriformes > Acipenseridae > Acipenser > Acipenser oxyrinchus. The sequence goes on along the minus strand of CM060249.1, from coordinate 16,104,241 downwards.
CATGAACCTAACCACTTCAGAAAATGTAGGAGGGAGAAAAAAGAAAGCATGTTGACATTCTGTATCTCAAAAGAGATGAACAGTCCATTTTAAAAAGCTTTTGTTAAAAGATGAATTGCATGTAGCTGAATCTGTTGGGAAGCTTAGGGCCACGGTACTATATGAAAAGAGAAAAGCTGATTAAATACTGAACTGACAATATGACTTTGTGGGTTGTGTTTTCGAGCTAATGTATTGCTCTACTGCTTTTCAGAACCCAATATCTAAGGCACTATATGCTACAACTGCAAATATATCAAACTTAAAGCCTATTGGGCCTGATTTACGAAGGGTTTACACCATTTTTAAAGACACATTTTAATTACATGAATACAAAAAGCAACCAATTAGCACACAAAATAAATATTGCCCTTTTTTATTTGCAGTTCTTTGAAATAATAGTTTTTTGCATCCTGCTCTATCTGTACAAGAAGAAGGATCTGAAGCACATTGTAGTCGTGCTAATGCTGGTGGCTTTGCTTGGTAAGGATTCACATTACTTTATTCCTTGATTTTATTTCTTCTTTTTTCTCTTCACCACATTATAGCTAAGGGGATACCTCCATCTTACCTGTTGTGCCCTTCCATTTACTATGTAGCTCTTGCATGTTCAACATTGAAAGACATGTATATTATGGCACACATATATTTATATTTTAAATAGATATCTGGTACCTGCTAGTTTAAAGAAAGCTCTTAGTTGGCATGCATTACTTTTCAGGCAGTTGTCCATTGTTTCACTTCCTGAGTAATTTCGCCTCAGCAGTGTCTTCAGGGTCAAAGCTAATTGGTTGATGACAGGAAAGAATGAAGGCTTTCATGAGGTGGGGGCAATTTCACTGTCAAGGTGAAGGCTTTCATGAGGTGGTGGCAGTTTCACTGTCAAGGTGAAATGACCAAAGCAGCAAATGACAGCCTGAATGCAAGGCATTCAAAAACCTTTTTTAAATCTAGATATCGGTTCATATTTTTTATCTAGATTGCAGATATAGTACCAATGTATTTTAAAATGAAAACACAGGCTGTAGCATTTCTTCCATGCACATTTCCACTTTTAAACTAAAAAGGTACAAATGCTAGAAGATTATTTCAGATACACCTGCACAGTACAAACCTGAGGGGGGTTTTGCTAATAATGAGTAAAGCTCTCTGGCAAAGATCACTGTGCTTTTAACATTTTCTGAATATAATGCAGCGTTTTCCTTCTTCCTTTTTTAATTTGTCCTGTCTTAAGGTAATTGTTTTGTAATGGAAAAACGATAGTGGATGTTTAATATTTTTGCTATCGAATGGTGCTCTTAACCTCTACAATTATACTAACAGTATACTGGTAAATATATGTTCAATAACTAAATTAGTAAAAAGCATGGATTATTGTCTATTCCCCTTTACTCTTGTCTTATCCAGCATAACAGCTTGTGGGTGGAAATTGAGGTGAAATGGATCTTGGCTTTCAGTGTGGTATTTTTCATTTCAGCTTCTCTGACAGTCATTTCTGTGAAGGCAGTGGCGGGGATGATAACTGAATCGGTGAAAGGCCATCTGCAGCTTACCTACCCCATATTCTATGTGATGCTAATCATAATGGTCGCCTCCTGTGCCTTTCAAGTCAAGTAAGGAAACACATCATATACACCTCACATACAATTATCCTTTCTGCGATGCGCTAAATAGGCAGACCAGTTCTACCTCTCTTTTAAAAAGAAAAAAATATTTCAGTTTATCTTGGATTCATAGTACATCATATTTCTGAACCAGCTGAAACCCTAGCATCCTCAAAGCATTCCATTGTGCACAGGTGTGTGGCTAATCAAAGTAGCAATTTTCTTAATTCTGCAGTACATCTTATTTTGCCTAAAAAAAGGCAGTTTTTCAAAGAATAGGTGTCAGTAAAACTAGTCTAAATTAAAAGCTAAAATTGTTAACAGAAAATAAGCCTCCTTTTGGCTAAATGTGGCTTATAAATTAAATTGTACTGCTAACCATGTTTTTTTTATGGTATTGGGGTTTCTTTCTTGAACAGTTGAGTGACTGAACCTTGCAGTTTTAACCATTTTTTATCTTAGATAGCCCTAAAGTGGTAGCTGATGTTTGTATCTTAAATACAGTTCTATTGTGTGCCTGATACAAGACAAACCACAAAATATAGTGTAACTACCTACCAAAGGCAACAGGAAATTGCAAATAATGTTACTCCAAGAAAAATGGTTAATGTTTAAAATAAAAAATACATCAAATGCCAGTACATGATTTTACTTGTTTTGTTTTTTAGATTCTTGAACCAAGCTATGGGAATTTTCGATGCAACAGAAGTTGTTCCAATCAACTTTGTGTTCTTTACAGCTAGTGCAATTATTGCAGGTATGCCCTTCTCAATCTTTAGAACTCGTCAGTTCTTGTTTGGTTTAAGGTGTGCCAGCCGTCCTGGTGCATTTACTCAAAGGAACAGTGGAATATTTAACTTGTATATAAAAATAAATGAGTGCATTGTTTGAAGGCTGTATCGCAGGTGACAATCTGAATTTAAGTTTCTTAAATGTGAGATTTGGAGTCCAAAAGGATTGGATAAAGTGAAATGTCCCTGTGCTGGTAATTTACATTGGGCAACAAAGACAAACAGTGGGGGATGAGTAAAAGCTCTGATTAAAAGGGAAAGTTTTCAGCTATTAATGTAATTGAAGCCTTTTCTACTTTAAGTCACATTGCCCTTACTTCAGTTAGACTTCATACTTGAGTTATTTTCAGCCTTTTATCTAATGTACTGAACACAGTCAAGTTTGAAATACCATGCCGTTTTAGTGACTAATTCACTAGCCTTTCGTTTTGGGAGACCTGGGCATAAATTTGTGTTTTATTGACCTACTCCTCTGTTAACATTTCATTTAGAAACTCTGCAGCTGGATATACTCTTTCCAGGGAAATAAAACTCCTGTTGCAGATCTGGCTGTACTGTATGTATAGGGCTAGTGATACACACCACATGCTTTGAGAGAGTGTTTTTAGAATTGGTACACAGTTGTATTCTACTTTGCCTCTCAATAAAGTTACTTTACAGGTGTTGTCCAGTAACAATTAACCCTAAGTTGCATACTGCAAAACCAAAACAGCAAACTGATCAAAACTGGTCAAACCCAAAATTAGTTCTTCACATATACAGTAATTTGTTATCAGTTAACATCTGACAATATGAATGACACAGATTTTTTCTTTTTCACATATCCATTTTATATCATGTTTACAAGCCATTGAGTCAGACATGCCATTCCCCTTCCAATTAGAGGAAAGTGTGTCATTTCTGCAGCGATAGATAGATAGATAGATAGATAGATAGATAGATAGATAGATAGATAGATAGATAGATATTTTTTTAACCATCAAAATATTTGATTTAAAAAGACTTCTCAATGTGCTGCTTCTGTGATAAAATCACATGCATATGCTGCTGTGCTGTCAAACTTGTTTTGGTCTTTGCCTAAATGCCAGTGGACGGGTGTGCGCATCAAAATCATAGCAAATTGGCATGTTTGCTTCAAATGTTTCAGAGGGATCACTCTGCATAGAGGTAGGTTCTGTCAGTCTTTGGCCACTCTATGAGTGGCTGCAGATTATGTTGCCTTATTTTGAGTAGTCTTCTGTGAGACTTCCACTGCACCATTTCCCAAGCATTGAGTATTTGAGCAGGGGGTGAGTGAGTTTCAGTTATAAAAAATAAGAGAAAGGGAAATTATTATTATTATTATTATTATTATTATTATTATTATTATTATTATTATTATTTACATGTTTAATAGGTAGTTGAAGAAGTTAAAGATTATATAAGGACCTTTTTATTTTATTGTGTTACATGTTCCCATGTGTTGCTACAGCTGTTAAAGTAAGGTGTGTGTATTGTTTTCATTTATCTTTATTTATTATTATTTTTTTTTACATTTTGACCACTTTTTTCCACTGTTAAATTGCAGTGCTCTCTGGCTGTTTCTATTCTAGCTTCAAGATGGCCTCTCATGTATTTCTCAGAACTACATTTCCCATCATCCTCCTGCTCACTGGTAAATCCATCTCTGTTACATATGTGAGCAGGAGGATAATGGGAAATGTAGTTTGAGTGGTCCATGTAGGTCCATTAGAAGCCATCTTGGAGGCAGTGGAATCCAATTTAAACGTTTAAAAAAGTGGTCAAAATGTTAAAAAAAAAAAAAAAATTAAAACAATACACACACCTTACTTAAACAGTTGTAGCAACACATGGGAACATGTAACAATAAAAAAAAAGGTCCTTTTATACCCTTTAATTAAAATTAGTGAGTATTGTTTCTTGATGTGACCTAGATGCAAAGAAATGCAAAGTCCTTTCCTTCAAATATTGGTTTCGTTTATTCAGTATATGCAGTTTAATTCTGGAAACGAAAAGAAAACGATCAAAACAGTACAGAGCACACCCATAGGCGCTGCACTGACCAAAACTTAAGTTCAAAACAAAAGCATAACAAGACAAAATATGTTGGCAATACTGTAGGTTTGATCCTCCAAAACTCAACTCAGCTTCAGTGTGTGTAAGAAGAGTTCAGAAGAGTGAAATTGTGCTGAATGCACCTTGATTAAGCAGCCACTGACCTCACCCCCCTCCTTCCTTCTCTTTGTGGGTTCAGTCACCCCAGCACCCTGTGGAGGGTCTTGTGTATGTGTCATAAAGAAAACTGGTTCAGGTTCACACTGCCTAAGATGGTGTTAACTTGGTGTGGCCCTTTTATTCTTATGTGCTTAAACTATGTTCAATCAATCAATCAATCAATCTTTTTTTTTATATAGCGCCTTTCATAGTGGACCACCATGACAAAGCGCTATGTTATCTGTGGAGTGCATCGGTTCCATCCAGGAATATGCGCTTGCGTTTACTCCAGCAGTCAGACGGGCGTCGTCAGTGCAATTAAATGCAATCTTGCAATCTCGCATTTACCAGTTACTATACCTCCTCTGATAGTCTCCAGAGTGTACAAACCTGTAAACACGTGTATCTTGTGTTGCATTCAAACCTCTTTCCATGTTATCCAACAGTAGTGTTAATGGAGCTTGTTTAAGATGACACCATTCTGCATATGGGCCATATTTTCAAAGTGTTTACTCCAGGTTTTTTTATTTTTTATTATTTACTCCTGTTAATTATACAAAACTAGAACCAAACAATTAAGTAATGTAATCCAAGATCTCTTAAGCATGCCTAATATGTGTTTGTTTCTCATTCTGTAATGCTTACAAGATTTTTTTTTTTCTCCTTTCCAAAAAATTAAAAACTGGAGTTAATTAAACACAGGAGGAAATGCTTTGAAATAAAATGGCCCTAAATAGCATATGAAGACTCATTCTCTAAAGAGTTTATAATCAATAAACTCAACTGGAAACAAAAAACTATTTAATCTGTTTGTTTTTCTTTACAAGTTTTACAATTTTCCTTGTCTTTCCCATAGGATTGAATTACTGCTCCCTCAATAGCCATGATGACTCATGCTTTCATGTTGTCATTCAAAGCTGGTGTCTTTCATTTGTGGATGAAAATGAGGTTTAGATTGCTTTGGATTATAACTTTCTGCTATTAAAAGTCTTAATTGCCATTGAGCAAGTGATGTTTTGTTTTCAAATACAGCAATATTCGCAACATTCACACTGATGTTGCATCCCTTAGGTAATCAATCCACTTCAGTGACTATGTAGGGGCAACAAGCCATAACAGAACTGCAGACAGCAATACCTCATTATTAAGATAGATTTGTTTCTGATAGCAATTTCTTCCAATTTACAAAGCCAGTCCTCTTAGTTTTTAGGTTGCATTAAAACCTAACTAATGAATATTTCACAAGCGTTAATAATGATACAAAAAACATTGGAGAAAGAGTTTTTAAATTTTAATTTAAGTATGTTATATGAATTTTAGCTTTGCAAAGTGTGTGCTAAAAATAATCTAACATATGTCTGCTTTCTAATTTGCAGCAGACAGTTCTCTCACTGAAAGGTGTGCATTTAACAAAGTACAATACTGGAACATCATGTTATTGTTTTTGTGAAAAGATGTTAGTACTTTTGCTTTTTAAAGGCAGTTCTCCTTAATAATGTGCCATTAATAAATGAATAGCATGCGAAAAGGGAATAGGAGGACGCCCACATGACACAAATGACAGGGCAATTCTGTAAAGTTGTCATTAATGTCAAACCTTTGTGATTTACCACTACAAGCATTTAAAACAAAAATACCAAACAGACATACAACCAGTGCTCTGAAAAACCAGGCCCATTGTGTTATTTAATTTTTTATTATTTTTTTTGCTTTTATACTAATTGCAGGTGTCATATTTTATCAGGAGTTTTATGGTGTAGCCTTGCTGAATATCTTCATGTTCCTCTTTGGGTAAGTAAACTACTCAGCTAACTAACATGAGAAATTACATTTTCAATGTTTTCATACGATCTAACTAAACACCCAGAATCCATTTAAAATGCATACCTTATAAATTGCAGTAAGGCTTTAGTTTATTTATTTAGTATTTAATATATTAACTTTTGGAGCACAGTATGGTTAATGAAAGGTGAAGGTTAAGGTATAATAACCGGCCTTATCTTTCATCTCATTTAGCATAACATTCATTCAAATAGCATATTGTTTTGCTGTTTATTGCTTTGTTTCTTAGATTGTGTTACTAATAACAGGACTATACCTGAGCCTTACGCTTGTGTTCTATAAGGAACCATATGGGACCAGGAGGTGTCCTATTACCTGCAACACAGGAAGTAAATGGAGAGGGGAAACCATGTACCTCCATCAAACTAACAGTATTGTGGATGATAGATGGGCTTCAGCTGAGTCAAAGTTAAAATGAAATGTTCAAACTTAAAGAACAGCTTCAGTCTACCTAGCTATTTGTACCCTAACCCTACCGAGCTATCTGAAGAAGAATGAAGCCAAAACGCTGTAGCTAATTATTATCAGGAGTATTTATTGCAGATCAGAACACTCCTTGCTTTCTTTCTATTGTCATCTAATCAAAACATGTTAAATGTTCAAAAAGTCAGATTAGAAAATATAGGTCAGTTATTACCATTTTACAAACAATCCAGAATTTTTTTTATTTTTATTTTTTTAATATAAATTTAATCGTTGCCAATTATTTTTTCCCCAATTTGGAAATGGCCAATTATTTCTAGGCTCAGCTCACTGCTACCACCCCTGCGCTGACTCAGGAGGCGAAGATGAGGCGAATTCAGCCTTTGGGGCTATGTTTTAAATCTTATAGTTTCCGAGACTTTTTAATTTAAATATGCAAATGTAAAAAAAAAACCACTGAGCATACACTTCTGATCTCCACGGGACAAGCTGGGTGATCATGTGACCACAAGGCTGAGGACCGGGTGCACTGAATGTGTCAGAGTAAAAGGGGTGGAAATCAATTGTATCTGTTACATTTCCTTGATTATTAAGCAGAGTGTGATCGTAACTAAAGTGATATTATCAGGAGCTTGTTTCCATTGGCTCACATTATATTGTGGTTGGGACATTTCAATTTGATGACAGTAGGCGAAGTGTGATACAGTATTAACCGGAATGAAATTAGATACTGTATACAGGATATGATGCATTGCAAAATTTACATTTCTTCCAACAATTATGATATCTAATCTCTATTCCTCTAACCTGCTATGCACTAGTTTTGTTCTTACATTTCCATATATGATAACTAATCTCTTATTCCTCTAACCTAACTATGCACTTGTTCTGTTTTTATGTTCTTGCATTTCCAAAATCTCTCAACATTTATCCAAAGTTCCCCACAGCGGAAATAGGTTAAATACCACAAGAAATGTTTTCATTTAGTGAAACATTACATCTAACAGTCCTTTTTACCAATTTCCTTCACACGTTTGATATTTCATTTTCACAGGATCCTGCTGTCCTTTCTTGGAGTTTTTTTAATTGCTAGAAACAGGGAAAGAAAAAAGTCTGAGGTTCCTTTTATTGACATCGACCAAGTTCCAGGTGAGGATATCTAATACAGAGTTTGAACTGTGACCCCCAGCAGCCCCTCTCTTAAGCAACCTTGCAGTTGTGCAGCCCATTTCACTGTTCTTGTCGTCGTTTGGTGGCTTGCATTCCTCTTCACCTTACGGGTTCCCTCTGTTACCTTCTACTGGCCAGTGTAGTAGAGTGTGGCAACCACTAAGCACACTCTGTGACTTCAGAAGGACTGATCGAATTACTCAGGGCCCTTTTTATCAAACCTTTTACTCCAGCGTGTCATCTACATCATTCTTTGAAACTGCCATTTTTAGAAAATAAGTAACAAACAACTGTTACTTTTGATGACCTACTTGCTAATCCTTTTCAGTTAATGGATGTAAATAAACAATTTTAGATATATAAGTGCCATACAAGTATTGGGAACGGGACTATTAGGGCTAAGTTGTGACATCCTAACACAAATAGCCTCTTTATTTAAACAGGGTACAGCAGTTCTTCCTGACTTAACCACACAGGTTATTCAAAAGAAAATGTTAAAAGAGCTTTACAGTAAATATTTTAGAAATAGATTGCTGTAGTAACTTCCTGACTAAAATAGCCCTTTTTTATGTAGGACAAAAATCAATGGATAAAATACAGCCAGATGCAAGCAGTATATCTTATGGATCTCTGGATGCTGAAGCAAAGCCTTTAGGCAATAAAGATGGAGAACTCAAAGACACAGCATCAAATCTTCTATCCTCTCACAAACCCTGAGTGCTGCAGACGTATCTGAAGAACATTCTGCTGAGGTTCAAATACTCTGTATGCACAGAATGCCATGAAAGTGTGTTGAGGATGGTATCCTACGTGCTTTCTCCCCTGATATAACATATATGCTAAAGGAATACAATGCCAGTGCTGATGCCAATCTATTTAAAACGCAAAGTTGCTTGGGAAAACAATTGTTATTGTATTATCCATCACCTTAACAATGCGTGGCAATGTTTGCAATATTTGCCTATATTGTAAAATAAAATTAAAATGTATTTTTAAGGTTCAAAGGGAAACCCATGTGACTTGACTTGGTTACTCATCAACACTAGACTTACAAGAATTCTGCATTTCTAGTTGTGCTTATTTTTGTGTTTTAGGTGGGGTAGGGGGATATGAATATGAGAAGCATTAAAAATGGCTTCAGTAGAAAATAGTGTTGGTAAAAAAAAAAAAAAGAGTAGTCCTCTCGACTTCATATCGACCAGAAAACAGCACGTCATTTGGTTTGCCCATCACCTGATTTGAAACCTGCAACAATCTATAAAAACGACTTTGTGTCGGTTCAGGGTTTAGTTTGGGTGTTTATGAATTATGAATGTAATATAAATTCAGCTGGTTTTTTGTGTTTTTTTTACACCCAGTTTCCAGACAATATAAATAATTGTAAAAAGTACTATAATGTGTGGCTAAGAACAAAGTTAAACAGTGTTCCCTCTGCCACAGATGCATAACTTATCAACTTGCTGTTGCACATTCCCTGTTCAGCCCTCAATACTGGACTTGGATATTGGGGTGACTATTTGTATCCTAGCAGGAAACACATATAGATCTGCCAGGTAGGGGGATTACCAGTTGTTCTTTAAATTAAATTGTGCAGATTCACAAGTTATCAGACTAAATATCAATGTGCTGTGCAAACTGAACCCTGTCCTATCCAGCACTAAACCCTTCTCATATGGAGCACGATGAGTTAAACCGAATGATGTTAATGACCACAGCCTGTGTGCACTGCAGATAAGCACTTTATTAAAAACATACCTGCTTTTCTGATGCAGTACACAATTTGCAAGCTGTTTTATTTTTTATAAGAAATTAGAAAAACAATATGCATTATCATTTTGTTTGCTGTAGAATAATAAAACTGTTACAACTTTATGACTAATCGCATGTTTACATTAGAATTACATTTTTTTTCCCAATATGTTTTTCATCTCAATTAAAAATGAAATGAACAATAAACAATGGACAGCCCATTGCAAGAGATAGAACTAGAGATTGAGTCCACCTTGTATGATGTCTGCAGGCATTGGGAGTGATTCTGGGTTCTGAGCTTTCAATACTGAGATCATGTTTAACTAATTCAGCCATTTTCTGGCTTTGAACTTGCTGTAGCACTGTAGCCTTTCATTTATGCTGGCCCAGCCTACTCTACATATATTATATAGAGGATGAATAGGAGAGACCAGCCAAGTTGAGAGAACATTTTGTCACGTCATATTTAAATAGGAGGGAGTCTGTTAAAACTTTAAAGAGAGATATCGATAAAAATGATAACTCAATATGTTCATGCAAATTTTCTTCAAACTGAACTTCACTGACAAAAGCTTAACCTAACCTTGGACTTGAGAGCGCCAATCTAATTATTCAATGCTCATTGCTATGCTCATTCAAGAGTGATGATATGGCTTATTCCCAACTCGGTTGGAATGAAAACCAGCAGCCACAGTGGGTCCTGGGTTTGAGAAGCCCTGGTATAGTTATTCCACATACAGTAGTTCACTAAACCATTGGGACCTGACCCGGTTAAGTTTAATGGTTTGTTCACAGTATTAATTGTAATTGGTATCATACTAAAATTGCCTTGTCTTTGTTTAATCATACTAATATTCAATCAAATACATATAGATAGATAATTACTATTTATTTCTTAGCAGACTCCCTTATCCAGGGCAACTTACAATTGTTACAAGATATCACATTATCTTTACATACAATTACCCATTTAATCAGTTGGGTTTTTACTGGAACAATCTAGGTAAAGTACCTTGCTCAAGGATACAGCAGCAGTGTCCCCCACCTGGGATTGAACCCACGACCCTCCGGTCAAGAGTCCAGAGCCCTAACCACTATTAAATAATGATAAAGTTCTGAAATTGAAGTTTGATTTTCGTAGATGCAATCGGCACACATTTCATTTTGATATCATGGTTACAGACTGCCTGTGCAGCCTAAGAAAAAACTCCACTTGGCACAACTGACCAGTTAATCGGGCCTGCTTGTGTATTGCTGTATATCATTTTTGTATGACCTATTTCTGTGTAAAGCACTGGAACTATTAAATTAGTTATAGCAGGGCTGTCTGCCTGCAAAGTTAATTGATGCTAAAACAGTTAAAAGCTTGGAAACCACTGCAGTCTGATGAAACTATGCATTGGTATTTGTTATAAGATGCTACTCTGCATACTGTGGATAGAGGTCATGGAGGTGACAGGTATCGTATGTGTGAATTTATTATCATGTCCATGTTTACACAGAGCACCAAAACTCTTGAAACACCTTTCCTGTGTGATATTCTGCTCCCTACTCAGAAGCCAGTTGTGCACTTAAAAAACTAATTTGATTGACTCGGCGTGCTTAAGTATTCAACAACCAGAAATTGCTTTATCTGTTCTGCAGTACAGGTCCCTGCTGTGTTTGTTTGTGAAAGGTGCTTTATAAATGTAAATTGTTCTGCATAATTCCATTATCTGGGAAAAATAATAATTTGAACAATTTGATGGGTTGCCACGGAACCCACCCACTGATATCCAGCCTTGTCAACTGCAGTAATTTAGTATATACAAATTTTAAGCAAAAAAACCCCAATAAGATCAGCATAATTTTCACAGAAAAATGTATTGCTACATTCCATTGTCTCTTTTCTTTGGAAACTAGGATGGAGGGTCACCAGGACAGGTTCAAATCAAGTCTTAGTTTAGTTTTCCAGACCTTATTTTCAAATTCACTCAATGTAAATTCACTTCCTGTGCAACAGTTATAAAGAGCCTGCCTCTCTTTCTGTGCTAAACACAGGACTTTTACCTGAACCTTTTACCTGATTGGCTGAACAGACTATTGTAGTTCCAGTAACAGTTGGTAATGGTTAGTTTGACTTCTAATAATCTTAACTGTATATTGGTAAGAAATGCTTAACTGATATGTTGTCAAATTTGATCCAGACTCTGAATCAGTAAGTAAATGTATAAACTCACACCCTTCCTATCAACAGTACTGTGTGGAGTAGTGGTTAGGGCTCTGGACTCTTGACCAGAGGGTCGTGGGTTCAATCCTAGGTGGGGGACACTTCTGCTGTATCCTTGAGCAAGGTCCTTTACTTAGATTGTTCCAGTAAAAACCCAACTGTAAAAATGGGTAATTGTATGTAAAAATAATGTAATATCTTGTAGCAATTTTGCCCTGGATAAGGGTGTCTGCCAAGAAATAAATAATAACAGATAATCTACCTTTTGCATTTTTTTTGTTTTGTTTCAAGCTGTGAGGACGATCTGAATCGATTTTAAGAATACTAGCATGCGGCGTATCTACATGGAGGTGAAACTAAAACAAGCATCAAAAGTTATGATATTCAATAGCAATACTGTGTGTCCCGTCTTCACTGTAATTGCTTTGGAATTGAAAAGCACAGCATTCTCCATCAAGGTCAAGATAATATTGTATACCATCAGAATTGTTTTCTTCACGTATAGTGTCCTATATGGTTCTAAATTAGTTTTCACATATTGCTTTTTTCTACAGATTATTTTCTATGGAAAAGCCTAACCTAAATAACAACAAAATCCATTTGAGCTGCTAAAACTGCTTTTGGATGATTCATGATTGTCAAGAATGTTTTGCATAAAGTTTTTAAATGATATGTGCTGATCACCTTCAGTTATAACCCTGATGACTAATAACACACTTTACCGACAATAATCATTCTCATGGACTCTTGAGGAAACTTTACTCCACTTTTTTGCCCATTTTCTAGGGTACTTTGTAGAACACTGAAAGTGCTGTCGGTCTCTGCTTAGCAACAAAAAGCAGTTCTGTGAAAGGAGTTCATCTCTGGAGAGTGTGTCCTTGCTGTCTAATTATATTACATAAAAAAAAATTATGTCTAGACTGTTTCCCAGAATAGAAAAAGCCAGCATTATCCTTCATTCACTGTCAAGTGTTGGTGTCCGATTAGCGAGTTTCAGAAGCAGTGTTTTACCTTAGCCGTCATCAAATTTACCTGGAAGGTCAGCAGAGAGGCTAATCTAAAATAAATAAATAAATAATAATAAAGATAAAAAAATAAAATAACACATATCAGGACTGCAAATTGTAATTCCTAACACAGGAGTAGACAAGCCATAATACATCCTGTTCCACAGAACATACCTCCAGTCCAGGGTTTGAGGCATGCTGGTGAGCAATGCTGGGAAACTTCAATTGACACAGCTTGTGCTATGCCTGTTTTTTTAGATACTTCTTCCTCAGTAAAACAGGCAAATTAGCAAGCAACCTGCCAAACATCACCATCTATAACTCAGCTTATTAAACAAGTGCATTGTGACCAGAAAAGGTTGCACAGGAACAAGAACTAACAAAATACTGGAGACCAATAGCAACCTAGTATGACACCAGTCTGACAAACATGCAAATGAATGTAATACATTTTGATTTGAACTACACTCTTACTTATACACAGTAAAATATGTTCAGAACCAAAGGGTTTTCAGGTTTCAATCCCAAACCTGACGTTTTAAAAGATGTTAAACAAGCTTTTCATTTTAGTGATAGTATCAATCCAGTTAGTTTACTTTTTATATCTGAATTAGGAAACATTTTAAAACAGGAACCTTCCCAATGCTAATTTGCTGTTCCAGGGAGGAAGGTATTTGGTGCCACACTTTTTGAGTGCTCTCCAAAATCAGTTGAGCAGACAGCCTAGAAATAGTTGACGTACGTGAAACATGACTGCAAATGCAAAAAAAATAAAAAATTCAAGAATGACACGTAACCCCGAATAAAGTGATAGGTTAGAAATAAGACAAACCCTTTTCAGATTGTTATTTTGATAAATGTGACAGCAAAGCAATCTTCATTTCAAGTTCTGTACCAGACAAAAAAAAAAAAAAAAAAAAAGCTGGGGTGCCACCTGGTGGATGTAGCACTATGCAAGACTCCTGGGACCAACAGAGTGTCATTTCCTCTGATCTGATGGCTCAACATAGAATCTGTATTTATGATGCAGCATCAACAGTAACCCAGGCCATATGGCAAGATTATACAAGGTGAAGGCTCTTTTTAATTTGCTGTCTTTTCTGGCTACCATGTTTTTTATATAGATATAGATATATCTATCTCTCACGCACACACACACACATATATATATATATATGTGTGTGTGTGTGTGTATGTATATGTGTGTGTGTGTATATATACAGTACTGTGCAAAAGTTTTAGGCAGGTGTGAAAAAATGCTGTAAAGTAAGAATGCTTTCAAAAATAGACATGTTAATGGATTATATTTATCAATTAACAAAATGCAAAGTGAGTGAACAAAAGAAAAATCTAAATCAAATCCATATTTGGTGTGACAACCCTTTGCCTTCAAAACAGCATCAATTCTTCTAGGTACACTTGCACAAAGTCAGGGATTTTGTAGGCATATAGTCAGGTGTATGATTAAACAATTATACCAAACAGGTGCTAATGATCATCAATTCAATATGTAGGTTGAAACACAATCATTAACTGAAACAGAAACAGCTGTGTGGGAGGAATAAAACTGGGTGAGGAACAGCCAAACTCAGCTAACAAGGTGAGGTTGCTGAAGACAGTTTACTGTCAAAAGTCATACACCATGGCAAGACTGAGCACAGCAACAAGACACAAGGTAGTTATACTGCATCAGCAAGGTCTCTCCCAGGCAGAAATTTCAAGGCAGACAGGGGTTTCCAGATGTGCTGTCCAAGCTCTTTGAAGAAGCACAAAGAAACGGGCAACGTTGAGGACCGAGACGCAGTGGTCGGCCAAGGAAACTTACTGCAGCAGATGAAAGACACATCATGCTTACTTCCCTTTGCAATCGGAAGATGTCCAGCAGTGCCATCAGCTCAGAACTGGCAGAAAACAGTGGGACCCTGGTACACCCATCTACTGTCCGGAGAAGTCTGGTCAGAAGTGGCCTTCATGGAAGACTTATGCCAAAAAGCCATACCTCCGACGTGGAAACAAGGCCAAGCGACTCAACTATGCACGAAAAACACAGGAACTGGGGTGCAGAAAAATGGCAGCAGGTGCTCTGGACTGATGAGTCAAAATTTGAAATATTTGGCTGTAGCAGAAGGCAGTTTGTTCACGAAGGGCTGGAGAGCTGCATACACGAATGAGTGTCTGCAGGCAACAGTGAAGCATGGTGGAGGTTCCTTGCAAGTTTGGGGCTGCATTTCTGCAAATGGAGTTGGGGATTTGGTCAGAATTAATGGTCTCCTCAATGCTGAGAAGTACAGGCAGATACTAATCCATCATGCAATACCATCAGGGAGGCATCTGATTGGCCCCAAATTTATTCTGCAGCATGACAATGACCCCAAACATACAGCTTAAAGTCATTAAGAACTATCTTCAGCGTAAAGAAGAACAAGGAGTCCTGGAAGTGATGGTATGGCCCCCACAGAGCCCTGATCTCAACATCATCGAGTCTGTCTGGGATTACATGAAGAGAGAGAAGCAACTGAGGCTGCCTAAATCCACAGAAGAACTGTGGTTAGTTCTCCAAGATGTTTGGGCCAAGCTACCTGCCGAAGTTCCTTCAAAACTGTGTGCAAGTGTACCTAGAAGAATTGATGCTTGATGCTGTTTTGAAGGCAAAGGGTGGTCACACCAAATATGGATTTGATTTAGATTTTTCTTCTGTTCACTCACTTTGCATTTAGTTAATTGATAAATATAATCTATTAACATGTCTATTTTTGAAAGCATTCTTACTTTACAGCATTTTTCCACACTTGCCTAAAACTTTTGCACAGTACTGTGTATATATATATATATATATACACACACACACACATATACATACACACACATTAATTTTTTTTATATATATATATATATATATATATATATATATATATATATATATATATATATATATATATATATATATATATATATATATATATATATATATACACACACACACACACACACACATATATATATATATATATATATATATATATATATATATATATATATATATATATATATATATATATATATATATATATATATATATATATATATATATATATATATATATATATATATATATATATATATATATATATATATACACATATATATATATATACACACATATATATATATATATATATATATATATATATATATATATATATATATATATATATATATATATATATACACACATATATATATATATACACATATATATATATATATATATATACACAAATTTGTACAAGTATTTTGATTACAGAGGGAGGAGAAAACATGTGCAAAAAATAAATAAATTTATAATGTCCTACAAAAAAACAACAGACTTTTGCTGGTTGCCTGGAAACAGGGATTTCCAGAGAGACATGCCTACACATACATTTATAACACTAATCTTGTTGCTCACTGCAAATCACCTCTTTAATCATTAGGACTAATACAAAACCCCCTAAGAAGTGAATTAATTTTGCAATCAACATAAGAGACAATTCCATCAAACTACGATTAAGGTTAGGTAATACTATTGTTGAGTTATTATACACTATAATTTATATTCATTACAGGGGTTAGGGAGCCTCTTTATAATAGTTTGTATACAAGAAGAATGAGAATCTGTATTTGACACTGCCAGTGGTGTGAACGTGTTTCACAGTGAAACGGTTCATTTTTACAGGATCACACAGATAACAGTTCAATGGTGCAGCAGTTTAATTGTGTTGAAATAAAAGGTATTCGTCAAGTAATGTTGAAACATTATACAACTTAACTTAGGTTTAACCAGACTGAAAAACTTAAGTCTATAATTATTTATCTCAATTTATTATTTTATAATAGAACAATTTCACACAGTCTGACAGAATTTCAACTTATATATATATATATAAAAAAATCACCCTTTATTAATACCAACCATGCAGTGTCTTCAGGAAATGTATTACTTTACTGCATCCTGAGTTGTCTGTATCACAGCAATATATAATTTTAAACATAATCCCTATTGTTTTGATATGTATTGTCACAACTCAGCTGGGACTACATTGCCCAATATTACATGGGAGAAAAGAGAAATGTTCTTATGAGCATCATAGTGTAACCAGTTCATGCTCCCTCCAACAACAATGGCGGTGCTCTTTAAATGAACAGCGTATTGTGGGATCAGTGTTGAAGGGTTAGAATGATCTGGATTCACTAAGGTGTGTATAATACAAACAAATCAGGATTTTGTCTAAAAAATGTTTTTTTTGCAAAATATACAGCATGGGATAAGAGCAAAGGTAAATCTCTTCTTGTAAACACAGTAACCTTTAAGGATCCATTTATAAGACAGCTGTAAATGTGTTAATAAACATTGGAATGATTATTTACACTGAATAACAGTTAATTGCATTAATAACACACTGCTTGTAAAGCTTCAAGTCATGTTAAAAGTAATTTAAGAGATTTCATTGTGAATACAATACATCGGTTAACACCACATGGTTGTTGGTTACTAACAACACCCTAATATTTGGAACATCCTTTAGAACATAGAGATTTATTGACTGTTTATAACAGATCCTTAAACGCAAGTGTTACCACAAAACTTTGAATACCTTAACCAAAAAGATCAAAACAATACAGATTACAGAATTCAGTGAGGGACATGGCCGTGCTTTAGGGTTCAGTGTTTAAACGGAAGGTCACTTGCTCCCGCTGGTTACCTGAAAATCAAAGATGTGTTAAGAGCTTAATATCTATAGCTGCACTACCCAGTGAACAGAAGGCACTGAAGTGAAGGCAGAAACAGAAAACAATCAAGTGTCCAAGGTCAACAAAATGAGCAGTTTTTCAACCTTTGGTCCACCTGAGCTGGAAAGACCCTATTGTTTAACAGTAAGATGTGCATCTGTCTGCGCATGCTTGTTTGTGGAGTTCAGTTCTAGCGATTATCCAGAAGGATGAATGCATGCATGTAGCCAGGGTAAATACATCTTTATACTCTGGAAGCAGTCTTAGGTAGGTTAATTTCTTGATCTGGTGGCTTTTGGGGGACTGGCAGTCTCTCAGACGGGTGAAGAATTTGATTGGAATGGTGAACTACACTCTCGACCTTAATTAAATTATTTACTGGATAAAGAAATAAGCCTGCCCTCCCTGTCCTTCACACTTCAATGCGAAGTTTAGCAAATCTGTACTGCAGCGAAGCAGCGTTCCTCATCAACACCAGTCCCCTCCTATCGGCTGGTTGACGGGACAACACATGCAGCAGTCCTGTCAGGCTAACAAAACCCAAGGCTTCCCCACAGCCCACAGCGAGAGAGAAGTCTCCCTGCGTGACAAATCCGATGGTAACTCTGGAGCAGTGGGAGGTGACGCTGGGCAGGGGCTCCGGCCATAAGCCCAAGGTGAGATCACTACAAACGCCACCATCAGGGGAGCTGGTTTTGGAACCCTCAGAAGTCTCTTCAGCAGGGGACTTTTTCTTTTTCTTGCTTTTCTTGATTTGTTTGATCTTGTGCTTGAAGTGATCCCTGTGTTTCGGCTCTTGGGGCCCGCAGTAGACTGGGTCTTTGCTGAGCTGCTCGAAATCCTCAGCGGTTGGGATGGAAATCATTGCATGCAGTGCAGGGCTGCCCTTTTTTAAGAGAGTCAGCCTGGCCCAGACAAGAGATATGGGATTGGCGGCAGAGATGGATACAGCAGACTCAGGGGTCAACTCCTGCTGGAAGGAAGGCACAAGTCGTTGCCCCCTTTGACCTTTTCCAGAAGTAGGTCGACACCAAACGGAGAGCTGCCTGAGCACATTCCTGCTCCTGGTTAAAAAAATATGTGAGTATTCAACAATCAAAAATAATAAATCTGTAATGTATTTCCAATCATTAGTTACTCAATTTTGTTTTATTTTTGTTTTTTTTGTTTTTAAATACACATTTAAAAGTGCCCAATCATGTATTTTACCCTTGTTTTCATCTCAATTTAAAATGTCATCTCACTGTCAGGTTCACATAACCCTAATGTGGCAGCCATCTTAGGTCACTGGTCAAAGTCACTAATAGGGTTACATTTTCCATTAAACTGAAAATATGTAGTTGTCATCTAAAAAGGTTATGAGATGTCAGCAGTTGAAGAACTGCTGGCTGTTTTACAAAAACTGTAAGCTCTCCTCACAGGGGACGCCTACCTAGAATTTTGCTGGCAGTTGTAATCTTTAAAACAACAAAAAGAAAACTGTACTTCTAACAAGTACAACGTGAAAAATGTTCTCAATTAAGGACAGTTTAAATGAGAAGTTTCTTTGAGAAACAAATAATTCATAGATCCAACAATATGCACACTAACCTTAGAACCCTGAAGCCAGCAATCCCTTCAGCACATGCCTTTTTGCTCTCGGTGACTGAAACTCCAGCATCTACTTCAATTCCCTCGAGCTGCAAACCCAGTCTTAGTTTACTTGGTGACTCAGCAGATTTCAAAAGGTCTTCTTCACAGCCTTGAACTGCAGATAAAGGCCTCTCTCTTCCCTTCAAGGCAGCTGGTTGCTCTTCTCCAGAGTCTTTGACTATTATCTCCCATTCCTCTGCTAACTGTTGCCATGGGCAACAAAATGGTGCAATGCTGCCATGTTTAATGTAATTGGGCCTTTTGGCAGGCGGACGCCTACACAAGACAAAACAGATAGAACATAAAGTAATGTCATTCCAGCACTCACAAATCTCATAAAAGATTAAAAAACAAAATTGCTTTCAAGAGCATTTCAATATATTAAAGGCACACTATCTTGTTTGTTCCTTTTTCTGCTCTTTATAGAGTATTCTCCATGTCTGGTCATTGCAGGGATGTAAATAAGACTCCCATTGTGTAGCAGTTTGATCCATTCCTGGTTTTACTATTAGTTTAATAAGACACACATGAGCTTGATACCTATACACTGTGGCTAATCAAGCTCTTAGTACAACCTGGAATAGGTGAAACTGCTATGCAATAGGAGTCTTATTTCTCATCCCTGCATTGATAACTAAAGGTTTATGCATTTTTCAATCCTGGGGTCCCCTGTTAACCCAACACCATTGTCCTGCTGCTGCTGCTCTGTATTTCCACACTGTTGCAGTTTAATTCTTATTCAATTGTTCACTCAAATCCCACAAGGGTTGCTATTTTTTTCCAACATATTTCTGTGCACCACAGGACATCAAGACCATAATACAGTATGTTATAAAAGCTCTGCTTATTCTGACTAGATCCTTTACTCCATACAGGGATAGTAATAACCCTGATTGCATAGCAATTTTACCCATTCCAGGTTTTACTACGAGCTTGATTAGCCACAGTGTATAGGTGTGTTCTATTAAACCCATACTAAAAACAGGAATGGGTCAAACTGCTATGCAATCTGAGTCTTTTTCCCCATCCATGCCATGCAACATGTTGTACTTTGACGATGTCCCATGGTATGTGGAACACAAAGCAAAATCTGTACATTCTGGTTCAAATTTGAGATAATGAAAAGCAGCGATTGAGAAACAAACTGAAAAGACTCCCAGTTGAGTACTTGGAGAATGTTTAAAAGACTAGGCGCTATCCACTGACCTTTTGAATTTGTCAGCGAGTTCATTCTCCTGTTCCTTAGCAAACCGCATGCCAGCCGGACAGTCTGGGAAGTCATGTGGGAAGTGAGCTGCTCCTTTGTTCTGGGAGTGCTTGAGCCCTTCCTGCAGCCCTCCTGCACGGGCTCCTCTGTATATCTGAGGAAGAAAACCACATACCTGCGTGATATATCTTAAACAGTAGGGGGATCCGGTTAGATCTTTCTACAATGTGTTCTAATCAAATCCCCTCACCCCTTCCTCTACATGGAGGATTACAGCATACCATTCAGGTGGAATTATAAATTAAAATGAACAATAATGTTGATATTCTTAAAATGCACTTGTGAAATTACACGATTTACCCACAAGGCAGCACTTTCCGCCATGTAAAAAATAAATAAATAAATAAATAAATAAATAAATAAATAAATAAATCCAGGTTCAGTTTATTGTTTCTTACAAAAGGAATCCAGAAAGCCATTCCCCAGCCTTTTGGAACCAGAACATCCCACCCACTGCCCCATCCTGAGAGCTCCTCTCCGGTCTGCTTCCCTGGCTGTTGCACCAGCAAGATGGGGATCCTGGAGTCCTTTGGGCCCAGACTCAGGTGTGAACCAGGCACCAGGAGTTCACTCTTCATGTGGTTCAGTTCCTAAAATAAGGGACAGCAGACTGAAAAAAAGAAAATACTGTAGTGCTCTGATGAGCTTCACCACTGCATATTAAAACAGGGAACTGTGGCAACCAACACACACTCTGCATATCTGCTCATAAAATACTAAAACACAAAAACCATCTTCTTTCTGCAAGTGGACAGCAATCTTGCTTGGTGACTAAACCATTACTGAAATAATACTCTGGCTGTATTTTAGTGTGCAGATCTATCATGCTGTTCTTGCCACCAAGATAATTCATTATCCCTCCAAAATGATTGCTGCTCCCAAATTAAACAGTGTAAATAACAGATGCACCTTGTAGGATAGTTAATTTGGCAGCCAAACAATAAATCCAATAGAAAGTACTACTAAAAGAGAGAGAGAGAGAGAGAGAGAGAGAGAGAGAGAGAGAGAGAGAGAGAGAGAGAGAGAGAGAGAGAGAGAGAGAGAGAGAGAGAGAGAGAGAGAGAGAGAGAGACAGAGACACAGAGAGAGAGAGAGAGAGAGATTTTATTACTGCAAACAATTCTGCATTGGTGTACCTTCTCTGGAATTTTATTTTCAGTAACATTATCTCTGACAGCTTGGTCCCAGATGGAGCTCCAGGCACATTCTGCTGCAACACCTGACAGAGTCAGCTGCCTGATCTTCTGCAGATCTAGGAAACAAAATGAAAAAGGAAATATTAAAATATGGTCCGGTTAATTCTGGAGATCAACCAGCCCAGAATTGGTTTATGCTCAAAATAGCTGGGTCCTAGCTCTAACCTTAACAGTATTTTTGAGTCAACATGCTCCTCACATATTCCATTAATTTGGAATGACATACGCCAACATGTATTCTGGAATATCTAAAGGCTGCATCACCCAGTGGCTGCATGTCATGGTAATTGTTCACGTTAAAAAGACACATTTATTAAGACACGTAGCCATATAAACAAATAATATCTACATTCCCAGTATACCGAGTAGTTTCTTGTATTAAATGTCCATGTGAAGTATTCAGGTGTAGGACCTTAACTGAATAACTGCTAGACACATTCTCACAAATTACATGGTAGCATAAAACATAGAAATGAAGATGGTCTGTGGTGACATTGCAAGACGATATTTGGATTAGGTTCAATTGTTAACTAGCAGGATCAGTTTAAATCCTCTTCTGACATCGGACACCCCTCTGCTAAAACAAAACAAACATAAAAAGGAGGAACCTGAAAATGACTGAACAGCTTTAAAAGTGTAATTGAGTTCAGAACACTAAGGAAAGATCTAGTGTACATGACACCTGGATAGTCTTGCCAGGATTCGAACCTGGTTCATCTGCACGGTCAAGCAGAGGCTCCCAATGAGCACAAGACAAGCAGCAATCTCCAGGTACTTAAATACATGGCAGAATGCAACTAACCAAACCTGTTCTAACACAGCCCCTCCTTGAGAAGGAAATACCACCCTTGCACTTCAATTGGTTACCTTGCAGCTGTGAGGGATCGGGCATGGATTGGCTTCTCTTGTTTGGCAAGTTCAGTCTGGGGTCATCAACAGTGAGTCCAAGAACCGTACCTGCTGGGATCTCCGCTGGGGATCCAACCCCTGAAAAAAAAAAAAAAAAAGTGTGTACTTCGTAATTGTTTCTAGTTTAAATCAAGCAACAATACAAAAAATAAACAGATTGAGCAGGACCTACCCTTTAGTAGCTGAAATGTGTCTTTTTGACGGTGATGAATGGATAGATTGTCTGCATCCTTGCAGTGCTTCAACCACCACGGGCAGGGCCCTTCTGTCACATCATCAGACTCCTAAATATGAAACATGGGAAAAAAAGAAAAAAAAATGCAGACATAAATCACTGCCTTTCAAACAAAATACTGAAGTACTGGCAATCAACTTCTTAATTCAAGTAAATGCAGACAAAAACAATTTGATCTGTTGCTTGTTCCTTACTTTACAGTCTGAAGCTGGTTTAAAAGCATCTGCAAGGACACAATGGGAAAGCGGCCCAATGAGGCGATATCTCAGAATTTCCATGGTGAGGTCACTGAAATACAACCATTTTATTTTTTTACTGAAACAATGAAATACAGGATTCTGCATGTATATAGTTCATCTCAACATACATTTAGTTCACACACTTTTAGACAAAAATGCACTCAAAGAAACACACATGCTTGGTCTTGTGTTTAAGTTTAATAGGCCTGTTCTTATTTGATTGATCTAAACCATGGTGGTACTTGGATAAACTATTGTTTAGATCAACAGAATAGTGTCTTTAAACATAGAGGTGTAGTGATGCTTTAAAAGCCCAGAATTACCAAGAGTATAAAGAACATGGGGGCTTTTCTTCTAGAAGACTTTTTTACGACCACATTAAAACTAACTACATTCAAAGGGTAATACAAACCTTATAACTATTCCAGTAGTTTCCGATCTCCAGGACACAGGCTGGTTTGGTGGTCTAGTCCCATCTCCAATTATCTTTTTCAAAGCTACAGCTTCCTCCCCTTCCTTGTCATTTCTTTTCCTTTTTCTTCCTAAAAGTTCTGCTTCAGCCTTTTGCTCCACTTTCCATGATGAGGTGGCAGGTCCTGGGATTGGCGCTCTTGGCTCAATGGGCTCAGAGCACTGACAAACTGACAGCAGTTCTGACAGGAGATCCTGCAGATCAGGTTGTACGTAGCGGGGGGAAGAACATTTAGTTATTATTATTTTTTTATTTTTTTTTAATATAAAGTGAACACAAACCACATATATTAACATGGACCTCGGCCTGTTGTCAAATGACTGACTCAATATTATAGCTCAGAGAATCCCACGTGAAACTCGACACAATGATCTCGGGTCTATGACTACATCTTTCATTGTAAGATCTATCTTTAGGCAGTCTGAGCTGAATTTAACAATGTTTAAACAATTATCATCATCATCATCTAGTGGCATTGCCAGCCTAGCCTACTGCAGGTTGTGTAATCTTGTGTGAACCAAAGTAAATTTTGACTTAAAACATTCAGTGTTTTAGTATGAACATAATATTTTGAGATGGTTCTACTGGGTTACTGACCATATTGATATGTATCTGTGGTTAGGGAAGAACTCACAATGTAAACACACTTTAAAATACCCTGTACCTGGCAGATCCCTATACTATATCTATCTATCTAAATACAACACACACACACACAGTATGGTAAAGGGACAAGAACTGAGGGAAACCTGTTTAGATGTTGGGTGAGTCCAAATCCAGAGCTGCCTCTCTTCAGAAGGCACCTTCTTGGGTTTCCAGATAAATGTGACTTGACCCAGGGGCTCCTGTGGATAGTGGTCTGCTCTGTACAGAACCAGGGACCCCTGGCGCTTTCCAGAGAGACAAGCTACAGCTGCAAATGTCGCTCCTGCACAGAGAACAGTTGGAGTTCCAAACACAGAAACAGATGCAGTACAAGGGGTAATTCATGGGTACTGCAATTTTTTTTTTTATTGGATTTCCCCACCAATGCATTGTTATCGTATGGAAATCAATAAACTTAAAGAATAACATTTGTCTCGAATTATTTTTATATGGCTGCTATAGAGTTGAGAAACTTTGTTTTTTACATGTCACTTGAAATTGAGATTCTGCTAGTAATAATACCCATATCTGTGCTGGTCACCCTTGCAAGTGCCTTCAAGAGATCATCCTCTGCTCCCCTCAGCTCCAGACAGCATTGGTAAGAAAGATCCTTTGAAAAAGGAAAAAAAAAAAATATACCATTAATTCCAGCTGCAGCAGGAGGTTTAAAAGAAGGTTGTATTAATAACAAATTAGGTAAATACTCATGTTGGCATCACTACAAGTATATAGTGACTTGGGCAGGAGTCTACAGATCATGAATTTACACTGAGCCTGGGCTACTTTATTAGCAGTAATTAATCATACGATTGCTTATCTTCACCATTTATTATAAACTCCAAATTATTAACCACAATGCTGTATATGTATACTGTCAAAGTATCTCTAGCTTAAGTTATCTATATAAAAATGTTATGACCTTCCCTAGAAATTTCCTCACAGTGCAAAACAAAACAAAATGGGCAACACATACTGCTTCTTAGAACCTACTGACTCACCAGTCTCATACAAACTGGGATTGTTTTACTAAGTTTTGAATGTTCTGGTTGTGGAGATCACAGAACATCACCACCTACCTGGAGAAGGCAGTGCTTTGTCATTGCTCGATAACATGCTCTGTAACACTTTGCAGTGGGCTTGTCCCCGAGACAGTACCCCCATTTTTTCACCATATGAAATCTTTTGGCATGCCAGATATGAGTTTCAAGCCACAAATTCTTCCGCTGCCTTCGGTTAAACTCCAGGAGCAGGTTACCGTGTCGCCGGCGAGCTTTGCGGCTTTTAGTTTTGGACACTTCCTTTTTCTGCTGAGATGTCTTGTCTGCCTGTTAAGAGAGAAAGTTAAGTGTTAAAACGATACCAGAAATCATATCAAATTTAATGGGTTAATAGAAAACTTAAATACTATGAACTGTATAACGAAATTCAGTTAAACAAAAGGCTGTTCCTCCATACCTCTTTCTTGGCTATGGTCTGGAGTCTTCTGGGAAGACGTTTGATGTTGTGGCTCATAGCTCTCCTCCTCATGTGCTTGGGTAGAGCCTGAAAGACCTGCGAGTTGGCATTCTTATTTTTGACAGCTTTTAACATGGCGTTGACCTCTGCTGCTCGGGCCTGAGCAAAGTAGGATGCTGGGAAGAAAACAGGGAGCTCAAAGTCAAACAGAAGAGAAAGTGATGCGCAGTCAGCTGTGTGACATTATAACAGCCAGAGAGAAACAGATAGGAGAAAAGATACATCTAATGAAAAACACCTACTGTAAAACTTTAAATAACTGCTGGGTCTCAAATAATCGCCTGTCTCCAATACGCGCCGGGTCTGCTGGCAAATATTGTAAATAAACGCCGGGTTTCTGTCATTGCCATTAAAGCTGAGCAAGATAAGGAGCTGAGTGTAATGAGCTGCTAACAAGTGACAGCGATGACAGTGACTCTCAGGATTAATAAATAACAGAAAACGTAATTTAAAGTGGGCCTACATGTAATGCATATTTGTTTAATGCAGTTATTACGTTATTAAAAAGTTTGATCATTTTAAGCATGCTGAAAGTAGTCCAGATACAAACCTCTTGGTGAATTGTAACATGTTTTGTTGTATTAACAATGTACAAATTTGAGATAAAACAATAAATTATTTTTGATAATGACACTTACTGCTTTTATTGTTAATTTTTAAAAACATTTTACAAGTTGTTATTATTATTATTATTATTATTATTATTATTATTATTATTATTATTATTATTATTATTATTATTATTATTATTATTATATGTAAGGGTAGGAGGCTGTGTTGTCCAGTGGTTAAAGAAAAGGGCTTGTAACCAGGAGGTCTCCGGTTCAAATCCCACCTCAGCCACTAACTCATTGTGTGATCCTGAGCAAGTCACTTAACCTCCTTGTGCTCCGTCTTTCGGGTGAGACTTTGTTGTAAGTGACTCTGCAGCTGATGCATAGTTCACACACCCTAGTCTCTGTAAGTCGCCTTGGATAAAGGCGTCTGCTAAATAAACAAATACTAATAATAAAGTATAGCCTAAACACCTGTATTCTGATATCTACAGGGCTGTTTTTAGTGGATTTAACTATTATTATTATTATTATTATACAATGGTAGATCTAATTCTGTTTTTAAATAGAAATTCGTACTTCTGCTTGTTCATTTTCCAAAGTTTTGCATACCGTACCCTTGCTAACCAGTGCATATAAAAAGACTAATAATACTTTTGCTTTATACTTGAGGGTGTACAATACAATTTAATGTGTTATAAAACAAAACTGTTACTAAGTTCCCACTGACACACAACCTTTTAACAAAGAATGTTTAAATTGAGTTACGATGTTGCTACAAGGTTGTGTGTTAGTGGCTTCTCAATGACCGCATGAAGCATGTGAAGCTAGTGATCCAATATAAACACTGGTCTCAAATAATCGCCGGTCTCCAATCCACACCGGGTCTGCTGACAAATATTGTAAATACACGCGCCGTTTAATTGAAGTTTTACCTAGCCTTGATGTTGTCATCAAGCCTTAAACATTGTTTTTGGAAGACAGTTTCACAACTTACTATGCTGTTGTATACTCATGCAAATCTTAGTACTCATAAATAGTATTCATCTTAGCCCAATCTTTCATTTGCTATGATCTTCAGTCATGGTGGTGCTTATACAGTATGTGTGTCAGAGGTATGCTGTTATACTCAGGCACAGGTGCATGGGCCATTAAATGAAATGGTGTGACCATTATTTCCATAGAAAAACTGCACATATCCAAGTAGAAGCCCATGTCCCTTTTTGCTATTTGTGTGATTATGCAGTAGATATACTGTACAAATACAAATTATCAGGTATACCCATGAAGTTCTTTCCACCACTTCTATTTTTAAGCTATGTGTATAAAGAGTGCTTGGACATCTTATTACCTGTTATGAATTTTGGAAGTTCCTGCGAATGTCTCTGGTACCCTTGGTGAGTCCTATGACCCAGCTGCCCCCCTTGCCAGTCTCCCCTGCCACGCTGACCCCTGACCCCCCCTCTGAATTGGCCTTGATGACTGGGGCCTGGAGGCTGTGACCAGTGACCTCTCTGCTGCTGAAAGCCACCAGACACGCCACCTAAAAAAAAATTATAAAAAGAATAAATATGAAACAACACGCGGTGATTGAATTACATAGTGCGCCTTATATTACATCTGCATAGCACACTCACTTAAAGTACCAGAGTAAAAAAAGAAAATGCTTTGAAGATATAAATGTCAATGTTTTCATGCAAAGTCTGCTAAAGATAAATTATTTTAGTTTGTTATTTGGTACCACCAGTGTAATGGCTAGTTCTAGACTTAACCCTAAAGACAGCAGTAATCCCAGTCGGGGTCTCCTTACCTTGCCATTGATATTGAGGGTCTCCATTTCCCCTCTGTGTTCGGTCCTGAGAAGAGCTGCCTCCACTATTTTGTCCAAAATCAGTTGAAGGAAAGGTGACACTGCTAGGCTGATTCCTCATTTTCTTTGCATACTTTTTTCCTTTGGCTCCAGACATACTGAACAGGTTTTCTTAAATAAAATTGATTCAACAGTATCAACAAATAACAAGTGATAGGACTGCTTCCAATATGTAAAAGTACCAGGTGTATGTGTAAGCTACTTTAACAGGAACAAAATCAAATCAAATCAAATAAAAGAGAGGACATTATGACACAACTCCAAATAACCACACACATAGATGTAGTGTTATGGGCTAAAATGTGTGCATTAATTTTTAGAAATGGTGTATAAACGATAGATCAAAACATATAAGCAAAGTAATGTTATGACAATATTTAAGATTGCACCAGGCTGCACAGTATCGTAGAGGGTGCGATATTACCACAATAATAATAACATCATCAACTAGCGTTATTTGTTTCAAAATAATAAACATTTAATATGCATTTACCGGTATATTTGTTTCACTGAAACAATATCTGACAATGGTAAAACTATAGCTAACTCCCTGCATTTTAGAAAAACGTTACAGTTGTGACAATTTATTTTTAAAAAGCAATCATGAACACGTACCTGAGGTGTGAGGGTACCAAATTTTCGTTTTTTTTTTTTTTTTTTCTTTCTTTCATCAGAAGCAGGTACTTAAACTCTAGAAACCACGCCACACTACACTGCCACTCTTTCATAGACAACCAAACACATGGCCCAGTAATGCTTCCGGTTCAATTACCTGTCATTCCCTGGCATTATGGGAAACTTAGTCGAATTTAGAAGTGTTGTGAGGTCTTTTTATACATGGATTCTATTTGTATTTGTAAACACAGAGTGTGTGGACACATGTAGAGTTCGTTTATTTGGTTGTGTGCTGTCTTTTTAGGCTTTAAGTTAAGTTGTAAAACGAGGTAAAACGAGTAATATACACATAATCGAAAAGATACTCAGGAGATGCACCTTAGCAGGGTATAATTCAAAATAACAGTAATACAATTAAACAGTTTTACAGATTTTTATTTGTGTACAGGTATATAAAGCTACTATGTGATATTCCATTTCTTTAATAAAATATACAATATTTGGTTTTATTCCTGTTTACATGTGTGGATATGATGCTTATAGCCTGTATATATATATATATATATATATATATATATATATATATATATATATATATATATATATATATATATCAAGAAATCCAAATGAATTTGGGAAAAAGTGAAGTGGAACATGAACATGAATTGTTTGTTAAATCGAAAGCTTGTAACAATATCTTGGAGTGATACTCCACCTCAAAAAACTACACTTTCAATGGTACATTGCGGGAACTGTGCAGAAGGGGCGGTATTATGAGTGAGTGACACTCTGCATCAGCTGACCACGTGAACCGTGGTGCTGGGTGACTTTCTCTGCGGATGTTTGGGACTTGTTGGGTGGATCTTTGCAGGTTTTGTGCAAATAAAACGAAGACATGTCTGCGATTGTGAGAAGAATAATTAGCACTGCTAAAGCACCGTCAGCTATTGGCCCCTACAGGTAGTGTATTGTTATTATCCGAATATATGTGTTTAGGCCAAGTACTGTATGGCAACTTAATTGATTATTTTCATAAACGTGTTTAGACTTCCAGCAATCTGGACAAAATCAAGATTAGCTTGCCAACCTGTAATTTTAACAAGTTCTGAAAGTTTCATGAAAATATTGTGTGTGTGTGTTTTAGTATGCAAAAAAAAAAAGAAAAAAGAAAAGATGTGTTCTTAAAATTTACGTTCTGGGAAAGTACAAAAGGTTTGTCATTCAGATTTGCATATGAATCGTGTCTGGTGGAAATTGCTCCAGATTAAATCTTGTAACCATGGCAGTAGCCGCGGGACTGTTACTTGTACACAGTTCTAAAAACGCATTGTGGCGTCGGGTTTTATTAAATTCACATATGGTCCAAATGGTTTGTACGCTTGTATATTACTAGTAATGCAAACTTTAGCAAACACGAAGTTGTTCTTTGTAACTAAGTCTGTGACTCCTCATGAATGAAGAAAAACCTTTGTTTTTTTGTAGGATAAGCAAGTTATATCACCATGTTATTTTATTTAATTGTTTAATGGACTGTAATAAAGAATGCACTTTCCCCTGAAAAAAGAAACGGACATTCTTGAAAGAACCAGTAAAGTTTTTGCAGTCTTTACATGCAACACTTGTGAAGTCATCATATGTTTGCCTAAACGGTGTTTGTTTTTTTGTTATTAAAAACGTTAAGGAATTATGGGTAAAAAAAAAAAAATCAAGAAACTTGCATAATGTAGTTTATTTGCCAGAGGCGTGTTTGTGGCAGCCCACTTAAAATATTAGATCAATCTAGTTTCAAAGGTTATGCCATTCTACAGTATTGGAGTCCTGATAGCTTGTTAGTTGAACAGTGTAGCAATGGCAGCGATAAGACGAAAAATTCCATATACCCCAAAAGCGCCCATCAGAAAAGGCATTTACAGGTATGGTAGTTCGTTTAAATAAAGCGTATTTTGTTATAAGTTTGTATTTGGTGTATTATGGTACGACATTAGGAAAGGGATATTTTCTCCTCCCCATAAATTATACAACATTCAGTACAGTCAGCATGCATTGTTCATATGACGTCATATTGTTTTATTCATTGTATATCTGCATGAAAAATAGTTCAGTTACATTTAAAATGATATATTGCAGGTATGGGCGGTTTTATTTTCAGTACTGTATGTAAATTGTCCGGATGTTGCTCTGTGGAACTGGACTCTGGTTACATTGTTCAGTTCTGTAGTTTAATTCTTCTGGGTCGAATCTAAGGTTTGTTGCAGTCTTTTAGTACAGGTAAGGTATTTTCAGTTCAAATTGTATAGTGATGTGGGAGGTGCAGCAATAGCTAAGTTAGCATTTTTTACATTTAAAATGTTTTTGCAGGGTACTACTTTAATCATTTAATTATAGTAGGCGTTTCTAAATTTGGAACGGGAGTAAGGGGTGTTGTCGGTAAATGAGCCAATCAGCTTTAAGGAGCAAGATTCAGCAGGTCAAAATTGAACAGTTTAGCCTGTTCAGAAGTTAATATTTATTGGGACTGTTGTTAAGTGCTAAGGTAATAAGACAGAGGGCAGTTAACTGTGCCTTTGAACCCATGGGCCTCATAGAACACTGCATATTTTGCAATTTTCCCATGATACTGTGCATGTGCCATAAACAAAGCTTTTATTAGGGAACACGTTTAAAAGCAGTGTTTTATATCTGTAATCCTGCACGGTATAAAGGCAGTAAGACTGCAGTTTATATTCAGATAAACTAAAATCTACAAACAGAGATTACACACACAGATTATACGCACGCACGCACACACACACACAAAGATTATACAGGCACGCACGCACACACACACAAAGATTATACACATGCAGGCACGCACACACACGCTCAAAGATTATACACACACGTACGCACGCACACACACAAAGATTATACACACACGTACGCACGCACACACACAAAGATTATACACACGCACGCACGCACACACACAAAGATTATACACACATGCACGCATGCACACACACACACAAGGTTTAGCATATTTTTAAAAAAAAGTGTTGCAGGATGTTTCGGACAAAAGCCCTTCAGCTGTGTAGAAAGAAGGAAAAAAAAAAACATAGCTGAAAAGGTCTTTTCTCCAAAACGTCGAGTCCTGATTTTTAAAATCATTTAAATATTTTATGTACATCCTATATTATATATATATATATATATATATATATATATATATATATATATATATATATATATATATATATATATATATACATACCTTTTAAATCTATTTTGTGAATTGCAGTTAGTATACTGTTAAGTGTAATCAAGTGTAATTTATCAGCAACTGCACAGTCGGCCCTGTTTGCAATCCAAGGAGCATTTGTTGAGAGACACAGTGAAGTGACCTCTAAAACCAGGTTCACACACAGTCAAGTTATGTGAACTCCGCCTCTCACAACATACCAGAGCATTCCTTCAGCTGTTGAGACCCTGTCATTCTGAAAGCACCCAGATAAAGGATACTGTTGAAGTAAAATAAAGTACCTGCAATTTAGAAGAACCAAAAATATTATGGTAGCACTGATACATTGATATTTAAAGCAACTAAATCTGCAATGTATAATGTTGTGTGATGTGGCACATTGTAACACAATTTATATGCACATATATCTACTTTCATTTATTGTAAAACTTTGTTCAATTCTTTTAAAAATTACGTTTTTGTTCTTTTTTTTTCATGAGGCAGAAAATGTACAGCTTCTCCAATGCATATGTTGTCATGTGTGATGAGAAAAACAAACTCTTCTGGTTACAGTGCTTGTACTTTAATAATGGCTTTGCAGGATGCCTGGTAATGATTGTTATTTTCTCTTGGTTTCCTGTAGCCAGGCGGTGGTTGTGGACCGCACCATGTACGTCTCAGGGCAGATAGGAATGGACCCTGTGTCTGGACAGCTGGTATCTGGAGGTGTACTGGAAGAGGCCAAGCAGGTACTGAGCTTACAATTTCATGAAAAGTAGTCTTTTCACGCTTGGGGTGATACTTATACAGATAGAAATTTGTACTTCTGCATGGTCCATGCTTTTTCTAGGCCCTCGGTTTGAAGCCAATCAGAAAGAAAACACCATATATGTTTATTAGTGATCAAAGAAGTCACGCACGTTATTCAGGAGCATACAGGAGCCGGCGCTGTACAGCTAATCATTAAATAATGATTAGCTGTACAAAAACTTCTGTGTAGGCTGCTTTGTTCTCAAAAAGGTACAGGGTACATTTGCAGGTTTTTAGTTTGTCAGAATACCAACTGTGGAAGCTGTTAAAGTTTGGGTGAAACTGCAATTTAAATAATTGACCACTGGGTGGCATGTATCCTAAAATCACAACCTCTCAGTAGAAGCAGTGAAGAATTTGTAAACAAGTAAATGTAAATGTGTGTATTATTTCTTTCCAGGCTCTGACAAACATGGGGGAAATTCTTAAAAGTGCAGGCTGTGATTATAACAATGGTAAGTAACACCAACTCCTGTTTTCAGGGAAATAGAATCTATTAGGCAATTATAAAATAAAATTAAAAAATCCTTCAGAAAGCAGGCGATTCATTAAACGGTAGTGGTTAAAATGTGTTTAGATAAAATCCCACTCGAGTCCAGATTTGTATTCCAACCTGTCCCTACAGATCCAGTGTCAATTTCCATTGTATCTCGGTGTCAGTGGAAATTATTTTTTGTTCTGCAGGTGTAACTATTTACGGAACAAATGGAACAGAAACATGAA
Source organism: Acipenser oxyrinchus oxyrinchus (assembly GCA_030684275.1). Taxonomy (NCBI): domain Eukaryota; kingdom Metazoa; phylum Chordata; class Actinopteri; order Acipenseriformes; family Acipenseridae; genus Acipenser; species Acipenser oxyrinchus. Next base: position 16,070,524 of record CM060249.1, on the reverse strand, counting down.
CTGGAACGGAATTTCTGTGCCTGATTTGGCCATCCCTATCAGCCTCTGTTAGATATGCTAGCTAGTTTACCATACTGCCCCTCTGTTAGATATGTTAGCTAGTTTACCATACTGCCCCCTCTGGCTTGGTGTTGTCATGTTCAAGTGTTCTGTCTAAGTAATGCTGCATGCTGGGAGCAATGTAGACTGGATTGTTTTTTTTGTGTGTTTTGGGAAACACTTTTTGCAATGTTTTTGTAATCTTTCTGCTCTAGTTGTGAAGACCACTGTACTGCTGGCAGATATGAATGACTTCAATGGTGTTAATGATGTTTACAAGCAATGTAAGTATGCTTATTTGGGTTGCTTTAATATTTATTTAGTATGACAGGCTTTTTTCGGAATTAAATTTAATAGGAACCAGTTGAAGTACAATAACTGTTTTCATTTGTTATATATAATGACCAAAAAAAAAAAATTACTCCATTTTGACACTAGGTGGCACTCTTGGCTAGCTGGGTCAAACAAAGTTGGTTTGAGGAACGTTGAAGTGCAGATGCAATGACACCCAGTGGTTATGAAGCCAATTCACAATGTCATTTACTCCAAGATGCCATGAGCAGGGCGGGGTAAGGGTGGGTGCACTTTGGGTAAAAAGTTTCCCCTATTTATTTTTATTATTAATTGTTTATTTAGCAGACGCCTTTATCCAAGGCGACTTACAGAGACTAAGGTGTTTGAACTATGCATCAGCTGCAGAGTCACTTACAACAACTTCTCACCCGAAAGACAGAGCACAAGGAGGTTAAGTGACTTGCTCAGGGTCACACAATGAGTCAGTGGCTGAGGTGGGATTTGAACCGGGGATCTCCTGGTTACAAGCCCTTTTCTTTAACCACTGGACCACGCAGCCTCCTATTTTTGCTGGCGGCGAGGTTTGCAGTTACTCTTCTGGGTAATCAGCATGCTGCAGCTGTACTGCCCTGGAGAGCAGTAGACAGTCTGCTTCACCTCGCTGTGCAACACCTGTCACACCACCAGACCTGCCCATTCACGGAACAGACAGTGCTGACTGCTCTGTCATTTATCCCAGCAGTTACATCCACATAGAGTTTCATTAAATGGCTAATTCATCTTCTTTTTTTTTTCCTTGTAAGTTTTCAAGATTAACTTTCCAGCAAGAGCTGCGTATCAAGTAGCAGCCTTACCAAGAGTAAGTGTTCACTAATGAGGGCACTAGCCCAAACGTTTGTCTGCATGGCTTTATGGTTTAGTAACTGCAGGTGTGGTAATAATAATACAATTCCAGGTGAAGTGTCAACAGTTCTTGAAATCCATGTCCATGCACCCGATCTTCAAACCATGTTGGACGTGTGGTTGTGTTGTTTTTTCATGTTGTTCTCATACTGTGTGTTGCTCACTTACACAGTTGGTCATTTGGTAGGATGTCATGAAATATTTTTTACACACTGAGTTTAAAATGTTTTTTTAAAGGGATTTACTCATGGACTGTATATAAATTACATTGTAAAGGGCATGTGAAATAAGTTACTTAGGCTGTAGCTGTAGTGGAACCATGTATATGTTTCTGTGTTTAAATAAACCAATAAGAAAAGTGAACCCTTGTTGTTTCACTATGTGACTTGCATAGAGAGAGGGTGTAATTTTTTTAAATGTGTATTTTCCTCTTTCTCTTTGCAGGGTGCCCGTGTTGAGATTGAAGCTATCGCTGCAGTGGGGTCAATCACAGATGCATCTGCCTGACTAACCGAGCAGAACCTCAGCAAACTCTAACACATTTCTTTACCCATGTCACAACATTCTTTAAAATAAATACTGCCCCAACTGTTTATTGAAAGAGCACTTAATGTTACACATTGGTTTAAATCACCCCAAACCACAGCCAAGAAATAATTATTTCAGTGTTTAAGTCAGCTAATATACTGTAGATGATTATGATGTCACTGTGATGTTAGATTGTTTTTAATAAAATGGGCCCATCTACAAATCTTTGTACTAAGTCCCTAAAATAGTGTTAGTTCTAACTGCTGAACTTTTGTACTGAATATAGCACAAAACTATTACTATTAAAACACTGGTACAGTACTTCCTAACTTAGGGTTTTCATGTTTTGATTTCTTTGACTACTTTATTATATATTGGGCTCGACTTACAGAAAAAGCTTTAACTTGAGTTTATTTATTTATTTATTTATTTATTTACAAAGTCTGTTTTTAATGAATACAATACAGTTCAATATTCTTGGGACTGTTATAGAAGTCTAGAACAGTTTCATGGATATAAAACTGTATTTTGCTCCTAAAAATAAACTTAAAAATCTATATATGTACCTTTATTATCCACCCTCTAGGGATCCACATCCTGATTCATATCCCAGTTGTAGGATATAGTGAAGGCATGCTTGTTTCTTATAAGGCCCTTCAGCATTGCTTGTTTAATATTCACTGCTGTCTGCAAATCACACAGGCAGCATTTAGCATCTTTATTTGACAATATTTACACATGACATTTATATCGGTTCCTGTTTAATATCTACAAACACGCTATTACCATATGTCAACAAACGTTGGCTGCAAATATGAAGTGCAGTGTTTACCAATTTGCATGACAGATGGTGTACAGTGAAGCATAATGCACTTTGCAAAATATTACCATTTTTATATTAAGATTTTTTTTTCCCAATGTACAATGAGAGGTTTCAAAAGTAAATATATACATTTGTATGCATAGTGTTAAAATTAACAAGGCAACAGCAAATAGTTCCATACATATGCTTTTCAAACACTATTCCATACCAATACCAATCCATACTGTGTAGAAAAAGTTGTATACATTTGCAGTTTTAAATCTACCTGTTAATAAAGCAAACCATGTTAGCCCACCCTCTACCCTAAGAAGGTGTTGTTAATACACTCATATTAATTACTTGCCTAGTACAATGAAATATATCATTTGTTAAACTACAGCATCCCATTTCCAACACATCAAGCCTGTGTAATTCAGAATTACAGTGCCGGATATATTATTGCTAATAAGCTACACTGCATGGCTGCAGAGTGTGTACCAGCACAGTCCTGCAAATGCACAGAAAACACCACAGTTCGTTCTATTGGTTACTGCATGTATTACTAGTAAAAGTAATTTTGATGACCAGAAGTCTTGTATATTCATGTTTCTTTCATGCAATGGTATTTTTTAAGTAATTATTGACCAATAAAGATCAATAAAAGCATAAAGCTTACCAGTTGTGTCAGGGTGTAGCTGTAAGGAAGTGCCCCTTTCCTTTAAATTAGTTTATTCCATATCCATATGCAAAGGTTAAGAGTTACACAGGAAATGACCCTTGTTTGTAGTTCGGCACCACAGTACTCATGTCAAGTATACTGTAGAATCAATTGGTTTAATGATCAGTCACTAATAAGTGGAAAATGAGGTTTAAAATACTTTTGATTGAAATGTGTTTGAATTCATGTTAGGCGGGATACATTTATGATATTCATTTTAATTTAACTTTTCAAGAAAGAGCTTAACATGGTGCCGTTCCCTGTTTAAGCGATGGACTGAATTATGTTACTTTCTATAGTGATGTAGGTTAATTTAGTCAATTTTTTCACTCAGTTCTTCAGCTACAATGGGCTGTGCTCCCTGTAAGTATTTTTATTTGCAGCAGTAAATTTAATTCAGATTGTTAATTTAATTCATGTTTCTTTCCGGTTTTATAAAAAAAACGTAACATTATTGTTCTCCTATGCAAAAGGGGGTCAAACTGCACTGGTAAAAAAAAATGATATAAATTGATCATTATCATTTCTAAAATGTATATTTAAAATAACCTCAATAAGCCTCAAACAATTCTTAAAGTGATAATAAACAATCCATGTTTACTACCCGTTATATTAAATGCCTGAGTTTACTTATTTATGGTGTTTTTTCACCTGTAAAATACATGTTTTACTGACAATTTGGAGTAAAAAAAAAAACCTTTAAAGAATGTAGGCCTGAATAATAATTAATCGAAATATATAAGCTGTCACTTTAGACCATCCGGGTACAACAGACCTAGAAATGGGATGCAATAGTTTGGAGTTCACAGTTCTAGCAATATAGAAATCAATTATAAACCTCATTTAAAATAGGTGTGTTTTTTTAGATTCACTTTGAAAACACTATCATAATAACTAAAACAGCATCTTAAGAAAAAGGCAGTATGTGAAAAACTTACAATATAATAATAATCTTTTCTTGTGAGAATATTTGGAATACGATAACATCAACGCATGTGTAGCGTAATGCCACTTGTTGAAAGATAATCCCCCTAGGTAATTACATCTTTCAAAACACCACTTAAAAATTCTAATTATTATTTCTTTGGCTCCAAATATGCACAGCTACATGCAGATATAAAACCTGAGGACACAGAGAGACCTCTCACTGCGCCACTGAGATAAAAAAAAGACAGTATAGTGAAGGCCATTGCATGGCACGTAAAACACTGAACTGTGCTCCTCCACAGAGTAGACAGGACTGTTGAGAGCTCTTAGAGAATTGTAAGCACCCTGCCAGCTCAAGCAAGTTAAAAGAAGCCACGCTCTCTTCCTACTTATAATATTAATAATAATATGAAGAATTATCCGACCAGCATACAAACGTATTTACAAAATTAGAAATTACAGAAAAAGGCACACTCTGGCAGGTATAGTTACATTTCCCCGTAGTAATTGCTTATTTTGTATCTTGGCAACTGGCAAGTTAGAAACGACTTGGTTCAATATGTTTGTAGACTTCACCAGCGCAGTCCCTCCCCCAGCATTTCGAGTTCCAGACTGAGAAGCTGTCAGTTGTGTGGTTGCATTTTCATGGACAATGTGTCCAATAATGGTACTGCTGCACATTGTGTTGCTTCAGTCTTCCTTGCTGCTGGTTACTGAAATGCAAATAAAACAAGGAATTGATCAAAATGGACCCAGTTCACAAAGCTTTAAGGATTTTAAAGGGCTGTTTTTTGTTTTGTTTTGTAAACTGCACACTTGAAAGAATTTATCAAAATATGCTTTAATAGTCCTTAACATAACATTACTGTAAAGCGCCTTAAAAGTTTTGTGAATAGGCCCAATGTATTTTACCTCCCAGCCCACTCACCTAACTCTGTCACGACGGCCTTCAGCGTCTCTCCTGTTTCACCCTCTTTTGTTTCAGGCTCCCGGCTCGCTGCCTCCTGCTGTGTCTCACCTTTCACCTTTTCTCCTGTCTCGTCTGGAAACAGTAACCATGGGGATTAAATCAGGATGCACTTGAACCACCAGTTTAAAAGGTCACTCTCTCGTGCTATTTACAGTGTGTACGCACAGAGGCAGTGGCAGTTTCAATGTGGTCATTTAGCTGTGCTGTAGGTGTCAAATTTTGCCTTAACAAGGGGCTGATTCCAAGTTCTTCAACCCATTGTTTAGCATTATATGTCAAATGTTTATTATTTATATCCCCACCAAAAAAGTACAAAAAGTTTCATCTAAATATCAAGGTAGTGTGGCTAATAGGCTGCTGTGCATGCAGTCACTTTCCCGGTTCTGACTGGGGTGGTTAGATGATTTAGCAGACTAAGCTGCAATATGCTAACTATCCAGCATGTGGAGTTTCTAGATACACACACATATTTGGAGTACAGTTTTACAACCAATACCTTTGATTTCTAAGTCAGGGTGTTTCAAATAATATTTGGTTGTTCTATACAGAGTTTCCTGTATATTATTTTCCTGTTCCTTGTTGAATACATTATGCAATGTAATTGGGAAATGTTTAGTTATTGTTTCTCTGGTTGGGAACATGGAATAACTTTACTAGAGTTCTTCCTATAGTGCCTTCTCATAAGGACATTCGGGATTTTCCAGTATGACTATAAAGTTGCTGTTTGTTAGCTGAACCATTGATAGAACATAGCAGATGGTCTCTAAAAACAGCATTTTTTGGGGGGCAATACACTGGAGTTTTCATATTTTTTCCCGTAATATTAAATGTATCTATCGCCTTCCTCTGGAACACACTGGCAATATATTGTTTACATATAGTTGTATACACCCTAATTCTACCTCTGAAACCCTTCTAAAAGTTGACTGTTGTATAACATTATAAAAGCATAGTAAAGAATAGTAAAACAGAGAAGCAGCACAGTGAAGGCATGGTAAATCATATACAAGCATGTATCTTATAGTCTTATCTTCAGTGGCTGATCATCTGTCAAAGTGTTTATAAGCCTGTCACAAAGTTTCACAGGGACTGAGGATCATAAATTGCTTCTCTTCTGATTCCAGGCATAGATTTGTCCCTGAAGCGTCCAAATACTTTGGTAAGAGTGTCTAAGTTATAAAACAAGCTTGAAAGAAACGATTCCATGAAAACTCAATAGGAATAACTGAAACCTTTTATGCTCTATGCTTACTATAGCAGCCAAACCACATCTTTTGTTATTATTATCATGGCTTTCATGTCTTACTGCTCATTGAATAGGATGTTGACTCATGTTGGAGCCACAATGCGCTGACGTGGGCCATATAAATAGTTTATCATAACTGTTGTGGGTATGGTCACATGACCATTCACCAATCAATAAATTAGAACTACATTTTTTAACGCATCAGTTCTGTTTTGTTCCTGAGTACTGTGGTAGCATGTTCTGTTACTCTGAGTGGTTGCCAGGTAACCCTGTGTGGTATTCATGATCTGAGGCATATCTATATGCATGTTTATTTGAAAATAATTTGTTTTAACTGAGACATCTGCAACTCCCAGAGCCAGAGAGAGAGTTCCTGCTTCTCATTCCTATTTGTAAGTGTTTTTTTGGCCTGAACATTGAAAGTGTTTTTGCGTTGCTACAGAGTGAATGTAAATAAAAACAGAGCAGGTCTGGACATTACCCAGGTGGAAGAGTCTTATCTTTTTCTAGCAGGTTGAAAATATTGTCCTTTGAGGAATATTGCAAAAGGGTAATTAATCTAATTTGATAATATAAGTGGTACCGCCTCCTAATTAGGTAATGCTTGGACCAAATCCTTTTCAGCAAACACCTATTAGAAAAAATACAGAGCAGCAGAAGGTAGCACTAAAAGGTTAAGGCTTCCCAAGGAAGACAAAAGCTTGAAGCTCTCATATTTAAAAGAGTTACTGCAGTCTAAAAAAAAGCTCTCTGTTGGAACAGATTCAGGCAGACTTTATTAATACAGGAGGTATCTTAAGACCTGATGAACTGCTGTTAACTGAAATCACATCCCTTCCCCTTTTTTCATATACAGCTATAGCCAAAAATGTTGCATCATCTAGAATTTTAGGATTCAGACATAATTAAAAAACAACAAAAAAAAAACATCTATATGAACATTATTTAAGATCAGGTAATCAATGAAACTGCAAAATGATATCGTAAGTCTACTGTAAGCCATAATAGTAGAAATATGTTAGATTTCGGAATGTCACATTTTTCCATTTTTTACAGTTTACAAAGGGATAAGGGAGGCTTGGTGGTCCAATGGTTACCAGGAGCTTGCCAGTTAAATCCCAGGCACTGACTCGCTGTGTGTGACCCTGAGATAGTCACTTAACCTCCTTGTGCTCTGTCCTTTGGATGAGAGGTAAAACCAAGGTCCTATTGTAAGTGACACCTGTAGGTGGGATAAGATGTTAAAAGTTCAATAACCAAAACTGCAGACAAGCCTTTTGCATAGTGGTTAAGATGCTTGTTCGAAGCTCATGTAATGCTCAACTGGCAGTATCAGTTACCAAAGCACTGAGTTAAATCGCTGGATCGGCACTTACCTTCAATGTGTTTACCTTCAGCAGTTTCCTGTAATTCTGTTGCAGCCTCTGGCGAGCTGGGTGCCATTTCAGATGGGCCCAGTGCCACTTCTGTCAAGGTATCAGGGAGGTTCAGAGACTCTTCTGCCATTGTCCCTGTGACTCTGGGTGCCACTTCCTCTGCCACTCTGGGTGCCACTTCCTCCTCCACTGTCTCCAGGAGTGTGGGTTCCTCCAGGGGATTAGCCACAGAGACATCTTGAATGACTTCTTCCACCTCGGTTGCAGGCTCTTCAGTTTCTTCAGCAGCTGCCTGGGCTGAATTGGCAGCGGTACAATCCGACAGCATGTCTTCTAAAGGTGCAGTCTGCTGAGAGTGAGTACTTTCAGTTGGGACATTTTCCTCTGGCAGGGTGTCTGTCTCTTTTAACTGATTTAGGACAGACTGGTCAGGAATCGTTTCGCTTTCATCTGCAGTGGGGCTATTCACATCCAGAGGGGCTGTGTTGCCGTCGTTATCAGATGTTATTGTATATGGAAAGGAAAGAGGAGGAAATACATTGTGAAATATGTCAATTTGTATTAGTGGTAGCCGACAAGGCAATCCTGTTAAAGTAATGTTTATGTCAGACATACTGTACCAGTTACTCTGTTTACCAGAACAATGAAATGGAGTAAAATAAATGTATACCTTGACAATGATACTTCTTTTAGAGAACATAAGACCTCTGAAATGAGTTTGGTCCACATTATCCCACATTGGAAAACCACCACACCAGTAGGTGCAAATAGCAGGTTCAGTGTTCGGGTCAAGATTAAGGTGTGCTCCTAAAAATACTCCTTCCAAAATGCTGGTTTTCAGTACTTTTGGATTTGGTTATATACAGGGCTTTATGTCTTAAATAAAAAGGCTGATCACCAGTAGTCTAACCACACACAAGTCCAGTACTTCCATGCATCTATAATTCTGTAATTCTTCTTATTATTATTATTATTATTTATATATTTATTTCTTAGCAGCCGTTGTTCCAAAATATCACAATACAAAGTATCACATTACAAAATACCACATTACCGATAAGAGCAAATACAATGTATCAGTAGAAAATGAGGACAAATTCAAATAAGAGTAAAATAAAGAGTACAGTAAATGATTACATTTAAGAGCGAGTTTGACGAAGAGCATTTAAACTTATGGTAAAGGTATTTGATTATCAGACTAAATTCCATTAAGAGAAAGTAGTAAGTACAATAAATGGATAAGAAAGATTTCAAATAAGAGCAATTACAAAAAACCTTTAAGAGTAAAATCAAGTACAGGATACAGAAAATATAGTTATAATTAAGAGCAGTTGTAGAATATAGCAAAGTGTGGAGCAGTTAAGTGCAAGTACAAGATGATGCAAGTACTGATACAATTGGGTGTCGTATAGTCCAGTATAGTCAAGAGTTGTGATGTTTACAGATGCTGTCTGAACAGGTGTGTCTTGAGGAGGCGTCGGAAGGTGGTCAGGGACTGAGCAGTTCTGATATCTGTGAGTAGGTCGTTCCACCACTGAGGGGCAAGGGTGGAGAAGGAGCGCGCTCTGGAAGCAGGAGAGCGGAGGGGTGTACATCTAATCTTCCGTTGGCGGAAGAGCGGAGGGGGCGAGAGGGGGTGTTGGGAGAAATAATAGTTTGGCGATAGGAGGGAGCAGAAAGATAGAGACAGCGATAGGCGAGAACAAGAGTTTTGAATTGGATGCGAGCAGCGATAGGGAGCCACTGGAGGGAGTGGAGCAGCGGTGTAGCATGGGTGAAACGAGGAAGGACAAAGCCAAGGTGAGCAGCAGAGTTTTAGATGAGCTGGAGCGGATGGATAGTGGAAGCAAGGAGGCCGGTCAGGAGGGAGTTGCAGTAGTCAAGGCGGGCCTGACCTAGGATCTATGTGGAGTAGTCGGTGAGGAAGGAGGGAATTCTGTGTATATTGCTGAGGAAGAAGCGACAGGAGCGTGCCAGAGTAGAGATGTGCTGCTGAGAGTAGGAGAGGGAGGGGTCAAGGGTGACTCCGAGGTTCTTGGTGGATGAGGAGGGAGAGAGGGTGGTGGACTTAAAGGGAATAAAGATAAAGAGATCAGCGGTGGGGGAGGAAGAGGGGGGGGGAAGAAAAGGAGGTCTGATTTGGAGAGGTTGAGTTTAAGATGATGCGAGTGCATCCAGGAGGAGATGGCTGAGAGACAGGTAGAGATACGGGAGGAAATGTGGGAGTCAGAGGAGGGGAAAGGAGAGGAAGATCTGGGCAACATTAGCAAAAACCTTTGGCATGTTGGTGAACAAATTGGTGAGCCATTTTACCAGGATCATCCTGCCAAAGCACTGTACCATCTAAATACGATGTGACAATGAACAAGAATTAAAAAAAATGCCTCTAGCCACATTTTAATATGTGTTTACATGTTTAACATATTTTAAAGAGCGGGTGGTATGTCTGCTAACATAACCTATTAGCTGTAGGCATTCATCAGAGTAACTGGAACTGTCAAAGATGCTGCTGTTTAACTGCAGAGAGGGCAGTTAGTTCAAAGACAGAAGTTACAGACAAACAGCTTACAAGTGTCAGCTCCACTATGGCCCAACTCTCCTTTACTTGTGTGTGTCTCAAACAACAGTTTCACTACGCTTTATTCTAGTCTTTTTAGTATGTCAACTTCTTTTTAGTAAACCAGGAAGAGAACTAATATTTCTCATTATAGGTAGCAGGTTTCTGATGACCTTTAAACTTTAAAAGAGTCTAGACTGGAGCAGTAGACTGTCTGGAAGCTATGTGGCTTCCCTGTCTCATTCCCTCCCCTCCACGTCCAACACAAACACAAACTCACCAGGCTTATTTGCTGCCTTTAGGGATTTGCAAAAAAAATTGTTTTGTGTTTGAACTTTATTCCCAGAAGCTCCAAAGGCGTCCTCTGGAATTGATAAAACAACTTACTTAGCATATGTTAATATTTCAAATACAATGCTACAAAAAAAAAAAAAAATTTTACTTCAAGACAGTAATTATGTACCAATAAGCAGTAGTTTGATCTTCATCCTAAATGAAAGTGAAAAGAACAAAAGTAAAGGACCAGTGATAAGATTAGCACTAGGTGTGGCAGTAGTCTTCTACTCCCAGGGGGGCATAAGGTATGTTCCAGTGCAGTGGTTTTAGTTTGGGGTTCACTACTTCATCCTCACAACAAATCCACAATGACTGAATTGGTTTATTAGGATTTGTGGGGAAGCTCACATACTGTAGCAACTGCACATACTGTGTCTGTCTGTGAAAGTATTGCAGGGCCTCATTATTGAATTTCTTAAGTTGATTGGAGTAAACTATTCTACAGTATTTAATGATAATAAAATGACTGCCAAAATAGATGGGATTGCTTTTTCTTAAGCCTCTAGTAGTCCAGCTGTAACATTTTACCACACATTATCAAACTATTTGAGTTTTCTTTTATTTGTTTATTTATTCTTAACTGTGGGGGCACTCACTTCTAGTAAATGCTTGACATTTACCAGTGAATCTCTGGAATACACATGCCACTTCCCTTTATACTGAATATCCCAAGCAAGACCTATTCAAAGAGCAGCAATGTTTGGAATGGCTAATCCTTGTATAAATATTTTGTAATGATCCACATGTGTGTCCATAGCCTTAAGTGGATAGGGATTGCTAGGAAACACTAAGAGTAAGCATAAGCCCGTTGCTACCTCCGTTCTGAATAAAGTAAGGTTTGCTCATAGCACCTTGTTGATCAGTCCGTTATTTAACATGGCAGTCAATCATTCATACATGTGCAATAGGTGAACCATATTATAATATTTATCTCTGAAAACAAATCATTTACTATAGAGGGTATGGTAAAAGAGGGCATGTGGTTCAAAAATAATGAACACATGACATAATATAACCAACGAGGGAGGTAGTCTAGATATAGCTGCATCTTTCCTCAGAAATGTGAACGTTTTTTGTTCCAGAATACCTATGCCAAGTTGCTAGTTGACTTCCTATTTACCCTCATTGTTTCGCTAACAAGAGGAAGTTTAAAAGTTAGGCTGTTAACACTAGCACACAATTTTACAGTGAGAAATACAAGTAATAACATGCTACCGAGCTTTGTAAGCACAAAGGAACCACTGCGGAGGTATGGCATGCTAATCTTTGATTATTTTTTTTTTTGGTTATTACAAGATTTTATTTGAACTACCATTACTAAGATACATCTGTATGCATAGAACCATGGAAAGGTTTCAGCATGTGGTGCTATTTATGTTTCAACGAATATTGGCAGTACATTCTGATTTGGCTAAAGTTTAAAATTCCATAAAACTAGATTACTAGCAAAATGATTTAGCAGTAAAAACACACAATTCCTTTCAGGTCTGTTCTCAAAACTTTAAGGACAGTTTTTAGGAATGTTCTTAAGGACTGCTTTGTTTTTAAACATTATCTTACATTAAACATTGCTAGAAAAAAATAGAAAAAGTGAGAAAAAAACTAATAAACACACACACACACAAAAAAAACTAGTTTTGTGAACTTTAAACTTTAGAGCTGAGACTTGCAATGGACCACCTTTAGGAATTTCATACCAAAAAGAATACCATACCATAAAAATATTTAAATTTAAAAAAAATATATATTTGTAATGTAAGCACTAGGCTTCAAAACGCACCAAAACAACAAACTAATATAGTAACACGCACATACTTGCATTCAATGTGGACATTATCATTTAGGATTGTTAATACATACAGTATCTTTGTGCCAGCCTATCAAGTATCAGGGATACATGCTGAAAATGAGTGACCATTTTATTTCTTCAGTGACCTTACACACCAACAGGGATGTGAGTGTTGATCTACTACTCTAGACACGCCACTTTCAAAGACCATATGATTCAGAGCAGGTTTATTCTGTCACGGAATGGCCACATTTTCAGATATTAAACTTTTTTTTACTTCTCAGAACAAAAGCCAGCTGGGTTCCTTTGTTATTAAACTGATGTTGTACAGAATTCAAATTTCTAAAAACATCAAGGTTTTGAATTTTTTGTCCAACAATGCTTTGCAGTTAATTATCAGTTGTGCAACATGTCACGTCCCTCAAAATGATAGGAACAGACAAAGACATTACATTTTTTCTAGCAATTTGTGTTAACTTGGTTTGACATTTTATAAAATGCCAGTCGATATACACTAACCTGGTATAAAACCAGGGTTCAACAACTGTTTTCAGACCTACCTGGAGTGTGGACAGTGCTACAGGCAGTGTTTAAAGAGGTTTGAAAAAGGTGCCAGTATACACAAAAAAATGTTGGGGTGGGGGTGATTGTATGATTTTACCACATTCAGCCAGAGCTACGGATTATGTATTGGTTTTAAATGCCATTTCACGGGGTGGCTGCAGGGACTAGTGTAGTACAGAGAAGGCAGAAAGGAGGTGTTAGTGCGACAGAAACAGGTGAAGGAACCCGACTTTAGAGAAGTGGACTGCGGCCCGAACTTCTGAACAGACTGCGGTCTGGATAGAAAAGAGATCCCCCACCAGAGAGCCGTCCTCTGCGGAGGAGAGGGCTTGGTCTTGAAGGCTGCGGCGCCGAGGATCTGAAAACATCAGAAAAAACTCTCTACAATATGTTATAATTAAGGTTTTTTTAAAGGACGTGTTAGTGTTTTAATGTTATACAATGAAAACATAAAATCATTTTACTGTCAATTGCTTTTAGATTACACATCATAAAAGGTCTATATAAATTAAAAAAATGTTTTTAGTGACTGCTGTTGAAGTTTTGGGCGCTTTCAAATAGGAATATACTACATGCTACCTATTGGGGAGCTCAATCAACACCTTGAATAGACACTATTTCATTTATACTACATGCTACCCACTGGGGGGCTCACTCAACACCTTGAATAGACACTATTTCATTTATACTACATGCTACCCACTGGGGGGCTCACTCAACACCTTGAATAGACACTATTTCATTTATACTACATGCTACCCACTGGGGGGCTCACTCAACACCTTGAATAGACACTATTTCATTTATCTGCATCACCACAGAACCTTGCGAGACAAAAAAAAACTATTTATTTTTCTCTTTGTATTCCAGATATTGTTGTTTACAACAATCAGGGTAATCAACAGAATTAATACTTGTGAAGGAGTTTCTTTGGTCTACATGTGACCAAAATCAGAATCGTCACTCTGTGATTGCTCAGATTGCTTTGGCTGGCTTAGATTGCTCTTGTCATTTTTATGTCACAAACCTATTACACAAAAATAAAACACACAAAATTCAAAATGAAACCAATAAGTAGGATTTGACTGGTACGATTTCCAACACACATAAGTAATGCATAAAATGCATGGGTACAGTGACCTACAGGGGCAGTGCTTCTGGAGAATAAGGGCATGTCCTGAGGTGAAGCATCCTCACACTGTGTGTAGAGACAATAAAGTCAACATATTTTTGCTCGAAACTAAAAAGATCCGGGCAGGGTGATTTGCAGCAGTATAACATTTCTATCATTTTTTTCCCCCTAGATTTATTTATATCATTTTTTTCTTCTTTTGCCGGCATACGATACCATCAGTTCTTTTCATACCGATATGCATGCCGGCGTATACCGGCCCACTTAACCACTGGCTACAGGGACAGAACCTGAGATGAGCACTATAGCAAGCATTATATATCGAAAAAAGACACTGTCCAACAATGCCAAAATAAGCACTGAAGAAACAAATTAAAAAACTTACGTTGAAGGGTTACAAATTTAGTTAGTCAGTCAGTTGCCTCCCTCGACCTGCAAAAACATGCTCGCCAACTTTATGTGCTAAATAGGTCTGGAAGTCATTCATGCATGCATTTTACATTACCATTTTACATTGCATGCGTGAAAGCACAATTTCTAAGCATGTCTGATTTGAACCATGCAGTATTTGATTGTATCTAATAAATAAGTCTTTGCCGTTTAGCTTCAGGACCTCTTCAGGCTGAAAAGTTTATTAACTTTCTGTTGATTTAGCAGACCATATATGTACATATATTTACTACTTAGAACACAACCCCTTTTCTGACAACATTCAGAAACACTTTTTAAAACAAATACATATCAATAGATGTTTGTAATAAAAAGATTCCTCTTAATAATGAAAATACTGTCAGTTTGTAAGCGCAGTTGCATGTGCACATCTCAGAATGGTTTGGAAGAACGTAGCCCCTAATACCATTTTCTATAAAGATCACAAGAATATTTTTACCTGTTTAATTTCCTTTGTATTCTTGATAACAATGTATTATACTGCTCAAAGCAAAACATATGTAATATATTCTTACAGCAATAACCAAACATGTTAAATTGGAAATTGAATACATGTGTAGTGTCAGGTAAGAAAGCAAAACAATAAACGAAACAAAACAACATTTCGCCCTTTAACCCTTTCAGTCCTGTAAAAAATATTCTTTTTATCCTGTTCTCATATATACTCAATAAAGGAGTTCCTTTTTGAATCATGTAACTTAATTCCGGATTCTTCAGCTAGACAAAAATAATTCAGGACTGAAAGGGTTAAGGTAACGAACAGATTTTAAAGCTTCTGAATTCCACAGCGCTTAAAACAAAACACTTTTCTTCAATTTAGTATGTACATTAGCCCAATCAACAATAATAACCCTCATCTAATTGTAAGCACCTGATTTCAGTGGAGAACTAGAAAACACTTGCATGTAAATTGATTATTATCTCTCATGTGAGTGAATAACTTATTTTGGAAGTTGCATACTGTATAAAAGCTGCATCTCCCTGCTGCAAGTCAAGTCAGTTGCAGCCACATGGACAAGACAGCAGATCTGACACTGTTGGTCGTTCATGCTGCTGAAAGCATTTCAGATATTTTGTCTAACCTCTGTCACTTTACCTGAATGATAGATACAAATGATTGATACACTTTTTTTCACTATAGTTATTGTTAGTTAATTAAATAAAAAAATAACCATGACACCAAACATAGATATTTAACAAATAATACCACTACAGCACCAATCTCTCCCAATCGTAAATAAATATGTCCCTTAAGTAGAGGTCGCACCCTATTACATGACAGTAAAGTTCATACAAAAAAAGTACAAATGAGTACAAACTTATGTCATTCATTTTTTTTTCATCATCATCATAAAAGTAATAATACCATACTAATAATGTCTACAGAAACATCCGAGTTTCTTAGGTTTTATCTAGAAAAACTTTGTGACAAAGCAGATGAGGCTTTATTATGGCTACTAATACACCGTACTGTATATATTGGGTTTGTAGCACTGTGCGGAATAAATGCTTAAACCCATTGACTCCATTGAAACCCAATCCATGAATCAATAAGTCACATTATCGGTATTTAAAAGTGCACGTAAGACCAATACAGTAATATGCTATGTCAATATTACTACAGCAGCAACAAGTATCCTCTGCTTAAATGAACTCACAGCTTTGTATGCAAAAATGCAAGTCCTAAAAAAGTTATTATGCATGGTTTACATGGAAAAGTATATATATATATATATATATATATATATATATATATATATATATATATATATATATATATATATATATATATATATATATTGTCACCTGACTGTTAGCTTGTTTCTTTATTTAAACTTACCGCATATATTTGCCCCATTATTTTCCTCGGGTTTCACAACTGGTCTGTTGCTCTCTTGCGTCTGAGTGCTGGTAGAACAACCCATTCTGAACTTTGATGCCTATCCAGCACTGACCGAACTAAAATAATAATAATAACAAAATAAAAAATTGGAAATATATTGGAAAAATACTGTTCTGTGTTCGGTAGGATTTTGATGTCAGCAGAAAGTGCCTTGACGTTGACTGTGCTTGTCTTCTATGAAACGAGCAAGTCCGTGTCGATTTTTAGCAGTAGCGTAACATCTTTATTCCCAGTTAACCTTTATGTCTGGTTTTTATGTCTGGTCACAGCTCTCGTCGTGTCTGTCTATATTATTTGGTGTGACCGGCTGCCATTAGAACAGTGAGTGTAGAAAAGCTGTGCATTCCAACCGGAGGACAGTTACATTATTCAGCGAGCTTGAGGGCTGGGTGTCAGAGCACGCATGGGTACCAGCTCAAGTTAACCATTTGTTTGGTTTATGATGGGATTCACTGAGGGTTTTAGAGGACAGATGCAAAATCTTATTTATTATAATTTTATTTATTTATTTATTTATTTTTGGTTTTATGAAGTGAAAAAAAATGTCTTAAAATAAAAAAAAAAATTGTCCAGGATCACACAAAAAATCACCTGGGTGTTTTTGGGCCTGCTGAGTTGTTTTTTTTTGTTTTGTTTAATTTGCCCTTTGAGCTGAGACCTGGCAAAGGTCAACCTAAAGTGAAAAATTGACCCTAACCAGAAAAATTACCCTGGGCTTAAATTAGATGCTACCATCATGTGTAGCACCTCGTTCGACTCGTAATGAATAGGGCTTTAGAGGACAAATACCAGGAGCACCTAACTCACTTTTGGCACGTTGCCAGATGAGGGGTAAGTGACAAGTTTTATTTGAACTTCAGCCCAGCCCTTTACCCTGTAGGGGATGCTGGTCCTAATATGTTCGTATTACTGTAAGAACCTTAGGGACCACTCTTCCAAATTCTGTGAAACACTTTCGGTTTCGAGCATTGCTTATGGCCACATTGGTGAGGCTACAGTACCACATAGTCCTGACCGAACTGGCATTATTCTTCAATATAGCATTGTCTGGGGTTAGATGTAAAGTAAAAAGTGCAAGGGTGTGCTTCCAGTGAACTTGCGTGTGGAACTTAGATTTCTTTGTTACAGTGACACATTTGAAACTACCAAAACCTCACTTAGGTGTGTTTTAAAAACTACAGACTGATAGAAAACACAAAAAATAGATCATCTTGGCAAACTTTAGGTGCTTGAGGGGTTAACCATTTTATGAACATTATGACATGCTTACCGTACCGTATGCAGTTTCCAATTTCAAAATTTCCATTGACTGTGAGGTCTGGTGTTGAAAAAATTATGGAAAATTCACTGTTTTTCATTCATACAAGCATCTTGACAATGCAGCGCGGTTGCCATGTGGTTTTGAACACTGCTTTGTGCAGCGCTCCAGTGTCTTGGTGCCATGCATACTGGCAACTGGCACATCCTGAAGAAATAGGACGTGGCCTATAGTGGCAAGGTAGAGGTTCCCTGCCACTGAAAACAAACTCCAAGCCCTGGAGGCTTAATTGGCTGATTGGCCAGCATGAGAATGCAGCAAATGGCTTTCTCATGAATGGTTGGCCAATCGCTCAATTATCCCCCTAGGTAGGCACCACACCCTATAAAAAGAGTTTTCTTTTGTTGGCAAGAAATCACAAAGAAAGAGAAGAACATTGTGAAGAAAATTTTGCTCCCTGTTCCAGTTCACGCCCGCAATAATTTTAAATGTTCTATCAGTTTGTAGTGTTTAAAATGCACCTAAGTGAGGTTTTGGCAGTTTCAAATGTGTCACTGTAACAAAGAATTCTAAGTTCCACATGCAAGTTCATAACCCCTCAGCTCCAATCTAGTGCCGCTGGAAGCACACCGTCACTTTTTGCTCTAGATCAAATCCGAGACAATGCAAAATTGAAGAATAACACCAGTTTGGTTAGGACGATGTGGTACTTTAGCCTCACCAAAGTGGCCATAAGCAATGCTCGAATGCATGACAAATGCAACTTCAAAAATCCAAAATCCGCAGATACAAAAATGTTTTGCTTAATTCTTGTAGAGCTCATCAACATCTATCCAAAAATATCTTTGGGTGATTTTTTGGGTTGGGCTGAAGTTTGAATAAAACTCATCACTTACCCCTCGTCTGGTAACTTGCTGGTAACTTGCCAAAAGGGAGTTACGTGCTCCTGGTATTTTTGAAAGCCCTATTCATTACGAATTGAATGAGGTGCTACACATGATGGTAGCATCTAAGTTGAGCCCAGGGTGATTTTTCTGGTCAGGGTCATTTTTTCACTTTAGGTCGACCTTTGCCAGGTCACATTTCGAAGGGGAAATTCAAAATAAAAAAATAAAAATAAAAAAAAAGAGTTTGGCATTTCTGAACTCAGCGGGCCGAAAACCCCTGGTGAATTTTTTGGCAAAATCTGAGACAGTCAGGCAACAAAATGCCCCTTTTCTGGTTGAGTTGGCATGGAATGACACAGGATTGTAATCTTAAAAATCAGCTAAAGGTGAGAAAATGAAAGATGGATTTGTAATCTGACTGGCTGAGATCACACAATCCATGGGGTTTATAGTACATGTTAGAATTGCTGGTTGTTTTATACAGTTTAGCCATAATTAAATGAATGTTAATTACTGGAGTAACAATCTAGTTCAACTGTTAACACACACACTGTAACCACTATCAGTGTGTACAATGTACCAAGATGCATGCAGTTTCAGCATTCTGAAAAATAAATATGATAAGAAAGCTGAGTTTGGTGTTTTATAACTATCAGTAGCTGCGATCATGCATATTTTAGCAGTCACATGCAGTAAAAGGGCTATGCAGACATGAAATAGATATGACAGTTAATGAGGCATGGAAAAGCTAGAGACTTGTTTTTTTTAGCATCCAAATACCTTTTTATTGTCTTTGGGCAAAGGCTGTCATTTTTAATAACATAAGTGAGCTGAGAGTGAGATAAACAGGAACATTTGCTTTCCAGCTTTCAGACGGGTCTGTCACATCCTGTTAGTGGTGATTTGAGAGGTGTGCTGTGTAGCAGGGCAGGAAGGAATAACCTCTCTTTTAGATTTGTTTAATGTCGTTGCTTATATAGAACAATTTCAATCTGTCGGGAATGTGATGCTACATAGTTTATATGCATTCATTATATGCTTTTCTTTATTTTCTCAATTTCACATGGGCTAGTGCTTTCCAGACATTACGTAAGAGATATTTTGGATTATTCCTGTGCTCTGAATAGGAAATAATCCAAGATGGAGGTTTTGGAAGTGTATGAGGTAAATACCATTATCATAATATATATAAAGCAAGCACACGCTAAACTGAGAAAGCAAAACACACACACACACACACACACACACAAATAAAGAAAAAATCCTCATAAATACTGTAGCTAGACAGAAACACAGCCATGGCATTCTCATTTCACTTACACTTTAAGCAATACTTTATATTCATGTGTGTAAAAGGTATCATTTTGAGTTTATCTCTTAGCCTTTTCATTGCTTAACAACAACTGGATACATTTTGGGATAATAACCAGCATTTTTCATGACGGTCAGATTTGAACTTTACATTAACGCTGGATGTCTTTTTGTTTTATTCATGTGTTGGTGCTGCAGCTTTCTTTTATGATCATGCTCAACTGGATTGATTGTGGTGACCATGAAAATTGCCTGAAGCTCCTGTCATGCTTCTCAAACCTTATACCCTGGGCCTGTGTTATCATCATCTAGCCATTGACATCAGTGTAGAAGTGCAGCAGCATTGTTAGGTGGACTTGATCTTGATTTGAATGGACAGGCGATGTTCTGTATGTTGGCAGTTTCGGGCACGATTTAGGCTGCCACGTGTGTCCAGGTGGCAGGATTAACAAGCCTGGATGCCCAAATATCCGATTTTTAGTGAAACGCATAAGAAACACAAACCTTCCTTTAATATTTTCTTTGAATGCATTAGTTGCTTAAACGATTTTCCACTATCCTATTAGAAATGTACTGTTTAGTACTAATCTGTACATTCTAATTTTTCATTCAAATGCTGGGGACAACAAACATATCCATGTGATGTAAACAATCCAATAGAGGGGTTGCAGTCACATGACCCCAGCAGGCTACAACGCCATACTGGCGGTCAAAACAATCATGGCGGCTAATGTTATGTATTTGCAACCAAAGAGAATTTGTGACCCCGACACCCCCGGTGAGCGAGCACACTTTGACCTGATTTGACCAAGTTTCTTTTTTCCTTTTAAGAAAACTTACTTACATGTTACCAATTAAGAAAATAAACATTGTCAATAGTTTGTTACAAAACACAGTACTAATATGAAGTATAGTACTTCTATGGATACATCTGCATGGCGAGCAGACACAGGATCTGGAAGTAGCAAACAATAGCAAGTTATTGGTGGACGAGTAGTTCCTCCATAGAAAAAATTAATGAATGTAGCTGCTAATAAGCAATCCTTGTCGAGATTCCTCAGGTCTTATATACTTGAAAATGCTCCACAGCATATTTCATTTAATCCAGATAGGATACTCTTACTGGCTGGTGGGTTTTCTGACACTGAGGTCACAAAATGTGTCACTGCTAATGGTGTACAAGAAGTGTAGGAATTATACAGTACACATGAAGAAGCTATGCTTCTACACATCATGCATGCAAACAGTGTTTTTGGTGAAGCTGGAAGAAAAGGGAGAATTATCATTAAGATACCAGATACTGAGGTTTTAGTTCTGGCAATTCATTACTTTCCCCAGATGGAACAAATTGATGAATTCTGGATTGAAGCAGGAGTTGTGACAACTACAACAGACCTGTGTCATTTTATTCCAGTTCATAAAATATATCGATCTTTGTCTGTAGTGTTTTGTAATATACTTTCTGCTGTTCATGCCCTCACTGGATGTGACTCAGCATTTTTTTAAATACATTTTTTTTTTTTTTTAATAATTCAAGAAAAAGGCCCAGACGTGTTTAAAGATCTTGTATCGCTCTGGGAGATTATGAGGAAGAAATGATCTATTCAGCTTGCAAGTTGATAGCTATAATGTATGACCCTAAGGATAAGAAAAACAAAACCATGATAATTTGAATAAACTGGGAGTTAAACTGTCAACAAAAAAAGAACAATGGACTAGCAAAGTTACCACCTTGTGAGGACAGTTTTGAACAACATGTGAAGCGAGCATCATGGCAAACTAAAATTTGGATGGCATTCCATGTAGCCAAGCCTAATTTAGGATCTCCACTAGACCATGGGTGGAGAATGGAAGATGCTGGCATGGCACCAGTGTTTTTTGTAGGCCCTACAGCTTCTGAGGTTTTACAGGATCTGCTCTTGCAGTACTAGCAGTCTCTGCTGTTCTTTAACAAGGTGCAGTTGTCGCCAGCAAAATCTGCAATGTACTGACATTTACCCATGCCAGGGAGAGAAGGGTGCAGTAATCTCACAGCAGTTCATCAACTTGATGATGAAATTGCTGTTGAAACTGCTGATGAAACTGCTGAAAATGAACATTAACATTAGAATTTGGCTGACTGAGTACCCGTCAATGAATAGTGTCTTTCAAAAAAAAAAAAAATACAATAAACTATTTATCAAAAATAAATGTTGTTTTCAGAAATAAAGCCAGTAACATTGTTTTGTGTACCATAGTTTTGTATTGCTGCAAAAATTGGGAGTGATTATCATTTTAAGAATTTAAGGAAAAAATACATTTTGACACTAAATTCCAATTATATTTTCCCATTTATTAGTCAAATAAAGTATAAAATATAAATAACACTAAATTAAGACTTAAAAAAGGTCCCCGTGTTAGAACCAATACATTTGATTAATAAACTGTATCATACAAATACAAATATCAAGATTAATCAAACATGTAACAATTTGGTAATAAGTATCATATAATATTTTCTTACTACATTGTTTTAAATGAAGTTTCTGTAACAAGTAAAACATGGTAAAATAAAACATGAGGTTAGAAAGTTTTACCATTGTAGATATTTTGTGTTGCTCATACTTTTTCAATGTGTTTGTGTATTAGAAATATGCAACACTAAGTACAGTGGAACATTCTTTTGGAAGAGCGGAATGTTGGGGAGCAAAATGGAAAAAATACATAAAACATTAAAGGGCACTACTGAGACTGTGATTTATATGATGAGGAAGACCTGTGTATTTAGTTTTATACATTGAATTAAGCAATTTGTTTAACAGTTTTTATTACAAGACTACAATGGCCATTTATTACAAATTCTATACTCATAATTGCCTCTTTTTTGGGATGAAAAGGGTCAATATTTTTTTTTTTATAGATAAGGCCTCTAAGTGATTCAATTGTGTCAAATCAAAACTATCACGTTTCAACAACCCACCATACCAATTTTAGTGAGAATGGTGTGATCAGGGTAAATTCAGAGCTTGTTTTGTAATTTCAACGATTTTAATGTTTTCAATGTGTAGTTATATTGCTTGAAGCAATTTTTACAAAAACTGGACTACAAGCTTGATGCAGTTACTACGCCCAGCAACTGCCAAACTGATCAGACTTTAATTGGCCAACAGAATCAAGTGATAATGTGTTTTTGAACGAGAACCAATGTGCGACGTTTGAACGATCCTCGGACGTCTAAACGTCCCTGCAGTGTAGGGCTGCTTGTTAGAGTGGAGGAGTCAAAATTAAACAGCATTTTAATCAAAATACTGTATCGTGTATTTTATAGAAAATAGTACTAGGAAAATATTGAATAGTAGACAAAAAATCGGGTATAAATCAGTAAAACCCGACGTTCAGTTAAAAAAAAAATCTTCTTTTTTTTTGGGGGTAAAATTTGGAATAAAGCAGAACACTTAGGCCCTGTCCACACTACATAACCGATCTCCAGAACCGTACTCGAAACCGCTCAAAGCGTCCACACTAAAGTAGTTTCATGTTTAGTCAGGCTTATAAGCGTCCACACACCATTAGAATAGTTCAGTTACAATTCCCAGCAGCGTCACAAACCGTGGAAATTAATACGATAGTATCCCACCATGCACTGTATTTTATTTTAAAATAATGTTACGCCCCATATTAACAGAGGACCATATTGCATAAGTGAAATATAACAAATATTGTGGAAAAAGTAAATCCGAACACGCGCGCACACACACACACAAGTAGGGTAGAGCTGACAAATTACGTAATTTGTTCGTCCCCGATCCTACTTTTAACTCGCATTTCATTTTTGCAGTTGCCTAATTTAACGTTGTGTTTTTATTTTCCCCACTAGTTTAACAGAGATGTCCTGACAGATTTTTTGAAGCATAAAAATGAATACCTAGTGCGGAGTGTACACTGATAGCAAATCCTTCTTGCGCCTGCTCTGAGTATTTCGCCAAACATACCACAAAGCATTTTGGGATATTGGAGGATACACAAAAAAAATGTAGTTTGGTATTACAGCGTCCACACTTGTGATAAACCGCACTGCCTGATGCGATCTAATTAGAACCGGACTCGACGCTACCTCCTGAGGTGGTCTCGAGTCCGGTTCTCGAGTATGGTATTAAATGCTGCGTAATGTGGACGCAAACCGTATTTGGCATTTTTACGACGGCTTAAATGCAATTAATACGGTTTAAAGGCATAGGGTGGACAGGGCCAAAGTAAGAACATAAGAAAGTTTACAAACGAGCGGAGGCCTTTCGGCCCATCTTGCTCGTTTGGTTGTTAGTAGCTTATTGATCCCAGAATCTCATCAAGCAGCTTCTTGAAGGATCCCAGGGTGTCAGCTTCAACAACATTACTGGGGAGTTGGTTCCAGACCCTCACAATTCTCTGTGTAAAAAAGTGCCTCCTATTTTCTGTTCTGAATGTCCCTTTATCTAATCTCCATTTGTGACCCCTGGTCCTTGTTTCTTTTTTCAGGTTGAAAAAGTCCCCTGGGTCGACATTGTCTATACCTTTTAGAATTTTGAATGCTTGAATCAGATCACCGTGTAGTCTTCTTTGTTCAAGAATGAATAGATTCAATTCTTTTAGCCTGTCTGCATAGGACATGCCTTTTAAACCCGGGATAATTCTGGTCGCTCTTCTTTGCACTCTTTCTAGAGCAGCAATATCATTTTTGCAACGAGGTGACCAGAACTGAACACAATTTTCTAGATGAGGTCTTACTAATGCATTGCAAAGTTTTAACATTACCTCCCTTGATTTATATTCAACACTTTTCACAATATATCCGAGCATCTTGTTGGCCTTTTTTATAGCTTGCCCACATTGTCTAGATGAAGACATTTCTGAGTCAACATAAACTCCTAGGTCTTTTTCATAGATTCCTTCTTCAATTTCAGTATCTCCCATATGATATTTATAACGCACATTTTTATTGCCTGCGTGCAGTACCTACACTTTTCTCTATTAAATGTCATTTGCCATGTGTCTGCCCAGTTCTGAATGCTGTCTAGATCATTTTGAATGACCTATGCTGCTGCAACAGTGTTTGCCACTCCTCCTATTTTTGTGTTGTCTGCAAATTTAACAAGTTTGCTTACTATACCAGAATCTAAATCATTAATGTAGATTAGGAGTAGGAATAGCAGAGGACCTAATACTGATCCCTGTGGTACACCACTGGTTACCTCGCTCCATTTTGAGGTTTCTCCTCTAATCGGTACTTTCTGTTTTCTACATGTTAACTACTCCCTAATCCATTTGCATGCATTTCCTTGAATCCCTACTGCATTCAGTTTGAGGATTAATCTTTTATGCAGGACTTTGTCAAAAGCTTTCTGGAAATCTAAATAAACCATGTTGTATGCTTTGCAATTATCCATTGTCGATGTTGCATCCTCAAAGAAATCAAGCAGGTTAGTTAGACACGATTTCCCTTTCCTAAAACCATGCTGACTGTCTCCCAGGATACTGTTACCATATAGGTAATTTTCCATTTTGGATCTTCTTATAGTTTCCATAAGTTTACATATAATAGCAGTCAGGCTTATTGGTCTGTAGTTACCTGGTTCGGTTTTGTCTCCCTTTTTGTGAATCGGTATTACGTTTGCAATTCCCCAGTCTGTCGGTACAACCCCTGTGTCAAGAGACTGTTGCATGATCTTAGTTAGCGGTTTGTAAATAACTTCTTTAATTTCTTTGAGTACTATTGGGAGGATCTCATCCAGCCCAGGGGATTTGTTTATTTTAAGAGCTCCTAATCCCTTTAACACTTCTGCCTCTGTTATGCTAAAATTATTTAAAACTGGATAGGAACAGGTCGACTGCAGTTTTGATAGACCAAGGCTGACTGAGAAGTATGTCCGGGTTTGGTCTGTGGCAGGTGGCAACTCTAAGGCACGTCCTGTGTAATTTTGCAATTAACCAAGCAGGTCTAAGATTTGCCAAGCTTCACTGTGTTGTCAACTACACTGCACTTAGGGAGAGGTATGAAAGGTGATATGAACAAACTCAGAAGCAGAGTTAACTAACATATTTCCATCTTTTACTTCTTTAACCCAACCTCAGTGTTTGACTTATTTATTTAACTAAATCTTGTTTTCAATTTAAAGCAATGTTGCAAAACAAACAAACAAACAAACAAACAAACAAACAAATAAATAAATAAATTCGCCTCTAGTTAGCAGGAAATTGCTACCGTGATCAACACTGAGTGTGGTTTAGCGTTAATCTTTTCAGACCCACAGTTTCTCGCGAGGGCGACTAATCTCGGGCTAGAAAATCTTTGCATTGTGGGAAATCTTTCCTTTCTCTTTTCGGCCATTTTTGAGTTACATCTGTGGTGAGTTGAGCTCCGTGTTTTCTGATAAAGTATGTGGAAATTAGAGTCCGCAGAGGGTCTATGCCTACCAATTATCAAAGATATGATGGTTACCAATGCATTTTTGTGTTTAGGTGGGCCAGACCGGAGCGAACAGCAAAATGGTGGCCGCAAAGAAAACGGTGAGTGGTGTGGCCGGTGTTGGGAGACAAGTTCACGTGGAGATATTGCTAACAGGCCTCGTGTGGGGGAAACCTGATATTTTGTAGATTATACTTTGTAACATGTTAACAAACATTACTCGATAGCAAGCAGGAAAAATGTTCTGGAAATGTTCATATATTATACGTTAACACAACTGTATTTATTTTTTTATATATATAAACATCAAAGTTATTAGTCGTATCGTCTGTCATATGAACTTCTCTGGAAAATGTACTGTGATTTACCAGTAAGCAAAACGTTTTGCTTGCACACTTTTTTTTAGTTTTGAGTAAACTGAACTTGTGACTGCCAGTGTTTTGGAGTTTAATATTTAAAAAAAGCAAATCAAAGGACAATGGCAGGACGCAGAATGAGTCAAGCGAATTTAAATTGCACGCTTTTAAAAAGGTGAATTTATCCAAACCACTCGTACGTGACTATTTGTAAAACCACTAGTTTTACTTTAATTTGATATATAAGGGTACTAAGTCAAGTACCTATATTTGACACAATTTGAGAACATAGCCACTAAATATCATGGGAACATACCCAGGGCAGTAAAGGGTTAAATGAACAGTAAACATGTGAATAGGCCTGGCTAGATTTAATTGTGTAGATCACCCACTGGTAGTTGAATTTCTAAACAATGTGCTGGCAGCTTTCAGTCCTGCCTCTTAGTAATTTTGCTTTATTGACATGAAGCACACTTACTACACAAACATAGATCACTAGCTATAATCTAAAATAAACCTTTTTGTATTTTTTTTATTATTATTCACAGAAAAAGTCTTTAGAGTCTATCAACTCGAGACTCCAGCTTGTTATGAAAAGTGGTAAATATGTGCTGGGCTACAAGCAGACTCTGAAGATGATCAGACAGGGCAAGGCCAAGCTGGTCATTCTGGCGAACAACACCCCTGCCTTGAGGTAAGCAGACTAACATTGTAACTGATTTATGATGAAAATATCCTGGTAAGTGATGCTGTTTCAAAGATTGAGGAACCAAAAAGTGAAAGGTTGTGTTTAGTATAAGGGCTATTTGCAGGTATGTAGAGTTTAACTGTAGCATGTCGTTCAGATTGTGTGGATATTAAGAGTGGGAAGAACACAACTTCTATTGCAGAAGTCTTTTTCAGAAAGGGTAAATATAATAAACCAACCAATAAAATCAGCTAATTAATCTAGTGAGGGGCAGCTGTGATTACATTTTCTGTAGTATTCATTATAATGGTTTCCTTTTTAGGTTTTTTTTTTTGGAAATGCTCAGCCATTTTTTTTTTGTGTGGTTAATCTAGTACATTTTTGCTCATACTAATTTTGTATTTGTTTAGGAAATCTGAAATTGAATACTATGCAATGTTGGCCAAGACTGGAGTACATCATTACAGTGGAAACAACATTGAGCTCGGCACAGCCTGTGGTAAATACTTCAGAGTATGCACACTGGCTATCATCGATCCTGGTAAGTTTATAATTGTGTAATGGTTCTTACTGCCTTTTGAAAGTGAGTTTTTGCAACTGTAAAGATGCCTATTTGCATGAGTCCCCTAAAGTGAGGCATTTAAGTGGATGTTCCTGGGGAAATGAACACATTTGGTTAAATATTGAATTTGGTGACTTTGGATTAAGTAAATACACCTGTGATCTTGTGATACCTCCAGGCAGGTGTCCCAAGAATGTCAAATTAAAATGATGTACATTACTTTCCCTGGACAGTTGACAATCTCATTGTTGTGCATGTGGAAGTAAGTCGCCCTGGTTAAGGGCGTCTGCTAAGAAATAAATAAATAATAATCGTCTGATCTTTATGAAGCTGTTAAGTGATGTATAGAGAATGTGTTTGTTGGCCTGTATAAAGTGTACAGGTGTATTATGCGAATTATTCTCGCCTGCTGGATCCATCAATGGTCTAATCAGGGCTAGACATTCGCTAGATTAAAAAACAAAACCTTCAGTGTCCACAGAACTGGTTTTGTGCCTGTTTTGTTTATTTTTCTGCTGGTGACAGTTTTAAATATCTTTATAAATGTAGAATTCAGGTACTTTTTTTTTTTTTTTTTTAGAAATTTGGTTTTGTAGTATAATAATGTGGTGAATTACATTTAGTCATAAGACCTTTTGGTTTCTTACGAATTGCACTTGAAATCTAAGACATGTGTAGTACCTTACCAGAATACTGCTTTTGCGTTTCAATTTTGAAGCAGATTTTTGTTTTTCCATGCACTACTTTATTTCAGATTTAAAAATTCTAAATTGTTGGTGGGCAAAGTCACTTTTGTGGTGGAGGAGAAAGATGTCCTATGCTGCATGGGTTTTAAAAAGTATGCAAATAAACATGTTAATAATGTTATCTTTATCTTTACAGGCGATTCTGACATCATCAGAAGCATGCCAGAGCAGACAGGCGAGAAGTAAATCCACTTCCCAATTCTTGTTATTAATAAATCTGGTGAAAAAAACTTTGTCTTGTACATTCATTTGAAAAGTTCTTGTTGCTGTGAAACAGCTCCTGTTTTATTGATTTTTGAAAATGAAAGTATGCCTGTGTTGAACAATTATATTCATATGGCCTGTTGGCAGTCCTAAGAATATAAAGAGTACTTTTTCCTTTTAATAAAGTGAAATTATTTAGCAAATGCATGGTAGGCAGCATGCTCTTCAAATGCAGCAACAGTATTTTAAGCATTAAACCATCAAGTACAAAGTTCTGGTTTACCCCAAAACATTTGTTTTTAAATGCATTTAAGACTAGATTTACATGTATTCAATTCACAGTGCCCTATAGTTAACCAATGAGGTGGTAATCTTCTTGCAGAAATTGCTCTGTAAATGGTTTGAACAACAAAATAAGACATGGCAAAATGTTTGAGATGGATTGCATGGTATGTGGGCCACATATCATACAAGTAAAGGTAAAGTCACAAAGTAATCTCTTAATATGGAGCATTTCTGGAGGTTGATCCAATGGGTTTTGAATTAAATGCAAAAATACATTTCAATTAGCTTTTCGTGTGTCCCATTTGGTTTGCAGAAGAAACTCTTTGTCAATTTTAACAAAGGGGTGTGTTTCATCCTATTCTGAGAGAGTTGGGGATTTATTTTAATACTAATCCGATGCCAGCAGTGTGCCACTTTTATGAAAGTCTTTATTGATTATTATTGACCAAGTCATATTTTATTTGTTTATTTAGCAGATGCCTTTATCCAAGGCGACTTACACAGAATGGGGTGTGTGAACTATGCATCAGTTGCAGAGTCACTTACTACTACGTCTCACCCAAAAGACGGAGCACGAGGTTAAGTGACTTGCTCAGGGTCACACAATGAGTCAGTGACTGAGGTGGGATTTGAACCGGGGACCTAGTTACAAGCCCTTTTCTTTAACCACTGAACCACACAGCCTCATATTGGTGTTAGCAAGACAAACATTAAATATTTGCCGACACATCTTTACATAAATAGAAATGAAAAGGAAACCTTTATTTGTACTAAATATCCTTGTTATATGGAAGACAATGTGTTTGTGCATTTGTGTATAAATCCAAAAGAAATTAATTGCACAAAATAGCAAGTTATTTTATTTACAATTAAAGATAAATTATTAACTTGACTTGATATTAACCATTGAAGTCGGGTACCTTGAGCTGAAGTCATGCTGTACACATTTAATGTTTTAGAAAAAAAAACACTTTTACTGGGTAAACCTCTCTGGTCCTACATGAAGAAACGGATATACAATGGGAGAGGGGTAGTTTTGTTTTTACCTACGAAACCATGTGCTTACACGGACCATCTTAAAGTAACTTTACCTTGTTTTCATCACATTTGCAAAAGCTGATTATGTAGTTAGTCATACAAAAATGTATTTTAAATTATGCTAATTTTAGGTTCAGTACTACAGTATTCTGTGTTTCAAACGGCTTGTCAGTCAGTTTATAGTATTGCCTTTACATTGCCAACAGTAATATTAACCAGGTAAGAGGCATATTACTGCACATTATCAGCATACTTCTTGTGTTCTAATCAATCATAAAATCTATGTGCACTTAATCTCATATGGGGTTGCTTGAAGTTTCAGATTTGCAATAATTAAAAACAGTGGCAACTTATAAATATTTATCACATAACATGAAATGTGTTATTAATATCCTGGCATAGTCACTGATGCATTTTAACAAAAAGAAAGGCAGAACACCATCTAAAAATGCTTTATAAATATTTTACTATAATCATTATAGAAACATTTATATGTAAAAAATATATATATATATATATATATATATATATATATATATATATATATATATATATTGCTCTCGTCTTTCTTCATTTGTATCCCAAGTGATTCTCCAGAGCCTCCACTTTTCTTGACATGACTTTCAGTATTCAGGGGATAAGGAAATAAAAGGAGAGCATTCATACCTATCAAAATAGTTTCTTCTACGTTATAAAATACAGGGACTATAATTAAGGCTACGATTTTGTCACGGAACTCGTTAATTTGAACAAAAAAATACTGTAAATGGATGTAAAAACACATTTGGTTGGGCACTTCCTTTAAAAATGCAGTATGTCATGCACTAAAAATACAAATCTGGGAGTACTGTATCTAAATTATTTGGTTGTGTATGCAGCATTTACGTGTAAGTCAGCGAGAATGATATTTGTATTTTGTAGCTGAGCAAGCAAGCATGTAAATTACAATCGTCTGTTACTTTAAATTCTGTTGTGATCTTCACATACATACAGCGCTTGTTTATTTATATTTCGAAACAAAAAAGTGGGCTTGCATCTTCAAAAAAAAAAAAATATATATATATATATTTTTCATACAATGTAGTGTACAAGTAGTCTGTTAATAAACACTCACTCTAAAACTAAACATTGCTAAACAAAATACTTCAGACTGCCGTTGAATATCTTTTTATTTCCTGCAAACTTTAGATAAAACGAGTGTGTTGCCTGCCTGTGTGAATTGACTTTTCAACTCAATTTTTTTGTTTGTTTTTATTTTTAAAGGGGCAGTGGTCTGTAGGCTACTAATAAACAACCAATTTCAATGTGCCGTTATTATTGAAGAAAAAATACATACCGTTTCACTGACCTACTGATTTTGTTTGTGTGTGTGTGTGTGTGTGTGTGTGTGTGTGTGTGTGTGTGTGTGTGTGTGTGTGTGTGTGTGTGTGCATTTACCCCAGACGCGCACAGTAAAAGGAACCCACTTTATCTAGACGAAGGCTCCTACACCGTACGTACTACGTGCGCAACTCCTAATAGACGTCATCATTATATCCTACACCTCGATCACATGTTAACGGTGATAAATCACATACTAATTCCAAGTGTTAATGTAAATGGTTAACAACACCAGTCACACCGAGTACAGATCCCTGAGAAACTCCTTTTTTAATTCAATACTCCCTGAAATTAATACATCCACTTTTATACTTTGGATTCTCTTCATAAAATAATTATTAAACCATCCAACCACCTTCTCACCTACTGTATATCGATTGAGTCAGAAGCTCATGATCCACTGTGTCAAAAGCCTTAGAAAGGTCAATGAACACATAGACGTGCCTCATTTTTTATCCAAGAGCAAGATAATACCATCCATAACTTTTAGGATTGCTGTCACAGTACCGTGATTAGATGTAAAACCAGACTGCATTTTACTAAGAATGTTATTAGAATTCAAATAGTGCTTTAACTGTTCACAGCCTACCTCTGTAAAGCACTTTGTGATGGTGGTCCACTATGAAAGGCGCTATATAAAAATAAAGATATTATTATATTATTATTTAATTGTACAATAACTTGGAACAGAATATAGGTCAATAGTTATTCATATTTGATACTTGCTCTGGGATTCTCTATTTGCATCCAAACAGTGATGGTTTTCGTGGGCTCTCTGGATATTCTGTTTGCCCAGTTCCTGATGCACACCAACATCAGTCTCCTGGAGTTTTACAGTATTTTACAAACTTTCTAATAGCCACGTTAGGATGATTAAGCGTATAAACATTTTCTTAAAACTCAAATACTGTATGTTAGGAACTACTGTATTACACAATGTAATATTCATGGACACCTGTCGTTGTTCACCACTATTTTCCTGATTGTTTACCACAAGAACAACTTTAAAGGACATGCCGCTGGGGCAGCTTCCTCATTGGCTCGTTGGCTTGGTTCTGGAAGCCTATCACGTGTTCACATTTGCGCTGGTCCTCCAGGGATGAGTTTTCTGGTAAATTATTGAAAAAAGCACAATTAAGAGGATGAGTTTCAAGAGTGTAGTACATTGACATTTGAACAAGGTTGTCACCTCTAACAAACGTGAGATTATAATGTATTGCTTCATAAGTGAAAAGAGGTCTATGTTACATGTTAAAAATGGTTAAAATAACATTTTAAAAGACTCAATGTTATGTGACCTACATGACTGCTAAAGAAGGGGTTTGTATCAAGATTCAATGATTTTTATGCAAGTCTGAAAAGTATTGACCAGTGGCCCCAAACGATTTTGAAGATACTAATATGTGGCACTTAATTTGTTTTTGCAAGGACTGCTAGAGTTTACCAGTGATGCTCAATCAGCCTTGTTGCAACAACAGCATATTTATATATGTTGACCAAAAAGCGATTGTCTGTTGAAATCAATACTACCTATTGGAGAACAATATTCTTCAACACCATTGATAATTATTTTATATGCAAATTTACTAGAATGTTGCTTGTTCTGCATAAGTGAACTAGTTTAAATTGCTTAAATGTGAATTTCTGTAAGATCAGTAATGATTATTTTGTTAATGGAAAATGTGTATGCAGAAATACATATATTGTTTGACATTAATGATTATTTTGTTAATTGACAATTTATATGCAGGAATAAATGAATGAATCAATGATATACCTACATTTACCAATAAGCTTTGGTAAATCATAAGATTAACCAGTAAATGTCCGAAAAAGCAATCAATTTCTTCATAATTTCTGACATTTGCTGCCTTATTTGGTATATGTTGGCATTTACCGGTAAATTTAAGATTGACCAGATTCTAACTTTTACCATAACAGACACTCATGTTGCTATGTTGTATTATTCTAAACTACCAGCAGAGGGCGAAAAAAACACCTATTGCAAACAAAGATCAGTGTTTATTTTCAAACTACAAACTTCACTTACACAAAGTATCATCTGATTGCTAGAATGGTAAACATTTCGTACACCCACCAATAAATTATTAATTAATGAATAAATCTTCTGGGAACTGGAAGTGACTGTAAGCAGATTACGTACAAACAGCCTTTTTGTTCAGACCAGAATGTGAGATTCTGCAGTACCAAAACAATACTGGTAAACACCATATGCAAAACTACTTTAGTATATACTGGCTTACTGCCAAAACACTATAGATCTGCTAACTACTAAAAAGAGGTACGTTACAGAAGTTTGGCTGTAACAAAATATATATTTTTTATGGGATCAAGACATCCGCGGTTGCAAAACTAGTCAAGTTTTTGTTTAGAGTCATTTCGTAACTCCTGAACACACGCGCGCGCGCAAGCACGCACACACACAAACTGCTTTACCGTGTTTTTATTGTTGCTCATTTAGTTATTTGGAATATTTTATTAATTTTTTAACCGACGTGAACCACATCTTTACCTGCCTGTTATGGGGGTTAGTCCACAGAATATGTATTAATATCATTACAGAAAGATTGATCTAAACTTAAAGTGCAACACCACAGACAAAATAGTTTTATTTTCTATCACTGCATTCAGCATTGTAGCATCACAATCCATGTTTTGGTGTTCCAAAGATCTTTTCACACCATGTATAAACAAGCATGCTGGTGTGGCTTTCTTGTCATGAACTGCATGCATGGGGTACCTTCACAGATCCGTGATTTTAGCTTACCTGCAATTTCACCCATTTTGCTCAAATCTTCAGCATAATGCAAATGTTATCCTGTGGCTCGGATGCAATTTCTCTTAGCTCATCTCCAATTGTTTTTCCGACTCCTACTGCATAGATAGTTATACCTGAGGAACGAGGTTAGGTTACAAAACATGAACATATAACGGTTAACTACTGTCCAATAAAACACACAGTCAAGTTGTGAGTTTTAAAAGAACAAGATTTGTACAAATAATTAGACATCCCTGCCATAATGCTGTCAATAGGGTGTATAACAACCACGGGCAGCCTGGTATTTAATTGGGATACGCTATTTTTCCTCAGTGATTACCGTCTTTAATACTTATATGGAAGACGGTAGAATTCTGTAGCAAAATCTGTTTTCCAAAATGGAAAATTCAAAGCTGCTCTTGATTCAAATAAGCCCTAAATTATCATAAACGGTTAACTGAACTGGAGGCAATATGGCTGTTAAAATATGTACTTTTGCATTATAAACTATCAAGAGTAAAAGGCAAACAAACCATTTTCAAGTCTAACTGGAGGGTAAGCGTACGTTAAGACCGATTAAACAGACTTATTTTAACTAATAATACGGTAAATAGCAGCACTTCTTCAAAGTTGCAGTGGATTACCAATTACCATTTTTCTGTGCTTTAGTTGACCATTCAGAGACATCTTCCGCTTTAGTAAAGCTGGTCTCAAACATGTACTGAAATGTGCTTAAACTAGCCTTAAAATAGATAATACACATATGCCATAATAATTCAGTAAATCCTGTAGATTTGAGGTATGCAGTACTAATAGTTTAAACAGAATTTTACAGGATTGTAGTTTATTTTAGTTTTTAAAATATGATTTGAACTGTGCTTTAGTGCAGTTTGCACCATTTATGTGAAAGGAAAAAAAAAAAACTGTACAAAACTACAACTTAGGTAACACATCATAACCAGTAACCTAGGCACCCCTTTGAGCCCTTAAATTACCCCTGTGGGTTTGCAAAAGGCAAATTCCACTTTGGAACAAGGAGTAAAGAAAGACCTGCATAAATCTGTCCCTGAAGCTCATTCTAAAACCTGTAACGGCTTAAATGGGAAATACACACGGCTATAAATGGTGCTTTTCTTCCTAGCGCATCATTAACACTGTACAGGAACATGACATAACAGTGATGAACCCATCACCAGGATGGACTATTCCCTGCTTACAGTACAGGGGCTAATCTCTTATATAAATACTTTACATGGTACGTCACACATTGAGACGTTCTTGATTTGGTAACAAGAACATGTTTTGTAACTAGGAGTTCACAGCACTGCAGGCTCATGCTGCTCCACAAGCATTCCCTGAAAGGGACAGCCCTCTATTCCTAACCAGTTATTGGCCACTCTTTTTGTTACTACCACAAAGTGTGTTGATTTAGTGATATGACAACTGTTCACTATTGAGACCACATAACTCAACTTGCCATGTCTCCTTCTCAGTTATGAAACCAGTCTGTAAATTCAATCTGGTCTTGTTCAAATACCATGCTGGGACTGCTGACAGTTCTATCTGAAGTCTATAGCCTTCAACCTGACAAATATAAGTATCATAGTATGCAAGTACCAGCCCTCCAATATTTCCCTAATAATGTAATTCAGTCAAAGCCCTCTGCCGACACATTTTTCTTGTGCAGTCTAAGGGTTAAAACCTGCTTTTAAGGTTCATTGCATTAAAAAAAAAAAAAAAAATCAGTCAGTCCCAGTAGCAGGTGGAAACATGGCATTTGTTTGTGACCAAAACCAGATTCAAATACGGTGTTTTGATGCAATAAATAATTGTGTTGGCCTGTGTTTCTCTGTGCTGTGTGGATAGTGTCACCCCTATGATCTATAAACAAGCAGTACTGGGACTCCAATTACCATCAGCTATGCCCACTCACTTCAACTGTCAAGCAATACATAATACCTACTACAAAATACAACTGCTACTACTAATAACTAGATCTGCCAGGCAGTTTTACGGCTTCCAAGCTCAGTACCAGTTGGAAATTTTGGCGAGCTGTAGCATTGCAGCACAAGTGTCAGCAACAGATCAGTTTTATGGAGCAGTTTCAAATCAAAATACTGCATTAGTTCATTATCTCACGATGCTTTATAACTTTAAACACCATAGTAACCATGGCCCTATCTACACAATGTAAGGAGTTATAAGCTAATTTTACATTTAACCTTGAGAAGAGGTCAAAGGTCATAGTCAAGATAATTTTTCAAAACAGCATATATGGGTTCCTAAATGTGTTGTATAGTAACCATAACCCTATCTGTACTGTAAGAAGTTATAAGCTAGTTTTACATTTGACCTTACAGAGGTCAAAGGTCACAGGCAAGATGATTTTTGGATAGAGCATATATGGGTTCCTATCTGTGTTCTATAGTAACCATTAGCCTATATACACTTTGTAAGGAGTTATAAGCTAGTTTTACAATTTAACTTAAGGAGAGATCAAAGGTTGCAGGCAGTCATTTTAGTGGATAGAGCACGTATGGTTTTCTATATGTGTTCCATAGTAACCATTATCCTATCTGCACTCTGTAAGGAGTTATAAGCTAGTTCTACATTTGACCGAAGATTTTGAAAGGTTGTTAAAGAAATGCGTCAGGTGGCCATATTGGTTTACGTACAAACACCACTTTTGAAAAAAAATCAATTGTATTAACACTGGTATGGTGCTTGTCATCTTTGGAGTTAATCAACTAAACTGTGTTCAACTGAAGCGGGTTTGGTTGTTGATGACGTATGCGAAGTTTCAGATAAATCGGCTCACCACTTCCCAAGAAGATTTTGAAAGGTTTTTCCAAAATGACTGGTTACACGCGTGTGAACAGCAGCAGTTTAAAGTTTTGGGAGGAAAAACAACAATAGTAAAAAACTTTTTAAAAAAACAAAAACTTTACAATAACAACAGGGTTCTCAAGCCAGCTTGGAAGCTGCCTAATAATAATAATAATAATAATAATAATAAAAAATAATACTATCGTGCATTTCCACTTTAAACTATTTAGCTCTATTTTACATTCCACCAAAGTGGCATCGTACAGAAAAGCAAAAATACAATCCCTGCAAATGTGTCAAGCTGGTTTTGCCCAAAGGCACTTTGGTGTGAGTAGGATGTGCCGAATACCATGGGAGGAACCTTTGCTTCCACTAACTGCAACAATTTTAAGCAGCAGTTTGAAATCATTGGATTCTGAATTCAATTGTGTTCATCCAACACCACACCGCACCTCGGAAGCAGCTGAGGAAGAAATGCAAAAAAAAAAAAAAAGCCTTTATGCTAGATTTACCATATTCACAAAGCATAACAAAACATTGATGTTACAAAGCATCTAATAAATAACACAAAAAGAGGTGCAAACTAGCATGGTTATATAGATATATATATATAAAAAACACATCACAGAGTCAACTTTCCAAGACTTTATTAGTCCAAAACAAATACTGACAAGTGCAACTCAACCAATCATTTAAATCAGTATAATAAAGATGGCAAAGATAAATAAATAATGAGTGCTTGGTCATGACTAAGGCTGTACCTTTGTCACAGGTGTCATGGCCGTCTATGATCAAAAGTTTAAAGGAAACCCAGCGACCGCTAATAAATCATAGATTTTCTGAGGTGCTTCTGGAAAAGAAAATGGGCTGCCATAATTGTTGACATTGATCTACAGTACATCACCTTTTTACACCTTGCCCTTTTTTCATTTTCCTGCCACCCAACTTGTGAGGTTTCCTCATGCTGCAATTACTTCCTGTGATTAACCCAGTTTTGATTTCCATTTTTTTAATGTTAATATACTGTTATATGTCTTGTGGATTTGTAATAATTAATCAAATAAACATGTTTTGCTCATCTGATGTTTGAGTTTGTTAGTGTATATTATCAGGCAAAATAATAGATTGTAAGTAATGTCAACTACGAATGCACTTTACTGTAGTATAAACGGTTGAATGGTATTAGTATTAGATGTTTGGAAAGCTTCAGTAATGCACAACATGACACACATTCACAGACATATCAGAGATATATGGGATGACAATCACAATGCAAGGAACTGCTGTAATGAGAGCTTTTGAATCGAGAGGTATTTTCTCCATTTGCCACATACAGTAGTGTGGATACAATATACAGTGCAGTCATGTTGTGCAATTGAAAAATCCTTATTCTTTAACTAGTAGTTTTCTTTGCAGTACAGTATATCAAAATACATTATAAGAAAGATCAATAACCCTTGTGAAAATGACAAATTATTTACACACAATCTTGTTGGACACATTTTCTGTCACCTATGAATTAATTAATAGTTAACAATTAGATAACAGCAGGGTCAGTTTTTTGGAGCCCCACTCACACTCAGAGCTTTAAATAAATGATTTGTTTTCTTAATATTGCGCCACACCAGAAAGAAAATCATTTGTAAAGGCAATCTCAATGTCTTTTGGGAGAAAGAAGGATATTTTAATTGAAATAATTCCATGTTTTTGTTTTATGTTTTATTACTTTCAAAAAGAGCACAGCCCTTCCATTACCCATCAACCCTTCAAGCAAGCTTCATATTCTTACATTCAATACTGTAGAAAGGGTGCTCATTCAGTGGTGATCTCCATCATTTCACTTTCTTGCCAATTGTGGTGCACTGCTTGATTTGTTATTATGACCCTATCTTTAATCAGGTAAAAGTAAGTGGTAAATACTATAGTACCATATAGGATTGCAATAATAGTCTAACAGCCTGTTAAATATGTAGCACATTCCCAAGACAACACAGCAATAGAGAAACATTATCAAAATATACAGTATTTCAAACTCACAGAAAACTAATCTACAAACAGATAAAGTACTGATTAATTGCAAAAATTATAAACTAAGCTGCGGCAAAAAAACAAACAAACAAACAAAAACCGACAGGACGGGTAAGTAAGGTTGTTCCTCATAGTTGTGTTCCTCCACTTTTCAAGCAGAGACATAAGGCGGTGGTGGATACTTGGCAGGGCCAGTCATTGATTCATCATATGGTGGCAACAGTATCTACAAAAAAAAAAAAAAAAAAAAAGTTATTTATATTAAAAGTATAAAAAGTCAGTTAACAATAAGATTAAGAACTGTCAGTATTTTAAATTATGAATGTAAGTTTATTTTAACTTGCACTAATAAGGGACTGCAATTGTATCTGCTTTTGGGGAACCAATTATTACCAATTAAACTATTTCTCTAATTCATTTGACTATAAGGCATTGACTCAAATATGGCTTGATCGGAGTTTTGAACTAAAACAATTGCACCATACA
Source organism: Acipenser oxyrinchus oxyrinchus (assembly GCA_030684275.1). Taxonomy (NCBI): domain Eukaryota; kingdom Metazoa; phylum Chordata; class Actinopteri; order Acipenseriformes; family Acipenseridae; genus Acipenser; species Acipenser oxyrinchus. Next base: position 16,030,735 of record CM060249.1, on the reverse strand, counting down.
TCATGTAAGTAGGTGGCAAGAGACGCATTAGCATGCTATATATATATATATATATATATATATACACACATACATATATATATATATATATATATATATACACACATACATATATATATATATATATACACACACACATATATATATATATATATATATATATATATATATATATATATATATATATATATATATATATATATATATATATATGTATGTGTGTATATATATGTTTACTGTATATCATGTATTATGCATTATTTTTTACTGTATCATGTATTATGCATTTCTCTGTATTTAAAGTATTATGGATGTTCTTGTTGTTACTGCATCTTCTAAAGTGCTTTGTGATGGTGGTCCACTATGAAAGGCGCTATATAAAATAAAAAATTGATTGACTGAATTAAGTCTTATTAAATAAAATAACCATATTTCATAGAGTTTTAACTAATGAGGTATTTAAAGAATGTTTTTGAAAGTCTATTTGAATGAAAAGCTTGTATCCATAACAATACCATGACTACACTGTACCATAGACCCAGACCATGAGTTTTGCAAGTTAGTACAGGTTCAAAAAATGCAAGTCGTGCAAATACCCGGTATGTAACCTGCATTTAGATCACAAGCCATTATCCTCTATCCTATTCCTGATATGTACCACATTAGTTCAATTAATTATGCAGTTGTACAGCTTTAAATCTTTCACTTAATATTTGTGTATTTGTGTGGCATTCCTGGTATGGGCAATTCACGAAGGCCTCAAGCTTTAAATAAATAAACTCTCTCTCTCTCTCTCTCTCTCTCTCTCTCTCTCTCTCTCTCTCTCTCTCTCTCTCTCTCTCTCTCTCTCTCTCTCTCTCTCTATATATATATACAGTACTGTGCAAAAGTTTTAGGCAGGTGTGAAAAAATGCTGTAAAGTAAGAATGCTTTCAAAAATAGACATGTTAATAGATTATATTTATCAATTAACTAAATGCAAAGTGAGTGAACAGAAGAAAAATCTAAATCAAATCCATATTTGGTGTGACCACCCTTTGCCTTCAAAACAGCATCAAGCATCAATTCTTCTAGGTACACTTGCACACAGTTTTTGAAGGAACTCGGCAGGTAGGTTGGCCCAAACATCTTGGAGAACTAACCACAGTTCTTCTGTGGATTTAGGCAGCCTCAGTTGCTTCTCTCTTCATGTAATCCCAGACAGACTCGATGATGTTGAGATCAGGGCTCTGTGGGGGCAATACCATCACTTCCAGGACTCCTTGTTCTTCTTTACGCTGAAGATAGTTCTTAATGACTTTCGCTGTATGTTTGGGGTCGTTGTCATGCTGCAGAATAAATTTGGGGCCAATTAGATGCCTCCCTGATGGTATTGCATGATGGATAAGTATCTGCCTGTACTTCTCAGCATTGAGGAGACCATTAATTCTGACCAAATCCCCAACTCCATTTGCAGAAATGCAGCCCCAAACTTGCAAGGAACCTCCACCATGCTTCACTGTTGCCTGCAGACACTCATTCGTGTACCGCTCCTCAGCCCTTCAGCGAACAAACTGCCTTCTGCTACAGCCAAATATTTCAAATTTTGACTCATCAGTCCAGAGCACCTGCTGCCATTTTTCTGCACCCCAGTTCCTGTGTTTTCATGCATAGTTGAGTCGCTTGGCCTTGTTTCCACGTCAGAGGTATGGCTTTTTGGCCGCAAGTCTTCCATGAAGGCCACTTCTGACCAGACTTCTCCGGACAGTAGATGGGTGTACCAGGGTCCCACTGTTTACTGCCAGTTCTGAGCTGATGGCACTGCTGGACATCTTCCGATTGCAAAGGGAAGTAAGCATGATGTGTCTTTCATCTGCTGCAGTAAGTTTCCTTGGCCGACCACTGCGTCTACGGTCCTCAACGTTGCCCGTTTCTTTGTGCTTCTTCAAAGAGCTTGGACAGCACATCTGGAAACCCCTGTCTGCCTTGAAATTTCTGCCTGGGAGAGACCTTGCTGATGCAGTATAACTACCTTGTGTCTTGTTGCTGTGCTCAGTCTTGTCATGGTGTATGACTTTTGACAGTAAACTGTCTTCAGCAACCTCACCTTGTTAGCTGAGTTTGGCTGTTCCTCACCCAGTTTTATTCCTCCTACACAGCTGTTTCTGTTTCAGTTAATGATTGTGTTTCAACCTACATCTTGAATTGATGATCATTAGCACCTGTTTGGTATAATTGTTTAATCATACACCTGACTATATGCCTACAAAATCCTGACTTTGTGCAAGTGTACCTAGAAGAATTGATGCTGTTTTGAAGGCAAAGGGTGGTCACACCAAATATGGATTTGATTTAGATTTTCTTCTGTTCACTCACTTTGCATTTAGTTAATTGATAAATATAATCTATTAACATGTCTATTTTTGAAAGCATTCTTACTTTACAGCATTTTTTCACACCTGCCTAAAACTTTTGCACAGTACTGTATGTATATATATATATATATATATATATATATATATATATATATATATATATATATATATATATACTGTCTATATTTATTAACAAAACAACCAAAATACCCAAATTCAAGCATTTTAAAAGGACTTTTAAAAAAAAAACTTCCTGGATTGCCAAACAGATAAGCATCTGCTTTTGCAATTAATCTTAAAGAAATGTATTTAAGTTACCAGGGATTCAGGTCTTTGAAGGCTGTTTGCCAACGACAATGGCTGCAAGTATGTACAGATTATAAGATTTGATACATTTAGGCAGATGCATGTTGGATACATTAGTATCCTGGCGGCAGTGTGGAGTAGTGGTTAGGGCTCTGGACTCTTGACCGGAGGGTCGTGGGTTCAATCCCAGGTGGGGGACACTGCTGCTGTACCCTTGAGCAAGGTACTTTACCAAGATTGCTCCAGTAAAAACCCAACTGTATATTAGGGAATTGTATGTAAAAATAATGTGATATCTTATAACAATTGTAAGTCACCCTGGATAAGGGCATCTGCTAAGAAATAAATAATAATAATAATAATAATAAATAGTTGACTGTGGAATTATAGCATATTCTTTATTACAGACTTTGTAATAATGTAGCTAAAATGTATTAATTATATATTTTTTTAAATATAGTTGCTTTATGATAAAGGATGCAAGGAGAGTAATATTGTATTTAGCTAAATTCCACAAAACAGTATTTAATCAAAGTACAACCTAATGCAAATGGATGGATTTCACACAAGTAAACACAAATATGATTCTGTAAAAGTACTGTCAGAGAACCCTTGCTTTCCACGTCAAATACAGGTTCAAATAGATTTTATACCAAGCACCATGGTCCTAAAGCATTAATGTGCTGGTAAATGCAGTGCTGCCAGTATCGCACAGCTCAAATACAGTAACTTAAGAAACACAGTAATGTTTTACCAGCAAGAGGTATCCTTGTGATAACACGTTTGCAATCTAAACATATTGTGAACCTCTGTGTGTTCCTCCGGCAGGAAATGGAAGATCAGTCCGTTTTCCTCTGCAGACTTCCATTACAAACCAGCGCAGCTCACTTATTTACACAGCAGGGAAATCGGAACCCATTATGAACCAGCACTCCTTGTTGTCCTTATGGTAAGATAAAACTAAAACTACAAGCCTCCCATGCAAAAAAAAAAAACAACAAAAAAACCCTGTGGTATGACTACTGTTACAGTCCAAGTATGCCAAGAATGTGTCCAAGCAAGGTTGTTTTTCTGAGCCCAGCACAAATGATGCAAATATTGGGAAATGACTGTTCGTTGCCACAGCTTGCAAAGTAATCTGCTTGACACTAACTGGTCCAAATAACTCATGTTTAATTATACCAAGTTAGAAGAAGCCCAAGTCGCAAAAGGTACTAATATTTGTCAAGGCTTAAACTGTTCTAACAAAACTCTAATACTGGTAAGGCATTGTTGGGGCAGTGTGTCCTCCATTATTTCATCAAACTACATTTTCCCCCTTTTTAAATAACAACATTTAAATAATAAAACCTTTTTTTGTGCCATTAAACAAAACAAAAAAAAAATGCATTGATGTACTTAACCTTAACGTGTATTGTGAAGCTGGGATGTAAAGTAATACCACTTAGGGAATCTTTTGGTGAGAAAAAAAAAGAGGAAATCCCGATTGATTGATTTATTTATTTATTTAATTAATTAAATAAAATAAAAAAAATTAAAAAATGCATTTATACCATTTTCTTAGTTGGCATACTTTTACTTTTAAATTAAATATCTTTATGAGAAAACCCGCTTTTCTTTTAGAATTTATGTATCCGTATGTATTTATCATCTTCCTATGGTGCTGCAACTGAAACACAAGCATATGTAGCTTGCAGTTAAGTCTCAGAGAGGTATCCCTTTTAAAATTCTGTTGTTGGCTCCCAATGAAAAATCTTATTAAGAAAACATTATGGATTGAAGGAAAAGGTTGTAAATCCATCACAAGCCTTGGGGATAAGGAAGAATAAGCTATGAAAATAGCTGGACAGGTAGCAATTTAAAAAATGGAGGATACCAAGCAATGGGCCTCTTTATTCATATGGCTAGAGGTTCTTATGGAGAGGGTCTGTAATAGAACTTGATGGACAGAATCACAGACTATGTTTGTGTACCAAATATGAAGCCAGTAGCTTAAAGTGTGCTGTTTCTATCATGCAGAAACCTAAAAAGTAACACAACCTTAACATGGCAGCCATATTGGGTCAGAGCCAGGACAAATAAAGCACCAACACATTTAGCAGGTCGTGTTATAAATCATCAAAACATGAAGTCAGAACCCCAAATGGTCACTGTGATATGAGGTTATTGACAGTGGTACAGTAACTGCAGCTTTGTAAAATTACTGCCACAAACAGGTTACAATACCTTGTACGACAGCCACAAATCAAACTTGGCCTAGAGAATTACAGAATACCGTTGTGTATTGCATATGAAGCCAATATCTCAAAGTGTTTGGTCTTTTGTCATCCAGAAAGCAAAAAAAAAGTCACATGACCTGAACATGGAAGACATGCTGGGTGACAAGTGGAAGTCAGGGGGACAATTATGTTTTAGCCGAGGAGTTTCCATGGCATTGAAAATACAACACAGCGGGGGCAGATTTAAACAACATGATACTGTGAAACATGTGACAGATATGTTTTAGAAAAGCAACAAAAATTTAGACTAAACTAAATTCGATGCAGAAAAAGTCAAAGACCTTTGCTATGAGGTTGGTAGTTCCCTCACACAGTTCCCTCCTGGCTCTGACCCAATATGGCTGCCATGTTAATGTTGTTGAAGCTAACCATGTTGTTGAAGCTGACACCCTGGGATCCTTCAAGAAGCTGCTTGATGAGATTCTGGGATCAATAAGCTACTAACAACCAAACGAGCAAGATGGGCTGAATGGCCTCCTCTCGTTTGTAAACTTTCTTATGTTATGTTCTAACTGAAAATGGTAAGACTCCGACACCTCCCAGACTATATTGGATCAACAATAGATTAAATAGGTCAGCAATGGCTAATGCAAATTCCTTCTTTTGACAAATCCCCACACTGACTAGGACTGTTTAGGTATTAGTGTTAAAACCTTTACCAACCTGTCACCATTATGAAGGAGACACAGGGGTAGATGTACTGAAGTGTTGCGTCTGTAGCAACAGTCACAAACTAGATGCAACGAGCCAGAAGGCTTGGATAAAATGTACCAAACAAGCGCAATGCTGTTAGCGACTTTTTAGGGAATGCTTTGCAGCAGCAGTTTCCGTTTGCGGTTCAAGCATAGATGAATATGTAATTATGGGTATTCCTGCATAAATTTGCAAAAAGGGGGCGGACATTTCTGGTTCCCCCATCGTGCTGGGAGCAATAGACTGCACACATGTGCCACTAACCCCTCCAGCTCATTCTGAACATCTGTATAGGACCATGATCTATTTTGTGTCAATTGTCTAGGCTACTAAGTAGGCCAAGTTAATAATAATAATAATAATAATAATAATAATAATAATAATAATAATGCTAAAATCATTTAATTTCAATTTGAAATAGTATTTTATTTGCATTGTACACCAATGTGTACAATGCAGCAGCATGATTTATTTTGTGTTACCGGTAGCCTACAGGCTAAAGTAAAAATAAAGTGTGCTAGGTATTCATTTGATTTTACTACTGTACGGTACACTGTATAGGCCTATTGTACAGATTTATATTTTGACATAATATTATGTGTAGCCTACCCAAAACACATTAGTGTTATTTCAGCGCAATGATTTACATTTAAACTGCATTTTAAATGTATGCGTGTAATTTTATTGTATTGTTTTTAAACCCGACACCTCCTTTTGTCGGACAAACATGTCAGCCAACACCGTGACCTCGACTGATTTGAATGAGTATCATTGGCTTACAAGTTGATTGTACCTGCTTTCATTAGAAAACTGTCTCAAATGTATAACATCTGAAGTAAGAATGTCACTTCCTTTCTTCTGTATTGCTGGGGTCAATAGTTCATGAAGATGCATTTGAAAGCCACCCTGTAATACAATCTATTAAGGTGTTGCTTTGAATGTCACAGTTGCAATGTAAGGTGATCTGTTTTTTCAAAAATGCAACAGTGGAAATCTAAACACTTGTTGTTGACTGGAAGTTTCCCAGCATGTGTTGTGGTGTAAGGTAGCAAAACAAAACAGCCCTTCCTCTCCTGCTTTTGGGACATATTTCTTGTCGCTTACTGTGCCTGTAAATGTGTTCAAAACACAAACTGCTAAACTGCTAATGTTAGATTTAGTGTTGAACATGTTATGTACTGGCAGTTTGCTAGAAGCCATGGAAGTCTTTAGCATATGTATGAAATAAGAGGGATGCAAACAGAACAAGTTAAGCTTACATAGACCAAAGTAGCCAAGCTAATGACTTCACCAGTGTGGATCCCCTGGTCAAATAGCCAATGTGGAGTCCAATACTTCCATCATCTTAAAAATGTGACACTTGTTTTCCTTTTTGCCAAACCTGGAAGAGCAAAATGACTTTTCCCACATTCCAACGAGTGGGCTAGGGAGTGTCAAGCAGGGATACAGGAGATGGTTTGCCAAATGCTTGAAAGCTGTAAGCAGTGGTTTGTTGCCCAGTTTCCACAGTGAGGCCCCAGGACCGGTGTGTTTCTACCGATCTTTTTACAGGGCAGTACCAGAACCAGGCCGTCAAACTTTAGGTTCAATAACTGCAGTAATTGTGAAGTCATTATAATTTCCAATTTAAAAGGTCATTTTAAAAGGTTATTCTTTTTTTTTTTTTTTTAAATTGAATTTACTGTAATATACCAGTATTTACTTATTTTTCTTGACAAGGCCCGACCGATGCCGTTAAGTTTACTCCAGATAGTTTACACGTTTACAAAAAATGTAAATATGGCAGCCTTAGGCCTCACAAAAATCGGATGCCGCCTTTCCACTGCACAAGGCATGGTCAGTGGCGAGCAGGGCTGGTCTGGTACAGCAGTATACGAGTCTCTGTTATGTGGATTAGACTTACCGTAGTATCATTAGTAGTCACGTACACCAAGACATCGGCAGAGCCCCTGCCACTAACATACTGGTAGCAGTTCCACACACAGGCAATCAGGTAAGCCTGGGGGGGAAAAATGGAACACATTTGCATTACAATTGATTAAAGGTTTAATTCATATTTTATATATATATATATATATATATATATATATATATATATATCTAATCATTATAACAATACAGTGTGCATATTTGAAGCCATCACTGTTCAGCAATTGTTTAATATTGTCATTGTTATATGGTATTCAGTACTAATTTCCTTTATTTGCACAAAATTGCAATAATCCACTTGACCATTCATTATGGAAAGAAATGTGTGCTATAAAAAAGATACATATGCTCATTTATGACCTGTCTTAAGGTTATGTAATGCAAAACAACAACAGCAAATAATAATTATAATGACATTTACTGTCGATTGCAAACCCCATTCATACTGTAAGGTTAAGAAAATCTATTTAAATTATGTGAACAGTTTATTAAACCAATTAAACAATTTAAAAATGCAGAGCTTTTTTGTAGAACTAAACCATTGCTGTCTGCTCAACACACATGCTTCAAACAGAAACCCTGGGAAAATTCTTTAAGCTTATACAGAATTCAGCCAGAGAGCTTTCACGTGTCAGATAAACAGGCTCTCAGTATTCTCTGACATCTCCAATCAGATTCCTGGCAGTGACAGCAAAGCCTTGTCAAATACAACACCATCTAATATACTGAACCAATCTCACTGGAGGGGTTTCGCAGGTCTCGGGGGAAACCAACATACCAGCAAATTAGCACATAAAACGGAAATCAGCAAGTGGGGAAAAACACTTTTTGAAATTACTGGTGGCATGCGATGACAGGCTAAATAAATAGGAGGCAATTTAGAATGGCAGTTTACCCCTTACAAATAAAGATGCTGCTGTTAAAACTGGAATGAAATGTGACAGGGAATAGCAGAGTGTGACTGTCCGGCACTACAACCCATTGTAATTCTTTAGAAGCATTTTGGAACACCACACATCCATGTGACCCTGTCAGGACAGGGGCAGAAATGGATTTGTAAAAAGATTGGATTACAGAACATTTACAATCCTCTTTAGAAAATGTCAGTTGTCAGCACTACACCAGACAAAATCTATACCACAAACTGCTTTAAACATGAAAAATGTGTGACATGGGATATTTATTTTTCAAGCCCAGAGAAAACAATGTAGCAGTGCCCTTCATTTAGCTACGTCTTTGGGAGAAGAGGCGGTGAAGGTAGGATAACTGGTTCAGTCCATTGCATGACATTAGATATGAGACGTTTCACAGTGTTGCCATTTAAGAAGCTTAGTACTGAATAGTGATCTCAGAATGAACCTAGTACTGTGATACTGTACCAACAATGAATAAACCTAATCAAATATCCACGCAGATTTTCTTCGAAACAAATAGACAAAAGCATAGCCTTCAATACACCTGTCAGTGCTATTAAAAAAGCAGTCTGCTGTGAAGAACAATGTCCTTGTAAAGTTTCATCAAATTTGGACAGGCAGCTCTGGAAATGTAACCTCCAGTGCGGAGATGAACGGTCAGGGGAGATATATATGTATACATGTTTGAATTTACTGCTACTTTCATTCTCTAGTGCGCTGCTTCACATGACCACATGTCAGATTTTCACAATCAATGGTCCACTAATTAGGTTAAGATTTGCTCTGACTTTCATGGCTCTCCGATGGTATGTGGAAGCGGTATATGGAAGTCAAAACCTACATGCAGGTCCCTACAATTAACACAAAACTAAATATTACTGCACCTAATGCAAACCTCCTCTGTCTTGGTGGACGATTATTACAGGAGATTGATTATACATATTTGCTTATTCACGGTGCATCTTGGCAGAAAGCTCGACTTATACAAAGTATGTTAACCTTTTTATAATTATAATTTTGTATGATAGATGTATGTAATAATGAGTGTTAGAAACCTAAATGTTGTGTATTTGAGTGGAGTTTATTTTTTATCCCCAAACTGATTTAGATCATTTAAAAAAAAAAAAAAACAGCGAAGAAAAACAGTCAGACCAAATCAAAAATAAAACTGAAAAATTCAAAGCCCTTTTTAATGCTATGCCAAGGCATTTAATGAAAAATGTAACAGATATGGCATGGTGAAATTCCAAGAGAGAGAGAGAGAGAGAGAGAGAGAGAGAGAGAGAGAGGCTACTTCCTTCTGTCATGAGGATTCACCTTAAATGCCAGAATGACCCCGATGAACATCAGCACAATCAGAACCAGGCAGGTCGCATTCATTGACATAATCTCTTCTTTATATGGGAAATTACCAGGCTAAGAAAAAAAAAAAAAAAGGTCAATACAAACATACTACCCGCTAAACAGTCCATGAAGTTGAATGGCCAATGAAATGGGATACATGTAATGTATTAAATGTGTTAAAAGTGTTAAAACAAAACAGACAGCCAACTGTGCAATGCAGGGTGTACCCTGATAAATGGCCTGTCTAATAAGAATACTGTAGGGTTGGTGGGAGGCTTGTTAAGTTTTTATAAAATCTTTTGTTTGAGTTATTTTTTGGCGTTTTTCTACTTACCAACTGTTGGAGGTAGTCCTGAATTGTGGTAGGATATACAACAACACTAATTGCAACCAAGGTGTTAAGTGCAAAGTCAAAGATCTGATAGCAGAAGAATGGAATGATCCAGGCAGCATGTTGCTATAAAAGCAAAAGAAATATCAGATCAAGTAAGCCAATGAAGCCTTTATTATGAAGACTAAGAAAAGGGAATAGCTTAAATAAACCCAAGTCTGAGTCAATAGAATTATTACATTTATTTGCATCAAAATATTTGAAGCAGCCAATATTCTGTTACCTTGTATGCACCATATGTTGCCATTCCGCAAATTAATATCATAAAGAGGGATATGGCAGTAGCGATGCAAATATCTGAAACAAAAAAGCATATACATGAATGTCAGCGAGTTTACTTGATTAGGTTTCAGTGTACATGTTTTTTTTCATTTATACTTGATTCTATTAATAGACACTACTTGATTAGGTTTCAATGTACATGTTTTTTTCATTTATACTTGATTCTATTAATAGACACTGCTTGCTTAATGCTCCTTGCATGACCCTTTTGGCTCAGTTCACAAAGCATTAAACTGTGGTATGCAACGGCAAAGCCTTTTAAGTAGTACAAATACCTTTATCTAGATAGACCCTTTTCTGGATAACAACATAAACAAAAAGTGCTGCGCATGCGCTACTGTTGTGTGCCCCAGGAGACTTCCGGTTGACTGTGTATCGGCGCGAATTTCGAAAATGACAAGCAGCTATTTTCTAAACTTACCAACCTCAGAAAGAACTCGTTACCAGGAAAAATTAACGATTAATACAACCACACTACCTGATCCATTTGACAATGATGTTAGGACAAGACTTTTTAAAAAAAAGGCTTGCTGAGATAACGTACCCAGACATCTATCATTGCTTGGTAGATACGGAATGTTGTTACACCCGAGAAGCAGTAAAGGCGTACAGAAGCTTAGATGGAACACCACTGCACATGTGGGAGATTGCTTATTAAAATCTTTTGTATATATTTTTTAAGAAGGGGACAATAATCTAATCTATTCAGGGATACCAAGATATTTAGTAAGTAAGTTGTCTGAGGGAGGACAAATGGGTAATAAATTCCCCAACCCCAGACCATCTGCAAATCACCACATTTTTGACCTGTAGTGTATATATGTGCACCGATACAGGAATATCTAATGGCTAACCCTGTTTTTTTAATCCCCTAAAAACAATGCCAATGTTATTTACAAGCTGATTAGTCTGTACGTTTAAACACTGGTAAGGCTTGATATATGTTGATTGCGAGACTTGTGGTCCAAAATGACTAAATTTGGCGCTGAACTTGCTCGATAGGAATATTTCAAAGTAAGACATTCTGGGAAATTTTCTGATGTGTACAGTTTTTTCCTCCTTTATGCAATCAAACCACCTTTAGCCAAAATAATCTCATCCTTTAATCCCCATCTGGACAGACATCCCAGTACAGGGTCTATGATTTGACAGCTATTACAAAACAGACACCTGCTTTAAAGCTTACACCACAGGCAAAGCTCTGACGTAATCCTAGTAATGCCAAGGACAGGCGATCCTCAGGCTGGTTAATCTCTTAAGAATTAGAACGGTCAGTTCTAAAATAAATCATTAGTGCCAGCACAAGTTCACAGATACCTTTTTAATTCATAATCCACACCCTGGTTCAGTCATCAATATCACTGTGGAAGGGTGTGGGTATTCACTGACACAGGAGACAGAAGGTTGTAATTGAAACATCTCTCTGGTGCCCAGTTTTATTATTATTTTCTATTTGGTTCTTTTCTTTTCCACCAGATGGCGCTGGTTCTGCTTTTCCCCAATACCAACGATGGTAAAGGGGATGCACTTAGTTGATGCAGCAAACACAAGTCTGGTTCTCTCGCTCCAGTGGCTGACGTTCTTACCTCGGTTTTATTTACACTGGCTTCTAAACCCAGCGTCACTGGGTCTCCCCTGTTATGGCCACCCGAATGAAAAACAGAGCGTAGTTCTTATAGGTCAAGCGACCCCCAAAGGCCCGCCTCTCAACCACTCAGAGAGAGGGAAAGACAACACACCCTCTCCCAACCTCTCTGTGTCACTGCCATGATTGACAGGTGGAACTTACAAAGCTCTCTAACTCCCCCTGCAGGATGGTGCATGTGCCAGATAGCCAGCACAGATCTCCCGTTACACATCCTCCCCCTCAGAAAGGCACCACCGGTCCATTTAAAAATCCTACAACCCCATGCCTTTCCGAGACAAAAAATATGCATTTTGGTGCAGTTTTCCTGCTCGGTGGACCACCCTGAAGGCATAGAGCTGCAGCACCAGGTACCACCGTGTGATCCTGGCGTTGTTGTCCTTCATCGGGGGCATGATCTGTAACCAGGGTGAAGTGTTGCCCCAGGAGGTAGTACCGGAGTGACTCGACTGCCCATTTTACTGCGAGACACTCCTTCTCGATGCTATTAGTTTTTCTTGCGGAGAAGGAGCTTCCTGCTGATATACAGGACCAGGTGTTCGCTTCTCCGCACCTCCTGAGACAACACTGCCCCGAGACCTGTCTCTGAGGGATCTGTCTGCAGGGTAAACCTTCTGCTGAAATCAGGACTGCACAGCACTGGCTTGCTACACAGTCTTCGCTTCAACGCGAGAAAGGCCCTCTGACGCGGCTCCGTCCACTGGACCGTATTTGGGGCAGCCTTCCAGTTGAGGTCAGTCAAGGGAGCAACGATCATGGCGGCTGGGATGAACTTCCTATAATAGCCCACTAGTCCCAAGAAGGATCGCACCTGGGTTTTGGTCGTAGGGATCGGCCAGTCAGCCAAGGCTTTCACCTTTGCAATCAGCGGTCTGATCTGGCCACTCCCTACTTGATACCCCAAATACTCCGACTCACTCTTCCCAATGGCACATTTCCTTGGGTTAGCAGTGAGCCCAGCCTCCCGCAAGGATTGCAGTACTGCTGCTCCCTTACACAGATGACTCGGCCAATCCTCACTGTGGATAACCACGTCATCTATGTAAGCAGCAGCGTACTGCTGATGGAGCCACAAAATGCAATCATCCGCTGGAAAGTGGTTGGTGCTCCGTGCAACCCAAAGGGCATGGTCCTAAATTGGTATAACCCCTAGTACCCCTTCGTTAAATCCAGTGTCGTCATAAAATGAGCCGTGCCTAGACGCTCCAGCAATTAATCTACCCGGGGCATGGGATAAGCATCAAACTTTGATTTTGCATTAACTTGCCTGAATTCAATGCAAAAGGACTATTACACCCAGCTTGAGCATCTCATCAATTTCCACTTTTATTACCTGCCTTTTGCGTTCAGGTATGCGGTACGGCGCCCCCCGCTCAACTTCAATGTGATGGTGGGCTACTCGAGTCTGCCCCAGGACGGGAGAAAACACGTCAGGAAATTTCGCCACCAGCGCCTGTGTTGGTGTCAGATTGTCTGCAATCTGTACCAGCCCTGTTTTCGTCAACACAGAAAAATCAGGTCCCAGGTCTGTGGCGTCATCTGCTTGCACCACTAACAATGCCTCATGTTGCAACCAGGTTCACGTGATAAATGTGCTTTTCTCTCCGTCGCTCCGGCTGGCAGATCTCATAATCCACCGTCCCAATCTGACGTGTAACCTCAAAAGGTCCTTGCCACTTCGCCAGAAGTTTGGACTCCGAGTAAGAATAAAAGTACTTTATCCCCCAGCTGAAATGTGCATAACCGGACTCCTCTGTTGTATTGGGTCTCCTATCTATGTTGAGCCTGCTGCAAATTGTTATGCGCCCACTTCCCCACAGACTCAAGACGTTTGCGCAGGTCCAACGCATACCGGACCGTATAGGTCGAATTATCCTGCTGCTCCTCCCACATCTCTGACCAGCTCAAGTACACCCCGGGGTCTCCACCGTATAGGTCGAATGAAAACCCTGTAGAAGCCTGAGGTACCTCTCTGATATCAAAGAGAAGGGGAGGATTCAGCTGGTCCCAATAGTGCACGTAACTATTAATAAATCTGCGTAACATGTTTTTGAGGGTCTTATTAAAAGGCTCCACAAAACCATCGGTTTTAGGATGGTAACCGAGGTCCTAATGGTGTTAATCCCCAAAAGTTTACATGCTCCGCGGACTAGCTGAGACATAAAGTTGGTTGCCTTGGTCGGTCAGTATTTCCTTGTGGATTCCAACCCGGGAGAAAATCTTCACTAGCTCGTTGGCAACAGATTTAGCGGACACAGTTGGAGGGGAATGGCCTCTGGATAACGCATAGCGTAACCCAAAATGATCAATAGGTGTGTGTATCCCGCCACACTCCTCTCTAGCTGTCCAACTACATCTACTCCAATACGCTCAAACGGAGCTTCCAACTAGTGGCAACGGCACCAGTGGGGCCCGTAGGACAGCTTCTGGCACTCCCCACAGCGTTTGCAAAAACACCGGATCAAGCTAAAAAAATCAGCTCCCATGGCTTCTAGCTCGGGATCGGGTGGGTCCTCGCTCCGCGGCCTCCCCCGAGACTCTTCACCAATTGCCCCCACCTGAAACTTCTTGGACTCCCTCCATTGCCAGCCCTCATTCTTAGCGGCCCGGCGTTCCCGTTTAGTTTTTCAGGGTTTAAATTTATGGCAATACCGTGCCGGGTCACGAAAGGGGAAGATCTCTCCAATTACTTCCTCTTTCTTAGCCTATAGGGAGGACGGGGCTGTCACAGCAGCCAACCAATCTTTGAACTGCTCACAGTCCCACCCCAGAACTACAGGCACTGGCAACCGAGGACACAAAACCAATTGCACTTGCGTCACCTGCTGGCAAATTTTTAAATCCACACTAATCTTGGGATAAGTGCGCACATCCCCATGAATACATACGTTCTTATAGGTCGAGCGACCCTCCAAGGCCCGCCTCTCAACCACTCAGAGAGAGGGAAAGACAACACACCATCACCCAACCTCTGTGTGTCACTGCCATGATTGACAGGCGGAACTTACAAGGCTCTTGACCTCCCCCTGCAGGATGCAATCTACAATCACATTACTGGGAAGCCCAAGACTTTTTGATGATCAAACTTCTGTGTATGAAGATAAAACAATTTTGGTCTTCCTATTAGTCCGATATTGATGACCTGACAGTTGAGATGTTAGATTCTGTTTATCTTCTAAATGTTTAAACTGTAGGATTAAACATATTTAGACATTTAAACTTTAACATATTGGGATTTTTTCTTACCAATCCAAAATGCCATCATGAGAAGTTCTCTATCCAGAGTGCTGCTACTTTTGTTTTATGATATACTACAACACTAATGTGGACGATACTATAGTCGCAGACAAAAGTATTGGCACTCTGCACTTACTATAAAATAAGTCAAGAAAACATGTTAAATACAAGCACTTAGTTAACATTAACCATTACTATAACAAAGAACAAATTACACAATTTCTGGTAGTTTAACAATCTTTAAAAGAAAAAAAAGCATTTAAGCAATTTAAAATATTTGTTCATGCCAAAAGTATTGGCACCGTTACATTAAAAGTCTGTCAAAAATTAACACAACTAATTAACAAATAGTACACGTGTATAAAAACTCAGATCCCTTCCTTACTAAATACCCTGTTATCTGAATGGCTAATTGTTGCCTCTTGAAAAATATGCTAAATATTTTTTTAATGAGCAAGGCATCTCACAAGTAGAATGGAACAGTTGTACTGCTTTCCTAGAAAAAGGAGAACATTTCAGGATACCATTCTACTTGTGAGATGTGTTATTTATGAAAATATTTAGCATATTTTTTTTAAGGAGGTGAAGATTATCTATTCAGCAGTATCAAGATAGTTAGTAAGTAAAAGGCCTGAGGAAAAATGGATAATCACCTTTCCTAGTCTTGCTGTAAATCATTTGTGCCGGTACTGTATGTAGCCATATTCCTTTGAATTTATGACGCAGACCAAATTTCCCACCCTCAATTTGAGAAAAAAGTAAAACATCAAATAAAGCTGCCCTTACAAAGATACAACCTCAATTACTCATATAAGAAAGCGATGTATGGAGGCAGTTTGCGGCCGTCTGCTGTCACACAGAGCATTACAGTTTTGCGCGGTTTCCCATTTCCAGTCGTGAGTACTCGCACCTGTTTTTCTCAATTTTTGTGAACTGTGGTATTGCTTGGCATGTTGAAAAATACAGGGATCTGATCAGCATTTCCGATCCGTCCAAGCTGGTACTGTTTGATAGAACTGAGCCTAATAACGAAACACTGAAATTATAAAAGCTTCTCTTCGATTCCTCAGGAAGCTAATGGCGCTTCTTTTCTTGGCAAGGGAAAATTGTAATGTCGGACATAGGACCGCAATGGGTTAAAAAGTCTTAAAATTCAAAGGAACACGATAAATATATACTGTATATATATATATATATATATATATATATATATATATATATATATATATATATATATATAATATATATTTATTTTAGCAAGCTCCTATCCACTTACTTGCATCATCCATGAAATCGAATTCATTGCCTAGTTCAGCAGTTGTTATATGATACTGGTCAGGGTCGCTGAGGGCAGAAAGTAGAATGAGTAGCACCACTGCATTGATAATCTGAAAAAATAAAATACATAAATAAATAAATAAATAAATAAATAAATAAATAATGACAAGTTAGTCAGCTGTTTAGTCAATGAGGCCCAAGGTCTCTTAAGCACTCTCAAGCTTTTGGTCACATTTTTGTAAAACAAAAATACAACAATATCTGTGCAGAGATATTTTGGGGTTGTGAATTAACACAATTTGAACCTGTACCAAATTCTTCCTCAAAAATACAAATTAGCACAGAGGTGTAGGAAAAATAAAAGAAAAAACAGCTTCACAGCTGCTGAATTGCTGGACAGCTCCTCTGAATAGGAGCTAGAAGCTAAATCAAGAACAAAGAGCTGTCAACTAATGCTGGGAATGGAAAATGCTCCACAGCGGTCATGTAACCGGATCGTCTTCTCCTTAATAAGACTGGGGTACTTGCATTACCTTATAATGTCCTTGTTGTAAAATTCAAAAGGCAAGTGGAGTTTGCACTTCACCCTTGGATAAACTGTTCATTTAAAATAAATTAAACTGATGATTAGCAGCATCTCTGGACATGGTATCATCAAATATTGCGTAAGTGAGAAGTGTAAGTTAGGCACTTCCTGACATTTACTCACCGTGACAGTTTATGTAATGTCCTCCTGATGAACTCCCCAAAAAAAAGATAACCTGCTTTATTGTATTATTATTATTATTATTATTATTTATTTATTTCTTAGCAGACGCCCTTATCCAGGGCGACTTACAATTGTTACAAGATATCACATTATTTTTACATACAATTACCCATTTATACAGTTTGGTTTTTACTGGAGCAATCTAGGTAAAGTACCTTGCTCAAGGGTACAGCAGCAGTGTCCCCCACCTGGGATTGAACCCACAACCCTCCAGTCAAGAGTTCAGAGCCCTAACCACTACTCCACACTGCTACCCATTGTAGCTCCAAAAACATACACATTTGTATTTAATGCCATCACTACCACAATACAAGTCTGACACCACTGTAATAACGTACCAGGCATGGAATTAAAATTGTTGCTATGCATTAACTTTACTGTTGTTCAAGACCTCTTTAAAACAACATTTTCCTGGGTTTTACATTTTTATCCCAAATATTGCTTAAAAAAATATAGATTTATACTAAGAAATCCTTTATCGTCAATAATGAAATAGTTATAGTACAACACAAGGTCTGTTTTGTGCACTGATACAGGTTAACTTCCCCAGCTTTACATAATCATTCAGACAGTGGCTAGTATTCAAAGAACAAAAGCAGGTTTGGCACTTTGCCGTCAATTCTCTTTTATTTCCAAGAAAACTGCGAAATTCATATTTTTCCTGATTTTCACACGTTTTTAAAATTTATTTAAAAAGATAAGATGCATTCCTGTGAAATTATACAAAATAAAAAAAAAACATTGTTATTTTGCATTACATGCATCTTTTATCAGCTCTCCTCTGCTTTTGCAGATGTGTAAGACTGGATCTCAAATAGGACTGCTACTCATAAACAAGCCTTTAATTGGCAGTCAAATAGCTCAACCAAAACAGTATGCAGTTAGAGGACCCTAGAGGACATTTACTTTGGCTGCTGGCTAAAACTGTAACCGCATAGGATATGACTAAATCAATAGGTAATTAACTCTCTGTCTGCTTCATCATGAGACATGCACATTAATAGCAGTGCTTATGATTACATTGTGTGTCTGAAACAACTAAAAGACAACAACACTGGGTCCTATTAAGAAACAAGAGCAAAGGCATGCTTTCTGAGTCTAATAAAACTATTCTAGCCTTAAAAAACAGCCAACCTACTTACAGAACGGAGCAGTTATGGTATATTGTTTTTCTAACAAGTTCCTGGATAGCTTTAGACCTTTAAAATGATTTCAATAAGCTCAGGACACAAAGCTAAAACAGGAAGCCAGTGTAAAAAGACTGAACCGTTTTTAGCTAGACTGTGAGCACCGACTTACAGGTGCCACGTGTAAAGGAATTGTCTTAGTAATAAGTCCTAGCCTTCTAATAATAAACCCCAATGAAGGTTACAGTGTTATAATATATTAAACCGACTTAAATATAAGCACTGCGCACTTTACACAGAGATGAAGCTGGACTTTTGTGAAACTTGTAGCTGAATCCTCCACCCATCTGATATAATAGTGTGTATATATATATATATATATATATATATATATATATATATATATATAAAGGCATGTGTTTTATATCGAACTACGTTTCGAAATATATTTTTACACAGATGCATTTTTTGCGTTTGAAAACTGGAATATTGCAGTTCGAGAGTACAGTATTTTTTAACTCATCGAGGAGCATACTCACCATATACCAAACCCCCAGAATGATAGTGCCAGTCCGGACATGGCAGCACAAACAGCAGCTGCTCGAGTACCAGCGGTCCCACGGGGAAATCATAGTTTATTATTTAGTGGAACAAATGTATGTACCAAAGAAAGAACGATATATTTATAGTGTAATAAGTGTGATAATATATTTCAGCGACCACACATTTAGTTGGTGCTGTCCTCAGTCCTTTCGGTGTTTCAGTCGTCCGGCGTCTTTCTCAGCAAAACATTGTATCTGTTCAAATTGTCAAACATCTGAGGAGCATGGGACCGGCGACGGCCAATAAGCGTTGGGTTGTGACGTCATTGATAAACTGCAACGTCTGGTAGCTTCGGTGTCTGCATAGATTATATGACTTTTTTTTTGTGGGGAAACTTTCCACGCCTGGGAAAAATACTGACACTAGCAGCGTTTCCAAGTTTGTTCCCAAATATTGATTAAAACATATAGCTGTGTCTTATTTATGTTTTGTTTTTTTTAAAGTTTGAAGCACACATGTATTTATTGTGTTGCTTGTATTTGTAATTGTTTTATTGTCTAACATGAAAACGAGGCCTCATTCTCAATGGGTACGTTATGTATAAATAAAACATAAAAATAAATAAATAAAATCTAGTGATGTATTGGTAGAAAATATTAAAATAACGACCACTTAATTTTAAAGCATAATTTTTCACGTGCATATTATCTGTTTAAGTGCGGGTTCTAGTAGTTTTAATCCCATTTCAGCAAATCAAAACCCAACAGCTGTTTATCAATCGGTAAATCACATTAAAAAAATATAAAATAAAAAACATAAATCATAAATGTATAGTATAACGATAAAATTACTATGGAAATTTACTCAGGCAACCTTATATAAGAGGTTTGATTTTGAATAGCTCAATTAAACTTACATTCATAAAATGTGTGTATAGTTTATTCTCACTTGCAGAGGGAGAATGTTTATAAATCATCACATGAAACAAAAACAGTATTTAAAGTCTCTAGAACAGTCCTTAAAGCTTTGTAAATAGGGCCCAATTAAAATCACAATCACCACACACAGTGTCACAGGACTGAAAAACAAGAGTGGTACATCAGGACAGGAGAGGCAAATATCTGTGGGGGAAGCTTTTGCTATGCAGTCTCTGCTATTGTAAGAGCTGAATTCCTCCAGATGGAAAAGCACAGAGAGGTCACAGCATGCCCATTAGGAAAATGAACAGTTTGAAAATACACTCGAGTTGAAGTTGGTCTCATTTCCCTTAGACTGACTGAAGAACAGGCAGGGTTTGTTATTTTCTTACATGGCAGACGAATGCTCAATATTGTGTAGATCACACAATGCTTTGTGTGCATGTTTGTTTTATTTCCATGCTGTATAGTTTTGTAATAATTAACTGCCCTTGATTGTTTCTTCTGTAGTAATCTTTGTAGCTCAGAATGGTGAACATGAAATCTTAGTGAGCACTTTACATGTTTCTAACTGGTGCATACTGTAAATACTTCTTAATCTAGCAAGACAGTCATTTCCAGAACACACCAGGGAGCTAAGTAAATGGGTTGCTATAACACCACTTTATGTTGTTAAAATCTAGTTGACCTTTCCACAATGTGCTAAATTCTCTCAACTATTTGTTACAAGAAACAAATTTACAAAACCTTAAATATCTGAGGTGCTTACTTCTGGTTGGGTCATTGTATGGTGTTTTTCAAATTGGAGTAAATAGCTTCCAGAATCTAGTCCAATGTTGGCTTTAAATCTCACCTGCTGTGCACCTCCATTCATTGTATAGGTTTCAAATGTACAGTTTTAAGAGCGTCACGTGTTACAGTAAACATACATTTTTACATTAAAACATGATATTTAGAAGAGCACTTTTAAATAAATCTGTTTGTAAGTCCATGCTTTCACTTACTTGGTCAACTCACCTTCAGGGTGAAATTGGCCCCATCCCTTCAATGGTTTCTTTGTATTAAACCAACTTTCCAATAATGACTGACATGCTTTCTTGTCTGTCAAAAGCCACAGCATACAGGTAGTGTTCACCCCAGACATCACATTGTGGACACGTGTATACAACCATTTCCTATTCTTCCACAACTATTTCTAATTAGGAACATGTAAAACAAAGTAGGCATAACATACACACTGAAAATGTGTTGGGCAACCTTGACCTCTTCTGATATGGCCACTTGGCTGGATTCAAATTTACCACCTTTGGTAATTTTGTGATCACAAAAAACACTTTGTTTTCTCACTGTAACCTCTTATTGTACCTCTCGTGTAACAGTTTGACCATTAAGTACAGATTATAGGAGAGAGACTGCAAGGCATGATTCGAATTTCATGTACTGTAGGTGCAATGAGTTCTGTACAATGCACCCAAATCTTGCCCTGAAGGACCACACATGCTCTCAGATACTAGTCCTCATGAGGGGCATGACCACATTTGGGGTCCTGGGCCTGAAGGGGATGTTGAGGCTATATATATATATATATATATATATATATATATATATATATATATATATATATATATATATATATATACATACATATATATATACATACATATATATATACACACACACACTACCGTTCAAAAGTTTGGGGTCACTTAGAAATTTCCTTGTTTTCGAAAGAAAAGCACATTTTTTGTCCATTAAAATAACACCAAATTGATCAGAAATACAGTGTAGACATTGTTAATGTTGTAAATGCCTATTGTAGCTGGAAACGGCTGATTTGTAATGGAATATCTACATAGGCGTACACAGGCCCATTATCAGCAACCATCAGTCCTGTGTTCCAATGGCACGTTGTGTTTGCTAATCCAAGTTTATCATTTAAAAAGGCTAATTGATCATTAGAAAACCCTTTTGCAATTATGTTAGCACAGCTGAAAACTGTTGTGCTGATTAAAGAAGCAATAAAACTGGACTTCTTTAGACTAGTTGAGTATCTGGAGCATCAGCAATTGTGGGTTCGATTACAGGCTCAAAATGGCCAGAAACATAGAACTTTCTTCTGAAACTCGTCAGTCTATTCTTGTTCTGAGAAATGAAGGCTATTCCATGCGAGAAATTGCCAAGAAACTGAAGATCTCGTACAACGCTGTGTACTACTCCCTTAACAGAACAGCGCAAACTGGCTCTAACCAGAATAGAAAGAGGAGTGGGAGGCCTCGGTGCACAACTGAGCAAGAGGACAAATACATTAGAGTATCTAGTTTGAGAAACAGACGCCTCACAGGTCCTCAACTGGCAGCTTCATTAAATAGTACCCGCAAAACACCAGTCTCAACGTCAACAGTGAAGAGGCTGACTCGGGATGCTGGCCTTCTAGGCAGAGTTGCAAAGAAAAGCCATATCTCAGACTGGCCAATAAAAAGAAAAGATTAGGGCAAAAGAACACAGACACTGGACAGAGGAAGATTGGAAAAAGTGTTATGGACAGACAAATCTAAGTTTGAGGTGTTCGATCACAAAGAAGAACATTCGTGAGACGCAGACCAAATGAAAAGATGCTGGAGGAGTGCTTGACGCCATCTGTCAAGCATGGTGGAGGCAATGTGATGGTCTGGGGTGCTTTGGTGGTGGTAAAGTGGGAGATTTGTACAGGGTAAAAGGGATCTTGAAGAAGGAAGGCTATCACTCCATTTTGCAACACCATGCCATACCCTGTGGACGGCGCTTGATTGGAGCCAATTTCCTCCTACAACAGGACAATGACCCAAAGCACAGCTCCAAACTATGAAGAACTATTTAGGGAAGAAGCAGTCAGCTGGTATTCTGTCTATAATGGAGTGGCCAGCACAGTCATCGGATCTCAACCCTATTGAGCTGTTGTGGGAGCAGCTTGACCGTATGGTACGCAAGAAGTGCCCATCAAGCCAATCCAACTTGTGGGAGGTGCTTCAGGAAGCATGGGGTGAAATCTTTTCAGATTACCTCAACAAATTGACAACTAGAATGCCAAAGGTCTGCAAGGCTGTAATTGCTGCAAATGGAGGATTCTTTGACGAAAGCAAAGTTTGAAGGACACAATTATTATTTCAATTAAAAATCATTATTTCTAACCTTGTCAATGACTATATTTCCTATTCATTTTGCTATATTTCCTATTCAAACTCATTTCATGTATGTTTTCATTGAAAACAAGGAAATTTCTAAGTGACCCCAAACTTTTGAACGGTAGTGTACATACACACACACATTTGTATAGTGCAGTCTAACGCATCTACTGACATGATAATACTGGGGACTAAAGAGGGGAAAAAAGCAGACATGTGCAGGATGTGGTTTAATGACCTGAATGAGACAGGATTAAAAGGCAATCTAAAATGAAATGAAATTGGAGAGATCAGGATGGACTCAAATGCTTTCCACAATGGATAACTTCCCAACAAACCTTAAAATGCAATACACTGCCAGAGTTTAAACTCATTCTCTGGGTTATTTCCAAAGACTTTAATTCCATAGAGCAAATCAGTAGATGTTTTTTAATCTGTCCTTTCTGCCCTGCTGTTCTTGCCTAATTCTTACAAAAATCTGAAAACTATGATCTTCATTAGCCTCGGACCAATACAAATCAGAGCAGAGAAATAAGTCACATATAGGGAGTTGTGAAACCTGGCAGAAATGAATGATTCTGCAAGAAGGACAACACAGAAGCAACATATTTGGGTTCCAACGTAACCATTTAAATTAAAAGTAGATTTACTAAAACACTGAAAGGATTAACAATTGTGTTCAAGAACCGCTCAGGAGGGTTTCACTTTTCTGCAACAGGAAGACTACATCTATTTTCTATTGCAAGTACTAAAGTCCCAATACTTTCTTGGAAGATAATATACACAACTGTGAAATTATCTAATAAAACTACATTTCTACATTTGAAATAGTCAGGAGGGCTCCCGAGTGGCGCATCCAGTAAAGGCGCTCCGCGCGGAGTGCAGGATGTGCCCTATAGCCTGGAGATCGCAGGTTCGAATCCAGGCTATGTCACAGCCGACCGTGACCGGGAGTTCCTAGGGGGCGGCGAACAACTGGCTGAGCGCTGCCTGGGTAGAGAGGGCTTAGGTCGGCAAGGGAATCCATGGCTCACCGCGCATTAGCGACCCCTGTGGCTGATAGGGCGCCTGTGGTTCTGCAGTGGAGCCGCCAGATCTGTGTTGTCCTCCGGCACTATAGGTCTGGTGGCATTGCTGTGGATCTGCAGTGCGAAAAATGATGGCTTGGCAGGAACACGTTTTGGAGGACGCGTGTTCCAGCCGCCGTTTCCCGAGTCGTTGCGAGCGGTGAGCCGAGGATACAAATAATAATTGGGCATACTAAATTGGGGAGAAAACTGGGGGTAAAAAATTGGCGACGACTAAATAAAAAAAATAAATAAAAAAATGATATATTATATATACAGAGAGAGAGTCAGGAAATTATCCATGGAATAAATGTTTTGAAGATTTCAGCTTATCCACCAAGGATACATGTTTAATATATAATAGCTTATTTAGTTATAATTCTGTATTTTTCATTAACTAGTTTTCAGTGATCCGTTAGACTGAGCAGTCTGACGGATCACCCGCAGCAAGAATGCCCAGCGTGGGGAGAGATACTTAAGAAACCTGCCAAACCTGCTGCTGCAGCAACTTTTATTGATAATTCAATTAAAAGATCTGAAACTATACAGTAGTATAGTTGGGTTTTGTGCTCAGGCTAGCACATTTTAAGTATGTGACAAAATAAAAGAGATATCACTGTGGGCATATTGCCACAGCCTAATACAATTAGCTCTCCTCATTTAAGTTCACCTTTTCAATGGTGTTTAACCAAGGGTATCACATGATGTTTTTAATTGACTACCTCAAAATGTAGCCACATGCCAACTGTTTCAGCAGCACATGAATAAATGGGGTGTCAATAAAAGGTGTTTTTGGCCCAGAGCTGGGTATTTATTTCGTCACTGTAATCATCCTTTTATTTATCAAACAAATCATTAATCTCTGCTGTATCAAATATCATATCAGTTAACAATATGGCACACAGTCTCTTGTCAATTAGTAGTGGACAATATACACATCATAGAAAATAATCACTTGATGCCTTTCTACACATTGCCCTAGAAACCAGTCCAGAAACCCCAATTGCAACATTATCATCTGTGTTGTAAAAGTAATTCAGTTTATCCAGATTCAATGTTGAAGTCAGGTTGCCTAGTCAGTTTAAGTACAGTGGGAATATTTTCAACCATTAATTGAGAGTTCATTTTTCCTTTGGCTGTAAAAATGAGTCCTACTCACTATGCCATGTAAAATGAACAGGCAAGAGTCTTGCTTATCAAATGTGCAATATGATTGTACAGTCAAGGATGCACTTTTCTGACTATTTAAATGTGAGAGCTACTTAGTATGCAACTTTCATAATTGAGTTTCCATAATTTAAGTCATAAAGACTTTGGTATGATGAACACCACACACAGTAAGATGTTCTGTCCAAATACTCATTTTCTTATCAGAAACCTGTTTTTCACTTTTTGACCTCTCATCATCAAATGGGAAACAGTAGCAATAGTAATGTAGTGTGGCTAACTGCACAGGAGATCCCACCCACCATCTCCAACATAAGCAACCAAAACCCAACAAAAAGACAGGAGCTCAAATTGTGTCAGTAAATTGCAATAGATGAGCAATTTTAGTGGACTTTAAATGTATGCCTCCCAATGTTGTAGACCTCTAACTAAAGATTTCTAGGAAAGTGGTACCAAATACAAATGATATGCCAGTATTATCAAGTTGCTCAATTTATTTAAACAAATCAACTTAGAAATATCATTGCATTTAACAAACCTTTAAAACACGTTAAACATACTTGTTTGCCATGTTCCAGAACAGGTATAAATACATCTGCTTAAATTTAGTCATAATTATTAATTAAGAAAAGAAAACAAGATATAGTTAATAAGGCAGGTTTTCTGAAGCTTACACAAGATTACTCCCATGCTGTACACTTTGACAATAAAAGTAGTTACAGGACACTTGACAGTGCAACACATCAGTACCGTAGCTACAGATCTTACATATTGATTCCCTCTCTCATAGCACTTAAAACCTCAGAATGAATATTCTGCATATAGCAACAGGTATAACCTTAGATTGGTGTTGGTGGTTATGGTCCATATCAGAAGCATTTAAGTTTGGTAAAGGCTATTTACAGTGTACATGTCATAACATGTACTGGGTTAAAAAAGAAAAACCTGCCAATTCATTTTATTGTATCGCACAATTTTCATCAATTCCAACTGCCTTTTAATTCACATTGAGCTGGAGATAACCCCCCCCCCAAATTATGTAATGAAAATTCTTATACAAAAAAATGAAAAACCCACTACTTACAGTGAAGCTATCTAAATGCAAACACTACATCCTACAGGTTAAGGCAACAGAATTGAATTCCTGATACTGTGTTTTTGACCCAGACTACATGGATTAAAGCTGTCCATAAAGACTTTCTTATTTTATTAATTGCCCCACCCACCAAAAAACAAAACAAAAAAAAACAAAACAAAAAAAAACAAAACACACACATATTGCACTAGATAAACAGCAAAGCTTCCTTCAAGACAACAACGGAATGAAAGGCTTACATTCTAAAATGTTCTTGAATAAAAATCACCATTAAAAGAAATGTATATTCTACAGCAGACCCACAGTATTCTTAATCAATCAGGGCTTTCTTAATTTACATATGGCTTGGCTTTTTCCATGGCTATGGGTTTTTACAAAAATTATAAAGCAAACATTAGACTATACCATCTTATCAATGAAATGGACCAGGTTGGTGGGAAGGGAGAGGATATCTAAACTAAGTTCAGGGAAAAGCAAAATGATTAGTGTAACCACTAGAAAAACAGGCAGTAAATCAGTAATGTGTTGTTTAGCTCAGCAACCAAGCACTATACATAGCCCGTTACTAGATGCTGGCTATACATTTAGCCATTTGCATTCAGAAGCATTAGTTTCTGGAATACACCCTGGATGGCATGTATTGTCAAACCAGGTGCAATATGTCGCCCAATGCCTAACTGTTGCAGAACTGTCCTTCCTTGACATATGCATGAAAAACATTTCTAACTCTGTGGCCAGCTGTATCTCAAATTAATGAGATTAACAATGTAAATCTAAATTTATCCAATTATTCATCCTTTCTTATGCCACAAATATATCTTCAGCTTTCAAAGTGTTTTGCCACATTGCAGCATTGTTTAGTTGCGATTATATATCGACTTGCTTTTATTTGCAATTAAGCTAGTCAAGACCATATCTGTTCAGTTTTGATTTTTAAAAAACGTACAGTCAACATTTGTATAAAATGCTGTACACTCAAATTATTGCATAAACATGAATTTCTTCAAAATCATTTTGCATATTATTAAACTTAAATCTAGTTAAAACTCATGTTTCCCTTCTTGCTTTCTTCTTCTTTTGAACTTGCTTTGGTGACTCCCAGTTTTCTTCAGATTTTGCTGAAAAAAAAATCAAAACAAAGTAGTAACATTTATACACATACTTTAATAATAATAATAATAATAATAATAATAATAATAAACACCCTAACAAAAAGCACTGGCCCATGGACTTCAATTTTGACTCCTTTCCCAAATCTAAAATCAGAATGTTACATATATACACATATATATATATATATATATATATATATATATATATATATATATATATATATATATATATATATATATATATATATATATATATATATATATATATATATATATATATATATATATATACATACATATATATATATATATATATATATATATATATATATATATATATATATATATATATATATATATATATATATAAAATAGGATAAATTTGTAGGAGCACATCTGTATTTGATATGAATTTAAATAAATAAGCAAATAAATAAATTAAATTAAATAATGTTCTGAAAAGTTTTTTTTTTCTCCAAATAAATTAGCGTACCAGTACAGATCACACAATGGAGCAATTAACAGAATACATGCTATTTTTCATTCACTTTGCTGGATAAAGTAGAATACAGAAGCAGTTTAAGTCCAGCCGATTGTGAAGGTAGCGAAGGAGTGTTGAACCATTACAGATGCACATAAATCAGAGAAGCTGGAAAAACACACATCTGTCAATAGTCTGGGCTTTGTGCCATTTCCTCCAAAACCATAAAATCGCATGAACAGAACCTACTGTTTGTTTAACGACATACAGCATGTGGGTGAAAAGGCCTCCAGGAAAAATTAATGTGCAGTAACTTCTGTTTTGAGTTCCATAACAGAAGCTCTGGAGTTGTACATGCTCTCAGATGGATTCTGAGCCATTTTGGACCACTTTCAGAAGCAAATTTGAACTGGTCTTTGTAGAAAAAGAAAGCAAAGAAATTTCTGAATTTCCAACTTGTCATTTTACCAGATGGATCAACCTGATAAATCTCACGAGGCTAGTTAACATAGTTTTTGAAATGTTACTGATCAAACCTTTTACATGTATGTCCAATTCACATATTCATTTTATAAAACCTCAGCTGCATGATCGGCCCATGGAGGTGTGCTGCGTGAGGACTAAAGGGCCGATTATCGGACATAGATCTGCCCTCCCATTTGCTCTCTGTTATTTTTTTATTGGTCAATTTTACCTAGCAACAAACTGTGCCGAGCAATAGCAGAGGGCTTTGGTGTTAATATTAGCCAATTAAAATGGTTGTAAAGCGAACACCTTTTTTTTATTGGTTAAAAAGAAAACCCTGTCTCCTAGGCTAGCTGAGAGTTGAGAAATGGTGGATTTAGAGAGTGAGTTTTTAAGCGATTCGGACGGAATGTTTTGACGGTTTTACGGCTTCTGAGGCGGATAAAACGTATAATTGGTTGGGACTGTATAGCTATGTGGACAGTGATGACCGATTTAAAAGAGGAGGAGTATGGAGAACAGGAGGATGAAGAGGGGGATGAAGAAGAGGAGGAGGATGTGGCGGGAGGTGACAACAGTACAGACGAAGACGTGCCTTTAATTCGGGTTGCTGAACAAAAACTTCAGAGTCCCGATTTGGACCCAAGTAACAGAATTGCCAGAACAGAAAATAACATCGAACATAAAGAAGTACACAGAGGTTAGTGGTCCGAGATTTATTCCACGCAGCGCAACCCGCCTGCTGAATTCTTTGAGCTGTTGTTTTCAACGGAGCTCCAAGAACACATCTGCAACGAGTCCAATATATACGCATTAGAAATGAACAACAAATACAGGGAAAGAAATGCTAAATCTAAAACGTATGAGAGGCTATTTTCATGTTGGTCGGTGTCTGGCTATGACACAAAATAGATTACGTGCTGTTTTAGGATTGTGGCTGAATATGGGGTTAGTGTGGAAGCCTGACATGAAAGAATACTGGAACACTAAAGATGCACTACAAGCAACACCAGGATTCGCTAATAATGTCCCGCGACAGGTTTCTTTTTTGTCTTGCAAACCTGCACTTGAACAACAACAAAAACCAAACGAAAAAAGACGAACCTGGTTACGACAGTTTATTCAAAGTGTGACCAGTACTTACTAAAATGGAGTCTCTTCTTACGAAGTACTACATTTTAAATGAATTCATTGCAATCGATGAAAGCCTGGTTGGATTGAAAAACCGAACGTCACTTATGCAGTATCTTCCAAACAAAAAACATCACCGATTTGGAATAAAGCTGTGGGTGCTTGCTGACAGTACAAATATATTCATAAGCATAAATTTACAAACCACTGAAAAAAAGACTGATTGCAAAGAGCTTTACAGAGAATAAGCTTCCCTGGGCCAATTCAGATGTCTCCACAACTCAAAGTAAGTTACGTGTATTAATACTAAAAATAATAATAATAATAATACTAATAATAATAATAATAATAATAATAATAAGTAGTATTTTTGCATATGCTTTTATATTTAATTAACACTTATTTGTGTTCTTATACATGTTGAACAATCTTTATATAAAAGAAAAGGCTTTCAAGGGCAAGTACGTTTACTGTGCTAAAGCGGTTCGATCTGTTTGTACAGATAGATGCGCTGTTTGCAAAATTGAATATATTTTTGATTCGTTGTTTGTAAACATCTGTGGTTTTACATTTTAAAAATAACATTCCTGGAGATTTATATGTTGTATTTTGAAAGTGTTTATGTGCATGGTTGGTTTTGAAAAGAACTGATGTTTTGATGATAAAAATACAGTTTGTATAACAAAGGTGTCTTTGCCAATGCATACTTCTATATTCAGTCCAAAAATATATCAATAACAGAAAGAACAAAAAACTTCAATGTCTTACGTTTCTTGTGATATATAGGTTTCATATAATATATACATTTTTGGGTGTAAAATTAAGTAATTTGCTATGCTATCCCAAGCGCTGTTATTTATGTGACAGCTGTAGTCTTGTATAGAGCACTCGCCAGACGTAGTACTCTGAGGGTTAACACCTAATTTGATAACTAACCAACTGTAAATAAAGCTTTTGCATGAACAGTTTATTTAACTAATAACAAAAATCTAAAATTATACTTACGGAGCTTAGATAAGCTGTGCCCTATGGGTTAGATGCCTATGGTCTCAATCAAGTTACAGTTCAACGGGAGAAATACATACTAAAAGGTCACAAAAATCAAGTACATGTGAAAACATTTTACAGTTTTCCATGATAAATAAACTGCATGTTTAAGGGAGCCAGGTACTTTAAAAAGACCTTAAGTACTGCCTTCTCATTTACTACCTTATTTACATACATCTCATACACTGGAACCTCTGCTTCTGTCATGTTACAATAACTAATGTACAGTGAAATTAAATCAGATACCTACTGCTGTATCTATTTGTAGATCGCATGCTCTATCTTAACATATTTCTTGCCAGAATAGTTTTTTTTTTACAATACAAATAGGGAGTCTTGTTAATATCCTTGTCATTTGCATTCTGAACAGCATTGAGCACCAGTTCTAGATACATTTGAGTCTGAAACATGACCGATACATTGTATTGTGAGGCTTGAGATTACTACTCACTCTGTGAAAGTGGAGGCACGTTGCTTTGTTTAGTAGTGGAAACAGGAGGTTCTGGCTCCGGTAGCCTCTGTGGCACTTGTGAAGCGATATTCTTAGAAGTACTGTCCAATACAGTTACAGGTGGCTCTGTCATGACTGGGACTGGTCGCTCCATCTTCAGCTAAAATAAAAAAATTAAAAATCAAGGAAAGCTTTAAAATACATGAATATACAAGCCGCATCATAAATATTCAATATATACAGTAAATCACTTAGCCTTTGAAAATTCCATTTAGATTTAATAGAGCGTACCTGTTCCCAGAATTTACTTATAAAGCAGATTGTCTGTGCTGTTAGGGAGAAATTCTAAGTCAATAACACTAATCACTTAAGTAGTACAAATTGAAATTTACCTCAACTGGTTCGCTAGCACGTTTAGCCTCTTCAGGCAAAGCCATTTCCGGCTCAGAGTTGGCCACCTCTAATTCAGACGAAGGCACCTTTTCTGGCTCCCCAGTTTCCTTAAGAAAATGAATGACAGAATTTAATTAAAAAGGTTATATTGTTAAAAGTTTGCAATTGCTTAGATGCTATATGCTCCTCAATCTTTGTAGGGACTACATATATTGTAAAGTGACTTTTATAATTGATTTATGTGGAGGCATCACAGATTCAAGGACCCAGTATCAAACGGTCCACACCAACAAATGTACATTTTCCTGTCCATATAAAATTGTTCAGGAGGAAAATGTACATATATTTAAACAGTTTCTAGAAAACAAACTGCAATAATTTAAAAAATATTTTGACTTAAAAGTTTAAATAGTAATGAAAATCACCATGGGATGTATCTGGCTGCTGTTGCTTGGAACTATTTCCAATGGGCAGTCCTCAAAGGCAGGACAAAATACTCTTTTAGACACATACTTAAATATTTGTTACCTGGACAGGAGCACTATCATCTTCTCCTTGCTGCTTCTTTTTCTTTTTCTTCTTTTTTGATTTTCCACTTGCAGCAGCAGCAGCAGAGTCCACCTTTTTTTTCTCATCATCCGATACCTAAATTCATAAAAATACCTTTATAAGCTCACTCGTACTGCTATGACCAAAGACAGACTTCCTTTCAAGGTAAGGTCTTTATCAAGCCATTTGTCTAAAATAGAGTGTCTGTTGATTGCACGTTTCACTTGTTTTCACTTCTGTCTAAGAGCTTCTATTTATATAGTCAGAAGTACATACTCTAACAGCTAAATGAAATTCAAAAGAAAAAAAGCAGACGAAACTCAGATTTCAGTGGTGTACTGAAAAACTCCTGGTCTAGAAAGGACAAGTGCAAGAGCATTGACAGAGTAAGCAATTTATATATTTCTGCTAGGGTCCATTAAACAGAGACCTGACAGTTTGCTTATAAACAGGAGCTGCGTTTTGCATGAAGGCAAAACACCTGAGCACAAAGCCAGACATGCTATTAAGACATCAATGTTGTTTCTATGATTTTCAAAGAAAAGGGATTGCATAACCAAACACTGGTGCACCATGGAAATGCAAACATTTCATGTCAGTAGTCTAAAAATAGTCTTAACAAGTGAGCTCTCAGGCCACAACTACATTTCCCATCACAGAGAATACATCAATGCCTACTGACTTTGATGTAGAAAGAATATAACAAACTAAAACAGGTTGAATTTAAGAAATCCTCTGTTGACTCATTCTGCATAACCCTGAAATCCAGAAGACAGTAGCACACAAGGACAGGTCATGCCAAGAAGAATGGCAGGGGAGCTGCTCCCTGCTAAAATGCTTTGGATATAATCCAACATTGAAAAGACACATAATAAGTACTGTCTGATGAAATACAGCAGTAAACCATCATTCATCATTTAACTGATTTAGAGATAATAGGTTAGCTCATCTTTAACATTTAAAAGCAGATATCCTGGGTAGCTGTTTTGTTTTTATTTTAAAACAGACAACTATATTATACCCCCCACCCCCACCGGTAACATAGACAGCCCATAGATGAACCACTTAACCAATTGTGCTGAAACTGCAAAAGACATTCTTTAGCGCAAGTAAGTGCATCATAATCTGAAGTATATGCAGACTGCTTGTTGCACTTACATATTTTACATAAATCGAGAGAACCCCTTATCCAATCGCCTTTTACAGCCCTTGTATGAATAAAATCAATCCCCATATGATATGATATGATATATATATATATATATATATAACAAATTAATGCATTTACCTTTCACACGCGATTTCTGACTGTCACCATTTTTCTGATACAAAGCCTGTCTTCAATGTTACAATGTACTTCTTTATCCGTCACAGCCTGTGTTTTTTTTTTAAATTTTTTAAAAATTTTTTTAAAATCGCATGCCAAATCAGTCTGTCTTGATTGTGCAGTTACACAGCGCTTCCTCCAATTTCACATGATGAAAATGCAGCAAAAACAAAGCGAACGAGACAAGCTACGGTAATTAAAAAAGTTAATTATTAGAACAGTTTTAGATACTGTGATGCATTTATTGTAAATCTGTGATCTTGAGTTGCTTTTGTGCATTTTCATTTGCAAGTGAACTGTGACATTAGGGCCTTATCGAGCACTATATTCTGCAATTTTGAATAATGACTTTGGATACTGTTTTAATTCTGGAAACTGGTGTATGTAATCTTTTGCTTAATTGCATCGCCTTTTATGTTTTACACAGTTCTGTACATGAGTAACATTTTGATCTAATTTTGCTGTTGGGTCATTAATGGGGAATTTGACATACTGCTACATTACGTACCAGAATTAAAAGTGATGTAGTGCTGAGCTGCAGGCTTTCCGGGATTATTATTTTGTTTAGTTTTTAATGAATGGCTCTCACTCCTCTCCTCTCACATGCAACCTCTTCTCTCAACTCTCACACCGTCAGGTCCCGCTTCTCTCTTTCAGACTCATCTCCACCCCTCCTCCCAGTTCCTCACTCATTGGTCCAACACTCCCTATCTCTGACTGGTCATGTCAGACCTACTCCCACCCCCCTCAGTGATGCACTAACACACAGGCAGTCTCAGCCCTCAGTCACACAAGTACCAAAACATACAGAGAACGGCAACAGATCTGAACAAGAATAACACAGTTTACAAAGACACACTTAGAGCACTCCCATCCCCTTCCCCAGTCCAAAATCATGTCCATTCCCACACTGTCTTGCAAATCAGTGCCCCCCGCTACAGTATGTACTGTATTAGTCCACTTGTCATCTCTTTTGGCAAGTGATATTTTCAGAATCATATCGTTGTGAATTAATACTTCTGTTGAAAATATAGTACTGTACCAACAAAACCAACTACAGTACATCTACATGAAAACCTACTTATTTTAAAACACAGTCCTTTCAGCTATGGATTTTTGCTTTCCCTGAAAATTAATAAGGGTTAGAACAGGCCAAAATGAAACAAACAGATATGCGTCACTCGTTTAACCATCACTGAAGTCATAATTTTATTTTGTCACGTTATGTGCAGCCTGTTAAATGCTGCATGGCTGGGCTTTACTAAGTAACCACATGATATAATTATTTTCCAGTGCAACTAATAATCATCTCGGCTGATAAACTGACATTTTGCGCAGCCCGTCAAATGCTGTGTGGGCGGTTTTAACAGGATACAGTTCAGTTACAAAACACAACGTCAACAAAAACCCAAGTGCAACGCTTATTGATAGCTCTCAAAATCGACAATTCATGCCTATTTTAGATAGACACAAACTGTTTCGTTCCAGTTAATGATACAAAACATATCTGTCTTTTAGTGAACTGTATGCATTTAGTTAAATTTAAAGAAAGACTACATGCACAGTATTAAAACACTGCTCTTTAATTCAGTTAAACGTGAAACCTGGTTTATATCATGACCCGCTTGATATCACGAAGGATGCCTGCACGGCAATCATGAGATAAAGTGGGTTCATCTGTATTTATTTTTTTTGTCCTCGATTAGGCAAAATAGCTACAATGTTATAGAAAATATTGATTTATCGGAGACAATACATTTGGAATGAGTGAGCATTCATTTAAGCCCACTAGAAGTTTATTCTTTGTTAGTTAACACCCGTGCATGTATATACTTTGAACATGCCGCATACACACAATGTTAAATTTGTAATTGTACAACAAATGATACATAAATATGATACATGACTTTCACCTCCATTTCTTCTTGCCTTTACTCAAATATATAATGCATGCTACAGTCATAATGTGAAGACCGGATATTATAAGCGATTGATCTACCACTGTAACATTCATCCTCGTGAGAAAGCACATCCCAAGGAAAACCTTTACTGCAGAGGAGATTATCAGAGTGTCTGACAAATAAAGCGATAGTAAAATGCATAGCTTCAACAAGCCAAACACATCAGCAAACTTTTCAGCATTTGAGAAACATGTATTTTTTGAACTGATAGATGAACATTTTGGTCACAGTTTAGAAGATAAAATGAACAGAATGTTTTTGTAAAGAAAAGGGAAGATGCCTGGGTTGAGTTCAGTGAAAAGTTCAATGGCTCTCTTGGAATTAAATTAAAAAGTGATGTAAATCAACTCAAAAAGGCTTGAGGAAAAACTTGAAAGCCAAGTAAAACTTATGCAAGACTTTATTTAGCTTTAATTATTAAAAGTTTCAGAATGTGGGGGTATACGAGTCAGATGCCTGTGTGTCAAAGTTGCATTATTTTTATTTTTGTGGATGCAGTGGATTTAGGTCATGGTGCATACTTGTACATACAGTACTTGTTTGACAGATGACTGTCCTACACCCGATTGCCTAAATAAATTATGTTACGCTTAATATGGATGGCATTAGCTTCATCAAACAAATACATTATTTTAAAAGGCTCCTTGTGCTCACCTTCTGAACCTCTATAGCTGGCCCCTCAGGCTGAGGAGGTGGCGAGGCTTTCTGGTCGTCCCAGTTTCCCCACTCTTCAGCAGGAGCATTCCAGTCAGAGCTGGGATCTACTGTTGAAAGTCCATCTTAACACAGAACATTATTTAAAGTTATTGGTATTAACTTCTTTTTTTTTTTTAACCTGTGAAATGAGTTTACAGTTATAAAATAAACAAACTGTTAGGTAATTTACTGCTTGACTAATATTCTTTACAAATCGATTTGCGGCTCGTGTCAGGCTGCAAAATGATATTACTAGCACAAATGTGGGTTTTTTTTTGCATTTTATGACCCAGCTTACAGAAAAAAAAGCTAAATACTAATGAAAACGGTTCTTAGCCTACTCCCCAATCTGATCAATTCTTCACACACTGAAAATAATACAAACACACCAGGGGCAAGTCCAGTTACAAACCCGTCTTGACACCAAGCAATCCCTCAGTTTGTGTAAGTTATATCATATAGAATGTAGAACAAATCTGAAGTGGTCATTGAAATCTACTGAATATTGAAACAAGAAACAACTTGGTTTAAATCCTAGGTCAGCGTTCATAAAAATGCTTTTCGGTATTAAATAAATAAAACAATTTCATTCATAAGTAAATGATTCGTATAAATGAATGCTATAACAATTATAATCCTGGTTCGAGTTATTGATCAGTTCAGAATACCTCACCAGATGTATAGCAAATGATAGAAGTGCTAACAATTCAATATCATACCATCATTTGATGAAACAGTTGTCTAATAAATTTGTAATTCGGATTTCAAGAAGTGTCAATAATTTTTTGGTTATTAGACTACTTACTTGTGCCAGACCACTGATCGTCAATTTTAGCTTGGCTGCTTTCCAACTGCAGATCAGTAATTGTAGTCCAAGGATCTGCTTCTCCAGTACCTAAAGCAATACAAAACACACACATCAGTCAGAAATAAATAAGGAAAATACATTTATTTATATCCATTACAGCAACAGTTTTTAAAGTGGATGCTGGTACACTATATATTGACCTTTAATAATAATAATAATAATAATAATAATAATAATAATAATAATAATAATAATAATAATAATAATAATAATAATAATAATAATAATAATAATAATAATACACAAAACTCAGGCATTAAATTAAGAGGGTTTCCAAGATCCACCTATTTAAATGAAATCGCGCCACCTAGTGGCCCACTTTTAAAACGACATTAATAAATAAAACAATTGAATAAAACAATTAATAAAAAACAATAGATTACATCTTGACACATTTTCTAAAACATTTTAGAAAAGTTTATACATGTATAAATAAAAGTTAGCTATTTAATGCTTTTCAGTAAGCTCCTGGACCTTCGTTCCATTTGACATCCTATCAATTTCTGGTTGTTTTAAATGTACTCTTATTGCAGAAAGTTATTGGTGGTAAATGACAACATACAGACAACACGATAATTATATGGCCACTCAATTAAAATAAAAAAGGACCAATGTAATATAACGAGTCAGGCTTCAAGGAAAAAAACCAAAACAAAAAGTAAAGGCACACATCTGAGTCTTGCTGACCTTCTGATTTGCTTTTTACAAGTTTTGTAACAATAGAAAACGTTTTCCTTCACAAAAACATTGCAAATTCCATTTTGGTGTAAAAGACATTTATAAAATCTGGCCCAGTATCCTTAACTAGCTGACTTTTTGTTCAAAGGGAATTGAACAAATTAAATGTAG
This sequence comes from Acipenser oxyrinchus oxyrinchus, assembly GCA_030684275.1. Classification (NCBI taxonomy): domain Eukaryota; kingdom Metazoa; phylum Chordata; class Actinopteri; order Acipenseriformes; family Acipenseridae; genus Acipenser; species Acipenser oxyrinchus. Next base: position 15,992,906 of record CM060249.1, on the reverse strand, counting down.
TTCCACAATGGAGCCCATTTTGCTTTCAAAAAGAATACATTCCAGTTCTGCTACTTGTTGGTGATAGTGCTGGTATAATGGAACAGTGTTTGTTAATTTATCCAAGACTTTGTAAATCACAACACTATTACATAAGCTTGCCATTATGTGCCAACACAGTACTGCTTCATCACAATGTACATCCTACTTGTTAAACACAATCTGCCATAATAATGAACAGAGTTTCATCACAACAGCAAGGAGGTTCCTTGAGGGCTAAACTTGGGGCAGCTGTGGATTTATCTTGCTACATTTGTAAATGATATAATTTAATACAATGCAATTTCTTTTTATACCACCCTTCAAGCCATGGCATCCCAGAACACTGTACAGAGTTAAAAACAAAACAAGCTTATATATAACATATACTCCAGTTACAACCAATTCTATTAAAGCACATTAAAAAAAGTACGGTTTTCAACTTAAAAGAATCCAATATTTCAACCTGCCTAATGGTAACTGGAACAGAGTTCCATAACAGCTAAAAGCTCCAGTTGATTTAAGACAGCTCTTTGGAACAACTAAAAGGTTTGAATTGTTTCAGTCTCAAAGAACGAAAAGGAATATACAGAGTTAAAATGTTTTAAACAGTTGAACCAAATGCTCTTAGCACCCAAATGGTTTTATAAATGTTCTGTATTAATGTGTGTATTGTTTGAAAGATACCCAAGTCCCTGTCTGGACGGATGTGTGACAGATGTTTATTCATCAGATATAAAGTGCATTTTTAAATCACAAATCCTAAAACACTTTAATAGTGATTATAGTGTATTTATAAAAAAAGTGTTTCTAGTCAATATTAAAAACATAATCCCCCTCAGAAAAGAGAAGTACCAATAGAGTAGGAAGTTGGATTCATCCTTCCATCCACCGCACTCCAAATACCTGAATAAAACAGAATCACATGTCTTACAAACCCCCCCCTTTCCAAAATGTTTTATCAATTAAGAATGGTAAGGCTTATATCCTACAAGCCACAACGAATTGAAATAGAAGGGTGTTTGACTAACACTGCAAATTACACCAATGTCACAAAGGATTAAGCTCATTAAAACTATTTAGCGAGTTTTTGGGGCAACGGTTTGTTGTAAAGCCTCAGCACTATGAAGCCGTATACACATTTAGTTGATCCAATGCGGCGTTGAGAATTTATAATTGTATAAAATATATATTACAGCCCTATTTAACATTTTTGCACCACACTAGAAGGAATAATCCAGATCTCGTTTCAGATGAATGAGGTGGTGTAAGGACTTACTGGTAATCAATTATAACAACAATTTTATGAACTTAAGTTACTACACTTATTTGCATATAAAGTGTACAAAGCCCTGACAGTTCAATAAGACAGTTGTTTTATACACCTGTGCTTCCTAATTTAAAACAACTACTAAAACAGAGATATTGAGCATCTTTTCTTTTATAGAATGCCATTTAAATAAGGATTTTTTTTAGAACAAACATAATATTAATTGACTGTCTCCACTGCTTACATTAAACAAAACCATGTATTCTTTCAAAACAATTTGGGCTTATCCAGATTACTACAAAAGGTCTACTAACAGCCAAGACGTTTTTCTGTGTGATAGCACTTTTTTTTTCTTCTTTTTTTTAAATCACCAACCATACAAAAAGCTTTGCTTAAGAGACAAATCCCTTGACATTCATTAGAGCTCCCGGATTAAAATTGCATTCATATTCCTTGGTAGCCCCATTACTTATTGGAATGGAGTTTACACCAAGCCAGTTCAACAATCAAGGAGGATTATTCTTCACCCGTTATACATCTCTTGCTATTGCACTTTATCTTAATTTTTTTTTATACAATGTATAGGAGTTTAAGATGATATGTGGAAAGCCTGTCTGAGTACAGCTGGAAGACCGTGAGATTGAGACACTCGACTTCTTTTAATGAACGACCATTCTGTGGTAAATTCCTCTATCTTTTAGATGGAGGAGAGTGACATTTTGTGTGATTTGTGATTCCTATTTTAATAACTGATAAGGCTGGGATTTTGTCATGGAAATTTGCACTAAAAAGCACGGTGCAGTCACGGTAAATTTGTTCAAAATCACAGAGGAAGAGGGAAATGGTGTGTTAAGTCACAGAGATGAAAATTCAATGTTTTTTTTCTATTTTTCTTTTAAATACAATATACAGTACCTACATAAACATAAAATTAGTCTGTTTATAGCAGTAGGAAAAAGGGAAAATGAATCTCAATATTTATTTATTTATTATGGTTTTCACAACATCAGGTTCAAGTTTTAATCCTGTAAATCGGTAAACTTCACAGCATATACAACTATAAACAAAAATGTTTGTTTTACACAACCGTCGATGGGTTTCTACAGGACAGCAAACAAAAACTATAGGTTTTACACACCTTTAAAAAATAACGCTTGAAGTTGAAAGTGTGCATCTGTTGCTTCTGCTGTGGTACAGTTTGCAGTTATTTTACATTTTGGTTTGTTTGTTTACATATTATTCTGACACAACACAGTGTACATTTGATGCCTTTCTGGAGCGCCATCCCGAAGTACATTTGTATGCAGAAAATGATTACAGCAAGCTTTGGGAATCTCGTTTCCATGTTTTTGCAGAACTGGTAAATGTTGCATTTCATTTCACTGACAATTCCGTAGTAAACACGATATTCACGCTGTGCTACACAGTTGTCTTCAAACAGTAGAATGGCCTCAAACACGTCTTTCTCAGCTATGCTGAGATAATTCGCTTGATTTGGGTTAAAGACCCGACAGGCATTGAAAAATTATTACAAGGCGACATTTGCGCAGCTGTTTCTGAAAGACCCCTAAACTGGTTACTAAGCAACCCAGCTCAGAGCTTTGTGTGCCAGTTAAAATGCCACAATAAAAACTGTCAGTGAATTACAGTATTATTTAAGAACCATTAATTCATTAAACAAATTAAATAGGAAAACACACACACACGGTAGTGAAATAATATAACTTCGGGTTACCAAAAGTAATGTAATGCGGGCACTCTGAGTTTTACTTACCGTATTGCTGTTAATAGCTAGACCCTTGGATGCACCCAGTAGTAGTAGGGGGGAGTAGTAATTATATAAACTAAGCCACATGCTATTCAGTTATGGGTTTGGGCAATAATTTCCATATGATTTGAATTTTAATGTTTATACTAGTTATTGATATTAATGATAAAGTATATTTTGTATGTTAACTTATGAATGGGGTTTAGTAATCTTGGTTGAGTCCCAGGGGAGGAGTTACAGATGGGTGGCTCTATAAAGGGATTCAGTTGGAGAGGGATAGGTGGTATCAGGTACAGCATATAATACTGGAGGGTAATAGTTTTCAGCCTGCTAAAGGAAGTGTGGTTTTTGTTTAATTATTTTTTTTTGTGTTAAAGAAAACAAAATAAGTTATTTATTTATTTTTGGTGGAATTTGTTTGCTGCACTTGGCCACTTTATTTCAAATAAAGTTTGAACAATCCTCTATCAACTCAACTTGTCTGTCTACCTTTCTGTGCCGTTCTGCACTTCACCATAATGATCACTCGACCAACCCTACAGCACCTCTGTGTACATTTTACTCGAACACTTAATCATTTGGAAATATTGAAAAAAAACACAAAATAAAAATATTCTTAAGGTATAACTATCAGTTCACCTCAGGTCATGCTTAAAAAGCTCTACCCAACCCTCATCCTAGTGGTACCTTCTAGTTCCAGACCCCAAGCTGGCTCAGGGTTTCTTTTAGCAGCAGCTTTTGTGATTGCTGTCCAGGTTTCGCCATCTCCTCCGGACATCTGAGTGGGAAGTTTCATAGCCATGTCATTCCATCCGCCTCCATTCACTGCAGGGGCTTCATTCCAGCTGGCTGACACTGCAAAAAGAAAAAACAGCAACCTAACAGTTAATAAAGAGTCCAATGGAGTCGATTCACAAAGCATTACCCTTTTTATGTTTGTTTTTCTAGTTCTGTAACACTGCCCACTTGTTTTTTTCTTTTGCAAAAGTTCTAATGCAGGTGACAACATCATTAATATCAATGTTTTCTGTTACAATTAAGTCTTAATTAAATCAATGTTACATGAGCTATTATCGCTGACTTTAAAAACTTTTCAAAAGTATTACAAGATGACATATTTAAAATTGATCAGTTATTTCACAATACAACAGGAACAATGGAAAGGTAATTGTTGCTTCTTCATATTAGTGTTGCAGCGATACACCGGTTATACCGATATAAACCGTGTTCATCTTGTGCCCTTTTGTATATCAATGATACTTTAAGACATAACAAACAAACGCAGTTCCTCACGGGTTATTCTTTGCCCGATGTGCAAATGATCAAATCAAATAATTAACCGTAAATGTAGTATGAAAATGAATATATTTAATCTCTTACCCTGTGATATTATGGCCTCTCCTTTTCCTGGCTTCATACGAAGAGGTTCCCCTAGGTAAAATAATTACAAATTAAATATTTACCTGAAATTTGAACTAGTGCTTCTTCTGAAATATAGTTAACATGGTATAGTATTTCATGGAGAGCGTTACATCAAATAATCCATAACAATACATGTTTTAAAAAGAATCTGTTAGATAAGTTTACAGGAACAGTGATTGCTAGTGTACTAATGTATGTGTGTGTTTGACAGTTAAAGGCAATGCCTTCTTAAAGCAAAATAGCAAGTGTCAGACTTTCCCCAGTTATAAAATAAGAAAAATAAATTGTGTGCAATATGGTTATGGTGGTTTATTTGCAGTGCACTTGTATATGATAAAATTAAATTTTACCAGACCATAGCCATCCAGTTTAAAATTTCAATAAACCCCTTGAGATGTAAGATCTTGGCTAAACAAACATGTTCCCACAACAAACAATTCACATGAGACCACAGTATGCTTCTAGTACACAGGTAATGGTATTTATAGAAATCATGTACATCATTTGGGACAGTTGCATTCCCTAAAAGCATGCAAAGAAATTTCCTAGGCAACACTTAATTTGTGTTATGCAAGAACAATTAAACTGTTCAGGGGTGTGCAATTCATATCACTATTCAATTCACGTATTCAACACGTTACTTAAATTTACTAGCAAATGTGTTCCAAACTGCACTGAAAGTAACATTTCCTTAAAGTGTGTTATAAATTTGAGGTGAGGTCACAGGGAACATTGTGTATCTTGAAGAATTTAGTGAACCAGTCAAACTACAAGGCTAGATCTGTCCCTGTTAATCACTACTTGATTGATTGACTGATTGATTGATTTCGCTGTTAAATAAACCAAAATCCTGCAAGTTATATTCTACTTTTTTGTGACAGGGAGTGGGGCAAGTAGATTTTTCTAGCATTTTGTCCTTTGGAGAAGAATTTATTTTATTCAAAAATTGCACACTCCGGTGTTGTTGTGAATCTATTAATCAAATAGCTGCATCATAATAAAATAAGCCTTTTACCTTTGATCTTCCGAAGACCAATTGGGAACGAGACAACTGATGAGGGGTGTTCCGTAGCAACAGCTACTTGAGTTCCAGGAAGACTGGAATCTTCAGTCACTTTGTCTCGCCTGCGCTGCTGCTTCTTCTCCCGGTTACTAATTTTAGTTTCCCATGCACCTAGTCAGACAAAGATTAAGAATATACAAACAGGCACTTTCAGCACTGCTTGATTCCTGGGGCCCGTTTCACAAAAGTCCTACAATTGCGACGTGCTAGTGAGGACATAGAGGTCGGCGTTGCATGCATTTCATAAAGCACTTTGCAAGTGCCGTCGCATGGGCTCACTCTTGCAATCTGCCATGAGTGAAATCACTAACTCGGTAATCAATTTTAAGGCACAGTGACCTATTAGGTAAATACTCAAAGGCAGGGTTGCGAAGGAAAGCTTGCTTTTTTTTTTTTAAAGAATAAAAATGTTATAATTATTGAAATGGCTGGTCGACAAACACGTTATTTGGCAAGTTTTCTGGAAGTTTTAGTCACGAAAAAAAAAATTTGCCGATGACCACCGATGCAGTAAACACTGTTAGGGAGGAGCAAATGACAGTAGCCGAAATAAGAAATAAACAGATAGATCTAGCGAGCGGAAATAAATTAAAGGGAGATAAAAAAACAACTTTAAAGTTGACTGAGGAAAACCGAAATACCTCACTGTCGACAGAGATTTGGCGCTGCATAGAAGTGACAGGCTGTACAGTTCTATACATACATATACATAAGAAAAGCACTTCTTCAGCTGTGTAAAAAAAAAAGTAAACGCTGTGCAGCAAAAGTATTTAAAGAAAACGTTTACTGATCTGTGTTTACTTTTCTTTCTACACAGTTGAAAACAAAACGTATGTAGCCAGCTAAGCACACTTGCTACCTTGACACTTTAGTCTTTATTAGGGGGCATGCCTGGTAATCAAGCTGCGCTTAGCCTCATTATTTAAACTTGCTGGGCAGATAATAACATGCAGGTGGCTGCTGCAACAAAGCTTTGTTATTTTTAATTTTTTTAAATTTGTAATTGCCAATTATTTCTCATTTTCTCCCCAATTTGGAAAGCCTAATTATTTTTATTTCAACCCGGCTGCCACCCCCGTGCTGACTCGGGAGAGACAAAGACGGACACACGTGTCCTCCAAACGTGCGCCGTCAGCTGTCCGCTTCTTTTCACTCTGCAGGCCCGCCACGCAGGCACAGCGTCGGAGGACCACGCAGCTCTGGGCAACTTACAGGCAGTTCGCAGGCGCCTGGACAGTCTACAGGGGTCGTTGGTGTGCGGTCAAAGCTTTGTTATTGCTATGGTGAACTGTAGTCGAGATGAATTGAGGAAAGTGCTTTTTGTTTCCGTGATTTGACAAGGTTTCTTTTAGATAGTTTTTATCTAGTGAGAAGGAGGCGCTTGTCACTATTTGTCAGTTGAGTTTGGTCCATTTTATTTATTTGTATAACATTTGTGTGTTATTTAACTTATTTATTGTACACATTTAATTTTGTATTAGGGTTATTTACATAATAATTTCTGCACGGCATTGTCACTGGTTTAAAGCAAGGCAATCTGCCCAATAATGCTATTATCATACTTAATAAAATCTGTACTTTTGGTATACAATTGCATTTAATAAATAAACCGTGCTTGTTTTTACAACTTTACCTTCCCTCAGTTACTGTTATTTTTCAGCCACATAATTTTGGGTTGCATATCATTAATTACATTTTGTAATTATTTAAACCTTTTGTTAACAGTAGATCCAAAAACAAAGTAAACATTTTTCTGCAGTTATACCTTTATGAAACCTTTTTTTGTTTTTGTTTTTAATTTGCGAGCTGCTTGCGATAGCTAATCGTTGCAAATCGCTTTTGTGAAAACGGGCCCCTGATCATAAGCCACATCACTGGCATAAGAATCTGTTCTAATTTCTTGACTTCACAAGCAAAATTATCATCAACACACTGCTATCAAAATGCCATTTTATTTGTTTATTTTAATGTCATGTAGAACCCTCAACACTTGGTATGTACATTTTGCAATATATCAAGTTCCTGTCTGCATGTCTGAAGATACTATTCAAACTATATCACTTGTCCATGGAAAATCCCTACCCTCTAATACCACGTTTGCATTAACCACATAACCCAGGTACGTGCTTGAGTTGCCCCACCCCACCTGTTTCCATGTTTTAATTACTCTAGTTGCCTCCCAATTCGGACGGGAGCCCAAATTAACTGGTCCAATTTCACTTCTCGGGTTGGCCTGAATTCTAAAGTCTGAACTCAGGCTGGAAATGTCAATCAAATGTTGTAGGGCCGGGCACATACTGTAAAAAGGGACATTTTGGCTGGTGTTAAATTCAGCGGATTTGCTACCTTGGGGGATTTTGACAGTTTTTGAATTGAGGTTTTTTTTACTTGGCACATTCAAAAAGAAAAATGCAATGTAGTTTTGCATTTATATTTTTAATTAAAAAACATTCAAATAAATTTACACTTAATGAAATCTGTCTGCTAAAACAGTATCTTATTTACAGTAACTCGTTCTAGCATTTATAATGTCACTGCAGAAACTTGGAGAACAACAAAAGCGGCTTTCTAATCAATTACAGTATATAGCCCTTAATATTAAGATAAACTTATGGTAAACTTATGAAAAGAATTTGCTGTCTCTCAGCTTTAAAACTTTGCTATGGTTTACAACATAAATCAGTGGAATGATAACAATATCATGTAATTGTAGCACAGTATTGCCGGGTGTGAAAACTTAAATATAAAGCCGAAATTAAAATGCTTTCATTTGCTTAGCAATAATTTCAAACTGGTTAATAGATTAGCAAGCACTGGTAAAATCAGCTTAATTTTTATATGGTGCAGAACTAAATTTATTTTAACATTTTATGAACTTTACGCTACAAGCACTGTATGCAACAGTCTGATTGGTGTAAGTATTATTATAATACCATCTGCAGCGAATTCATGTCTTCTCGCAAGTACTTCTGTATTTCCTGCCCAACTCGTGTGATAACTCGGGTAACTCAGAAAGCATGTTAGCGCCACATTTTTCATCAACTCGACTTCTGGGAGAATTCTGGCCAATTCAAGAGCACTCGAGTCGGCTGTCCATGGAAACGAGGTATAATTGAATATACTTATTCCATACCATCCTCGGGTTCTTTTCCACCAGGAGAAGAGATATGCAGTGCAGGTTTTACTTCTGCTTTTGTCTTCTTCTTGTTCTTCTTTGTTTGCTACGAAGGATTAAGAAAAAAAAATAGTAATCAAGAAATCGTACTAATGGGGGGTGTCTAGTAAGTGATTTTCAAGATAATTTGACCCACACCGAGAAAGCAACAAGGACTCACTGCAGAAAACAAAATGCACACCTGCAAAGTACGCGGCCAGTTATGAACTGCCCATTAACACCCAGCATGTTTATAAAAAATAGAAAACACACTGGTAATGAAAAACAGTGAAAAATTTACCCTATACGGTAGTGTAATACATACTAATGCATACATTCACTCCAGCAAAGAGAGATTCCTCGTGAAAGACTTGCTGCATCTGCAGGTTCAGCTCATAACCTGACAGGAACAGCTGGAGCTTCAAACTCGTGGCCCTATTAGGTTGATGTCAGTAAATTAGAAAGTTCATAGTAAAGCACAGTGTGATCTTGGTAAACCTTGCAGATAAGCTCCCCAGTAAAAATAAAAAATAAAAAAACTTCAGTATATGGATGTGGATAGCAGGGGATAGATGATACACAAATTAGGATAGAAGTCTGACTAAGGGTTAATTGAGTGGGGCTATTTACTGCAGTCAGCAATTCAATATTTACTATTTACTGTTGTAATTTATTAAAACAAACAAACCTTCTCAGCCTTCATTTCTGATTGTTTCAAAATCTCATTGGTATCTTTTATATCATCTTCTTGCAGTTCAAGTATTGTGCGCCCATTCGATTGAGGTTTCTGTGGGTGGAAATAATATTGTATATTTGACAGGTTTTATTATTTGGATAAGTAACTACTCACTATGTGAAATGAGCAACTGGTCTTAAGATTTTGACCTGTATAGTGTTAGATCTTTGCTCTAAATGATCATTTTTAAAAGAAATCGAATCAATTCAGTAAAACTCCATGGAACCCCTCCCCCAAAAAAGTTATCTAGAATAGACATATTTACGTTTTTAAATCAATGTCACTTTAGGGTAAATGCTGTACTATAAACGTACAATAAACGCTAGGTACTAACCAATTCAGCATACATAAATTGTTAAATAACTAGTGTATGCATATTGTAAATCTGTCAACAAGAAACAAAGCGATACCACGGCAACACCTTAATTTTATGGTCTAACTATATGTTTCATAATTGTCTCCAAAGCGACACGTAGTTTAAATTACAGCAGTGATGTGGAATACCAGCACAATCCTCTGCATGTAGTATTTCACGGCAATGAATATAACTAAAAACTGTCATTCTTTTCCACTTTTTTTTTTTTATAACGAATAAATATGCATTTAATTTCACTAAACTAAAAATGAATTAAGTCTGGAATACAAAACCATTAAGTACTGTAATAAAACCACCTCCTCTGTCCTGTTAGCACAACGCTATGGAATACCGGTACCTACCTCATATTTAGGCAAATGTATTGGTTTGTTAAAAACCCAGTATGAACATGCAAATCATTAAAATGACTTAATTTCCTAATAACGGTACCGGAATAGCAAATATAGATGTTTTGTGTCAGAAAAAAAAGTAAGTCATATAGGGTTCTGCTTTTCGGTTAAGGCAAATGGTCCCATTGTTCCACCCTTATTTAAAGAAAGTTACAGGTCAAATGAGTAAGACATTTAAATTTGGTTAAAGCTCAAAAAGTCACTGAACAATGCACACACTAAGATTACAAGTAGTTTTCTGGCGTTGTGGTACCGTATTTTAAAGCTTAATTTAAACAAATTCGTCAGCCTTACCTTTTCAACAGGTTTTTTCTTGTTCTTTTTCTTTTGTTCTGCTCCTTTTACACTCTTGGTTGCCGATGTTTTGGTGGCTTGGCTCCCGGAGTCGCTGGCTCTGTCACCCCGCTTTCTCCGTGAGCAAAGCCCGGCGCAGGCCGCGACCCACACGACCACGATCACCAGCAACCCGAGGAAGACCGTCATCAACAGAACCCAGGACGGATATTGTTCGGGCTTCAGCCCTAGGTCCACTCCGAGTCTGGAGTGCAGCAGGCCCAGTCCAGTGGACAGCAGCTCTCGCAGACGGCTAGCTATCACATCGGCCTGCTGAGCCGCTACGTCCTGCCACCTCGCTGCCATCTTAACACTGAAACCGATAGACACAGAGGGGGAGAGAGAGAGAGACACAAAAACGGGGGGTGTGGGGGTCAATTTGACAGCATCCTTTTCAGAAAAACAAGACACAGGAATTAATAATATCCTACAGACTGTAGCAATAAATTAACCAAATGAAAACTAAACTACTCTTTGTTGGACTTGTTCAACGCGTTTAAAATACGACCCTTTCCTCCTTTTAAAATGTGTGTCTGAAGCTAAAGCCAAAGTTGTGCTGTGTTGGCTTCTGCGCTACGATTGCTAATCGAGAGACGTGAGAAACCACTGTGGAGAAGCTCTGTTCAAACTCCCGTCTACAGATTAGTGCAACGTCATCATTAAAATGGATGGGATGTGATTTAAAGGGGAATCCTGGGAAGGCTCGACTGAGGCTCTTGATGAAAACACAACAAATCGAAATCGAAATTGAGGAAAGAGGGAGGGCAAATGGCGTACACAGTACACAAAAAGTAATTGTCTGGGAGCTGCAGCCTCTGCTCTGAACAAACTTCAACACCACGTGCATTTAATATCAGAGACGTTTACATTTATCGTATTCACTTTAGACTTTTTCAACAGCTTAGCAGTATGTATTATTATTATTAGAACATAAATTATAAAAATTGGAAGCATATATTTCCCCATCCTCACATGTTTTGTATCCGATATATCTTGCAACTTGCATTCAGATGTGACTCTCCTTGGCCCCCATCTCAACATGTTTTATTCACTTCTCTTTTGAAACTTACTGCCCTCATCGCTCAATTTTGTTTTTCTCAGTACCTGTTTTCTTTATCTGTTACATAAATAACTGCATTAGAAATCAATCCAGCTTACATTTTCAGTTGTTTTTTTAATGCCCGCTTCTAAACTCCTCTTAAGCACCTAGCACACTATATGTTTCGCGGAAGAGGCAGAAAACAAGAACACGTTTCTCAGAGCACAGCTCAGCAACACAGATACAATAGTGACCCAGAGTCAGTGCTGCCAGATCGGAAAATCGAAAATATTGTAACGACCAAGGCGATGGCATCGTCCAGGACAGTGTTTGTTTGTTATGTCTTGTTTGGTGTTATGTGTATTAATGGGACGGGTCACGCTGTTGAGAGAGAGGTCAGAGGTCAGAGTTCTTAAACTCAAAACATGTAATTGCCTTAGAATGACATAAATAATGAAAAGATTTTAAAAAATAAATTTGTAAAACATAGAAGAATTAGAGAACATCTTTTGCTGAAAAAAAGGGAAAAGTTTAAATCTCGAGAAATAGTTCATACGGCCATAAGAGAAACTGAACTAGAGAAAAGAGAAAGAATGAAAAGAAGCAACATACTACTACACGAATACAACAAAGCAATCTGAAAGCTACGCAAGCCAAGAAAAAAGGTAAGCCTCTCAATTTATAAATGTTTACAGAAATTTAAAAATAGTGTATGTACAGTTTAAATCGGAAAAGTGGTAGTTTGAATCTGAGGAGGCAGTTTAAATTTGAAAACAGACAATTTGAATTTGAAAAGTGACAGTTGGGCTGACAGTTTGGAATGGATACAATGTTGTGCAGTGACAGAGCAGCCCCGCCCCTCCCCCACCCCCACTGCTCTATAATATTATTCCCTGAGCAGGTCAAGACTGCACGCTAGGAAACTGCACAACCACAAAGTGCTGAGAGAGAGCCCAGAGACTGTCATTGCAGACTGCTCCCAGATTAGAGACAGGACTGTAACAACCAATCTGCTGTTCTATACAGAATATTACCGGGCCTGGCATGCAGCAATCCACATCAGAAAAGGAGGCATAGATAAAGGCAGACAGATAATTACATATGAGGAATCTGACCCTGGAAACACAGTGCTTACAATAAATATATATATATATCAGAATGGCAGAATGAGGAAGCTGAGATCAACATCCCCACAGCAGCAAGCATTGCCCCTGACAACACACAGACAACACTGAACAATGAGAGCACAGCTCCAGGAGACACTGACCACCTTGGCCCAGACCAGCCTCCGGAGCTCCATAGCACAGTCTCACATCTGAAGGAGAGCCTGTCCCTGATGGAGGTGGAGTTGGTGGAGCTCAGAGAGATGGTACTGACCAAGCTCTCAGACAGCAAGCTCACACAGCAGCTCCATGACCAGCTCAGCCAGACCAGAAACGAGTACAAAGACTCCGGGCTGAGGTGAAGGAACTGCAGCAGGACAGGGAGACTGAGGAGGGAGCTGACAGGAATGAGAGAAGAGCTGCAGCACAGAGAGAAGAGTGTACAGAGCCTGTGGGAGTAGCTGCATAAACACACAGCCCCTCACAGCAACACCACAGGAAACACAGCAACCCAGCCGGCACCGACACACACCACCTACCACACACAGATGAAGACACAGACTCCCAGCGGGAACCTGACACCACACACGACAATCCCAACATGCAGACTGACTCAAACACAGCACCGTCCCCCTCAGACAGACAGACTTCAAGACAGCGCGACACAGAGGTAGTCCTGCTGATCGACTCCAACAGGAAGTACATTAACGAGCAGCGTTTCTTACCTGGACGGAAGGTCTCAAAGATCTGGTGCCCGACGATGGAAAAGGCCCTGCAGGCACTTTTGAAGTCGACCCTCGGCTCCCCCAGCCACATCCTTATCCACACCTTCACCAACGACCTTCGGGCCCAGCAGGAGAACGTGGCCAAGTCCACCCGGAGAGTGGCAGAGAGGGACACCCAGGAATTCCCACACTCAAACGTTATCATCTCCATCCTGCTGCCCAGGAAGGATTTCTACCCTCACACCATCCACAGGGTCAACAAGGAGATCTCCAGAGGGTGCACTCTCCTGCCCAACGTGCACCTGGCACACCACCAACACCTGTATGATCACGTACACCTCCATAAACAAGGAATACCGATCTTCACAAAGAACCAGAAGGATGTCGCCCTAGGCCGAGACCCTGCCAGCCCCCCACAGAGCAGCAGGAGAGCCCCCAACATCTACAGAGTGCAGCCCATTGCAGAGCCAGCCAGGAGGGCCTCCAGGAACAAGCGTCCTCAAGGACAGCACCAAAGACAACCCCCCAGCCCAGCCGAGCAGACCCAGGCCCGGCCCTGTCCATCATCAACCCACACAGCCAGACCAGCAGCAGGCCCAGCTCAGCGACGCAGCAGCTCTCAGCAGGCCAGCGGGGACTGGCAGCACAGAACTGGGGGAGATACACCACCTCCTCAACCTCATCTGCACTCGGCTCATGAGATAAGTAACTAATTATTGTGTAATAACACAAAATATATATATAAAAAAAGTATGTATGTATGTATATGTGTATGTGTGTGTGTGTAATATATATATATATATATATATATATATATATATATACAGTGCCTTGCATAAGTATTCACCCCCCTTGGACTTTTCCACATTTGTAGTGTTACAACCTGGAATTAAAATGGATTTAATTGGGATTTTTACCATTTGATTTACACAACATACTTAAGGTGCAAAATATTTTTTATTGTGACACAAAAGTTAATTAAACAAAAAAAAAAGACATTTGTTGGTTGCATAAGTATTCACCCCCCTGAGTCAATACTTGGTAGAAGCATCTTTGGCAGCAATTACAGCTGTGAGTCTTTTTGGGTAAGTCTCTACCAGCTTTGCACATCTGGATCCTGCAATTTTTGCCCATTCTACTTGGCAAAATTGCTCAAGCTCTGTCAAGTTGGATGGGGACCGTTGGTGAACAGCAATTTTCAAGTCTTGCCACAGATTCTCAATCGGATTGAGGTCTGGGCTTTGACTGGGCCATTCTAAGACATTCAGGTTCTTGTTTTTAAACCACTCCAGTGTAGCTTTGGCTGTGTGTTTAGGGTCATTGTCCTGCTGGAAGGTGAACCTCCGTCCCAGTCCCAGGTCTCTTGCAGACTGAAACAGGTTTTCCAGAACTTTATCCCGGACTTGTTTTGATAGCTCCTTGGTCTTCATGATGCTGTTTGTTTAGATATGCTCTCTAACAAACTCTGGGGCCTTCCAGAAACAGGTGTATTTAATCTGAGATCATGTGACACTTTAATTGCACACAGGTAGACTCCATTCAACTAATTATGTGACTTCTGAAGGCAATTGGTTGCACCAGAGCTTATTTAGGGGTGTCACAGCAAAGGTGGTGAATACTTATGCAATCAAGACTTTTCAGTTTTTTATTTGTAAATAATTTTGAAATATATGCAGATTTTATTCCCCACCTCGCCATTATGGACTATTTTGTGTAGATCAGTGACAAAAAATCCTAATTAAATCCATTTTAATTCCAGGTTGTAACACTACAAAATGTGGAAAAGTCCAAGGGGGGTGAATACTTATGCAAGGCACTGTATATATTAAACATTATGAATATGTTTTACAGATGTAAATAATACTCTGTTTTGTCTTTTCTAAAAAGTTGTTTTCATTCTAGGCAAATTAAAATGGTAGAAGAATAGATATTAAAAAATAAATGAAATCATTATCAATAACAATGTGGAACATCCAGGGGCTCTGCAGCATTCGGGCTGAAGAGCACAGCCTCAGAGTTTGTAAATAGCATGAAAGATACAGATATTATCATTCTGCAGGAGACATGGTGCAGGGCAGATGTGTCCACTCACTGTCGCTCAGGCTACAGGGAGATCATACTGCCTTCCCTGAAACACTCCACAGTTAAACACGGCAGAGACTCCGGGGGGATAATAATTTGGTATAAAACAAAGCATAACAACTTTGTACAGCCCATAAAAAGGGGAGAATCGCATCTGTGGCTAAAATTTTGCAGAGATGTTGTCTCCACTCAAAATGAAATCCTTCTGTGTGCGGTATATATCCCCCCCTCAGAATCCCCATACTTTAATGAGGAAAGCTTTTGCAGTCTCCAGACAGTGATCTGCCATTTCCAGGCCCAGGGGAATGTGCTGATCTGTGGAGATCTGAACGCCAGGACAGGCACGCTGCCTGACTTTACCAGCACACAGGGAGACAACCACATATTTGGCCAAAACCCCCTATACTGCACACCTGAGCTCCCACAGAAACATCTGCGACAGGGAAATAAATACAAATGGGAGACAACTATTGCAGCTCTGTCAAGGCATGGGCCTGTACATTGTTAACGGTCAGATCCGAGGGGACTCTTTAGGAAGATGCACCTACAGCTCGGCTCTTGGCAGCAGTGTAGTAGATTACACATTACTGACTTAGACCCCTCCTGTATTTGTGCATTCACTGTCAGACCTCAATCTCCTCTGTCAGATCACAGCCAAACCACTGTGTTCCTTAAAAGAACAGAGCAAAGCAGCAACATGCAGACGCAGCCCAGCAAGCTGTACAACCTCAATCATCATCTCTGCACAGAATTCCCAGACTTGCTAGACCCTGAAAAACTCCCCATCCTCCTCGGAAAGCAGCCCAGCACACAAGCGCCAGTCACAGCCTGAGGGACAGAGACTGAACACTGAGGCTCCTCACACAGGGATGGAGGGAAAAATATTATTATTATTATTATCATAGCATTATTATTGCTGTTTGAAATGTTTTATTGTTGTTCTTCATGTTGAATATTCACTTGTAAATATGTTGTAAACTGTTGATTGATTACATGTAAATTGATGACAAATGATTTGGCAATACCTAAACTGGTCATGCTAATAAAGCACTTTGAATTTGAGAGAGAGAGAGAGAGAGAGAGAGAGAGAGAGAGAGAGAGAGAGAGAGAGAGAGAGAGAGAGAGAGAGAGAGAGAGAGAGAGAGAGAGAGAGAGAGAGAGAGAGAGAGAGAGAGAAAGCCTCCACTGCAAGTCCCCAGTTCTCTTGTCAAGTGGCGGCTTATACAGAACTCTCTACACCGGGGCTGTCTCCTTTTTCACAGAGAGACTGTCCCTCCACTTGGAGTCCACCATTCCTTTTAGTTCTTTATAAAAAATATTTTTAAACCTAAAAAAATATAGCTCTTTGCTTTCTAGGCAGTGGAAGACTCTGTTAATAACTTTGTCAATTTTTAACAGCTTGCCATACTCCTGCTGTTCCTCCTCTTCTTCCTCACCTACTTGGGGAGACACAAGTAGCACTGGGAAGTCAGAGTCCTGATCCTCCTCTTGTCCTTTTCCCATCTCCTCCACCAGGACCTCTCTGAGCCCTGGAGAGAGACAGCCCCTGACACTATCCAATAGCATTTCAATCTGTCTCTCACTTCGCCAGCCCAGCCTGCCACCCAGTTCAGCAGCACTGAGCCAGCGAGAATTCCCAGGTAACATTAAATGGGCCAGTCTGGTCACCCCTGCCCTTGCAAACCTGGCACACAATGCCTCTGACCTGAGACATGGTGCCGGGAACAGAGAGTTGAAGAAAAGAGGTTCCTGCATCAGTTTCTGCCCTGTCAAATCCTCCTCTCTTTTCACTTTAAGAGTCTTCCACATTTTAAAAATATTAAGATAAAAAGCAGGCAGACCAGAACTGTTCAGGATGTCATGGTCAGTTAAAAACAAATATTTTCCTAACCCTAGGCCCCCCACTTTATTAATGAAAAAAATGGCCACTTTCCTCCAGTGAGCCTCCTCCCCGGCGTACAGGAGCCTCTGAACTGTCATCAGCCTGAAAGCCGCTACCCTGCTGGCAATGCTGACCAGCCCTTGCCCCCCCTCCTCCCGAGGGAGATACAACACGGCTGGTTTCAGCCAGTGCCTCCCACCCCAGAAGAACTCTACAAATATCTTTTGGATTTCATTAATCAGCCCTTGAGGAGGGTCCAGGCACATAAGCCTATGCCAAAGCATAGAGGCGGCCAGGTTATTAATTACAAGAACCCTCCCTAAGGACAACCGAGAGAGCAGCCCCGCCAACACTGAAGCCGCCTCTCACCTTGTCCACAAGACTTTCCCAGTTCATATCCATGTATGTTTTAGTTCCCAGAAAGACACCTAATATTTTTAGTCCTGTTCTCTCCCACCTCAATGTCTGTGGCAGAACAGGAGGGCCCCCCTCCTTCCAGCTACCTGACAAGAACGTGTCACACTTTGTCCAATTTATTTTTGCTGATGAAGCCCCTTGAAATGTCTCTAGGCTCTGCTGTAATAGTTGGACATCTTAGTTGCTGCAAATAAACACATTAATGTCATCAGCATAAGCGGACACCTTTACTGCCACAGTAGGGGCAGAACAAGGCACCACCCATCCCGACAGCCTGCTCCTCAGCAGAGCCAGCAGGGGCTCAATGGAGAGGGAGTACAGCATGCCAGATAGGGAGCAGCCCTGTCTGATGCCCCTGCGCACCGGGAAAGGCTGACTCAGACCCCCATTAATTTTTAAAATACTAAAAACATTACTGTACAAAATTTTAACATAGTTAATGAACTTGGGGCCAAACCCAAAGGCCTCCAGTGTTGTGAACAGGTAATGGTGGTCGACCCGATCAAAAGCTTTCTCCTGGTCTAAGGAGACCAGTCCCACATTAAAATCACCCATCTGAGTACAAGTTAAAAAATCTCTAATTAAAAATATATTCTCAAATATTGACCGTCCTGGCACACAGTAAGTCTGGTCCGGGTGTAATTTACTATTCAATACTTCTCTCAGTCTTATCGCCAGACATTTTGAAAATATTTTTAAATCGTCACATAAAATTGAGACTGGTCTCCAGTTTTTTAGTTGGCACAGGTCTCCTTTCTTAGGCAGCATAGTCAGTACAGCTCTGCGGCAGCTAAGCGGCAGCTCTCCATCTATCAAACTCTCCTGCAGCACCAGCAGCAGATCTGGTCCCAGTTCCTTCCAAAAGTAATGGAAAAACTCTGCTTGTAGACCATCAGTCCCTGGGGCCTTCCTGCTGGCCATCTGCTTAACTGCCGTGGTCAGTTCCTGGAGAGTGATATTGCCTTCCAGACTCCCCTTCTCCTCCTCGCTCAGGGTGGGCAAGCCCTGCAGCATTGAGTCCCTGTCATTTTGACTGCAAGGCTCACTGGAAAACAGTCCAGTATAAAACTGCACTGCCGCCTCTTTGATCTGCTCTTGCTCCAGCAGCTCTCTCCCACAGGGCAGCCGGACACAGTGCATCTGCTTGCTGCTTGCTTTCTTCTTCTCCAGGCTGAAGAAGAAGCTGGTGGGGGCATCCATGTCCCTTAGCTCGATAAATCTTGATCGCACCTGTGCCCCCCGCACCTTCTCCTCCAGCAGGCTGCCCAAGTCTTGTCTCTGCTCCCGCAAGGTCTCCTGTGCCACTGTGCTCTGTTCAGCCTGGCTTTCAATTTTAAGAATCTCTCTCTCCAGCTCTCTCACTGCTGCGTTCAGTGACTTGGTTGCACCAGGTATACTTTTGACAAAAAACTTTGATTTGTACCTTACCAATGTCTCACCACTGCCTCAGATCTCTGTACTGATCTTTTCGTGTTCTCCAAATTTTCCAGAAATCTCTAAATTGTTGCACAAATGTGAAATCTTGTAATAGTTTAGTATTAAAATGCCAAAATGGTGCGGTATGTGTTTCCTTAGGTAGTGTAACAGTACTCTGCACACAGTGATGGTCTGACAGGCTGGTTGGTATTATACTGGCTTTTGTGAATATATTAAGTTGATGTTTAAATGTATAACTCCTGTCTAATCGTGCTCTAACTATGTACTGTGAAATGTGATGTGACCATGTGTACTGGCGAGTGGTGGGATGCAAACACCTCCACATGTCAACCAAGCCACTGAACTTTAAAATTGCAGCTAATTCAGTCGCAGAAGGAGGATGCGGTTCTATACTATTTCTGTCTATATTAAAATTCACTGTGCAATTAAAATCACCCCCCACTAATAAAAAGTCTTCATCATTAACTGTTAAGATAGTATGTTTTAAAATGTTTAAAAACACCATCCTATCTCTCCCTATATTAGGGGCATAAACATGTATTAAGTTAAAAGTAGCCTCCCTCACCTTAGCTCTTACTATTAAAAGCCTTCCTTTAATAATCTCTCTTCTAAAATATCTGCTCCTAACCCCGATCTAAAAAGCACAGCCACCCCAGCGCTGTTATTAGAGGCATGGCTCGTCACACACTGACCTCCCCATTTCGCCTCCCATTCAGCAGCATTCCCTTCATCTGTATGCCGCTCCAGGCTGAGACCCAGAGCCAGAGTCCCCCGAGTCCGAGTTGGGTGCTTCTGCAGCAGGGGACTTCTCACCTGTTGCACTACAGCCCCCACTCCCAGACCCCGGTTCTCCAGCAGCCTTAATCTCAGCACCGCTTGTTCCTTCAGGGCGGGCGGGCAGAGAGAGCCTGTGATCTGGAGAGACCGCCTCAGAGCTCCGCTCCAGCTCTATGTCTCTTTTTTCCCTCTTTGTTTCCATTTCTTTCCTTTTTTTCCTTTTCTCCCTATTTACCACAGTAAACTCATTATCTTCACTGTCTTCCTCATTTACCGGGGCTCCAGGCTCATTGTTCTCCCTTTCCCACTGCGGCTCTTCCTCTTGTGCTCCCTGACCCATCAGCCTCACCCTGTTTCTCCTGCCCTCTCACCTTCTCTCATCGGGCAATTTTTCCTCTGATGCCCCTGGACTCCACACTTGAAGCAGCGCATGGTGTCAGTACTTGCAAAAACCACACTGCTGCTTCCTTCTACTGTGAAAGTCCAGGCAACATTTATTTCAAAACCGGGGTTGTTTAATAAAATATACACTTGTCTCCTAAAAGACATGATATGATGTAATTGTGGATTTTTACACCCCAGGGGAATAGACTTTATTGGGGAGCAGATTTTCCCATACCTACTCAGCTCCCTTTCCAGCAATTCATTCTTTAAAAACGGGGGGACATTTGATAAAATCACTTTTGCAAAGGGTGTTGCAAGGGGCGATACGTGCACTAAACTCCCTTGCACTACAAAACCTTCCTGCACAAGTTTATCCACATCCTGTGTATCTTTAAAAGATTACAAGCCCTTTATTCATCCGGATGCAGAAACGATCCTGTCCCCCTCAACTACCTTGCATACTGCAAGCAAGCAATTTTCCACCGACACCGTGCTGTCAGGGACACAGCGACAGCCATGCCAGCGGGTCAAATCTCTCATTCCCTGGGAATGAGGGCTCATCGCTGGGGCTCAGCTGACTAGCTGTCAGCACAAACCCCAGCACACACGCACTCACTCTCACACACAACAAATTAATCTAAACCAACGTTAAAGTTAAACTAAAGTGAAACAAAAAGCAAAAACGCAAAACCAAAACGACACACCTACCCTACGCTTCCTCAAACTCCTCACAGGCTCCAGCGATCCCACAATCCTCCACGCGAGAGAGAGAGTGTTAAGCCAAGGGGACACTAGTCTACATGTTGCTAGAAAATGTAGAATGAAATCTGTATTGCTACAGCTTTTTTATGTTATTCTTTTGAACAGGATTCCTAATTATGCCACAACAATTTTTTTCTTCTTCTACAAATCAGATATCGGTAACTGTGTAACAATATTTGCAAGTTGTGTCTGCTGAACTGCAATGTGCAAACGGCTTTAAACAAAAAGTAGGACTCCCTTTATCCATTACTATTATGTTTTTATTTTTTTATTTTTAAGAACACATTCCATCTATACATTTAGATGATTAGCGCCCTCTGTCTGTAGTCATTAGTCTCTTTTTTCCATATGGTCTTAATTCAACATCAATACCAGGGCTTCTCAAACTCCTGTGGCTGCTGGTTTTCATTCCAACCGAGCTCTCAATTACTTGACTAGACCCTGAATTGAACTGATAATTTGCTTAATTTGACCTTTTTACTTGTTTTCAGCTCTTGAACAGTTGCATATAACATTTTATAAGTAACTTGAACTGCATCTGTTTAAGAGCTGTACTGGCGGCTGCGACAAGTGCTGACCACGGCTCAAGGATCTCCAGCCGCTGCTCCTCCATCAGGCTGGTGCAGTTATAGCACGTAGTGCCCAGACTTCCCGCAGGCACAGCACCCCTGCGGGGCATCACAAACACTCCGGTAGTCTTCCCAGCACCTCCCTCTCCGACACTGGAGACGGCACCGGGTCCTTGGCTTGCCTCCGAGAACGGCTGCCCCTCCTCCTCTTTTGCTTGGGGCAGGAAGTACCTTCCCTTCTTTCTGAAAGGGGCAGTGTACCACCTTGTGCCCTAACTCCCCACAAGCAAAGCAGCAGCCTTGATCCTCAAGGCCACCAAAGAGGTGCTCCAGTCCGCCATCACACCGGGTCATACCATTGCAGTTTAACATGAACGCTCTAATGCTTCAGCATCAGTACCAAAACGGATTTTTTTTTTTTTTGGTGCAATTTCTAATATTAGACTATAATGCCAATACAACATTATATTTAAAACGGTTCATAATAGTAAATCGTTTTTTTTTCCAGGAATATAATATTCATAATTGTCCTCTTTTTTTGGTTTGTTTTATAATTTGGAATCGCCAATTATTTTTTTTTCATTTTCTCCCCAATTTGGCCCAATTATTATTTTTATTTATTTCAACTCAGCTCACCGCTGCCACCCCCGCGCTGACTCGGGAGAGACGAAGATGGACACACGCGTCCTTCGAAACGCGTGCCGTCAGCTGTCCGCTTCTTTTCACTCTGCATGTCCGCCATGCAGCCACCTCAGAGCTACAGCGTCAGAGGACCACGCAGCTCTGGGCAACTTACAGGCAGGCCCGCCCTCAGGCACCCAACCAGTCTACAAGGGTTGCTGGTGCGATGTGAGCCAAGGACACCCTGGCCGACCTAAGCCCTCCCAACCTCGCCCAATTGTGATACAGAGTATCATATTACAGAGCAGTTGTAAAGTACAAGAAAATCAGTAGCAAAAGATCAAATTTAAAAAATGCAATGCAAAAAAATAGAGAATACAGTAAATAAACAGGGGGGTAAGAGGGGGTTTGACTAAGAGCAGTTAACATATGAAATATTTGTTTATACGAGTAAAGTTCAGTATGAGCACATAAGAAGTACAATAAATGAATGAGAATAATTTTTGCAATTACAAAAAAAGTAAAGTCAAATACAAGATACAGGAAGTAGTTATAATTAAGAGCAGTAGTAGAGAACGGCATGGTATGGAGCAGTTCAGTGCAAGTTTTGGCAATTGTTGTTATATTTTTAACCTTTATATTTATATTTATATTTATAGTCTCTCGTTCTCGTTCCACCTCTGAACACCCAACCTGGATGAGCGGCTGATCCACTGTTTTATAAAGTAGTGCCTGGGCTCGATTGCTTGTTAATAATTCAATCACGCTCAGGCACATTCTGCACGTGAAGTGATTTGGCAGAAAAGGTAATTACTGCTTTCCTGCCGACCTAAAACACCTGTGCACACCAAACATTTAAATAATAATAACACATGACAAAATAAACAAAATATGCACAGGGGCGGGGTGTACCCCACCACACACCTCCTTTCCAGTCTGACAGGGCGAGAAAGCTCCCTACGCTCTGTCCATTCTCTGTCGCACCCAGGATTGGCAGCAGTACGAGCAATTGTTTGTTTGGTCTAAATTCCATGGACAAAACCTGTGCAAACAGCGGCTGTCAAGGTAGATTGTAACTCTCATGCGCCACTCTGGAGCCCCCTGACTATCACTGTGTTTTAACCATTAGAATGTGAGTTAATATTCAATAAAGTGGGTCATTTATACAGAAAATCAATTCAGCCGCCATTCCTTCTTATCGGGAGTCCAAATATTGTTCTCTTGTGAAAACATGACACAGTACAGTTTGGAAAAACAAACAACGAAAGGGTCCCAAGATACAGATGAATAACTGAATCAGTTGAGGTCAGACTGTAAGCCTAGTCAGAAGACTTCTCCTTGTGCATTTGATAGACCCTGTAGTTACCACTTAAATACACCAGTCCTATGACTTGTTAGGTTGAACAGTATGGAAGAATTACCCGTAACTTGAAAACATATAGCCTGTTCTGTGATTAGTATTATATGCAATTACTATTTTAAACAGTTCATCTTTTATTTGTAAATGGGTGTAGTAATTGTCTTGAACAAAGAACTTAAACCTGTTTGAATTGATATTTATTTCTTGCTTGAAAAATAATTAGAATGCTAACATGGTTTAAAGGGTTTGGTGCAATAATACTCATCTTTGTGTAAAAGAAAGGTTGAAGCAGTTTAGGTTAAATAAGACAAAGTGCAATATTGACTAGTATAAATATAGTCAATCTTACTGCTAATAATGTGCAATGGTATCTGTGTTTTGTGTAACATGACAAGGTGCAATACTGTGTTGTAATTTTAAGATATAGTAAATTCAATTGTTTACGATAAAAAAAGGGTTCTGGTGCAAGAATAATCATTTTGTTTATGAGAGTTACATTATTTGTTAAATATGTAGTTGACTGAGATTGTGCAATATTCTGTAATAACTCAAATAAGTGTGTGTAAAGGAGTTTGTGTAATTGATTGTGCCGCTGCTTAAACAAATAAAAGTAAACTTCAGAATAATTGTGTGATAATTGTTTTAAATTATATATCTGTTTGAGCAGACGGTGGACTCATGTTAGTGTGTTACATGCTAAATTATTGTGTGAATGAATTCAACAGATAGAGGTATATCTACATCTTATATGAACCAGTTGTAAGCTACTTGAGCCATTAAAGCCATTCATGCTGTTTCATAAAGTTATATTTTGCAATTGAGTGTTTGACTGTTCTCTGTTAAACTAAAGTTCTTAACTTGCTTTGGTTTCTATGTCTGATAGTTCTAAGCAGAATGCTTGTGAAATATTGTGCAGTTGCCCGGAAAATGATGAAAGTGACTTAAAAGTTTAACGCTGGTGCAATTTAAAGCCAGTCTTATTGAGGAGTCATTGTATTGTCTGATTTGCTACCTCTATGTAAAGTGCTTAGTGCCTTTTTAACATAATACTAGAATAAAATTCTGGCTACAATTGTATCTGTTACACATTCTAGTAAGATACAGAGTATTATATATTGCACAATCTAGCTTTTGGCACTATGCATTAGTAATTTGAATATTGTTGTGTTGCACATTGTGAATGGTCTGTATTGCGACATTTGCACATTTGTTGTTCTTGCTTATATTGGGCAAGTGACTTTATCCTAAACAGTATTACTCATACTACAAAGTTAATTAATTCTTCTGGTTGGTAACCATTCCAGAAATGTGTATGATTCTTACAGCTTGCTCTGTTTGGTTACATTACAGTTACTGTTACAGAAAATGCCTTTGCTATTGCTCTTGCCTCTTTCCCCTGTAAACTTCCCTTAATAAAGATTGTAATCACTACCGTTTCCTGCAGTTTGTATGTGTGCAACACTTTCCAATTTTGAAGACCAATAACCTGAATTTAAAAAAAAACTTCTGGGCAAAACAACATTTCAGAGAACTCAAACTCTGGTATACTGTGTGATGTAGTCAGACTACAGAAATTATCCATACAGCCGTTGGCAGCCTGTAAATCCCTTTTTCATCAGTGTGGTAATTTGCTGAGGAAAGGGAGGGTTACGGTTGCTTGTGTTTTTGACACAGACAGTTCTTATACATGTTGGTCTGTCCTCTCCTCAGTGGATTGAAGCCCTTTCCCAAACAAAGTGGAAACTTTTCATCCCTCAGCAACCCCACCTAGTTATTATACACACAACAAAAAAAGTACAGCTTCCTAGAGATGCAGTGTCTCCTGAATGCTTATATTACGTTGGTCTATCAAGTGTTAAACATATTATTGTTCATTGTTCATGGTCCAATAGTTTGGGTTGCCTTTCTTACTATACTAGAGGACAGAGGTTCACACAAGACCTGGAAACATAGGAAGGAGTGGAATCACCACAGATCACTAATTAAATATACCCAAGCTGCATTGTACATTTTCAAAAAGGTCAAATTGTTTATATATTATTGTTGATATCGGTGTTTAAGAGCTGCCTGTGCACACTGTGGATAGACCAGACTAGATTTTGCAGGTAAGAAATGTTGTGAAAATAAAGCTGGATTTGGTGGATATTTACAGTGGTGCCCATAAGTATGACATCCTGTGATTTATGATGCTCATTTTTTTTCTGAATACACTCACTAGATAATTAAATATGGTATTAACATTTTCAAATGAAACTAAAATGAAAAATAGTATGTTTAGTAAAAAAAAGTCTGGCTCTCAAATACTTACATGGACTCAGTGACTCGTCATAGTGATTGGATTCAGAACTGAAGATCTGGGCTATTGACCGGGACCTTGATGTTTTCAGCACAGTGTTATTTCAATATCAACATTTATTCTTTGCTGAGATGTCTTTCAGACAGCGTGCTCACTTTTTAATAGCCTGCGTGCAGGCTGTTAGAGGAATAGATGCTTTTAACTTTATCAAAGACAGCACAGATGTGCTCATGGTTATCTCCCAGCAGGCTGTTTCTATAATCATCATATATAGATGTAAAACCAGCAAGAGTAAGTAACAGCTTTATTGAAAAGAAAAAAAGGCTGGTGTTCAGTTATGCTTAAACATGAAGCTAAAATTGATGTTTAATTTATTAGGACCTGTACGCATAGGACGCAATATGTATAATTATTTTAAATGTATTTTTATTCACATAGGTGGTACCATTAAGTACACTTCTGCAATCTGGAAAGCCATTGTATTCTAGTGCTGGCTACAGCTGTGACAAAACCTCACTCAGGAGTTAGTGAAACAACAACAACAACAACCCTTGAAGCAGCAGGGGTTTGTTGACTGTAACCCTGTTTACATTTAGGGGGGTGGAACCCTTTTAAAGCTTTTTTCTTGCCTGGCTTTGAATGTTCTTCTCCAATTCTGATTACTCTTGCTTCTATATATGCCCCTTTCCCTTCTTTTACATGCCCAGCTGCTCTCGGCTACCAACTGAGCACAAACTCTCCCATGCACTCACTAGTTACATAACCCAAAACAAACAACTGAGCAAGCCAGGGACTTAACTGTCACTGCCCTGCCCAATCATGTGAATGTGCCACTGTGCTCAATGACTCATAGTACCAAGCTTCTGCAAAAAGTTCCCTAACCAGATGGTCTTTTATCAGCCAGCCAGAAAACCAAATAGAGGTACCTCCAGCACTACAGTCACAGCAAATAACATCATTTTAACATTTTGCACAAATCCTCAGCCTAGCTCCACCAGCAAAAGAATACCTTGTTAACCGTAATCTGTTGTTTATCTCAAAAACAGACTAGGATTTTGTAATATAGGACTGGGCTTCAAGGTTGTACGACATTGTAGAAAGTACGTTGAGCTGGTGAAAAGATCATCTTCAAGAATGTGAAGACCTGACAGTCAGATGAGCAGTACAATAACACCACAGCACTGGTAAACTAGCTAATCTGTACTCCTCCACAACCGATTATTATTGCACCATTGCAATCCATACATTTAAATGCTTGGCTGGCCACATACTCTTTTATGACATTTTTGTGGTGTTTCTAAATAGTGGTTAACAAACATTTTATTTTCCTTCATGGAACATCTAGAGGAGTATGGAGTAGATCCATAGGTATGAGATAACACTGAAAATCCATTTCACACGTTCACACATCAAAGGCCAGCATGGTTCTATTCTAACATACAATGAAGTACTGTATTTAATTGTTCCCTGTTTCCATTTTCTCCACACCTGTCAGCTTGAGGCTTTAATGTACACTTTGCATATTTGTAGTTATAATGAACAAATGTAATTAGTATGTAAAGACAGTTGCACTAAATGAATGTTAGATAAGGCTGATAGCATATAGGACATGGAGTAAATACATGTTTGAGAATGTGCTAGTCGAAGCCTCTAATAAAAAATGTCAAATAAAATATCCTGTTGAAAATTACATTTCTCCCTCAATATAACGTTATTGTTGAGGCTTGGGAGCCATTGTTTCCAGTGGTGAGCAGCTCAGACCCTGGAGGGCCATTCCACTCCAGGTTTCATACAAACAATTAAATGATTAACTTCTTTAGAATGTCAGTCAGTGGTTATTCGGTTCAGATTAATTATTTGGCACACAGTTGAAACAAAGACCTGAAGTGGAAGGGCCAAAGTTACTGGTTTAGAGACTTATAATGAGGATAGCAGTGAAAGCAAAAACAGATTGAGGAGAATGAGAGCCTTTCTTTTTTCAACTAGCTCTGAGTGATATTAACGTGGGATTACATGAAAAATATGTGAAAAAAAATCACACCATCATCCATCTCCAAACGCAGTCATAAAATCTGATGTAAGAGTCAAGTAGACAAAGTTTTTAGTCTTTTTCAGACAAATATTTGGCATTGCTCTTCCTATTGACTCCATGTGTTTTAGGTCTTGTAAGGCATCACAGAAATAAACTCAAATCTGTGCTCTGGTTTTCTATTCTCTTTTCATATTGATACAAAAGCTGCTGCTGTTTGAAACAACAATGGTCTTGAGTGAATGTAACTGAAACCTTTGTGTACCTGGCTCATAGTTTTACCTCAAAATATCACACTGAGGTAGAAATAAAATAAGAATTTTGATATTTACTCTTACCTCTAAAATGTTCAAAACAACTTTGTCAGCACAGAGAAACACTTCAAATTAAAATGGTAAAGGCACAATAAGAACGTAATACATAGCCTGTGTTTACAAATACTTCACAAATACGAGAATCAAAAAGAAATTATTGAGGAAAATGAAAACACAAACTCCTCCTTTGCCAAAAGGTTTATTTTGGGCTGACTGCCAAGCAGATACATGTTTTCATTATGCAGCTGCAAAGACAGTAACATAAAATTAACAATGAAATAGCATGACACCAAAACTAAAAAACCAGTTGTTACCTATTCATACTATGTAATTGTGTGTGTGAATGCCTGTATTTTCATTATGCAGCTGCAAAGACAGTAACATAAAATTAACAATGAAATAGCATGACACCAAAACTAAAAAAGCCAGTTGTTACCTATTCATACTATGTAATTGTGTCTGTGAATGCCTGTGTATGTAATATTAACTTTTTAAATAAGCTGTTTCTCTGTGCTTGAGAGAGACAAGTAGTCCTTGATTATTTTCAGGTTAAATGTACCATAATATCCCTTTTCTGTGCACTAGATGGCAGTCTTAAAATGTTAATGCTACAGCAAATGTAAAAGTGGTGTCTATTGTTTTAATATGGTTTATAATCCTTTTTTAAAAATATAAATAACATGCACTTGGTATCCCTGAATCATCTCCATTTAAAAAAAAATAGTAACACATTCATGAATTCTGAACATAATGAAATAACAGAAAACAGATCTGCTGAAGATCTACAGTACTAATAAGATTGCATTCCACAAGCTGAAATGAAATAATACATCTCAAACGACCACGGCTGTGATGTTTCTGCAGGGATCTAAACTCACCCTAGATATGAATGGCCACACTTGAAACACAGATTGTGGGGAGATTTATGTTTTGTTGCTATTAGGATCAAACCACATCAGCACTGTCTCTGTCTTGCATCAGCCAGCTCCACATCTGACCCAAAACAGAAAGCATACCAGGGAACAAATGAACAATATACAATTCCTGCTGCTATAGAATTGTAATAATCAATAGAAGGTAGACTGTGATCCCTAAACAAAGAACACCGTAAAGTGTGTTGATATACTGAATGAAAAGGAATCTATTTCTTATACAGTATGTAAGTAATATATTATTCCTTACTGAAGTCTAATGCATGATACAATAAATATGCATTTCAACTGCTACTGTCCTTACTGTAAAGTAATACCATTTTACCACCGCTTTGAATTTATGCTTCCATTTTCACACTTTTAAGAAAGTGAAATATTTCTCTTAAAAAACCTACTGTAATTCCTTCAACATAAAAGAGAAAATATAATACTAACTTTTTTTTTAACCAGGAAAAATATTGCAGTGATCTCTTTTACAAGAGGGTCCTGAAATGGCAATAGGGATATACAGTACAATCTGTTTCCAAGTCCCCTTAATGGAGACAATAAAAATGTTCACAGTTAACATACAGTGGGTTCTATTTAATTGAATAGTGGCAGATTTAAATCATTCAATCACAAACATTTCCATGTTTTTATTTTTCATATTTTGACAAAAGGAAATCAACTAAAAGACTAATATAAATTGTGGGATGTTGATCTTTTTTTTAAAACCTCTGACCTTTTTATAGATTATTTAAGGAGAGGCAGTGTTTAGATCTGCCTTTGTTGAGATCAATTGAATATGAAACTGGAAATGAGACATATAACTTATAAATAAGAGTAGTGATCTATCTTCATACTTCACACCAGGAGATGGCAGTGTAGCTATAAACAAATCTACAGTGATTTTCCCTGTTTCATCCCTCCTACAATTCATTTATTTTCCAAGGGTGTTTATTATCTAAGCTGGAACATGGAACCTCCAACAGCAGGGATATTATTGGTTGGTTGTCTGGCACAGAGAGAGATCCCTAATGAACTCCCAGCATCTCTTGCTAAGTAGGGTTTTTATGTCATTATTCCATCTGCACCATGAAACACATCTCTAAAAATTGATCTCCTCATTCCAATCTCAAACTGTGTAATTATTTCTCAGCCTTCCATTCTGCCTAAATGTGTGTTGTTTTTTTTTTTGCAGGCCAGATCGAGTTCTTTCTATGTATTTATAATCTGCACTGTCAGAAACCCAGTTCAAAGGCATTGATATCGGTC
This sequence comes from Acipenser oxyrinchus oxyrinchus, assembly GCA_030684275.1. Classification (NCBI taxonomy): domain Eukaryota; kingdom Metazoa; phylum Chordata; class Actinopteri; order Acipenseriformes; family Acipenseridae; genus Acipenser; species Acipenser oxyrinchus. The sequence goes on along the minus strand of CM060249.1, from coordinate 15,962,394 downwards.
TGCAGGGGTATATCAGTGATGAAGGAAAAGAATAAGATAAACATAGCACTGAATAGCCTGGAATAGTTTATCTTAATTATACTTTATACCACAAGTATTAAAAACTTAATTAGGTTTGTTAGTATTAGTATTAGTATTAGTATTAGTATTGTGCACTCTCAACCTGAAAGTCATTTGGGTTGCTTCAATCAAATCCATACAGTTTCTGGTACCTGTAACCTAGCAACCAGCAAGGATTCTCATTGATGGATGGGTATTTTTTACTTTTTACTTTTATTCTTTAGGGAGAGAACATTTGAGACTAATGAACGTCACATTTTCAAAAGAAACTGCAAAAAAAAGCCAATGTTTTTGTTCTCTTTTATTAGACACAGTTTATTTTATCAAGGAACAACACACCCTGGAGCAAGTTATATAAAAAAACAAAACATTAGTAACATTTATAAATGTGCATTATGAAAGTTAAAATTTTACTGTGGGGTCATATTTGAAAACATTTTTTAATGTAGCATCATTGCACCCTGCAACCCCACACTAAATTCTTCCCTTGGTGATATTTTCAAATCAGTGCAGACAGATTGTTCTGTCACATCGAAATAAGTAGCTTTAAAATAACCAATAAACTCAAATTACCAAATTGTACCCCTAATTTCTCCAATCCATACAGCAGCTGCCCCACCATCTCGCAGTTACCTCAGCAAGGGGAGAAACACAAATTATTTGTTTTCACGATATTCTAAATGTTAAATTAAAGGGTAAATGAGACTGTCTGAAAGGCACACAAATGGACAGATTAATGTAACCTGTGCGGTGCCAGATATCATTAAATAAAAGAAAATTAATATTTTACAACACTGCATCAAAATGCACATGGGACACCTATATAGGATGAGTATAATATGTGAGATTATGGCGGGCTACACCCTGCCCCTGTGCGTATTTTGTGTTATGTTGTACTTGCATGCTTGGTGTTATTATTATTTCATGGTGTATGGTGTACATATGTGTTTTACGTCGGCAGGGAAGGATTGATTGCAGTTCATGTGCAGACTGCGCCTGTCTCTGATGGAATCATTTAACAAGCAATCAAGCCACGCACAGCTGCATAAGAGTTTGGGTTTTGTTCAGAGGAGGAACGTAAGTGAAAGATACAAATAATAATTGCTGCTCGTGTGTCTTTAAACCAGCATGTTACTTATTTCTGTGTGTGTTCACCGTGTGTTGTAGTGTCTGTTTGTTTTGGCCAACGTGCCGTTTTGTTTTATAATACTGTTTTATTTTGTTCACCCTTTTAATTTAATTAATAAACTCGCGCACAAGCGCATTCAAACCCCAGTACTGCGTGTCCTGCATTTCCTGGTCTGACATCACCGCAAGCTATCCTGCCACAGAGATCTATGACTCTGATTACTATGGCAAGCCAAATGATCATTTATAGATATCTCTAAATATTTGAAGATATCTCTAAATCAATGTTTCAAATATTTAAAGATATCTCTAAATCATTTTAATATATCTAAAATACATTTAGAGATATCTCAAAATGATTTACATATATCTTTAAATGGAGCTTTAAATGAGATATCTAAAATGCATTTAGATATCTAAAATGCATTTTAAAATCGTTTTAAGATATCTCTAAATGTTTTTATTTACATATCTTTAAATATTTTTCAGATATCTCTAAATCATTTAGGAGACAGCTCTAAATAACGTCCTGTTCATTTAAAGATATCTCTAAATCATTTAAATATATCGCTAAATCATTTGAAGATATCTTCAAATAACTTCCTGTTCATTTAGAGATATCTCTAAATCATTTGAAGATATCTTCAAATGAACAGGAAGCCATTTGAAGATATCTCGAAATGACTTCCTGTGAAAATGCTCTATGTTTTCAATGGACTTCCTGTCCATTTAAAGATATCTTCAAATGAACAGGAAGTTATTTAGAGATATCTCTAACTGATTTACAGATATCTTTAAATGAACAGGAAGCTATTTGAAGATATCTTTAAATGATTTAAAACCCACATTTTAAGATATCTCTAAATGACAGTTTGGCGTGCCATGCTAGCACAATCCATACGGTTTCCATAGTATTTAACGATATCTGTAAATCAATTTGAGATATCTTTATTTCATTTTTAGATATCTCAAATTGATTTACATATATCTTTAAATTAATTTTAGAAATCTTTAAAACTGCACAATTAAAGATATCTGGAATTCAATTTGAGATATCTTGAAATGTTTTACAGATATCTCTAAATATTTCAAGATATCTTAAAATGCAATTTGAGATATCTCTAAATGATAATTTGGCTTGCCATAGATTACAGTTTTGCATTGTCTAGAACCCCTTTAAAGTGACAGTATAGAAAACAGCATGAAAACATGGCAGTTTCAAAAGTACTGGTCTCTATCCTTTTAAAGAGTAAGAAGAGAGACTGCAGGCTTTATGTATGGTGAAAAGTTGGAAAAGCTTTTATTTGAAAAGTTGTGTGTTTGGGCTTCCTGATAGGTTTTAATTTACAACAATAGAGATGAGTGCTGACTAACTAATGCATTATGTGTGATTCAGACTCCATTTGCATCTGAATTCCTCATGTTTTTAGGGTACAAATTATGGTTAAGGTTAGATTGTTCTCAATTGTGTGGTGAGGTTCATTGATACATTGCTAGGAATTATCATCAGAATATAGAAGTATATAGATTTTGTTTTAATCAGACTATGTTTTATTAGCCTTGACTTCTTTTAACAATTTATGAAACAGAACTGATGTTTAAAAATATTAACATGGTATAGGTTGAAACTGGCCAAACAATGCCCCCTAGTGCCCTCCCATGGCACCAGCCCTCTCGACATAACATTTGTTTTTCACTGTCCTTAATGAGCCACTGTATAAGTCACATACTTTCATGACATATTCACTGGACAGGAGCGAGGGTTGAGTATACACAGGTCAAAACACGGAGACCCATTTGCTGATAACCATAACAGCCCAGGGTACACAGAAGTATGTCACTAATCTACCAAATGTTATCCACAGAAAACAGTGATTGGACTTACAGGGTTATGCAATGTGGAGCAGCGGTGCATGTTTTCCTAAGCGCAAGGGGTCTTAGGAGCTATCGGGCCCCCAGTGGGATTTGTTTCACATTTATACTGTAGTGACAGTGCATTTTACACCTAAAAAGATGAAAATATTATTTGGGGAGCCTGGGTCCATGTAAAATCATAGTGTTAGTTGAATGGGAAAATGTTTATTTGCATGGGAAGAATTATATTATGGGAAGATTGGAACAAAGATTTAGGCTTCCAATAATCAGGATAATAATTAGAATTAATAGAACATGCTAAACTGTAAACTTCTGCCAATCTAACTGTTGGGTAGATTGTCTACAAAGGTTGCCAGCCCAGAATAAAGAAAATGAGACTCTCACTCTCTAATCTAGGAGGACTATCCTTGCCTGTTCTTGAGAAATATTATTTGGCTGCGAGGCTATATTCAGTCCAATACACAATAAAAAAAGGAAAAGTTGCATCAGGAACATTAAACGATGAAGTATTGAGGAGAAATAAAATAGGCTACTATTCAAGATAAATAACTAAGAAGACAGAGTTTGAAAAATGCTGTTTTACTAAAAAAAAACACCTCCGAGTCTAACTGCTATCAATCACAGATATGTAGGTCAAAGCACTCCATTCATTTAACTTTGATCAATGGTGGAAAACCCCAACATATAAAGTAATATTTGTTTTGTAGTCAATATGAATATCAGCAAAAAAAGTAACACAATCTATTTATAACAATGCACAAGACAGCCAGGAAACTGGTGTTTACATATGTGCACAGGAAATGTACAAACATGCCATTTAACACAGGAATACATTTCTAATATCTATTACCTAAAATTGATCTTAAGTTACACATACAGCTTAGATTAAACATTTAATAGCAGACCTATCCATGCTTATTTAAAACATTTCTTTAAAAATTAATTTAGTAGAATCTTAAGATTCTCTGCATCTCAAAAATGATTTTGGCAACATTGCAACATGCACATTGTTCCAGATTCTTATTTTGCTGTGCTGCTGGCCACAGCTCAAAATATTCAATTGCAAGCAATAAACACAGGAGCTTGAGCAATGCCTGTGGTGTCCATGTATTTCTATTACCTGGTGCCCAAGGCTCCTGTCATAAACTTAAATACATAGTGTGGTGTCAAGCCGACCAAGCAACACTGAAAAAGAGACATCCGACAAATGACAAGATTTTACCCAAGAATTACTATTAAATATAAAAAAGGTGTTATTGTATGTAAACTATAGATCTGTGCCATGTGTTCTAAGCACAGGATGACATCTGTAACAGGATAATATGTTCTGGAATTTTGAGAAATATTTAATGGTGATTGGTTGATTTCTCATACATGGTATATCATAATGGTATGAACAAATGCACACCGTTAACCATGGCTATACCAGTACCAGAGTGCAACATTGTTTCTGGGCAACTATAGATTATTGTTTGGTTGTTTATGGCTGTGCTGTGGTACATAGCAATACACTGGGAATGTAATGGTATCTTTTAGTAACTTTTCTGTAAGGGTGTAATTATTTTATCTAATGATGCCCATGCCTCCTCTTTACATGAACAAATTAAAATGATCAACATTAGATTTGTACCTGAAATCTCCACCCCCACACCCCCTCCTAAACCTTCAGCTCATTGAAAATCAGACAGATGTCCTTTAGAAACAGTAGTTCAAATAGTGCCACCTGGTGATCAAACATTTTAATGTACAACTATGTTTACAATGACTTTTGGCACCCAGAACGGAACGTTCTTTTGATGTCCTCATGCAGTTATCGTACTATACTTTTCTGGATTTTGGAAATGCATGCTGCAAGCGTGGAAAACCTGGAGGGGGTAGACCAGTGCCACTTTGGTATAACATCAAAAAATGTGAAAGTTTTTAAAATATAATTCTAAAATCTTACAAAGTTCTTGTAAACACTCTGTGGCAGGGCTAAGGCCATATGCAAGTACAAATCTATATAGTGGGTGTTGTGTTTTTGTAAATAAAGTTGTCTGTATTAAGAATTTAAGTTTGGCAGTGATGCAAAATATAGCCTTTACTTGGTTGCCTCATTTCCTTCTTTTTTGTTTTGTTTAATTGTTTTTGATTTATTTGTGTTAAAATAAATGTGCGTGAAAAACGTTTTTGAACTGCAATCTCCATCCTCCTGCCTCTGCTGTTCGTACTGCTAGCCTTGATCTCACGTTTAATTAATAGCACAGTTCTCATGATGCATGACATCCAAAACATTAGCATAGTCCCACTTAATTACCATTAAATGACACCCACTGGAACTGTACCCAGAGGTTTGTTGTAAACTCATGTTGTGGATTTTTTCAGGAATAATAGCGCTACTATCATACCATGCCACTTCTATTTTTGTTAGAAATATAGCCATTCTCTTAGTAGAAGAGCCTCATCTGATTTTTAACATAACTTCATGCCATGGGTAGAATGTTCACTTATGTGAACTGACTCATTATATCCACTGACTCATTGTGTGACCCTGAGCAAGTCACTTAACCTCCTTGTGCTCCGTTTTTCGGGTGAGACGTAGTTGTAAGTGACTCTGCAGCTGATGCATAGTTCACACACCCTAGTCTCTGTAAATCACCTTGGATAAAGATGTCTGCTAAATAAACAAATAATAATGTAGAAGAGGAAGAGTGTGGTGGTAGACTACAAAAAGAAAAATAAAATTAGCAGCTGCATGATGAATTCTCATTGCAAAAAAGCAGTCAAGGCTGACATGCTGAAATGTATTCCAGGTATTCAGAAAGAAAGAAAAAAAGAAAGAAGATTAAAATGGCATGGCTAAAACTGGCCACAGGAATGAAAAACAACTGCTTTGGTAATGTACTGTAAAGGTCTCTGTTGCAGTTTAGTTACCCCGTTGCTTCAGTCTCAAAAGCAATTCTCTCCCTGTCATCCAGATACATTTCAAAGATACTTTATGTAACATATTAATGATTTTGTTTACAGACTAGTTACTGTATAAATAAGCCTGGCTCAGCTCGGCTATATAATACAAGCAATGAAGTTTGTGTTGGATTGCTAGGATAGATTAAAATATACAGCTAAGGTCAAAGGTTTTGCATCACCAAGAATTGAGACATAATAATTATAATAATAATAATAATAAAAATATATATGAACATATATAATTTAGATATTTAGGTACTGTATATATATGTATATATATATATATATATATATATATATATATATATATATATATATATATATATATATAATAAACATTTCGTTAAAGGGTTCAAATGGCATTTTCATATTGTTTTCTATTGTCCTCTTACCTCTTCATGATGTTTCCAATCAATCTGAGTGGTTTTATTGCAATTACTCAAATATATTCAAATATATGGATTGGATTCACTTTTGATGTACTTTGTATTAAGGTGCTTTGGTCTGAGTTCGGGAGCAAGTGTTGAATTGTAGCTGCCGGATCAGTAATGAGTCTGTTTTGGTTTAAACGCCCAGCATAGTGTTCCTTGATTGGTTCCCCAGATGCTCTTGCAGTCTGGGACAAAGATACTCTGAACTGCTTGCGAGTGGAGATCAATATTCGTTTTCCTGTCTTCCAAAAGCAGTTTTCTGCCAAGTTAGCCATTCCAGGTGTGCCTCAGAGATTCTCTGATGGTCAAGCTTTTTATTACACATGATTTTTTTGTGGACTGTCAGCATATACCAGGTAAGCCAGGTAACTACAAAAAATCCTTTTTATAAAATTAAAGATTAGGATTAAAAAAGACAATACATACATGTTTCTTGTTTTCTTTACTGCAGCTCTATTTGTTTCCATTATCTTTAAGGACACTTTTCTTTTCGGCAATACCTACTGTTTTAAATCGCTTATTAAAAACAGGGGCTACCTGTTGATTTTTGTTATCATGCCGACGAGGTGGCGAGAGCTGGAGTGTGATTGGTTAGAGAGACAAAGTTACGCCCAACGCGCACAGAAAAATAGGACAAGTTCTATTTTTGACGCCGTCGGTTTTACGCGACGCGTCCAGTGTGAATGCCTCCATAGGATGTGTAGTATTCTAAAAAAGAATGAAGTTTACGTTGGACTTTGACGCGACGCGCTCAGTGTGAAAGGACCTTAACAATCATCTAAACAGTGTTTCTGTAGGTAAAAATGTCAACATACAACTGAAAAAGGATTTAAATCAGTCAATAATCTTTTTTTTCCATCTCTGTCACTAAGAAAGCAAGCAGTAGCAGTAACACTATTCAAAAGCCATCTGAGAAATCACCACGCAAGTCGCACTCAGCATGCAATATATACGGTATATGCAGCAGCGGCATCTACTTAATAAACTAAATATTGCCTTAAAACTGACTAGCGAGTATGCAATTTTTTTAATTCGACATAACAGGTACATCTCGCTACTACCCTCCGATTTCAAAAACATTAAAATCTGTCCTGCTCTCTGCTGACACAACCGTTGGGCTTTTAAACAAGGTCGGGTTCGGCATAGAATTCTATTGTGCTCGCCGCGGACGGGAAGGACCGCGGCACTGCGCAACTGACACGGAGGTCGTTTAGTCCACATATCATTTAATAGTGGTTTGCAATCTAGGGAAATTATGCAGGTTACCGGCATCGGTCTGAAGACAGCCTCGAAATTATTAGTCAGCTTCTCTTGAAGACCGCAATTCCTGAGTAGCATCATTTCCTACAAAAAAACAAACAATAAAAACACTTGGAAGCCCCTCCCTTGAGAGTCAGTGCAGTGCAGTGTTTGGCTGTTACATGAATCCTCCCTCATGTGGGAAATCAGTCTGCTTTCAATTCACAAATGTCATTTAATCTCGAAAAATTTTAATATAAATGGCAATGTTCAATGTAATGTTTATGGCAACAACTTAAGGGACTTATTTCTCAGTGGAAGGAATGCGTAATATATTTCTTATTTTTTTCCTTAAAAAAGCTGGTTTGTATAATTATTTAAAAAAGAGAATCGTTTGAGGCCTTTATCCGACTATGTGGCAGTATTTTGATTGCCACATAGTTCAATTCCAAATAGTGTTGCTGTGCTGCGGTTTCCAGTTTAAATATCAACAGTAGCTTATAAAGAATATTAGCTGCTGGCCAAATATCGGCTGAACCCCCCTGCTCTAAATCAACAGTTGTTTACAGTAATCTGTGGAAAGGGACTGCTAAAGTACAGGACCACTATGAGAAGTGAAGCCCTCACAAGGAGTAACAAAAAAACAGAAATTGCTGTCTGAGCCGTGTCCTTAACATTTTCCATGAGCATTTAATCAGTGGCCCACGTAACATTTCACAGTAATGACATAACCCACTAATTAAATATCCTTGACACTTCATGAGAATTGTTCTGAAATATTTTCGAAAAAAGATTTCTGCACATGTAAACCTAAATTACTGTCTGACACAATGCAGCTAAATATTCTTTTAAAATAACAGCAATAGCAGAAAACATTGGAACTGTTTAATTTACACCAGAGCAAAGTTTACGCAAAAAAAGAAAAAAACAGAAGTATTCTCAGCAAGAGAATCAGCAAGAGAATACTTCTGCAATAAATGCTGCAAGAAGCAACTTCATTTCAGCTTTAAAGAGGATTTACATTATTATTATTTGTTTATTTAGCAGACGTCTTTATCCAAGGCGACTTACAGAGACTAGGGTGTGTGAACTATGCATCAGCTGCAGAGTCACTTACAACTACGTCTCACCCGAAAGACGGAGCACAAGGAGGTGAAGTGACTTGCTCAGGGTCACACCATGAGTCAGTGGCTGAGGTGGGATTTGAACCGGAGACCTCCTGGTTACAAGCCCTTTTCTTTAACCACTGGACCACACATTAATTCCCAGTTTCATTTCCTGATTTATACTGTATCTTTTTTTCCCCCATCTTCTCTATAAGGTTTCAGTTACTGTCATCCTGGGCTGAGCTTCGTCACCTTGTCATAGTTCTTGCGATGTCTCTGCGCTCTGGGCCATCTGCTTCCCTGCTTTTTCATAGGCAAAAGCCATCTTCTGGTGATGGTGATGCACCCATTCATCTGTATTTCTCGGGCTCTGCAATCCCCAGTGCCAAATCCGTTGGTAACCATGCATGTCTTCCAAACATCAGGAAGAAGGGAGCAAAGCATGTAGAACTATACACAGAATTATAAGAATGAACAAGATCTGAAAGGTAATCAGGCCAGCGCCATTGCTTCTCTTGTTCTAAAGTCCCCAGCATATTGAACAGTGTCTGGTTAAATCTCTCGCACACCCCATTTGTCTTGTGGGTGGCATGGTGTAGTTCTGCTTTTCCTTATCCTATAACACCTACACAACTCTTTGATCAAATTTGACTCAAAGTTTGGACCCTGGTCAGAATAAAATCGCCTAGGACAACCAAAAGGCTGCATAGCATGTCACACAGGGCACAAGCTGTTGTCAAAGCAGTTTGATCATGGGTGGGGATAGCCCATGCAAAACGAGTAAACATGTCTGTGATCACTAAAATATTTTGATACTCATCCCCGGGTCTGCTCAGTGTCAAAAAATCCATGGCTACCACTTCTAGTGGTGCTATAGTCTGAATGGGGACCAGGGGCACTTTATGCTCTGGCTTGGCTTTTCTTAGCACACAACGAGGCATGAGGCCTGCCAACCCCTCACGTCTTGTTCCATTTGAGGCCAATAAAAGTGATTTCTAGTTACAGAGAGAGTCTTATCAATCCCCAAATGCTTGCTCTGGATTCACGGTCTGGAAGGAAGGAACTTCCGGACCCTCTCTCCCTGGAAAGTTTAACCTGGAAAGCACGTCAGCATTCACATTATTTTTACCTGGTCTGTACAAGATGTCAAACTGAAAGTTGACCAGTTGTGCTGCCCATCTCTGCTCCACAGCACCTAAGTTGGCAGGTTGTAAGTGGGCCAGAGGATTGTCAGTATAAACTTTGCCCCAGTCAGGTAATCTTTAAATTTATAAGCAACTGCCTATTTTAAAGCAAGGAGCTCTCATTTAAAAGAGCTGTGGTTAGCATCATTTTTTCCTGCTGGATGCAAACTCCAGCTTGTGTAGGCCACTACCCTCTCTTTTCCATCTTGATGCTGAGCTAAGACAGCCCTAAGTCCCTCCTTGCTGGCATCTGTGTACACAGCAGTGTGTACACAGTGAGAAGTCAGCAAAAGTCAATACTGGGGCCAGCAATAAAGCAGCTTTCAACTTTTCAAATTTTTCAACTTTTCAAAAGCAGCTTTTCAATGGTCAATTGGTGATTAGCTTCAGTTCTTGCTTGACAAGTCCGTTATACAAATTAAAGTGCAATAAAAGAAAAACACAGAATCAATTAAAAAAATAATAAAGAAAATCAAAATCACACATGCAAATCATAATTGTGATAAGTGAAAAATAAAAAGTAAAAGTAAATAAATCAAAGTAAATAAAGTGGTTAAATAATAAAAAAACAAAAGGTGCTGAATTAACTATACTTGTCACACCTGTGACACATCCTGCAAAACAATAACAAAACATTGTATTTTAAAAATATCAAACCATACATTAAAATAATAATAACACAACACAAATACATAATAATACATATACACACAGGCGCGGGGGGTGTACCCCGGCACAGCCTACTTAGATAAAACATTTTTTCTCAGTTTAAACTACAGCTGTTCTTTCTTTGAAACCTTATAGCATTAAAAGGCTGACTGAAAAAATAAAATAAGATCTTTGAATTTCACTTTACATTTCGTCAAGAACACTGTTACAGGTTTATTAATTATTCATAGTTACAAAACAATTCTAATGACCTGTTTACCCTTTAAACCCCACTGCTGGGTGATACATTTGATCTTCTAAGACAGTAAATAAATGAGATGCATTATGCATACAATCGCCATATTTTCACTGTTAAAACGCAATTCATATTTCTCTGCATTTAGCAAAGGGCTGTTTGGTAAGTTGTCTGTTGTTGTCTGCTCTATTTTCTGCTGTAATAGCTCTATTGCTTTCCGATAATGTGCTGAACATTACTGTGGGATCAGCGCTCAGTGATGAATAGAATCTGACCAGACTGTTGATATACTGTATCACTCTGCTGCTTTTCCAAGCTGAAGAGCCAGCACTTTAAAAAGTTTGTGATAGAAGGTTGCATTTTCCTGTGTGTGAAATGTTTATGTGTGTGTGTGTGTGAGGAATACGTGCATGTGTTTGTGTGTTCTGGGATGTACATGCACTAGTTAGGAGGAGAATTGATGCTTGAGCTGTTTGCTTTTTAGGACCAAATAGATGAAATTTAGATTGATAATTGTTTGAAATTTCATCTTGTTATGGACCAGTTGTATTGAAATTTTAAACAAATCATGCTCAGGCATGCCGACTATATCCCTGTCACCAGGAGTGTGTGTGTCCATGTGAGGGTAAAATGGGAAACTAATACCCGACTCCTTGTCATTTATTAAATACTCATTGGAGGGTTGTATTTGCTTCTGGTATGAACCCTCTTAAATAGCTTTGATCCATATTCTCATCATTGCTTTGCTCTACATAAGAACATAAGAACATAAGAAAGTTTACAAATGAGAGGAGGCCATTCAGCCCATCTTGCTTGTTTGGTTGATAGTTGCTTATTGATCCTAGAATCTCATCAAGCAGCTTCTTGAAGGATCCCAGGGTGTCAGCTTCAACAGTACTGGGGAGTTGGTTCCAGACACTCACAATTCTCTGTGTAAAAAAGTGCCCCTATTTTCTGTTCTGAATGCTGCTTTATCTAATCTCCATTTGTGACCCCTGGTCCTTGTTTCTTTTTTCAGGTTGAAAAAGTCCCCTGGGTTGACATGGTCAATACCTTTTAGAATTTGAAATGCTTGAATCAGATCACCGCGTAGTCTTCTTTGTTCAAGACTGAACAGATTCAGTTATTTTATCCTGTCTGCATACGACATGCCTTTTAAACCCAGGACAATTCTGGTCGCTCTTCTTTGCACTCTTTCTAGAGCAGCAATATCCTTTTTGTAAAGAGGTGACCAGAACTCAACACAATATTCTAGATGAGGTCTTACTAATGCATTGTAAAGTTTTAACATTACTTCCCTTGATTTAAATTCAACACTTTTCACAATATATCCGAGCATCTTGTTGGCCTTTTTATAACTACATGAAAGCTGCGTCTAGCTGTGGCCAAAAGTTTTGCATCACCTAGAATTTTATGATTGAGACATAATAATAATGAAAAAGTATATGAACATAATTGTGATCTTTTATTTAACATCATGTAATCAAAGAAACTGCAAAATGATATCGCAAAACTCTGTCCGAAGCCATCATAGTTGTACAGTATTTTCAAGTTAAATTAAACAGTTACGATTCATGTAAATATTTAGTTAGCTCCAATTACTTTCTCGTCAGTGGTAGGCAAGTTTACAAACTTTGATTTTCAGAGTAATTCTCTTTAACAAGAAAAGCTCCCATGTCCTTACCTTTACAATTGAGTACCAATCAATGGCAATTAATTTCAGTGTTGAGTCATTTAAAAACACAATATCCTTTCACCCAGGGTGCTGTACCTAGGACATAAACTGACAATGAAATTATGTTATATATTAAATCAGACTGTCAGATTGTTGAAATGTACTCAATTATTCATTAAACAAGGACAATCGATAGAGTGCTTTGTTTTATGTTGAGTAATTAACAAATTGGATTCCATTCAATTAACATAAACTTCTAAAAGGGAATTACTCCGAAAATATCTACACAGCCCACTTTACAAGCATTATATACAACCTGGCACCTTACACTATTTAATCAATAATACTATTCTCTGTGCAGGGCAGCCATAAAATTTGAAGATGCCATTATTTTAAATAAGAAAAACAAACAGAACACTAGTACATTAACACCCCTACATTTAAAACATATTTAGAATCCTGATTGATTTTCACATTACATTTTATGAAAACCAGGCTAAAATGTGAACTGCCACTTAGGGCCTTTATTCAAGTAATTTAGCTTTGAAAAAGCACTATGTATTTGTTGTCAATTAACATGATGCATATCATATTTGAACACCAATAAGTATTGCACAGACCTAAAGTACCATTTCCTAAAACGTTTTTGCCAGCTGAATTGAATGAATCCCTTAAAGATATGATAATCAGTCACAAAATGTTTCCTGCACGTATACTTTCTCACAGCCTTTCCCTGAGGTAGACAAGCTCATGCACTGCAGTGGCATTTATCAAAGAATCAGTGGATGTCTCACACAAGTTTTATGAATACAACAAAGCACAGTTTCTTTGTTGTAGTATTTTCGTGGGAGAGGGGGAGAGTAGATAGTGACATGCTTTCATTATGATTAGTAAACCTGCCAACAGTATATCATGGATAAAAGATGGTAAGGGACCTGCTAACATCGACAAAATCAGAATGATGGTGATCGGTTTACTTAAAACTAGGTAACTTCAGGTTGACTCTGAATCAGAAGCATCAAAAAGTGGCTTGGAAATCTAAGCATCTTTTGAACAATAAGTCTCCAGTACCTGTCTCCAGTACCATTACACTGTGTGCCGCTATATATACAAGACCTCCTGTCATTCAAAGTGGTCTTTAGAGCTTGAAAAAAACATTGTAAATGATATATTGAGCAGCATTTCATAAAAAAAGGTTACAGATAACAGTGTAAACCCTCCGTTTCTGCAAGATATCAATATAGATGGCTGAACCTTCATCACAGTATTCACATTTCTGCAGAAAAATAAACTAACAAGCATGTCTGTGGAATTTTAACTTCCCTAACACCGAAAGACTTTATTCTACTATAAAGCTGTACTGCATTATTCTGTGATTCCATTCTTCTCTCGATGGAAAATTAAGTGCTTTTTTTGTGCTTCTGTTGTATGATGTACTACTAAAGAAACAAATATGTCACTGACATTACTGTATTACACCTCAGCTGTAAATTCAAAATTAGCTATCAGTATAAAAAAGTCGATGACCATGACATATATTGACATTATGTACATAGTAGTATAGAACAAGAATTACTAAGTTTCATTACAATTTGAGTATCCAGATATATGCAAAAATGTGGCATACAAACAGATGGATGATGGACAGAAAGACCCCCCATATTCTCAGAATCTCATTCTCTGAATAACTTAAGTTAAATAATGACAATTGGATAAACAGTTCTTCAGCTGCAAAAATGTAAGTATGCAAGTATAAATGGAAGAATGTATGTGCGACTGCCTCCACTATACCCCCTTTGCAAGACATTTGATCCCAGTGAGGGATAATAAAAGGATAGAATGACTGTTTAAACTAGTTTCATTTTTCATACACTCCAGAAATCAAAAGCTGTAGTGTATCGTGACTTATCCTATGGCAGTGGAGTGATCTGATTGGTTGTAAAGATAGTGATGCCGTGTAATTTGTAAAATTTCACCCGGATTTGGTTAAAGGTTGGATGTTGTCACTTTCTTTTAACCTCACTGACACTTTACCTACTGTAGTATGTTTGGAAAGATACCAGCTAGTCTGATTTTGAAATCTGTCCTTGGGAAGTTATGAGATGTTCCACATGGTATCAATAGCAATCTTGTTCATGGTACTGACATCATTGAGAAATAATTCTTATCAAAGCATTTGTCAGAATTGTACACGTTTCTTTTTAGTATTTCTACATATATTGCAATGTTTGATAGTGTGATATAACTAGTCGTTATTGTGACTTTTATAACACCGTTTGTAACCTTAAACATCGTCTTCTAGTATCTATTGCAGTAAAAGGAATTTGTCACACAACAAAGTTCAGGAAAACAGGGTACTACCTGTATATTTACTATTCCAAAGTCAATACAAAACAAACAAATAAAATACTAATTCCAATTCGGCCCCCTAGCTGACAACCGGACGGAGGTTTACCAGTTACAAGCAATGCGTTTTTCAGCACATAATATTTTAAACCACACTGGTATTCACAAAAGTAAACTCCTTGGGTCTCTGTTTGGGTCTCAGCCTTAACACCGACAGAAAACAAACATTCTGACCTGCTTATATACACACCTGCCTGCTTAACTACAGGCAGGCATTTCTAATTAAATTAGAGCCAGGTGTAATTCATTCTGGCTCGCTTCCGTGGTATTCTGGAGGATGTAGTCCTGAACCTCAGAGACTACACCTATCCTCCCCCTACTCTGCCACAATCAATATAGATGTTATTGATTTGCCTGTCTGTTATGTCTGTCAGTGAAGTTTGAAAATAACCAAGCTTTATTGAAAAGGCTTTGTCAATGTGGTCCCACAGTAATATGTAATGCCTTGGCAGGTTTTGCTAAGCGAAATTCGTTGGGATTAAATCAACAGCATAAATCTGATGACATTATTTGAACACAGATTGACAGGGTGTTTTTACCCACTTCAGGCAATAAGAGGCAGTAAATATATTACATTATGCTTCATGACACCAATTATCTAACAGTTTTATGTCTCATGTAATTTAAGCAATGAGTTGTGAATGGTGCTACAGGCTCAAATGTTGGAAAGACGCGCTTGCCTGCATGGTGGTATGCCTCATTACAGGATGTTCATTGGGCAATGTTAAAAACTAAAGGTCAGCTCATCAGTGCTTGTTAGTACCACAGTCTTGATGGACTTTTTCAATCTTCCTGATTGATTAGTTTCTACTAATATATGTATATTTTTCTACTAATATATGTGTATTTGACCACAATCATAGAAATGGAAGTGAAAAATCTCGGGGTCTTACTTGACTCAGATTTATCTTTTGAGTTGCATATCCACAATGTCACCAAAGTGTCCTTTTACCATTTGCGAAACATTGCTAAATTAGGTCATTTCTGTTATTGTCTGATGCTGTGAAAGTAATTCATGCTTTTGTGTCTCCCTGACTTGGCTATTGAAATGCTCTATTCGCTGGGCTTCCAGGTCACACCATAAATGGCCTGCAGCTTATACAGAATGCAGCTGCTAGGCTTCTCAGCAAAACAAATAAAAGAGACCATATAACTCCTGTGCTGGCTTTGCTGCACTGGCTTCCAGTGAAGTTTAGAGTTTATTTAAAATTTTTATGTCTGACATAAATAGGGCTTCTGTTTTTTTTTCTTTTTTTTTTAAATTAATTTAATTTTTTGGTGCTTATTTTTAGCTATTTTCAAGTTTTATGTAAATTGTTTTTTTCTCGTGGGCTTTCGCTTTTTCTATACTGTATGAAATGATTGTTTTTGGTTACTTTCCAAAATGCCTGGGCGTTTTTTTCTGTCAAAATATTTTTAGTAGTAACTCGACAGTTTTTGCACACTTAAGTTGTACCTTCTTTCCTTTGCTGTCCTCCACGAAATCCTTATGGTCACGAGCACATTCTTCTGGGGCTTTTGTGTTTATCCATTTTTTTTATATTTCGCCATAATTTACATTTCCGTTTTAAATCCTCTGTATCTTAACTGTAATACAGCTTTAAATCCCGCGAACAAGCCTCCATAAATCTTGCAAGCCTCCATAAATCTCGCAAGTGGAGTCTGCAATAGAAATGTAGGAATGTGCTGCACTGGGAAATGTTTTTTTTAATGGGAAAGGTTGGTCATCGTGAATTGAGTAATCATTTCCACTGATTTTCCAGTGTTTTCCAGTGTTTTTGGCTATAAACTGATTATATTTATTTTGTATCTGGGGTGTTTTATCGTTTTTTATCAGTTAAAACCGAAACTCAGAAGCCCTACTTATAAAGCACTTAAAGGCGTGGCACCAGATTATATAAAACAGCCGCTAGTCACATATATACCTCATGATTTAAGATCAGCTGATGCAAGTGTACAAAAAAAGGGAGTGAGACTGAGTTTTTAGTCCCTGTGCTCCCAGATTGTGGAATGCACTGCCACCTCATATCAGAAGTGCTACATCAGGTCATGACTTTAAGTCAAAATTGAAAACTTACTTTTTTAGATGAGCTTTTTTTGCACTGCATTTTAATCTGTGATTCTGTTTAATCTCTATGCAAATGTTTTATATTAGCCTTTTTTAAATTGAAGTCTAAACTCTGTTTTTCTTTAATTTCTATACACATGAATTGACTTCTTTTGTTTTGTCCTGTACAGCGCTTTGATACACTTTTTGTATGAAAGACGCTATATAAATAAAGCATTGATTGATACAGTATGTAACAGGCAGTGTTGTGTGATACACTGATGTTATGGATTCTGTCCTGTCCGCTGTCAGTGAGATGAGATGGGGTTAAAAGTTCTAACACTATGAATGCAGAGAAGCCTGGCTCTTTTGGTTAAGATGCTCGCTTGTGATGCACGGGGTCGCCAGTTCGCGCCCAGCCTCTGCCCTATTACATAAACAAAACTTTAAAAAATAACTTTATTGCATTCCCCCTCTACTAAGCTAAACAACAGGTCTATGCAGGCAGAGGGCAAACTTTTCAAATTAGCTGCTTGCGTCATTTTTTATGATCTGAGAACCCTTACAAGCTTGCAGTACTGTGTAGCATGTGATCAACCTGTAGTAAATATGTCTCAAAAGAGCTGTGTTTGGAATTTTTAAAAAAATATCAGAAAACAACAATAGGATAGCTGAGTTGTGTACAGCAGAACAGACTTGATGCTACATTAAATCCAACGATGAACTAACTGAGTAGAATATTATTCTGATGCTTTAAAAAAAATAGGTTAAATCCTAAATAACATTGATGGTTTAAGTTATTATTATTATATTATTATTACACAATGTACTTCAAAATAACCTTTTGTAATTTCTGATGATCTTGCTTAAGCTGAAACAGATGGGTCAATTCTGGGGCTCTGTGGAGAGAATTGCCAAGGACTGCCAACAATGGAGAACCTTTGTTGCTGCCCTATGTGCCAGTAGGCATGATGGGTATGAGTGAGTGAGTTGCTTAATCTGTTGGTTGCTGGTGTATTTGGTGGCATTTTGAAGCAGAAATTGATTATTGTGCCATCTTTTGTTATGTAAGAAATTGAAGTTTGACTGAATTTTGTAAACGTAAATTTAATATTTGTATGACTTTTTTTTTTGGTTAACTGAACAATTTAAGTTGTGCTGCTTAAAATAAAAATTGAACAAAAGTTGTTGTAGTTGACTTTTTTTCTACTGTACAGTATAGGTAGATGTTATAATATGCAATGTTTGACAGCAAGTGGCTATAAAAATGAATGTCACGTTATATATTTTTTTCTACAGAAGTGTTTTTACTAGTACAAAACCCATTGAGACTGAAGAGGAATTTACCAGGGTTGTTTTTTTACATGTCTTATAAAGTAATAAAAGCAATGTGGATATGCATAATTTTGTGCATTTAACAAAATAACTCATTAGATTCTAAAATGTGTTTTCTCCCCTGCACAGTAGAGGTACCTAATTTTCCAAAATTGAGATGATAAGAAGAACCATTTCTACATGCATAGACTGTGGTTCATTTCCCTCACCATCTTCCCTGGCCTCTAGAAAAGCTTTTTGTTAGTGTTTGCAGTGCTTCTATATCTGAAATCGGAATAATTTTAGTGATCATTCAATGGCATTATCTGTATTTCCTTCACACATGACTAGCTTTTACAAAGGTCAGCCTAGTCACATTATTAAAACAGCAGAGAAGGAAAGAACAGGATTGACATAACCCTTCATGTGACATGTACTTATTGTAAACACAAGAATGCTGTGTATTAGGGTGTGTGTGAAACTTCCTGGGTTGAGGCAGCAGTCTTCTGTTTCAGGTTCTTGTGACCGATGAATTAGAGCGAAGTCTATTTCCCTGGCTCCTGCTCAGCGTTTCATGTGTAGGCTGAGGCTGCACCTGCAAAGGCTGCGTTTCAGACACTACCTATCCTGTTTAGCTCACTCCATTTCAAGACATAAAGCTGGTCTTTGTTCAGATGTTTCCACTGCCAGTGGCTGGCTCACTGAGAACCATCTGGTGAAGATAGAAAGACATTCCTTATAGACAGCTGTAAAAGGGAAGGAAGAAATTTGCTTCAAAATATGTGTGTGTGTGTGTTTATATTGAGGTGCCATATCAGTTATTTATATCTTATATAAATAACTGATATATATTATTAAATTAATTAGGTAATAAGGTTTTCTATTTAACAAAGTTGTAATAAATAAATAAATAAAAATTCAAATGTTTTTACTATTTTGGTGTGTCTCCATCTGAGGATAGGCTACTTTGTAATTTTTTGGAACATTTTAAACTGTCAGCTACTTTAAATGTTTTCTTTAACTATATTGTTATGATAACTTACTTTAATTTTGTTAACCTCAAATGTTAAGTCTAAATGTAATGTATCAAATGACATAAATACAGCTTGTGTTCAAAGAAAAACCTTTCAGCTTCCTCTCTTAAGCTGAAAGGTTCCACATCCCATTGTGAATACACCTTACCAACTGTTTATGGGTTAATATAGAACTTGTCCATTGTCTATACTTATGTGTTGTTATTTCTTGAACAATGTCTGGTTTTATTGGGATGTTTAACATTTTACTCAGAAAAGTATCAATTTTATTTGAGATGAAAGATTTGGAGCCGGATGCCAACATTTCTATGAATCATAAATAAGGCCCAAATACCATGACACATTTCACTTTCCATTTTCTATCAAAGTAATGATTTACTGAATTCCAGATGACAGCCATGGTAAGCCCACATGAGAAATAAATCAATCAAAATGTAATTTATTTTAGCTAGAGGAGGGCAGACCCAAACTTTGCAAACATATTTTTTATGGTTGTAAATAGTTTCTTGAAGGATAAAAAATACATTTGAGAACTTTGTTTTGTTTACAAGAAAAGGAAAAGGTTTCCTCCCCTTTTTGGAAATGCATTGAAAGCATGCATTCATTAACCCCCTGTGACAGAGATCGAATGAGTCTTGGTGTTAGATCTCCCACCCGATCTCCCTGTGAGGGCGCTGTGTAAAGGGAACAGAGTACCCTGGACTAAATGGCATGACAATTTATTCCTTGGGTTAGGTGGAAGTCGGCCATCTAGAAAAGGGGTGGAGCTACGGTACCCAAACTCAATGATCCGGACAGGAAACGGCTTGGCATCCGCGGATTGGAGGAGCAGATACGCTTGTTAACATAGGGGTCATGGGGGAGGGTATATAGGGGTCGTAGTGTAAGCAATCTGTTCCTTTGTAAATGGTTCAAGAAAGACCTAAAAGGAGACCCCTGTGTTTTGCTGAGACCGTGAGTGTTTGTTTTGTGTTTGTTCGTGTTTGATAACTGTTTGTCTGTTTCTATAGACTACTCATAACACGGTCCGGAGCTGTAGTGCAAGCCAGCACCAACCTGGACATCACTTTCACCCCTTCATTCACGGAGGACTGTATTGCACCACTGGCATTACTTCATTGTCACTAAAAACTGTGTTTGTGTTCTGTGTTTAGTGTGGGTTTGTTAAAAGACTGGACTTTTGGTTACGGGTCAAACCCGGGGATTCCAAATACTGAGTGATACATGCCGCTGTATCACTTCATCATTATTATTTACAGGTGTTCGCCATAATGCTCTGGACATTGTCAAAATATCAATAAACACCCTTGCACCTGGAAATCGTTGTCTGTCTGTTTGTATCCGCTCTGCATTGCACTCACCTGTGTTCATGTACCACTGTCACACCCCCCCAACACAGTTGCACAGGAAAAATCTTCTCTTTGCATAAAATCAAGAAATACTATTAGTGACGTTTATATAACCACTTCAGTGTTTTTGGAAACCCTTTCCTTGCAACAATACAATTGATTCCCTTTTTAGAGATCCGTGGAAATCTTTTCATGAATAGGAGTCCAGCTCTATTGGAAAACAAGTTTGGACAGGTGATTATGATGTCACCATCATGTCTTTATTCATCCAGACTGAACTAAAGGTTTTTCATTCACAACAGTGACCATGGCAATGTTCAAGTACCGGAACAACAAAAACATTTTTGAAAATGTTTGCATACTTCTACATTGCTATTGGTTCAAAGTGCTATTTTCCCCATTGAAGCCAAATAAATCATATGAAAAAAACAAACAAAAAACCACTACAGTTTCGAAACAAGGTAATGTATTATCAAGTGTGTGGTGAATAATAATGTTAAAAAGAAAAAAAAAAGCTTTGCCTATGATTCTCTTTTTTGCGGAGGTGACTGCCAGAGCTCAGCCTGACCAACTAGAGAAGAGAGAGTTTGAAACCAAAGAGCCAGAAAGGCTAACAAACAGGGTTGGGAACTGTTAAACACTCTTCATTTCCTTAATCCTGACCAGCAAGGGTCCTTTTATGGTGATAATAATGGGAGATCTTTTGATTGGTCTAGTGATTCTAGTCAAAAGGATGATGCTTTCTGCCATGTAGATTGTAGCAGGTTTGCCATATATAGTAAGAATTAATTTACTGTGCTTTGAGCTTCCCCCTATATATATATTAGGCACATACTGTACTTTCTTTTCCAGTTGACGTTTTCAAAGTTTACAAGTATTTATTTCAGTGTGTTTGTTTATCTCTCCTTTTTACTGATCCTCACTGTATACAAATACCCCAAATTGCTTACATAAATTCCTACTATGTGATTTTACTGAGGTTCTCTTGAATTTATGACACCTCCTCAGTTCCCTGTTTGAACCCTTCCAATGGTCAGCACTGTGCTGCTAAGAAGCACTCAATGCCGGCAGGAAGACGCCTTTGAAGATTTCACACTTCCATGAAGGAGAACATTGAAAGATCCTCTTGTTTAGCTGTGGCCAACCTCTCCTGACAAGACAAGACTCTTGTTCTTCTTACTTTATCGTGCAGCTGGCAAGAAAAAGCAGAACCGGAGACATTTTCCTCAAACAGCAGCACTGGGCAGTCCTAACGAGCAGCAAGACTTGGTAAGAGGTGTCAGCCTGACAACTGCTCCTCTTTTACTGTATCACTGAGCAGCCAAACTGTATTAACATTCTAACAGAACATTTAGATCACAGCATGCTGGCATCAAACTTATTTAAACAGAACATGCAAAATATGAAAATAACAAATCAGATTGCTGCCTGGGTGTGCAAATTCCATAACTTAACCACTTAATCATCCATTTGGAGGTAAAACGGGACAAAAAATACCCACACAAGTGAAGTACTAAATGGATTTGTCGAATGGCTTCATCCATTTTGCGTTGGCGGAAACAATGGACTTAATAATTGCTGACATTTATCACTAATGCTTTTCAAAGGATACATTGACAATTCCCCATTAGGTATGGCATTGACAAGTGATTGCACACCTTATTCGCACAACCTATATAATGAATGGCAATTGTGTTGTTTAAAAGCATGTTGCTCGCACATTATTTAGGTGGTGTGGATTTGGTATATTTTTTATAAAATACCGGTAGATACAATACACATGGTTTTCCACTTACTACTACAATAGGACAGGGATGGGCAACTGTACGCCAGGTTTAATGAACAATTTGGAATCTGGATGGAGGTTTATATACTTTGATTAAACAATTAAGAACACCGTTAGAATGCATACCTGGTCTGCCCATCCCTGCAGTAGGAGATCATCACAACTTAAACCAGTGGTACTACTCCTCTGTGGCTCTCAATCCATTCCAGTCAAGGACCTTCTTCCAACTATGCCCTTAATTATCAAGCCTTGTATGGAATTGATTAGGGTAAATTCATTACAAGATGGTATTGAGTAATTAAGCTTGATGAAAAAGTTCCTGGTGGCTGGCTGGCTTTCCCTGGTCACTTAAGAAGAAGCTGTGTTTTACAGGCCTCTTCTCTCCAATACAGCAGGCAATACCTGCCAGGCATGTTGGACATGAGTTACAGTATTTTTAAAACATCCGTCTGGCTTGATAGCAGGTCACTTGAGAGCCAGTGCACTGCTTTAATGTCTCTGACCACCCAGCAATGGAGTTAGACAGAGGCCATTTGTGTTGTCTGTATTTACTGACCTCAACAAGGCCTTTCATCTTGTTAACCGTCAGACAGAAATTATTGGTGAAACTATACACTGCTGGGGAATGGAGACTGCTTAACAGACTGCGGTGAGCAGTGACTCGGCTTCACACTTTATCCCAATAGAGGTGTTCCATGAGTGTATTCTAGTACCTCTATAACTGAAAAGATGCAGATACTGCAGGGACTGCAGTCCGATGCTGATGATATACTGTAATCATTCAGTTGTTGACATGCATTCTCTTCCATTGATTATCATGAATGGAATTTGATTCAGTTGTGGTACATCTATTATAAAATGAAATACGTGGTGAAGTCAAAACTCCTGGGCATATGGTAGGATCATTCTTTGGCCTTCTACTATCCTGCTGATAGCAGTTTAATGTACACAGTGAAGAGTTCCAAAACACAGTACCTTCAAGATTATTTTAAACCAGTGTTGTTGCTTTATGGTCTTAACTCTCAAAACCTTTTGTCCTTCAAATAATCAGCAATAAAGAAAGAGATGTGGGGGAAGAATTCTCAAAGCAAAGGTCCACACACACAAAGAGACTTTAATAGAACTAAATGTGCCCATCCTGAAGCCTGTTTTTATTTTACATTTATTCAGCTAATGGAGCCCTCTGGACACATATTTCTTCACAGGGCCGTCTTGTAAATGTGACAATACTATTTTTTATAAACACATAAGTTGTACACTGGAACAGTTCAGCATCCTTAGTCGAAGTAAAGGTTAATTACCTTTTAAGTAAGGCCCCTTGAGGAGGGTACTAAAACTTAAGTTGAAGACCGCATTATAGAATATAAACTTACATTGGGGGTTAAACGCACCACGCAAACGGGTATTTTAAAATAAAACAGTAACAGCAAAATATGAGCAGCAACATCACACTTTTCAAGTTCCTGTACTTTCCAGAGGACATTTTAACATCTTGTTCTCCCAGGTATCAAGATTCTAATCATGTCAGTGATATGTCAGAGGATATCAGCTAATATGGTACCATGCATCATCACTTACATAGGCTTTACACCAGGTAATATTAACAGATTTTTTTAATTGTCTTTGTGCAGTATTAAACTGCCCCTTATGTTTAACTGAAAATCAACCCAGGTTTGTATTTACACTCTTCTATAAATATCTTAATTGTCTTTAGTATTCAATTTAGACAGGTGAACCCTTAGGAGAATGATATCTAGAATCATCTTTGAATCAGCAGTTGTATAGGAATGTTTTTAATAACACTTGAAGAACAGCAATTACATTTGCAGAGTCTTGAATGTCAGGCTCCCTCCTATATTACTGTTTGACCGAGCTAACAGTTTCCAGCTGCATATTCCTTGGACACATTTTCCCAAGCAGTTTTTTTTTTTGTATAATGTGGATTTGTCCCACCTCCAGGTCCCAGACGTACTATTAATTTACTCAGAGGCATCTGTGCCTTGAGAAAGTCCTGTCACTGCAACGTGGCAAACTTGTGAACAATAAAAAAGGCAGCCAAAAACACTATGTACCCTCCCCACACACACACACACACACACTGGCTGGAACTTCAAAGGAGGAGACAGGAGATGCAAGAAGACCTGATGACTGACATGAAGTTTTTCAAGCTACTGGGGTACAAAAATAAAGAAAGAAAATCTGATGCCATGAATTTTCAGGGTTTTCAAAACAGAGCTGTCAGGATTTCTGAAATGACAGGCATGCTCATACAATTAAATGACCTTATTTCACATTTATAATAAATTATCATTACACGAGCAACAGGACTTATTGCTAATTGCTTTTGTTTTCCCATTATTTTTTTGTTCATAATCCTTTTCAGTTGATGTGATTCCAGGGTGGGCACTGTGCTTTACACAAGTATTGGTACGGGTGAAACCAGAGGCTGCACCCAATTTTGACATGCAGACAGCTGTGCCTGGAACACATGTTATTCTAGGGGAAGTTGTTAGGGCTGACAAACACAGGAACCTGTCCAGCTCTTTTGTGTTTTCTCCCCAATTTAATATTTTTGTTTAGCTCAGCTCACCGCTACCACCCCCATGCTGACTCGGGAGCGGCGAAGACGAGCACACGTTATCCTCCGACACGTATGTCGTCAGCCGACTGCTTTTTTTTCACACTGCAGACTCACCATGCAGCCACCCAAATCTACAGCGTCGGAGGACAGCACAGCTCTGGGCAGCTTACAGGCAAGCCCGCAGGCGCCCGGCCAGACTAAAGGGGTAGCTGGTGCGCGGTGAGCCGAGAACACCCTGGCCAACCTAACCCTCCCTCACCCCTGGGAGCTCCCATCCTCGGTCGGCAAAGGAATAGCCTGGACTTGAACTGACGACGTCCAGACTATAGGGCACATCCTGCACTCTACTGGTATTGGTTCCTTTTGAATGGAAGGCCTATGCAGCCAAAGTAACTGGTCCTTTGATCGAACCAACTTAATTTCTAGGGGGGTTCCCCACTGATGGTGATAATAATGAGGCTTGGGAACCCTTTGATATGAAAAATAATGAATTCTAACAAAATAGCCATCTTAACAAGTAAGAGGAACTCCATGGTACAGGAAAAGTATATAATTAGTTTTAGAGAAAAACATCATATATCCTTATCTTAGAAAATTGGGAGACAGCCTGGTATCAAAAAGTATATTATTAAGTTTAGAGATAAAGGCTGTCTAACAAAGCAGATGTTTAGGTTTAATTAAGCCTTCTGACACACAAAAGGGGAGAAAGGTCCAATAAATATGGGAGCAAAATTACTAGTTATCAGTTGAGTTTGTTAACACAGACTTAGCTGGTCCATCTTTTAAAGACCTCTCTGCGAAGCTGACTGCTGGTGTTGTACTCAGAGCCTCTAGTTTGGACGACTGTCCTTTATTTGTTGTTTTATATTTTAAGACATACTTCTCTGCAGAAGGTAAGCATCATCTTGGATTTATATCTCACCCATATTGAAGCATGATGCTAGAGGATAGTATTATTATTAGTTTTAGAGATGTTGTTATACTGTATTCATTAGTGTAAATGGGTGCCTTAGACTGCATGAGGTGTGTGATGTAAACATATTGTTTTAAGTATTATTAATGCAGTTAGTTTGCAAAGACACCAGACTGCCTGTCTATGAGCTAGGATTCGAAGTAGATCTGCGATCATTCAATCCATTCAAGCGTTAATAAACTGAAGGAGTGAATATACACTTTGATTCGTTAAACTTTGAATAACTGAGTCTGTGTGATTATTCTTGAGTAACTGTTGTCTGGGTATGTGAAAATCTGTAAGCCAGTACACGGACAACGCACTATAGGAGTTTATTCAATCTTATTTGCCCTCCTGTTTGCCTCCCCTTATTCTACTAAAGAATTTAAGAAGTGCACAAATGTGACACCTAAGCCATCCTGTATAAACTTAAACTAGCAAGGAGTTTATAGGGAGTCAGCTGGGAAACAAAATATCTTCAAACATTAAAGGAAAGTACTTTTTTATTTTTCATTTTAGCAGTGTGGAGGCAGAAAACAAGACTGCAAACTCACAAGTGAATTGCTGTCTTCTGCTGTTTTCTGCCACACTAAGCTTCCTCAACACAGACCCAGCTATTTATAGGGCAGATTGTTAAAGTATATGACTTTAGCTCAATAATTAAAGAAAACAAGCAAGGTGTCTGATTATAATAACAGTGTCACTGGCAGCAAATACAAGTAGGAGGAAACAGGAATGAAAATAGTGTTATACCCATTATAACAAACAAGAATGATAGAGACCAAGCACAGGCGGGCAAATTGTTTTTATTTTTAGACCTTATTAACTAAACCATTCTATTTAACAGTTTATTTCCACTGGGTTCCTGTTGTTGCCAATTTCCCCAGATTGTGTCCCACGTATTTCATGACATTATCATCATCACTAACAGTCATTTTCACAGAAAAAGAATAGGAAGAACTTCACGATCATCTGGTACTAGTATGTGTTTTTTTTAGGGTACCACTGTAGTTTCCCAGGTCAGGGTCAAAAGGTGGACAAATCTGGTACCAAAATTCTCTAAAGAGTACCCGGTGTATGCAGGATATTTATGTTAGAGCTGTGGCACAAACTTGTGGCTCGCTCAGTCCATTCTAACCAGGGTGGGTTATGCTCCCTGATCACATGGAAAGTGTAATACTCTCTAAATTAAATGACCCTCCACTTTCAAACATTTTATTACTGCAGCATAAATTCTTAATTGTCTACCTGCACAATAGCTTTGAAACCCACTAAAGCATAGCAGCCTGTCCATAGAGAAAACAGACCAAAAGTTCTCATTAGCTTAAATATTTTGTTGTCAGTTGGATATGCGCTGTTAAAGTTTGTTGGAATATTATTTATGCCATATCAGAACGTGGCAGTATTGTGCCAATTATCTGGTATTCTTTGTGTTTCTGAAGCAGTGCAACCAATGAGGTAGAACAGTTTAAAATGACAGAAACTCCCAAATGAATAAGAAGAGATCATGGTCCTATGCTCAGTGTAGTCATATCTTAACTGTAGTCAAAAGACTCAAAGCATGTGGAACTGGAATCTACTTAAATCTGGTTAATTACAACCCAAACTCAACTTGTAAATCACAGTACCAGGTCTCTTTTTAAAATGTTTGATTTTGTATTATTGATATCCAATAATTGCAATAGTTGTATCAGTGGCTAAGCAATGGAGCAATGACACTGCATCAGCAGAACCCTATTGTATTTCCAATCGAGCTTCTGACAGACAGAAAGAGAGACAGACAGCCTCCATATACCCCCAGATTCTGATACACTTAGGAACTTGTGCTATTGAATGTCCTCATGCTAAGGAATTCTGGTTCTCTAGATATACCTAAAAAATGTACATGTGACATATAGACAGAGAGTCAGATGGGCAGGCGGACAGACATATTATTATTTGTTTATTTAGCAGACACTTTTATCCAAGGCGACTTACACAGACTAGGGTGTGTGAACTTTGTGACATATAACTGGGGACTGAAAAGCGCACTAGCTGGCATGGCAGCGCTAGCTTTTGACCTTAGGCCTCATTGAACTCAGATGTAAAATTACGCAAGATTACTGAGCCCCTTGCTTTAAGATATGTATCCCCAAGACATGCTGAGCCACATCTCAATGAAACTGGAATGAAATAAGCCAACTGCATAAAACAGATTAGATAGAATAGTTAACAGAAGTTAAAACTAATTACGTTTGTGAGACCAGTTCCAGAGAGAGACGAAGTTAATGAACAAATCATATTGAAAGAATTCCAGAGAATGGCAGAATTCTAATACATAGAATCATACAAGTTATGAAGCTGCACCTAAAGAACAAGGGACTTAAAATGACCCTTTTTGGCAAGTGACAATAGCGACTATAATACACAGGCTGCGCCTTCGGAATGTTGGGTCTATCTATCTTCTGGTACTTTCTAGCGCTTCAAGTTGACTTGTCAGGGATTAAGGTATCAGGGTACGATGTTTACAATGACATAATCACCAACATGACTGGACAGATGCTGCCTAATAGTTCCTTGTAATATGATTGGGTGCAATGGTATTACTACCACTCAGTACTGTAGTAAAATGAAGCTGTGCATACAGTAGTAGTACCCTGTCATACATTAGATTAATATACTTTCTATATACAATATCCTGCCTCTGCCTTGTCTGTCTTGTGCACTGTCTTCACTGCTCCCTGCTTCTGCTTCTAGCTGCCAGTTTGTCCACTCTATCCACTCTGACTTTCTCTGCGATCCCAGTCCTCCTCTTCTCTCGCATTCGCTAAATCTCTCACCAGCACTTCTCTAACCCTTCCAACCTGATCTCTCTACCTCTGCCCCCATCCTCTACTCCCTCCATCTGCTCTCTCTCCGGCACCCTCTGGAACTGCCAGTCAGCCTGCAACTTCATCTCTGTCTACGCCTCTCATCTCTCACTCTCGACTTTCTGGCTCTTACAGAAACATGGATCACAAGGCAGGGGAACTGGAAAACAAGCAAGGTGTCTGATTATAATAACAGTGTCACTGGCAGCAAATACAAGTAGGAGGAAACAGGAATGAAAATAGTGTTATACCCATTATAACAAACAAGAATGATAGAGACCAAGCACAGGCGGGCAAATTGTTTTTATTTTTAGACCTTATTAACCAAACCATTCTATTTAACAGTTTATTTCCACTGGGTTCCTGTTGTTGCCAATTTCCTCAGATTGTGTCCCATGTATTTCATGACATTATCATCATCACCGACAGTCATTTTCACAGAAAAAGAATAGGAAGAGCTTCACGATCATCTGGTACTAGTATGTGTTTTTTTTAGGGTACCACTGTAGTTTCCCAGGTCAGGGTCAAAAGGTGGACAAATCTGGCACCAAAATTCTCTAAAGAGTACCCGGTGTATGCAGGATATTTACGTTAGAGCTGTGGCACAAACTTGTGGCTCGCTCAGTCCATTCTAACCAGGGTGGGTTATGCTCGCTAAATCTCTCACCAGCACTTCTCTAACCCTTCCAACCTGATCTCTCTACCTCTGCCCCCATCCTCTACTCCCTCCATCTGCTCTCTCTCCGGCACCCTCTGGAACTGCCAGTCAGCCTGCAACTTCATCTCTGCCTACGCCTCTCATCTCTCACTCTCGACTTTCTGGCTCTTACAGAAACATGGATCACAAGGCAGGGGAACTGGATTCCTACTTTCTCCATCCTGGAACTTCTCAATCCCCTCTGTTCACTCCTCCGTTTCTGAAAGCACTTTTGAGTTTCACGCCATTGAATTGTTTTCTCCCTGTTATCTGCTTCTTATTGTTCTACACTCCGCTCATCCTGTAAGGAGCTGTGCACTGCTGGAAGAGAGGGAAGAGAGCCAAGGTACCCTCTGATTTAGACCAAACATTTAGATAAAATTGCCTAAATGGTTTAATAGATCAATTTAAAAAAAATATTTAGAGAAAAAAAGACACTTTACAGAGCGTTTATCACTAGAACTGCCACGTGGGTCACTTTGACCCATACCTTTTTAAACTGCTTTGTTATAAAATGAAAGACATACTATCGCATACAAGTGAAAATTTTTATTCATGAACATCATATCTAACATTTGCTTCACAGAAACACTGTATTTAAATGGAAAATTAAACATAAAAGGCTTTATTTTTAAAATGAGCGCATATACAGTACAACTACAAACAGTGAAAAAATATAATAAAATACACATTTCAAAAGAAACAGGTATGTAAATATACCCGTGTACAGGTGTAAACAGGTACATGTACACACAAAACTATAAAACCGAAATCATTGTTTCTAATACTACATAAAAAGAAAATATTGCATATTGCAATTGCATTTCTGGAACAAAACGATGGATTGTTGTCTCCCAGTTACATTGAAAAATAAGCAACTAGGCTTTCACTGAGTTGGCATCGTGACAAATCCACAATCATAGCAATCTCTGTTTCATAGTCAGTCTACAAACAAAGAACGGCTTGAAATAAAAAATAAAAAATAAAAAAACATGTGTGCTAGGAGGAGGAGGCGTGTCTTGTTTGCTGCATTTCCAAAAAAAAAAAAATAGAATATCTTATCATTTTTGCAATTCTGGCTATCAAACGCCGTCAGGATATTTAATTCATATATTTTGGAAAAGTCAAAAACGGACATACACATACGATTTACGATTTACAACGGAAGAGTAATGGGTTAAACTGACACGCATGGCGGTTCTAGTTTTAAAAGGGACAAAAAACAAAGTACACAGAAAGAGTTCTTGGAACTGCAAACACAAGTCAAAAAGGAAGTTAGAAAGGCCAAGAGAGAGATAGAAATGAGCATTGCTAAGGGGGCTAAAACCAATTTCAAAAAGTTTTTCCAATATTATAACAGCAAGAGAACATTCAAAGAGGAGGTAAAATATCTAAGAGACACAAATGGCAAAATCATAGACGAAGAGAAAAAAAATAGCAAATACATTAAACCGACCTGTTCCTATCTAGTTTTAAATAACTTTAGCACAAAAGAGGCAGAAGTGTTAAAGGGACTAGGAGCTCTTAAAATAAACAAATCCCCTGGGCCAGATGAGATCCTCCCAATAGTACTCAAAGAAATGAAAGAAGTTATTTACAAACCGCTAACCAAGATCATGCAATAGTCTCTTGACACAGGGGTTGTACCGACAGACTGGAAAATTGCAAATGTAATACCGATCCACAAAAAGGGAGACAAAACCGAACCAGGTAACTACAGAACAATAAGCCTGACTTCTTTTATATGTAATTCTATTATATGTAAACTTATTGAAAGATCCAAAATGGAAAATTACCTATATGGTAACAGTATCCTGGGACACAGTCAGCATGGTTTTAGGAAAGGGAGATCATGTCTAACTAGCCTGCTTGATTTTTTTGAGGATGCAACATCGATAATTGATAACTGCAAAGCATATGACATGGTTTATTTAGATTTCCAGAAAGCTTTTGACAAAGTCCCGCATAAAAGATTAATTCTCAAAGTGAACGCAGTAGGGATTCAAGGAAATGCATGCACATGGATTAGGGAGTGGTTAACATGTAGAAAACAGAAAGTACTGATTAGAGGAGAAACCTCAAAATGGAGCGAGGTAACCAGTGGTGTACCACAGGGATCAGTATTAGGTCCTCTGCTATTCCTAATCTACATTAATGATTTAGATTCTGGTATAGTAAGCAAACTTGTTAAATTTGCAGACGACACAAAAATAGGAGGAGTGGCAAACACTGTTGCAGCAGCAAAGGTCATTCAAAATGATCTTGACAGCATTCAGAACTGGGCAGACACATGGCAAATGACATTTAATAGAGAAAAGTGTAAGGTACTGCAAGCAGGCAATACAATTGTGCATTGTAAATATCATATGGGAGATACTGAAATTGAAGAAGGAATCTATGAAAAAGACCTAGGAGTTTATATTGACTCAGAAATGTCTTCATCTAGACAATGCGGGGAAGCTATAAAAAATGCCATCAAGATGCTTGGATATATAACAAAAAGTGTTGAATTTAAATCAAGGGAAGTAATGTTAAAAATGTTCAGTTCTGGTCACCTTGCTACAGAAAGGATATTGCTGCTCTAGAAAGAGTGCAAAGAAGAGTGCCCCGAATTATTCTGGGTTTAAAAGGCATGTCATATGGAGACAGGCTTAAAGAATTGAATCTATTCAGTCTTGAACAAAGAAGACTACACGACAATGTGATTCAAGCATTCAAAATTCTAAAAAGTATTGACAATGTCGACCCAAGGGACTTTTTCGACCTGAAAAAAGAAACAAGGACCAGGGGACACAAATGGAGATTAGATAAAGGGGCATTCAGAACAGAAAATAGGAGGTACGTTTTTACACAGAGAATTGTGGGAGTCTGGAACCAACTCCTCAATAATGCTGTTGAAGATGACACAATAGGATTCTTCAAGAAGCTGCTTGATGAGATTTGGGGATCAATAATCTACTAACAACCAAACGATGGGCTGAATGGCCTCCTCTCGTTTGTAACTTTCTTATGTTCTTATGTTCTATGATACAATCATGAAAAAAGTTTATCCTGTGTGTTTCATGCAAATGGTATTTTCTGTGACTGGTAGCATTATATCCTCAAAGCATTGCTTTGATGCATAAAAGGTATATTTTATGTACAGCTATTAATCTTTATATTTGGTTGTATGGTCCATTAACAATTAAAAATGTGAATTCCCCCCAAATTATAAACAATCATTCCTTAGAATCTACTCCCCATGATTTGTAGCAGCTCATGCTTTCATGGAAGACTGATTCTGTGTCCTCTACAGCTTTGTTTTTTAATACAAGCAGCTCAGTACGAAACATGGGGGGGGGGGGGTTTCAAAAGGTCGTAAATGATAACGCCAGTGTTAATGAACAAATTGATATGTAGTATTGATTTGGCCATTTTCAAGCGGTCGTTATGCCTATTTCGTTATTAAATAATCGTTCTAATGTGATTTACAAAATGATGTTGATTTACGAAATAATGTTAATATCTTAACGAGCAGTGCTTCTTGCGACTATTTCTTTTGCTTGCATGGGAATTTAAAAGGAAATCCGTGTTAATTGTCATAATTTAGCAGGAGTTAATTTACACTGGAAAAGGAGGGTTTTAGTTAACGAAAGAGTATATAACTCACCTTGAAACACAAATGTAACAGACCACGACTGTGACGCTGACGATACAGGACTAGGGTTAATTTCTTACAGGCTACGTAGATAATTCAATATTTGTAGTTATGAAAATGCTTGAGCCTTTTGTATACTTGTGGTTATGAATGAGATTTATTCACTTGGTTTAATAATTTGTAACCTTACGGAACATTTGTTGTATTGCTAATATACCGTTATTTGCACCCAGTGTATTGCTATAGAAACTGTCACTCTGGATACATACATTATATGACAACTGACCTGCACTATAGATTTTATTTGAATTATACACATAAAAACCTAAGAGTAAATTATTTTTACCCACATACCAGATAAATCAGCCTTTTATATGTGAAGTGTTCTAAATAAATGTACATTCTGAATGACAAAATGCACAATTTCCATTTGGCTGCTGCTCACTGGTGAGAGAGCCATTGTACTGCCAGAATTTGTTACTCGTAGTAATTTGTGGCAGATATAATTGCCATCCATGTATATTTTATAGCAATGGCTTTCAAACATTTTAGGCCCCATATCCCTTTCCAAATAATCTAGTCTACCGCATACCCCCATAATATACCTATGAAAACAGCAAAAAATAGTCTGATTAAGTACTGTAAATGGAAAATTGTTAAAAACAAACTAAATAAAATACAATTTGTTAACCACGTTGCAAATGCACCAACTAAAATGCTATGTAAAATTATTTCAAAATCCAGACTCCAATAAGTATGCCAAAACAAGTCCAAAAACAGGTTATGCTTCTGAAAAACAAAATTTAGGTTCCAATTTAAAACAAAATCAAAAAGCAATTCTCAACAAAAGACATGCATTTATTCCAACAAATGCAGCAGTGTAGAGAAAAAACAGATTTTTAAAAAAATTACAAATATAGCTTTTTTTTTCTGAACTCAAATTTTATCGTTGACCACTTAAGCTGAGACAATGTAAAATGTTATGTGTGTTTTGTGCGGTATCGAATCCAGCCAGAATAAGCACATTGTTTTGAAGTGAATATCTCCAAAAGCTAATTTGTTGAAAGTAGAAAGAGGATATTTATATTAGGCAGTCAAAAATGACTTTTAGTAAAATGTTTCCATTTTAAAGTGTTTAGTGCAGTAGTATGTTTGTGTTAATCAGCTGTAATAATAATAATATTGTGCTTTTGGTTTTATTAATAATTACCAGTGTGGAGGCGTAGGGTAATGCACTCACACGACAAAGGAGTTCTTCAACAAATTAATTAATAATGAAAAAAAAACGACACTCATATATTCTGTAGGATAAAGAAGGTAGTGAATTGTGGCAAGTTGTATTTTGAGATCAGAAAATGCCACTTGTATATTCTGTAGCCAACCCCCGCTTCATACATGTCATAAACAAATTCCAATATTGTATTTTTCACAGAAAACAATGCAGAGTGTTGTGAAACGTAAACAAATGGACATGTGATACATTTACGATCCTGGGGGGGAGGATTTGCCACGACACCAGTGAAGAAAACAGTCAGCAAGCACACAAGTTTATAAAAAAATGGCAATTTTCTTATCCATTTTTAAAGAGTAATGAGAATAATAAAGGAATTATGGTTGGGCTGGGTAGCTATTTCTGGCATAGTAGATGTGCTGAGCATGTGCAGGTAGCAAAAGAGCATGCGCAGTTCCCGAAGGAAGCAAAAAGTGGCACGTGGAAAAAAAGGGCAGAACATCGTCTCCCTGTATGCTAATAGTTTCCATAACCGTGAATTATGCTTCATTCATTTTTCTTGATTTTGCTAACATGCATTTTGATTAAGGAGCTCCCCTTATCTAGTCGACAATTAAGCTTTTTAACAAGAACTGCATTCATTAACAACCTCATCAACTCAATTTCAAAGCATTAACGGATTGATTTTATTAATAAATTTAGTTTGAAAATCACTTGCTACTAAAGCTGTCGTTACTATACCGCGAGTTTGATACAATAACACTGGTTTTTGAAAATCCCCCCCATAATTTAAAAAGCCACAAGGTCTCTGCATCAATCTAAGTGAAATTATTAAATATACAAGTACACTGTAGGCAGTAATTTTAAGTGGAAAAATAATGTTTACCAAAATTCCAAACATACAAATGAAGAAATTATTTACCATGGTTTCAAAAAGTAGGTCTCAAAAACATAACCATCTATGGGCTGTTACTTTATGTTTTTCTTACATTCCGTTCCACAAAAAATAAGCTTACTCTTTTTCCAACCTCTTTTTTCTCCTTGGTCCATGCCAAAAGATTTTAACTTCACTCCTGGGAGACTTCCAGAGATGGTGTGATTTTACCATCAGGCGGCAATGTTACATGATAAAAATCACATTGGAAGTAAATGTTATCACAAAGTTAAAGGGAAAATTATTTTAGCCATCATTTCAACATCACAAGAAAGGAGTTTACATGTTGACATCATATTCATAAAATATATAGGCAAGTTAGTAAGTTCAGAAAGGAAAGTAAAATGCATACATTTTAAACATAGCCTTTTAATCCTAAAATGCTTGTCAGAAGCCAACTCCCCCTGAAGCGACAGTAGTTGGTGGGCGATGGTCTGTTTACTTTGAATGAGTCAGCCTGCTCTGAACCGGAGTCACAGAGGTTTCAAGAACAACAGCTCTGAAATGTGTTTACATGTCTATGCAGCTGTGTTCCTCCACGCAAGATGAATTTTTGACAATCAAGGCATTAAAGTTATTCAACCCATGCTATGGCATCTCTTAATTTCAATAGTGCGAAATATATACTTGTGCTCATTTGACAAAAAATCTTGAGTCTGTTCTAGCAGTGTTTGCTCTATACAGCTGTTTAGTCTATAGTCACACTCGCTTTCCTTTAGTTCAGTACACCCAAAAAAAACTATTGGTTGTATCACCTCACTATAACTCTTCAGAACACAATACACAGAAAGAGATGTGATGATAATATTATTAATAGTCATCACTGTTTTTTTT
This sequence comes from Acipenser oxyrinchus oxyrinchus, assembly GCA_030684275.1. NCBI lineage: Eukaryota > Metazoa > Chordata > Actinopteri > Acipenseriformes > Acipenseridae > Acipenser > Acipenser oxyrinchus. The sequence goes on along the minus strand of CM060249.1, from coordinate 15,926,195 downwards.
TTTTTTACCAAGCTGAGAACCACAGTAAAATCCATTGTTCTTGTCCTCAAATAAAGACACAGTGAGAGATTGTTAGTACTGATGTCTGCATACTCATGAGTCTCGTTGCTCAACGTCTGAAAAACAAAGCGAGGCATAAGTAGTACTGCAGTTTCACTTTTAGTTTTTTTAAGTTCCAATTTTTAAAAAAAAAAATTTGTCCATGACTAATGTTACAATCACTCCCCAAAAGGGAGGGGGACCGTGCTTGAACTGCAGTGAGTAGCCAGTCTGAACTGTAGTAAGCACCCAGATGTCCGAGGTGCACTGAGGCTTTTGCCTCTGCACTGGACAGCAGAACCTATTAGAGCATCAGCCGTTCTGACCACCACCTTTGGCAGCAGGCACAGCCGGCTGTGCCGGACTTTGAGGCTGCTGGGGCCTAGGGCACCAGTTTGCCGCTGGTTTGCGCACTAGGGGTGGTTGCTTGGGAAACAAGTGCACCTGCTCCTTCATGGAGGTGAGAGCGCTGCAGCATCTCGTCCACTGCGGGACCAAAGCTTTGCCCTGTTGTAATAGGGCATCCAACAGTGATGCTTTGTCTCCATCAGGCATGCGTGCCTGGGAAAGCCAGAGCTGCCTTCGTGCAACTAACAGAGCAGCCAGGTTCCTGCCTTCAGCCTGCCCGTTGAGCTTCGACACACGGAGCAGGTTCTTATTAACCAGGCACAGCTCATCCAGCTGTTGTGGTGAAGGCCTGTGACTGCCAGAAAGGGACCTCAGTGAATAGGACTGGTAGGCTACCAGGACACTATTATATTTGCCAAGCCATGCGGCGAATGCACTGGCTGAACAGGCACACTTGAGGATCACCTCCGAGACCTGGCACTGCTTGTTGGGGCAGGTAGCATCCTTGGACAGGTGCGCTAAATTATGCGCCTGTACCAAGGCTGCAATTGAAGCCTCCATAGGCAGAAAATGGGCCAGGCCCAGCTTCTCTGCATCATGCACCCTATATCCATCGACCGGGATGCAGCAGGAGCTGTAGCCGAATGATCCCAGAACAACTGGATTTCAAAAATAAAATCCGGTAGGCTCATCATCAAAGATAAAGATTGCAGTGGCCTTCTTGATTAGCGGTTTAAGCTCTGCCAACAGGGAGAGTTTAACCTCAGTGGATGTGCTGTCTGACTCCATGTCCTCAGATGGGAACACCAGCTACTGTTCGCCCAGCTCCTCAGAGGCGGCAATGTACAGCATGTCATCCTGTTGCCAATCTGTGCTCGTACTGCCCTGGGGCCCCAAGAGGCAGGGCAGGTGGCGCCGAACGTTCACACAGTAACTCTGAGAGGTAGAGTCCTGCATCGGGTTGGGTGCTCGTGGGTGACTGGCAAAAGCGGGTCGTGTTCGGGTCTGCATTTGAATCACCAAAAACCTTTTCTGTCCTTTCAGCATACTCATCTGTAACCCTTTCCCAAATAACGTACTAGAAGGCAAATGTACCGGTATTAGGCGATTAGAGAGGAGTCAGCTGACTAAGCAGTGTTCTCGGTTTGTATTGCTGCTTGTTTGATGCGTCGCAAGATCCTTTCATCACGTCTGCTTGGTGATATTAAACATGTTTATGGACAAGGTGAAACAAAAGATTGAGCAGGGTTCATATCATGTGGTGGATGATAGTTTGAGAGGTAAATCAGAAGTTTGGAATTCTTTTGGAATCATAGCGAATGAAAATAATGAACATGTGACTGGACTTGTTTCTTGTAAAACCTGTCATTATGTTTTTGTGGACGACACACATCCACAAAACTGGCACATCTCTGCAGGTGTAGCTCGCTTTTAACGGTGGCATGAAAGGAATAGACATGTATTTTATAGTAAAGTAAGTAGAGATAGTTAAAATATTACAATGTATCCAGACCACTAGAGAAAGCTACCACGCCGTACAGCCTATTGTATAAACTCAATCTATGAAGAATGGTAGAGATATCTGTGTGTGAATGTGAGAGCGTGAGAGAGTCAGTCGACGCAGGCAGTAGGTAAAGGACAAACACTTGCGGGTTCGGGTCGGGTTGCAGGTCTTATTAAAGCGGGCTGGGTCAGGTCGCAGTGTCGCAGCGGGTTGTGGGTTTGGGTCGGGTTCTGTAGTAGTGGGTCTGGGTTGGATGCAGGTCATAAAAGGCATGCGCTTGGAGAAAGATGCACAAAACTCACAGAAACTACAGTTAGTGCCTCCTTGGTGTACCCACCTGTACAAGTTACTGGCAACACCCACACAAGACAGTACCCACACAAGACTGAGGGAAGCCTGCTTTTTAGAGGTACTAACAGCCCTCGTAATGGTGTTGCAAAGTAGTCACCAAAACGGCAGCGGGATACTGTGGAATGAGACTGCAAGCAATCTCAACCGGTGCGATCTCGTCCAGCGCAGCTGCTGAGACCAGCAGCTGTGCTTATTTCTGTAAAAAAAAAAAATTCAAGAGAAAATTATTTCTCCACAGAAAACAGTAATAACACAATTACAGTTCAGAAAATAAACGTCTCGTAACTTAAAATGAGAATTTTAATTTAACTCCAGCTGGAGCTAAGCAGCCTATGAGGAGAACACAAGTCAGCTGACTTATGTTGCTTGATCCCTGGGAAGGAGCAACTTAAGCCGCTGGCTTCACGAGGGGCACAAGGCCGCTGCGGGACGTAACAAACAACAGGCTGTAGTGCACAATATATGCGTAATTAATAATAATAATTAAAAAAAACTATTACAACGTAAATAAAATACTGCATACATTATGTAAAACACAATAATTTGCGTAAATTATACAGTCATAAGCTCCCGTCAGGTCAGTCTTGAAAGTAAAAATGGCGCTGAGATCTGTGCACACAGTCCTTTTGTACTCTTGGGGGTGGGCATGATTGTGTCATGGGCTCGGACGAGCAGCTTTGGTATATAATATTTAGGTTTGGCGTCTTCAAGTAAGCACCCATGCAGTAATGGTTACATTTCGTACTTGAAAAGTACGCCAATCAGCCTACAAGCAGATGGTATCATTGTACTTTATAGAATGTTTTGATACATAGCTGCATTAATTCGATCTTCAATCACATGCATGTCTCCAGTCCCTGAACTGCAAAAACACCCCCATATCCACGTTTAACTGAAGGTACAAACTGTAGGTACAAAGTTTTCTTGAAGCCTTTCCCATTTTTTCGTCCAAACATATTGTGGTCCATTTTTGGAGAAAACTTTTTTTTTTTTTCTCATTGGTCCAATTTTGTTGAAAAATGCTTCAGATTCCTGTTCATATTTCCTGGCAAATTTTAGATGGCTTGTTTCATAAATGTTCTTTAAGAGTAGTTTGCAGTGAGGTCTATGTGTATACAACTCTTCTGTGTTCTGTGTGCAGTTCTTTTATACACTATTATGCCTGATTCTTCTAAATCTTTGATCTGAAAAGAAACAATTTGCTGTCAATCTGATCACTTGTTCTGAAGTGGTGGCTCTACTCTAACAAGCTCATTTATCTACTATTTCTAACTTTGACCGATTTTCAATTTTATATTACATTTTAAAGTAATGCAAGAAATACAGTACATTGCTGCAATGCAAGACATACACTCAATTTAATTAAAAAACTGGAACAATAAAAACTGTTTAAATAGCTTATATGGAATTGTTGAATATTATAAAGAAAAAACAAGTATCTAAAACGCTTTATGAGATATAAGCAGCTACAACGGCGGTGGACATAAAGCATAGAAGCTCCCCTGCTTAATTATTTTTTAAGCCTGTAATATAACTTTACATGTTTTATAAATCAGATGTTCTTAATTGGTTTTATAGCACCCTGGCATGTGTTTTAAAACATCACTGCTTGTTTTTATTAAGCTATAAAGTAATACTTTGTAATTATACACCACCAAATGTATGACCCAGTGCTATAACACAGTAAAAAAAAATCAGTTTTGTGTAATGACCTTCGATTTAGTAAACAGGTAATGAAGATTTGTCATTACCTGTTTACCAAAGTGTAAGGCTATTACATTTTGCTACAAGAAAATTCACAATTCCCAAGCTTTTAGTCCAGAGTAAAGTGGCATTAAAATGGTTATAACATCCTGCGTCACATACATAACACATTACATTGCTGGTAATGTACCATGAAAACAGCATATAGAAGAGCATCATAGCTGTAAAAAATACAATGTAGACAATATCATTCAGTTATAGGATTCGACTGTCTTACACTCTACAATGTAAAAAACATATCACAGAGAATTGAAAATGTCAGGAAAACCAATTTAAAAGGATGATGTGTTATTGTATTTTTTTTTTTTACAGCAATTTATCATTAAAAAGCCTTCAAGGACAGCTGTGTTTGTAATTCTACAGTGGCCCAGTAGGAGTTCAAAGCATAATCATGTCTGGTGCTTGCTTATTATCTTTTTCAATTAGTATTAAGCATTGTCATGCGAGGACAAGTGTTTATTGTTTAAACCTATCTGCACCAAGCATGGCCCTGCAAGACAGCGTTTACTTTCCAAACATATCCTTGCAACTGGTTTCATTGTAATAACTGTGCTAAATATTGTCTGATGATAAAACATGAAGAACATGGTCTGCAGCATCCAGCACATTTCAGGTATGGCACAGTTCAGATAATTTTCATGTGTGGTGCAAACAGTCAACAGTGTGGCCGCCCAGTTTAACAGAGAACATCCTAATTGGCATGATATACGGTATGACACGGCCTATGGTATTTTAATTCTGGTGCACTCTGTATATTAAAACAACCAACACAACCTAACACTGTACAATAGTACAGTAAACCAAAAGTCACACCTCACGTATTAGTAATTAACTTTGACCTGGATTGCGAAACTCTCTATGCCAAAGGCCCTATTCACAAAGCTTTGAAGAATGTTTAATTTAATTTGAGGAACTATTTTAGACAGTTCAAGGCAGCCAACAAGAGTCTACACAGTTTAGGACAGTTTCATGAATATCAAACTGCACTTTATTTACGTATTTTTAAATAACTGGAGGTTATTCTGTTATGCGAGGGTGTGAGGTGCACACAGTCTAAACATGGGCAACTGATTTCCAAAACAATGGTGTTACTTTTGGGGACTCAATTAGCTGGCAGTTTAATAAAAAAGAGTGGTTTGCAGTGCGCAGGTGCAGAGGTGATGCAGTGCTCAAGAGAATGACAACAACAATGTTACTGGTGAAATGATGGTTTATTTGTAATCCAAAGTCACTTGACAACAGTAAATAATAATGTTAACTGGCAATACACAACGATGTGTATTGCTCAGTAAAACCACGGGGTTCAGTTCCGAAACAATAAACACGGTATTTAATACACACACAATACACAAACATGGTCACAAGTCCAAAGCGAGTGCTGTAATGCTCGTGGTGCAAATACAATTAATCGTGAAACAAGTGCAGTGTTGTCCGGACTTTGTGCTGGCCTGTAACACAGCTCCGGATCATGTTAGCCGTCTAATAACAACAAAAAACTATATTTAGACACAACAAAACAAACAAAACACTCATGATTTAAAATACGGTTCTCCTTCCGGTTTAGCGTTAACCATAACAAAGGAACATATCACCTCGCTACATCCCCTTATGTACCGTCAATCACGCCCCCTTGGTAAACGATTGCAACCGCTCCTTCAATCCGCGGCTGCCACATCACTTACCTTCCGGGTCGATGTTTTAGTGTACCGTAGATCCGACCCCTTTCTAGATGGCCGACTTCCACCTAACCCTGGGAATGGATTGTCTGGCCAACCAGTCCAGGGCACTCTGTTACCGTTACACAGCGCCCTCACAGGTAGGGAGTGAGACTTATCTCCAACAATCATTCTGTCTCTGTCACACAGTTACACAATAATTAACCTAAAAATGATCTGAACAACTTCCTAACCCCTCGTTTGTACTGGTCAAGGTACAAAACTAGAACAGGCCCACTATGACCCTGGTGTCTTAATAGACTCATTGCTGGAAGGGGATAGGTTGAATCTATTTAGCCTAGAACAAATGACTAAGGGAGACTTTAGTTAACTTTTGTGAAATCTTAAAAGGAGTTGCCAAAGGTTAACATCAGCCAATACTTTAAGCACAGCACAGAGACCAGAACCAGAGGTCATATTTCTTCACTAGCACTGCACATGTGCTAGCGAATGGCATCACAGCAAGTAAAAATGAGCAACCATATCAATCAATCAACACAGCAAACACGATAGCCTCCTTGGTACAGTGAGACATAGCCAGGAGTGGGAGTCGGCTTTTTCATGTTTTTTGACAACCCTTCAACTTTCTACACCTTTAAGAGATATTCTCTCTTTGCTATAGTCATGGGCTATGAGCAAAGCTTTTTCTCCGGTTACCATTTTGGGTTGAAGTTAGCCATAAACACTGAGCTCAGAACTTCAAAGCCTGAGGCATGAAGAACTAAACAACTTTCTACAATCCTCCTAGATACAGAATTCTCCACTAGAATATTATAGATACTTTAGACACAGTGTATTCTAAAGGGGTTTGATACTACGGACTCCAGTGGTGGACAACAAGGAAATAAAATATTTCAGTAGAATTAGAATTACAGTAGCCATAGGCAGAGGCAGCGTAGGGAATTTCTACTTAGAAAACAAATGCCAGTAACCAACACAAAGCTGCTGCTGGGGAAAGTTGCTGTTAAGATCTCTATCTATTTATTCATGTAAAAATGAAGCGCAGGACACTGCAGTTTTCAAATTCAATTTTTCTATTTTTGTGCCGAGTAGATCTGCTGCATGGCATGACTTTTGAATGTTTTCACCAAGAAAGTCAATTACACACGGTGTTAGACTGAACACATACACACACAAAAATACACTCAGAGAAAAACAGTGTCTTTATTCACTATGTTTTTACAAGCTAAAAAACACTATAAAACAATCTTTGTCACAAAGAGATCATAAAAGAATAAGTGCATCAGTTAAAACTGGAAATAAACAGTGGCTATGTAAAAGGAATTTGATCTGAGGTCAAAGAAAAAAAATAATAATAAAAATCATCTGGTTTGGCATGCAATAATCCCTTCACAGCTGTAGCCCACTTGTGTCATCTCATACAAAGAAGCACAAATCATACTGCCCTCTCCGCACTACCTTGGCAACATCTCCTCCAAATCAGCAACAACATAGGAAACGACAGCCCACACAGCAGAGCACAGATTCATCTGGACAGGGTCCTGGACTGACATAGTGTCTGCTTCAGTATGGTGAAACCAGAAATATTTACTTGCATCATCGTGGAGGCTGGCTCCTAGAAAAAAAAGATAAACAAAATTAGATTTCTTTCCAATAAAAGTCTACGCAGCAGAACTCTGCAGATGCCACATTGTAAGGTTGTTTTTTATACATTCAAATAACCTATAACTTTGTAGTTTATTTTTAAAATGGCAAGTTATTAACATTAACCTCTACCCCACTCCTGATCACCCACCATTAACAGGTGTTTACACATAGCTCTCGTAGGGAGGGACTACCCCTTACTAACTGCTATAAATATGCCAACATGTACAGTTCTTAATTAGTACACTGAAGATGCCAAGAGTTGAATTGTTTGCCTACTTGACTTAGTTTCACATAGTTAAACCTTAGTGTTTTAAAGTTATGGATGGGTTGTTTAAAATTACGGCTACATAACTATCTTGGGTAATGCTGTTTATACGTTATAACATGTGTACAACTACAACAGTGTAATAATGCCTCTATTATTTGATATTGTGCTATAATGAAGAGTTTGACGATGTGGATTATTACCTTCATGGCCGGATTAAAAAAAAAAAAAAATGTATCTCATTACACCAAGCAGCCTGCCTATTGGCCATTTTACACATTACACATGGACAATATCAAGGATGTCTCATGTCAGGCATCATAGTCATAATTGTTAAGGTTGAATTTAAATTAACCTCCGCCCATCCGCTATATGTGGATGCTCAGGGGCGGGTACATTTCACATACTAACACACCTCAGGTGTGGCCACACCCCCAGATGCCACACTCATAATTTTTCTCTTGTTAACCTTAAGTTTATGTATGAGCATGATAGATCTGCACTGCCTGCACAATAATGTCATGAATCAACTTTTTCAACAATTAGCATTGCCAGTGGGGGCTTGCATTTAGTGTTTCAACCAATTAGCACTAAGCATTGTCATGCGAGGACAAGTGTTTATTGTTTAAAACTATCAGCACCAAGCATTGCCCTGCAAGACAGTGTTTACTTTCCAAACATATCCTTGCAACTGGTTTCATTGTAATAACTGTGCTAAATATTGTCTGATGATAAAACATGAAGAACATGGTCTGCAGCATCCAGCACATTTCAGGTATGGAATGTCTTTAAGCAAGAGGAACAATTCAGATAATTTTCATGTGTGGTGCAAACAGTCAACAGTGTGGCCGCCCAGTTTAACAGAGAACATCCTACTTGGCATGATATACTGCATGACACTGCCTATGGTATTTTAATTCTGGTGCACTCTGTATATTAAAACAACCAACACAACCTAACACTGTACAATAGTACAGTAAACCAAAAGTCACACCTCATGTATTAGTAATTCACTCTGACCTGGATTGCAAAACACTCTATGCCAAAGGCCCTATTCACAAAGCTTTGAAGAATGTTTTAATTTGAGGTACATTAAACTATTCTAGACAGCTCAAGGCAGCCAACAAGTGTCTACACAGTTTAGGACAGTTTCATGAATATCAAACTGCACTTTATTTACGTATTTTTATTTTTAAACACTTTGAAAAAAAAATTACTTAAATAACTCTAAAAAAAACTCTTTGTGAACAGTGCAGTGCACCACGTTTCAGCATAATTGAATGTATGGTTCTGATCATAAAATCATGGGAATGGCACCATAATGCCTTCGTATAAAAATAAACCTTTTTTTCTGTTTTTCTTGTGTCTCGGGGAACACCCCTATTTGACATTTGGCTCAGATCAAGGATTCCTTTCCACACATGTAAGTGTAAAGAACAGTAGATGATTTAACAACTGTATAAAATCGAGGGTCTGTTTGTAGTTAAGTAAAACATTTTTCAATTAATTTGTCTTCTTTCCAAAGGGAACAAAGCTTTGTGGTGGCCAATCCCAACTGTATGAAATGTTTCTTCACTAAAATACCAATCCTTCCAAAAAGCAAGAATTGACAGCCTCTGAGCTTTGGGTTAAAATGTGTTTCTTTTTCTTGATTAATAATGTATGCAAATAGAAGCAAGATTTATCAGAGTGGCACTAGTGTGAAGCTCTCAACAGTGAGACTCAGTCAAGTGTGCATTACCTAATGATAATATTTCACAGTGCTTTTCTAGAAAAAAAACCAAAAACATTTTCGGGCATTATCAAAGTTCAATTATTGGATGGTTTGTAAACAGGAAGAAAAAAAGGATATGTGAAAAATGTCTCTATCATTGATAAGTCTAGAGGTTGAAACAATGTGGCAGTGAAATGGTTGATTTCTAAAATAAGAAACAACTGCAGCAGCAGCGTTATAAATTATCTGACACTAAAGGGTTACTTTTTCCTGTACCCACAATCGAAGCTGAAATATAGCTGTTTACCGAGTATGAAGTCAGTGTCTTAAAGCTTTAGGTCTTTATCATCCGGAAAGTCACATGAAATTGCACACGGAAATTGCACAACACTGAAAAGATGAAGTTGCCAGCTATACCTTTAGGAATGCCTGTCGCCAGAAGCAAAAGCCATACCTTCTTATTCTAGCTAAACTGAGTAGCTTTATTCACAATGCCAAACGCTGAGGGTTTTTTTATATTTTTTACTAACATTCTGTTTGCATACATGCCCATTTGTCCTGTGAAATGTCAAGTGTCAGGGGCAGAAATACAATTACTGTAACTGGTGGCGCTCAGGTGTCTGCTGTTCTGACTTAAAAAGTTGAACTCAGATGAGAGCAACCTGAGCTACCCTAAAGGGACATGTGTGTGCTCCACGAACACCCTGAAGGGAAGCATTACTGGATTTTGATCATACATTTGCTATTGCTTGTTTTTTCATATGGCGGATTGCATTTTAACATCATGTTGACCCCAGGTTGTGTACCACTAGTCTCCAAGAAATAGAAAAACAAATCAACTCAAACAAAATACAAGTTAGCTGAATTGAAACATACTATCAATGCCCATCTGTCTAATCATCAGTCACTTTAATGTTATTGAAATTGTAATTTAATGTCAATAAATACTTGTAATAGAAATCTAAATCAATTAACTTTACAGGGAGGTATCCACATAACCCAATGACACAATCAGCTCAGCCTTAGCTTTTAGTCCACCGATCACGACCCTGCCCCATAATACAAGAGTCCCACTTATCGTTCCTCTGTCTAACCTTGGGCTCTTCTTCTGTGGCAGGCTGGACATTTTCCCAGTCAGTTTCAGTGGTGCCCTGCAGAATTAATTATAGGTACTCCTGGTCATCCTAACTTCACCCGGAGACCAGACTGATACACTGGTTTTTAATAACTACTCGTCTGTAACTGTTTGACTGGCAACAAACAAGGTTTGAATAGTGTTTGTACTGTAAATACAACATTTTCCACATATCCAAACCCTCAAGATAAACAATTAGAGATGGGCATGTCCAAAGCAGGAAGAAGGTTGTTTGTTTCCATCTTAAGAGTAAGTACAGAAAGTCAAGCAGGAAAGGTTAAAGTTTACATTTACTTTTTAATGTCTTGTTTAATCTACTTTTCTATCCACGAACCACCTGACAAAGTTAACTGTGCTCTCAGGCATTGCAATTTTGACAACAAGTTGCCATCTGATTTGTCTAGGTTTTCATCTAAGGCGTCTACTCTACTTAACTGAAGGATAAAAACAGGATGCAGTTGCTGGTAATTAACCTTTAAGCTAAATTATTTCAATACAATGCTGCAGCACACAGGTCCCGGGTGCAACATAACATTATTAAGGGAGGCCCTGTCTCTACAGCTAAAACCAACTGGTTTGGTTTCACAATACACTAAACAGTGGTATAAGGTACAGTAATAAAATGACACCAAAGGAATATGTATGTGGTAAATCATAACTGGAACGCAAGCTGTAGCTAACCTGTAAATGTGTTTTTAAATGCCACATTGCACATATATTGTGGATTGAAGTTCAGGAAACAAAGATGAAAGACCTAATGCATTTGACCTCAAGAAATCCTTGTTCTCAACAAAGCAGTGTCATATACTTATGAACTTAACAATAACATAAATCTCTACAAAGTAATTAAGACTGAAATTGAAATCCAAAGCAATAAATGTGCTGTAAATGACTTTAAAGCATTCATATATTTGAGCAATTTCTATATTTGGGCTTAATTAGTGCAAAGTCTGTGTTTAATAGCAGTTACTGACTGAATTTACTGAACACTATTATGTTACGTGCTGGATGGACGGGTATAATGTTTTAAATCATCTATGATTTGTGGGTTTTTTTGTCCAATATCAGTATATGAATTTTGCAGCATTTTATAATAATAATATAAGATGTAGATCAAAGAATTATAATTTGAGTGTTTGAAACAACTCTTGTTTCATTCTGTTTTTGTTAAGTGGCCCTTATTTTTTATGATCTTAGTTCTTCAAAAGAACTAAGATTAGATGCTCCCACTTAAGTAAAGAGCAGGTAATGCAGATCAGTAATGTAAAGTCAAAGACAAAAGTAGTGGCACCCCATGCTTATTACACTACAATTCAAGCTAACAGATTAAGGACATGCATTTAGTAAACTGTAACCACGTTTTAACACAGCAAAAAGCTAAATACACAATTTCTAGTAATTTAACAACTAATCGTTATCAAAAAACAAACAAACATTTCATTCAAAGTATTCATTCATGACAAAAGTATGGGCACCCTGCTTTAGTATTTTGTGTGTCCTCCTTTTGCTTTTATTACGGCTTTCAGACATTTAACCAGTATGTTACAACTTGTTGGTGAAATCTGCTCCTATTCTGTGTTGCATATTTCCTTCAGCTCAGACAGATTGGATACACAATGCTTGGCTACAGCTTTTTTCAGATCAGTCCAAAGCATTTCTATTGGATTGAGATCTGGTGATTGCAAAGGCTATTCCAGAAGTTTTATCTTCGTTTTCTTCAAGAATTCCAGAGTTGATTTAGCCGTATGCTTTGGGTCGTTGTCGTATGGGAAGATAAACTGTCTGCCAATCAGCCTACAAGCAGATATCATTGTATCATTGTACTTTGCAGAATGTTTTGATACATGGCTGCATTCATTTGATCTTCAATCACATCAATGTCTCCAGTCCCCGAACTGCGAAAACACCCCAATATCATGATGGAACCATCTCCATGTTTAACTGCAGGTACAAGGTCTTCTTCATTGAAGGCTTCCCCTTTTTTTCTCCAAACAGATTGTGGTCCATTTTGGAGGAAAAGTTTTATTTTAGTCTCATTGAACCAGACAATTTTGTTGAAGAATGATTCAGATTCCTGTTCATATTTCCTGGCAAATTTTAGATGGTTTTATGAATTTGATTTGTGTGGATACAACTCTTCTGTGTTCAGGTGCCTTTGTACAGTTCTTTTGTGCACTATTATGCCTGATGAATCTAAATCTTTCTTTAAGTTCTTGACTTTTAATCTTGGATTTTTTTAGCTGCTCGGACAATTCTCCTACTTGCTTACCCTGTAATTTTCTATGGATGTCCACTTCTTTCAAGCGTTTCAGTTGAATTTGTTCTGTGGTACTTCCTGATTATTGCTCTGATTGTGGATTTTGGTATTCCATATTTCTTTGATAATGTTCTGTGGCACTTCTTGATTATTGCTCTGATTGTGGATTTTGGTATTCCATATTTCTTTGATAATGTTCTGTGGCACTTCTTGATTATTGCTCTGATTGTGGATTTTGGTATTCCATATTTCTTTGTTAATGTTCTGTGGCACTTCTTGATTATTGCTCTGATTGTGGATTTTGGTATTCCATATTTTTTTGATAATGTTCTGTGGCACTTCTTGATTATTGCTCTGATGTGGATTTTGGTATTCCATATTTCTTTGTTAATGTTCTGTGGCACTTCTTGATTATTGCTATGATTGTGGATTTTGGTATTCCATATTTCTTTGATAATGTTCTGTGGCACTTCTTGATTATTGCTCTGATTGTGGATTTTGGTATTCCATATTTCTTTGATAATGTTCTGTGGCACTTCTTGATTATTGCTCTGATTGTGGATTTTGGTATTCCATATTTCTTTGATAATGTTCTGTGGCACTTCTTGATTATTGCTCTGATTGTGGATTTTGGTATTCCATATTTCTTTGATAATGTTCTGTGGCACTTCTTGATTATTGCTCTGGTTGTGGATTTTGATATTCCATATTTCTTTGATGCTGTTCTGTAGCTATTTCCTTTGTTGTAGTTTTGCTACGAGTGCTTTTCTCAAACGTGAATCCAACTCCTTTGTCTTGACCATCATCTGATGTGTTGCCAAAACATTCTTCTTCAGGAGATGTTGGAAATAATTACCTCTTTTTCTGGCTATTGACTTATTGCTGTCTAATGATTATCAATCAATGACTATATATTTGAATTAGTTCTAGTACATTTTTACAGACTTAATGTAAATGTGCCAATACTTTTCTCATGAAGACATATTTGAAATTTCTTAAGTGCTTTTTTAAAAAATATATATTTTCACAAAGATTGTTTGTTAAACTACCACACAAATGCTTGTATTTAACATGTTTTCTTGAATGATCTTGTGTAGGGTGCCAATACTTTTGTCTGCTACTGTATGTGCTAGCAGTCCTGAATGGCAGCCTCAGCGACACAGTCAATGCAAATATTTTATCTGCTCATTACTGCCTAATAAATTCTTGACACTCATCTTAAATTGAGGCAGTGACTCTTTTCATGTATGATTTTTGACATTTTAATGACTTCCTCTCTGCAATGTAAAGGACATGTGTACTTTGTGACTGCTGTTGTTAGGCAGAAGATTAATACAAATGTGACAGGTTTCTAAATTACGTTTTTGCATCATTTAGTTTGGATGGAAAGCACTGCCTTGTTGAATGGCTGAATAATCAGCACAGCACTTCAGTACCTTTTTATATTCTGATAGATGCCACTCTGTTGATTTCCAAAGGAAAGTACACCTAATTAACATGAGCAAAAAAGCATCCAAGGCTACATTAAGCTAGACAAGTGACATTACAGAATAGTAATAGAGATTGCTGTTAAAAAAAAACAACAGAAGATTATTTAGAAAATTCTGATATAAATTATTCCTCACAGCCTTATATATTGGAGATTTATCTATAATCTTGGGAGATAACATGCAGAAGTACGTAGCATTATAACCATAGCTTTCTATCCAAAGGGAGGGAGAGATAGTTACAGTAGTGCTGTAGAGAGAGAAGGACAGAACACGTTCCCTTTCAAGTATGATATTTAAACATTACCTCATGGGATATAGCCTCTTATAGCCCAAATTACCTGAGCAGTTATATCAAAGCTGCTCCTTTATGTGTCAGACGTCATCTCCGCCCCCAGGAGATAAATACAAATGACGCATTAGGCTCAGCGCCATTTTCTCTTTCAGCCTGCCTGAGGAAGGAGTGAGCTCTGACTTTAAATGACTTTTTCTCATTTCATATTTTGAAATAATTTCACTTTTTTAGTGATAATTCTTCTTATCTTAGGTTCTGATTAAGTCCACTCCGTGGCCGTGTGCCCTGTGTGAAGCCAGCGACTCTCCCTGCCCCTTCCCCGGGATTCAGCACCTCGTTGTGGCTAAGTTCAGGCTCTCTCCTTTACTGCCAGTCCAAAAGACCAATTGGTCGCACACTCAAAATCAGGACAAGATTTACTGTAGTCTTTTAAAAAAGATTTTCTTCATTTTATTAGTTAAAACATGTTTTTTTTTCAGGTCTTTATCAGATCAATTTGAGAAGTGAGCATAAGCCCAAACAGACTTTCTTTTGTTTTTATATATATAGTAGCAAATCCACTGCGTGGGAGTGAATGTGCGCGCATGTAACAGTAGCAGAAATATGTAATAAGCTCCCATGCAACAATGTTCTTTGAAATCAGGACAACACCTGATGGAGGTTTATTTATAATAATAAACAAGTTCCAAAAGACAGGCCGAAAAACAGGCACAAGGTTGGTACAGGAAATCAGGTTCTCAGCACAATCCGAGGGAGGGAGGGAGGGAGGTAGTTAGGTAGGTAGGTCTGTCTGTCTGTCTGTCTGTCTGTCTGTCTCTGTCTCTGTCTCTGTGTCTCTGTGTCTCTGTGTCTCTCTCTCTCACTCTCTCTCTCTCTCTCTCTCTCTCTCTCTCTCTCTCTCAGCACAAAGCTCTCCTCTACTTCCAACTGATTGTGCGTCAGCCCTTTTTATGTTGAGACGGGCCTTTCATGAATTTCCTATTGAAAGGACGTCTGGGAGGTGTAGTTTCTCCCGGGTCTGGGAGGTGAAGTTTCCCCTTACTTCCGGTAACGTGAGGGCATAATCTGCCATCAAACTTACCCTCACTCCCATTAATGACCCTGCCCTGTGTTTTACCACAATATACTGAACAAAGTCTCAATAAAGATCAAAATTATTTTATCGTTGTTGGTAACCGCTTGTAGCTCGATGGTAGACCTTGTAGAGACGTCTTGGTTGCACACTGATCATATAACTTCTATTCATAAGACCATGACTACTACTAATTACTTATTAAAACTTATTTCATTTTATTTTTAAAAACAAAAGCAGCATATAAACAGATAGCTGTGCACCACAATGCCTTTCGACACACATGTTGAAACCATGGGGTGAACTGGATCCCACGACTTGTCCCATGGCAGATATACTGCCATTTTTGCAGGACCTTTTTGATGGGAAATCTCCCTCCATGCTTAAGGTCTACCTGGCAGCTATCTCAACTTGCCAAATTGACTTACTGGCGGGACAGTTTTTGAAGGGTGCTCAGAGGTTGAGACCCCCTGGAAAGGACCTTGCCCTTTGCTGGCAACTTAATAGATGTGCTTACAAAAATGCTATTTGAG
The DNA here is from genome assembly GCA_030684275.1 of Acipenser oxyrinchus oxyrinchus. Taxonomy (NCBI): domain Eukaryota; kingdom Metazoa; phylum Chordata; class Actinopteri; order Acipenseriformes; family Acipenseridae; genus Acipenser; species Acipenser oxyrinchus. Next base: position 15,910,108 of record CM060249.1, on the reverse strand, counting down.
CCCCTACATTCAGCAGAGCTGAAATTCCTGTCATTAAAGACAGCTTTCCTGCTGCTATTGCCTCTGCTAAGCGGGTAGGTGAAATTCAAGTCTTTTCAACACAGAAAGCCTGTTTGTTTTTTGCGAAGCCTAGAACTAAGGTTACTATCCGCACTAATCCTGCTTTTCTATATCAACCAGTCAGTGGAATTGGAGGCCTTCCATCCACCTCCTTTCCAGAGTTGGCGGCAATCAGAGCAATTGTTTATTTGCTTCGGGTCTGTTCCATGGACAAGCCCTGTCAAGGTGGATTGCAGCCATGGTCAGGATTGCATACGATCTAGCCAACCTGCCCCCACCAGAAAAGGTCACTGGTCATTCCACAAGAGCCTTGCAACCTCCTGGGCGTTATTCCAGGGCGCATCTGTCTCAGACATTTGCAATGCTGCAGTATGAGCCACACCTCATACTTTTACCAGGTTCTACTGACTAAATGTCGTAGATCAGCAGAACTCTGGTTTTGGGACCAGAGTGTTAAAAGCAGCCACTTTATTCAGCTTTTTAACACATTTTTATTATGTTCAAGTCCTGGGGTAGTTAGCCATACACCCTTTTTTGGACTTCTGGTGTTAAATGCTGAGGTTACCCAGTGTAACCTTGCAGCATATGCACTGCATGAGGGTTCTCCCTCACTGTGATGTGGAATATATGCCATGGATCCTCATCGGTCCTCTGCCAGAATGCTTAATGCAGTTATCTCCCTTTACATCTGCCAGTGTTGCAAGTCCTTCACTTGCAACGCCTTGGGTATTCTATCTCATTAGGTAATGGTTGAAAGGGAATGTTAGGTTATTATCATAACCCTGGTTCCCTGAAATAAAAATGTAACCATTACAAGGTCCCTGTGTTCACTCCAATGCAGGAGGCCTGAAAAGAAAATGGTGCTGAGCCTTATGCTCTTAAAGGCGCAGCTTTGATATAAGTGCTCAGGTAGTTTGGGCTATAGGAGGTTATATCCCATTTGGTAATGGTTACATTTCTATTTCAGGAAAACAGGGTTATGATAATAACCTAACGTTTTATTATACAGCTCTAAACAGAAGGCTGGATTGCCTACAGCATTTTTGACAGGGTCTCATTGATGCTGTTTAAGATAATTAATTAAAGACTCAGTATCATTGTGACAGGGAGGTCCCTGTTGCTGGTTCTTGCGCGGATGTGTGTAGCTGGGACACGTAACAGGAGATGTGTTGCTAGGCAACCAATTGAGTAGGTAGGCTCATCTGGCGCTGAGCTGACCGGGAGGTCCGGATTGGCTGGAGGGCGTGCCCGGGGAGGCTGCGTGGAGCTCAAAATGCGTCTGCGCCACAGCTCGAGGCGACTGCACCGCCATTCTACACAGACAGGTACTGTGTTTACATAGAAGAGAGCGTCCGCTTCACAGGATAACTACTACGAATCCTTCAACTGCAAGACAGCACCTGTGAAGCCACTGCCCACCCACGACCATCGCAACGACCCAGAGTTGCTGGGAGGCCAGGACTTTGGGAGCAACAGCAGTAGGTTAGTTTAGGGGATGTTGATCCCAACCAGTATAGCGAGGGTACCGTAGTGCAGGAGGTTCCTGGAGCGGGACGTCTCTTTTAATGAGGCTAGCACTTGCAAAATTTTATTTGTAGCTTTGTTTTGTTTTCTTTATTAAATCTGACACTAGTGCTACCATTGCTGGTACCCTAGTTGCAACATCTGTGTTGTTATTAAATCTATGCAGCGTGTCAACACCCAGTGTTCTGTGTCTGACTCATTATTATTCAGTGACAACCCACGCACATAAGGCAGTCCCCCTGTTACAATCATAGTTTCAACAATTTTACCTTATGTGAAAATGCTTTTGTCTTTTTTGGCATTCTCTCATTTTCTCATTTCAGAGAGACCCGCCTCCTTGATAGATTACCTGAGCGAATCCTTTGAGCATTTTTGATTTACATCGTGGAAATAGCAATATCCGTTCTTAAAATCTTGTTTGTTATAAACATTTGCAAATTGTTTATTAAGAGGAGTGTTTTGAAAATAAATGGTCCTGACCACAGTCAAGAGTATGTGAAAACTCTTCTCATCTAAATTAGTTCCCATCTTATAAGTTTGGCCTGTGTCAATTTTTTTAAGTGATGCAAATGCTTTTCACATCTAATAACTTCGGGGGCTCTGAAACTAATTTAATTTTGCTTGTCATCCCTTTCAGTCGGTTTGGGGTCAAGGTTGTACAGTACTATGCGCGTTTTTAGAGGCAAACTCTGGACGGCTCAGCAGTGCCATTTTCCAGTAGGATTCTGGGAAGGAGGAGATAGCGTCTTCTCCTCATGGCAGGAAGCTAGGATTCATTCGGGCCCGAATATAGAAGATAGAAAAAAAGCGCATAGTTAGCCAGGGGAGCTGGACAGGTAAAATAAATTCAATTTGACTGAGATGTCCATTTAAGACTCTACTGCTTAGTTTTCTGTTCGTATGTACATTTATTGTCTCATTTTCCACTGTGCTTCCTTACTGAAGTCCTGCACTGTTACCATATCCCTGAACCCAGAATCCACATCATTTAATTGCAAAATACATGGCAACACTTTCAGTAAAATAAACTCTGACATGTTCTCAGCCCTACTCTGGGGTGGTCGTAAAAAGGATTGATAACAGTTTCAGAAGTGACTGGTGGAGATGCCTTTCACGTCTGAAATCAGATTCCTGAACTTTTCAACATGGTACAGTAGAATCTTCCGGCATCCATTTCAAGACCCTGGTGCTGTTGATTATTCCACAGATAACATTTCAACAGTGAATGCACAAGCGTATCACTAATGTCTCCAGTATAAGACTGTTCTGATTCAAATAACTGTTGAAAATGTGTATTTTGGTTTTTGGCAATAAAATGTTTTCAAAGAATGTATAAGTCTGGTTTAGTGTTTTCCATGATCAGAAAAGTAAAAATGTGAACCACGTTATATCCGGTATCTATTTCCCATGTTTCTCAGGGTACTCCCCCCCCAAACATATATATATATATATATATATATATATAAAAAAAAAATAACTACATGTGATATATATATATATATATATATATATATATATATATATATAATGAAGAGGAGAACATTCTGGCTTCCATCTGAACATTTACACTTAACTCCTGCTCTCAGTATCCATGACAACTGATTATGCAGAGGCTGATTTCTGTGCTCTACAAAGTGTTGCACCATGAAGCAAAATAATGTGGAACAGTTAATATTGTGTATGCAGATTAAAAAAATGTAATTTAAATAGACACTGACAGTATGGCCTGCTTATAAAATAAGAAGCCATAACATTTACAATTCATTCTTCTGTCACAAAACTGCTTAGCAGTTAAAATGTGCTTCTTTTCACAACAAAGTTAGTGAAACAATTCAAAACTGCAAAGTGAAGCAATAATTACCATTTTTAAATTCTGTAGCGTTTCTTTTAGTAATAATTGATACCATTTAGACACCGCTTCACTTCTTCACATTATCTTTTCCTCAATTCATTTTTTAATGGCATAGGGAGCGACTTTTAATGCTGAACTTGCCACTTTTAACAAATGCAAAAAAGGACTCTTAATGTGAGAACCAATAATGACATATTTTAATCACATTAGTTCTGCATTGTGATTTCCAGCCGCACTACCAAGCAGTATATAAAGATGGCTATTCGTTGGAGATAACTATATACCATCTACATTGAATAGCATGTTATTCTATGGTGTGTTCACCATCATTCCTTAGCTGTGTCTGCATTGTCTGTGTTTACATTATTTTCCATGTTTATTAACTATTCCAGCAAAACATTCTTCTGAAAAGACGCTGATTGTCAGAAGTCAGGTGGGAAAGCAGTTTTGCATTGCACTGCGCAATGATGCCCCTAGGTGAAGGATTGTGCCCTAAAACCTGTGCAACACTGATATGCTACATTAACCCAGTCATCAGAAGTTATCTATTATACTTTCTTTCTTCCTTTGCTGTACAAAAAACGTAATCCCATATATATATATATATATATATCCAGAGATAATGCAGGCGATCAACAATTCTGAAGACTCAACTCTTTAAAGTTTAAAATCAGAAAAAAACGTATTATGCCTTCACATCTGTGAAAAGTAACTAAGGTGAACTCATACTGCAGTCCTACCTGGTACGCCACCTTGCATCCAGAAGTCAATGTCAGTTCCCTCTGCATGCTCGGACAGGCCAGTGGCATTGATAGGTTGCAGCAGCATCATGACCTGTTTCATGATTGCTTGGGCTTTGCCGATCCCAGTGAACTGAAGGCCAAGCTGTGCAAATGTGCCTATGTCCGATTCCATTACCAGGTCAAAGTTTGAGATATTCACCTACATTAAATATAAAACAATTGTTATGTTAGTCATATTTGTCAAGAGGAGAAAATAGGAAGCCACGTTGAGATCAGTCAATTATTTCAATGTTTCTGAGACCATACAATATATGTTCAAACTGGGGATCTGTTCATTGATGGGCGCATGCTAAATTAATACAGCAATACTTTACTGTAGTTATTATCGGCACGGGAATTCTGATTCCAAATGAGAAAAATGGGCTTGGTACCCACACTGGAAATAATGAACTCTATTGTGACCATTTGCCTACACTCTGTGCATTAACACTCTGTATATCTTGGAGATATGCATTTGTGTGTTTCAGTGTTTTGATTTCATAGTTTACAGTATTTTACATTGCCTTGAAATATGGGTTGCATTATGTTCAAACTAGTGCTAGAAATGTAATGTGGTCATATATTTTCAGATAGATACTTTTATTCATCATTATTTTTCCAAATAAATCCTTAACTGAACCACCAGAGAACCACTGAATTATAAACCCTATTTACTCTTGCCAGTCAAAGCCTAAAGGTTTTAGCTGAAGTTGGCGGTGAAGACGTTAACAGTTAGTTTGCCAGTTTACAAAAGCAACCTTCGCAGCTGCTGCTGGATGTTAACTGACTGCACCATAAACACTCATTCTGAAATTCTCTGCTAGCTGCTTATTTGCTTTATTTCAACCCAAACAGACAGCACTACTTTTTTTTATTTAAACAAATGCTTGGGAGTGAATCATGTTATCCAAAACATACAACAATGCTAAATCAGAGAATAGTGGACTTTATTTTAGTCCAGGTAATGTTGGTGCAAACTTATTATTTTCAGTCAAGCTGAGTTTAGCATTTAAAAAAAGTTATTTCAATCCAGCACTGATTCAGCTAGGCAAAGTAAAAAAACAAACAATCCGAAGTTGTACAGTATATCTGTATTTGCATTAATTATGTTACTTTTCATTTTTATTTTTTATTAAGTGTTTTTGGTTTCCATGAATGTCAGCGTCACTGCAAAATGAACTCCTACTACCCAGATAATAATACCCCTATAAAATGTATACCAGAGTGGTCAAGGAATGGTTTGAAAAACACAGCAGTAACAGCATTTCCAAGAGTTTAACCAATCACCACATCTGAATCAATGGCTCCCAATCTCAGTCCTCATTGCTCACCAACAGGAAAGCCAGAAGTGTTTTTTTAATTTGGTCTTTAAAGGCTTCCTAATTCTCAGAGCTTGTGGGTGCTGATGGAAAGAATAGGAGATTAAACACATATCCTTTCATGGTTGACACATGAGTTTGAACTGTAAGTGGATCAGTGGACGCCACATCATATGCAGTGATTTGCTCCCTGAGCTTTAGTTTTATGACAGGATTGAGGCAGAATAAGGAAAAGTGACATGTTGTACAGAAAATCAATATCTGAAATTGTATTCGTGAAGAGAATTGTCCATCTCTTTCCTGATTATTTAGGTCAATGTTCTTTCAAGTGTTTTACTTTTTTTGGTCAATGTTTCTATATTTTACCTAAAAAAAAGGACAGTTGCTTGGAAACCTTAACAGAAGATGTAAGTTAATGAAGCATCACAGATCAAGACAATCTGCTGCATAATGAATTAGCTTTCATTTAAAAAAGCAGCAAAGCTGCTGTGTGAAATATGTACGCTATTAGAACTTTATGATTAAAAATAAATAAATAAATAAATGCTGCTATGGTCTTTGTCAACCTTCACAGGAGAATGGAAAAATAAAAATGTAATCATGAAATTCACAAAGTTGGATTCACTCAACCTGTATACATAAACATCTTGGGAATATTTTCCATCCTCTAAATGATTTAGTCATGTGCTTATTATTATTATGGACAACCCCACCTACATTGCATGACATTGCTGATTCCTGTTTATTTAAAATATTTGATGTAAAAAAAAAAAAATGAAACTGTAGCAGTGAAAATAAAACTGGAAAAGTAAAAAATTGGTCTTTTCATTTTAGGCAAAGTAATAAATAGCCTACTGACAAGAAAGGCAGCATTTTTAATACTGCTTCTGCACCATCAAGACTGCATGACATCTTAGACGATGCATAACAATGGCACGAAAAGTAAGCATACCAAGGATCTCTATGTGGTCCTGTTCCTTCTACTCTATGCTGGATAAGACGTATTCTAAGGAACATGTATCCATTAATAGTTATGTGGCAGAGCAAGAGCTGTGCCGATAAATAGTGTAGTGTTTTGTGGTGTTTTGGTGGTGGTTGGCAGGGATGGGTTAATTCCTGTCCCTGCCAAAAATATGTGAGAATGTGGCTGCTCCTTAATTAAATAATTAAGTGCTAATTGGGATCAGCAACATCACATAAAATGAGAGCCCAGGGGTCCATTTGGAGAGAGGAGTTTAGTGAGTGTCTGCACATGTTGTTTTTGTAAAGCCTGCCCAGCCTGAACAATTTTTTTATATTTTGTATGCAGTGAAGGCGAATGCCCAGCCTATGTTTTTGTGTTTGTTTAAACCATTATTTTGGCCCGTGTACCTGTTTATTTGCTACTTTGTTCCTGTGTTTCGTTTTGTTTAAAGCTCTCCACCACTGGGGGAGGCTTGCACCCCCTGGTGATTTGTGGTGTTCACCAGCAGCAGTTTCGCTGCTGGCAATTTTATGGCTGGAGCCCAGGAAGAGGATGCATTGTCGCCGCCACAGTTGCCTCTGGTCCCGGAGGACCACCAAGACTTTTGGGACTTTAAGGGGGGAGGTGGCTGTTGGGGCCAGGTGTGTGTTGCACAAAGGGAGCAATATGTGGCAGAGTAAGAACTCTGCCCATAAATAGTGTGGTTATTGGCAGGGATGGGGTTAATCCCTGTCCCTGCCAAAAACATGTGAGAATGTGGCTGCTCCTTAATTGAATGAAGTGCTAATTGGGATCAGCCACATCACATAAAATGAGAGCCCAGGGGTCCATTGGGAGAGAGGACACTGTTTTGTTACTGTGTTTCTGCACATTTTTTGTAAAGTGTTGTGTGAACTCTGCCCAGTTTTTGTGTTTAAGCCTTTATTTTGGCCCGTGTGCCTGTTTATTTGTTACTTTGTTCCTGTATTTTGTTTATTAAAGTGCACGTTTGTGCTTTGTACTGCAGTTTCCTGGCTTCTAAATCTCTGTCTCGCTGCTATGCTGTCACAAGTTTCCATTAAAGATGGATAGTAATAGTAGTATTTGTAATTGCTTGACTGGCAAGCTCACAGCCCATTACAATGCTGGGTTGTCATGCCTGATTGTTCAATTGGAAACAAGTTAAAGTGCACGCAGACTAAGATGGTAGTGTAAATACAAACCTGCCAAATCCACTCATAGTTCTTGAAATACATTTCAAATTTGACAGGAATTTTAATGCAGAAGCTTTCTTACTTCCATAATTTGACCTTTCCTGTCAAACTAACCACATCTCACTTCTCAGTGGCATTTGCAATATAAAATACATGACACACTATATAAATCACACTACTGTTTCTTATAAATGAAGCAGACAAATGTTTTGAAGTTATGCTATGATTATGACTAAAAGTAACATGCATCACTGCCACGGCTGTAAATACTAAATTACATCAGTATAAATAAAATATATATCACTGTGGCAGGGCAACAGCCCTAAAATGTAATTAGTCTGTGTGTGGGAATGTAAGGTTAGCAGGGATGGGGTTAAACCTGTCCCTGCCATCAATCACAGGTGTGGCCATTCCCCATTAGATAATTAAGTGCTAATTGGGGAGTGGCCACATATATAAAAAGAGCCAGAAATCCTGTGGTTGTGAATACTCTTTTACAACTTCATGGTGAAGGTGAATGCCCAGCCGGTTTTGTTTTGTTTAAACCTTTTATTTTGGTCCCTCGTGCCTTGTTTATTTGTTCCTGTTTGTTTCTGTTAATTAAAGTGCACATTGCACATAAAACTGAAGCTTTCTGTCTCTGGGTCTCTTTCCTGCCAGTAACCAGCCTGGGCCATGATGCTATCCTGTCACAATCACCATGGTGACCACACATGCACACTGGAGGCTCCATGTTGTATACAGTAGATGAGCTCATTAAAATGGAGGACTGGCTGAGAACAGCAGCACACAGATATAATTGAGATTAAATACATTATTTTCGTACAACAGAGCCAAACAATAAGCAAATACAAAAAAGTTCTTAAGAATCTTTTATAATTCCATTAGAACATCTACCACCCTGGGATGAGCCATGGTTATGCATTTTAATTTCTGACTGAGGAAAGCTAATTAAAATATGCCTATACTTAATAAGTCATATGATGATGGATACATGTAATCACCTTATTCCATAGTCACAAGTCATCTTTATGGCCTTATTTTATTTATTTATAATTATATATTTTTATTCATTTAAAAAAAAGTACAATAAATATCCATAAATGCAATGAATACATTATATATATATATATATATATATATATATATATATATATATATATATATATATATATATATATATATATTGCCATTAAAAAAACAAACCTACTACAAAAAACTAAAACAAACAACCTTTCCATGGAGTTCTGATTACTTTAAGCCCACCTACTGAATTTTATTATATAAAATAAAGATTTTAAAAAAAGAACACAAAATAAAATCAAACAACCAAACAAACAATAATTGTAACAAATATTGTGCTGGCTGTTCCAGCACGAGTAGCAGCTGTTATTCGTATATTTTATTATTTTACCTCCTCTCTCTCGACTACCGTTCTCCACTCTGAACCCACTCTCTTTGTGCAGCCAAACTGCAGGTAGTTTATATTCTGGCCGAGGGGTTAACTAGCTATTAATTATCTTATTACCCCTCGGCCAGAGTCTGCACGAGCTTACTAATTCTGCGTGACTGTCAGCCAGTTAAATAATCAGTAGCTGACAGTCACTCAGTCTCACAAGGTAATTCTAAACAAAAACACAATAAAACAATAACATGGCAGACGGCACCTTGCTCGTCCTTGCCAAACAATAAATCAAAACATATATATATATAAATCATAATAATAATACAAAATAACAGCACAATTATACATAGGGCGTGGCTCCCCGTCACAAGTATATAAAAAGCAAAAACCCTCCCAAAAAAACTATTTACACAAAACTGTTTTTAAAATTCTCAAGTTTGTTATTTAAAGAATAGGAGATTTTTCTAGGTTTGCCCCAGAGCAGACAAAAAATTATTAAGACTGCCTCCAACTTTTTGTCCTGTCAATATAATATGCCAGGGCCCAAACTGGGCATAGCGTATAGAGCGGCCGCTCCCTGTCAGACTGGAAAGGAGGTGGATGGAAAGCCTCCAGTTCCACAGACTGGTTGACATGGAAAGCCAAGATAGTCTTTGGCAAGAAGGCAGGATTGGTATGGAGCATGACCTTTGTCCTGGCCTCAATAAAAAATAAGCAGGCTTTTGTGATAGAGAATGTCTGCATCTCACTCACCCGCTTTGCGGAGGTGGTAGCAAGCAAGAAAGCCACTTTAAATTATAGCAATTTCAGCTCAGCTGAATGCAGGGGTTCAAAGGGAGGCTTCATGATTGCATTAAGCACCACGTATAGCCTCCAGCGAGGGACAATGTCCTTCGTAGGTGGACAAAGCTGTTGAGCCCCTTTCAAAAATTGCCACGCCGGAAATGAGCTCCTGGCAAGCTGAAATAGCTGACAGATAGACCTTTAACGTGGAGGGGGATTTCCCCTTGTCAAAAAGGTCCTGCAAAATTTGCAGTATAACTGCCATGGGACAAGTCATGGGGTCGAACCCACGAGGCAGACACCACGTCTGGAAGACGCCCCACTTGTAACCATACTTGTAACCCAGAATTCTGTAGGGTGTCAATAACCCTGTTGGAAAGCCCCAGATGGCTCAAATGCAGCCGTTCAGGGGCCAGACCCAGAGCTGCAGGCTCGATGAGTCTGGATGCCATAAGGTCCCCCGTGCCTGACTGAGCAGGTCGCGGTGCGTCGGCAGTCTCCATGGCTGGCCGCTCAGGAGCTGCATTAGGGTTTAAAAACCAGGGAGCACCTTGGCCCGGTCCTGCCTGATTTTATCCAGACAGCGGGAGCAGGGAGAGCGGTGGAAAGGGTTATAACAGACGTTGGCCACTCGTATGCCAAGGCATCTGTTCCCCACCTCCTATTATGGAGACTGCGTATCTTCTTCCTCTTCCGCGGGGAAGGGGAAAGAGAGACAGAGCTCGAGGAGGATGAGGAAGACAGTTTCCTGCCTAGGCTACTTCGGATGTGTTGTCTGCTCTCCCTTGGCTAAGAGGGTGATGGGGGAGAGTGCTAAGCAAGAGTAAGGGAATGTTCCTTAGAACTGCGGGATAACCTCTTCTCAAGCATTCGCTTGGAAAAAGGAGCACAAAATTTGCAGAAGCTGCGATTAACCAGTGCCTCCTTGGCATGCTCCAGCCCCAGGCAGGAAGAGCATCTGCTGTGCTTGCCCTCCATAGGCAGACTGGCCTTGCATGTCTCACAGGGATAGATAGGTCCTCGGTTCAAATCTCAGCTCACTCACTGTGTGACATTGAACAAGTCACTTAACTTCCTTGTGCTCCATCTTTTGGGTGAGATGTTGTTGTAAGTGACTGTGCAACTGATGCATAGTTCATACACCCTAGTCTCTGTAAGTCACCTTGGATAAAGGCGTCTGCTAAATAAACAAATAAAAATGATGCAAGGAACAAGCAATGCAATGTACAGTATAGGGTTGTACAGCTGTTGCCTCAATATGCTTATATATCGACCAGGCTGGTCAAGACCCGAGCGGGACCAGTTTGGTAACCTCGGCACTAGGTCGGTACCAGGTCGGTTCAGTACCGGTTCGGTACCAGTTCGGTGTACTAAAAAACGGGTCAGTACTGGTTCGGAAATGGGTTGGTATCGGTTTGGAACCTGGTAGGCACTGATTCGGTACTGGTTTGGTGGCTTTGGCACTGGTTTGAAACCGGGTCGGTTTGGCACCGGGTTGGTTTGGCACCAGTTCAGTGACTTTGGAACTGGTTCGATACTGGGATGGCACCGGTTTGGTGTACACCAGGTCGGTACCGGTTCAGAACCGTGTCAGTACCGGTTTGGTACCAGTGCGGTAGACTCAGTCCACCAGGTCGCAGCTACCAGTTGGTTCGGCACTGGGTACCGGTGCGGTAACCTCGGTCCCAGTTGGTACTGGGTCAGGATCGGGTCGCTGCCCTCGGTACCGGTTCGGTACGGGTCCACCGGTGCCAGTCACCGCGGTGGCAACATACAGGGATGCCCACCTGTAAAAGCCACTGGCAAAACCACTCGGTCAGTACCAACACGAGACTGAGGGAAGCCTGCTTGTTAGAATGAACAAACAGCCTTCGCAATAGTGATGCTAAAATAGTTGGTCACTGTGGTTGTAATTGATACGGTGGTTGTAATTGCAAGCAACAAGCCGAAGCGAGTATCTCTTCTGTCCTGCGTGAGTGCTGAGCACCATGTTACAGACAGGCCTACGTGTGGTATCTGTAAAATAAAAAAAACATAAATAACACAATGAGAAAAAATGTTCTCAACAAAAAACTGAAATTTAACAATTACCTAAACAATATAAAACATCTCGTAGGGTGCTAATTAGCATAAACGTGAAAGAAAATAAGCTCCAGCCGGAACTATGCAGCCTGGGGGAGAGCACAAAGTCAGCCGACTTATGTTGCTGGGTCCCTAGGAAACAGCAACTCGAGCCGCTGGCTTCACGCGGGGCACAAGGCATGGCGGGACGTAACTAGCAACAGGCTTTAGTGCATGAAAATAAACGTAAATAGTAAAACTATTACAGCAATTTGTTTAATTATCACATACAAAATGTGTAAAAACACATAAAATGCTAAATATATACAGATATAGCAACAGTGTCTTGAAAGGAAAAATGGTGCTGAGATCTGTGATTGCAGTGCTTGTGATCCCTCGGGGGCGGGGTCACGACTGCGTCTGAGGTTCAAAGAGCAGGTTTGGTATAAAGTATTCAGGATTCAGGTCTTTAGTAGGTTGTGGAAGGGTGGTGGGCAATTCACTGACACACACGGGAGACAGAAGTTTTATTTGCAACACCGCACTGGTGCCCAGTTTTATTATTTTTTTTTTAGCCCGCAGAGGGCGCTGTTGTCTGTGGCCTGAATACCGACAATGGGTAGTCAGGTCCACAGTAATACCAATACAGGTACTTGCAGGCGCACTCACAGGTGCTCAAAAATAATAATGAAAACCAAAGGTGAAAGAAAAAGGGAAAATAAAACGCAGTAATAAAACTACAAAATAAAGGTGCTGCTTACGCATTGCCCCCACTGCTGCTAAGCTGGTCAGTTTGGGTCTCCCGACCTACGGTCAGCTATTCCCTATACACTGGGTGGCTGGAGTTCCCTGTATACCTACACACGTCCCTTTGGGTAAGTAATTATTGATTTTAATTCTTTGTTTACCTGTTTAAGGCAGGCTGTCTTCCTCAGCCGTGCTTGCCTGTTTTGGTTGCTCGCTCCCACCACTGGCGTTCTTGCCTGGTCTATGTTTACACTGGCCTTCTCAGTCAGCATCTCTGTGTATTCCCAATCCGGCCACCCGAATGCATAACCAAGCGCCAGTATGGGCGAGCAATCCCCAAGGCCCGCCTCTCAGCCACTCAGAGAGAGGGAAAGCCAACACACCCTCTTCCTCACCTCTCCGTGTCATTGCCATGACTGACAGGCGGATCTTACGAGGCTGCTGCCCTCTTCCTACAGAACCCCGCATGCGCCAGATAATCAGCAGAGACCTCCCCTGTTACAGAGGTAAATACCCATTCAGTAATGGTTACATTTCGTACTTGAAAGGGAACAGCTCTTATTTAATGACATCTCATCTTGTTCCACCTTTTCAATCACAACAAAGACAAAACCCACTTGTTTAAAAACAAAACAAAACAAACTTTATGATTCAGAAGCAAAAGAAGGCCAATCACTCATTTTGTCCCCTTCCAGCCTACTCAATGACAAACCATTAATTGGTTGAATCATGGCGCATTTCTTCCATTTAATAAACTGCATATAAATATTGTCCTAATTTGTCATTATCATCAAAGTGCAGTGTGTTGCTTTTCATAATCCAATATACAGACACACATTCAATAAATCATCTAAAAGGCTAGATATGTACTAGACTGGAATGCCATCAATTACTCAGGTCTAGCTAGTTATGATGTGTAAAGAGGCTTTATTGAAATTGTCCAGGCTGCTACCAAATGTTTCAGTCAGCTTCTCAGTTTATAAAAATAAAAATAATGCAGCTGGCTCTTTGAGCTAATATATATATTTGTTTTGAATGTACTTTTTATAGTATTAGTATGGCAGTTTGCATAGTAAAATAGACAGTTCCAAAGAACCTTAACCTGTACAGAAATCATTAAAACATTCAATAAAGTCACTTTCAAAGATCAAACAAAGTTCAAGGTCAACAGAAATCAGTAATGGGTATGCCCACCATTGGCATTGATGACGGCCTGACATCTCCTGCCCATGGATCGAATCAGAGCCTGGATAACATGCCGGGGAATGACAACCCACTCTTACTCAAGTGCCTGGAAAAGTCCTTGTAACGTCTGTGGCTCGGGGTGACGTCGTCGCACACGTCGATCAAGCTCGTCCCACAAATGCTCAATGGGGTTAAAATCTGTCGATCGAGACGGCCAGGGAAGCACATGAACATTGTTCTGAGTGAGGAAAGCTGTTGTGGCCCAGGCTGTGTGCGGTTGTATATTGTCATGGTTTACTGTGAACTAAAATATCACCTAAATTAGCTTCTCTTTTGAATGCTACAACTGGGGCCTTAAGAAATACTTTTTTTTTTAATTTTTCTGAATTATGTAGAATCCGCAAGTGTTTCCAAACTATCTTAGAAATATTGGGCAAAAGTTTAAAGTAAGTCATTATTAATGGGACTCTTTTGACCTTTTTATCTCTATTTTCATAATCTAGTAGATCATCTCTTTTTAGTTTATTCACTTTTCTTAACTCTGTCTCTATAATTCTTTCTTTGTATCCTCTTTTTTTAAGATTTGTTTTTAATACATTTCTCTGTTTTACATAGTCACTTTCTTTTGTGCATATTCTTCGTATTCTTATTCCTAGACCCTTTGGGATTGCCCTTTTAGTGTGTATCGGGTGTGCAGAGGACATGTGTAAATACTGGTGCATGTCAGTAGGTTTACAGAAGAGGTCAGTCTCAATTGAACCTTCTTCAAGTTTTACTATGGTATCTAAAAATTCTATTTCTTTCCTTGTCCATCGAAGGATATATATATATATATATATATATATATATATATATATATATATATATATATATATATATATATATATATAGTTATCACTTATGCTAACAACTCGCTATCGTGCTATGCTAGATCTAAATTACTTTTTAATTTTTTTTTACATTTTCTAGGTGATAATAACGTGTTGCAGGTGTCTTTAAAATATGCTAAAGGGAACTTTCACAGAAAATTCACTGTAAAGTTCATACAAGTATACAAACAAGTTTTCTGCCTATGTGGAAGGGTGGTGGGCAATTCACTGACACACACGGCAGACAGAAGTTTTATTCGCAACACGGCACTGGTGCCCAGTTTTATTTTTTTCTTTTGGTTTTATTTTCTTTAGCCCGCAGAGTGCTGTTGTCTGTGGCCTGAATACCGACAACGGTAGTCAGGTACACAGTAATACCAATATAGGTACTGGCAGGCGCTCTCACAGGTGCTCAAAAATAATAATGAAAACCAAAGAAACGAAAAAGGGAAAATAAAACACAGTAATACAACTACAAAACAAAAGTGCTGCTTACGCAGTGCCCCCACTGCCGCTAAGCCGGTCAGTATGGGCCACCGACCTACGCTCAGCTATTTTCTATACACTGGGGTGGCCAGAATTCCCTGTATAACTACACACGTCCCCGCGGGTACGTAATTATTTATTTTACTTTTTAGTTTATTTTAAGGCAGGCTGTCTCCCTCAGCCGTGCTTGCCTGGTCTTTGTTACACTGGCGTCTTCCACCAGCGTCACTGGGTATCCTCTCTCCGCCACCGAATGCACAACCAAAGCGCCCAGTACTTATGGGCGAGCAATCCCCAAGGCTCGCCTCTCAGCCACTCAGAGAGAGGGAAAGCCAACACACCCTTTTCCCCATCTCTTCGTGTCATTGCCATGACTGACAGGAGGATCTTCAGAGGCTGCCACCCTCTTCCTGCAGAACCACGCATGCATCAGATAGTCAGCACAGACCTCCCACCCCCGTTACAGCCTACATTTGATAAGACATACTATTGCCTCTCAAGGGGTTTATGACTGGTAAAATATTTAATTGAAAACCCACAAATAGAAACCCTTACAAAAATATACTGCAATCAGCGCTCCAGATAAGGTTTTGGGTGATTGAGTAATTTACTCTCCAATTTAGACACTTGTGAGTAAAATGAATTTTGGGTAAAATGCAACATTACTTTGAAGTCATGAGTACTTTCAATGAATACTGTACATACTTTAATGCCAACTTACGCAGTATGCATTAAATACAACTTTATATTTTAACTGTAATTTTACTTGAACTACTGTACAAAAACTTCGTCTTACAATAAAAACAAAAACAATAATTTTTATTTCCTTATTGACCACACCCAATATGGCTGTGAAGTAAATAAACCCAGAAACAGAATGTTTTTTTTTAAAATTCCAATGCTGCAGATGGAATATACTTAACAAAAGACCTGCATGCACATACTATATATTTATGAGGAAACGATAATATTGTATTCCTTATTGATCACCTTACTATAGTAATATAAAGCATCCAGACTCCCTTCAAACACAGAATATTGTATTTATTATATAGATTAACCTTCCAAAAATCCGGTTGACAGTCATCTGGAGCGCTGACTGCAATATTACTTCAATCAATTGCAGCACAATGCAAAATCCCATTACTTTTTAATACAGTTGTACTTGTAGTTGGGTATTTTGCTGTACTACTGTACTAAGTTACTGACAAAGTTGTGTACTTCAGTACTTTCCAGTGATAGAATAAACTTGCCTTGTGAAGCTGGTAGTACTGCTCCGCTCCAACACCGCCCTGCTCCTCTCCAGTCCAAAGCACCATCCTGAGGGTTCTCTTAGGGCGCAGGCCTGACAGAAAATAATAATAAAAAAAATCTATGATTGTCCTTTACCAGTAAACCTTCAAGATTATTCTCAAAACAAACCTATAGATGTTGCAGTCAGACTAATTAAATATTTTCTAATAGCAGTGATAATATGTTCAGCTGTGTCAAAAGCTTTCATTAAATCAATTAAGCACCACACATTTAACCATAATAAAACAGTGCCAATCCCACCTGGTAAACAGAATATGTTTGTTCTATCTCTTTGATATACATATCTTTACAACTATGGAATGTATACATCCTTTCCAAAACAAACACAATGGCAATGAGCAAGTCTGATAAAAACAGAGATGCTTCAGCGTGTTTTTGGTGTCGCCATTATCTGTGTCCAATAATGTTATGTAGAGAAATCCTCATTGGTTTAAAAGAGCTGGACAAGTTTTATTTTCTATCACTTCAGAGTATTTTTAAGAGTGTTGGTGTATGCATGAACACTTAAACCCAGCACTATACAGTAATTGAGGCTTTTTCCCCCCGAAATACTGTATACATATGTTGTATTTCCTGTTTTGTGTGCTTTGTCAATGTTTTCAGTGATCTGGGGAAAAAAATAAATACCTACATGCAGAAAAATCGCTACTGCTTCAAGTGAGAGCGGTGGAAGCAAAAAGTTAAAAAACAGATTTTCTTCTTCCTGAAGCTGCTAAACATATCAGAAGGTTGTCTTACAAGTTTATAAACAAACTGGAGCCAAAAATAGCCAAACACATACTTTTTCTTCCTCAGCCTCAAAAGTCAGACAGCCACAGGATTATATATTTCCTATGCTCTTCCAGCCAACCAGATGGGGAATGATGTCATTCGTTAAGATGTTCAAGTAATCTGGCGGCAGTGCCTGATAGCCGGGGCCCCTGCGTAACCCCAGACAATTCAGCTGTACAGTAAAGATGCTTAGATCTGCAAAGACCACAGCTGGAGACTTCACAAAAGCAATTCCCAAACAGAAACTATATATAACACTAAAATCAGACAAATGGCAAAATGCTTTAGGAGATATGTATAGTTGGGCAAGGCAGCAGTCTGGAGAGATTTGTGCTGTCCACAGTGGACTCAATATGTTACCACAACGGTTTGAATACAAATCTTCAGACCAGATGTAGAAAAAAAAAAAATCTAACTGAAAGTTTTCTGTTTAAAACTGAATTGCTACTGGATAAGAGCATCGGTGAGAGCATTACTGGCAAAAGTAGCAATTTAAAAGTGTTGGTTTTGTTTGCTTGTTAAAATCTAAACCCTTTACAATTTTCCATATATATATTGGTTAGATCTGTAGCTATCATTAAAGCCCTATACAAGCATGTTCATCAAACCATTTGAGCCACACAAACTGCCATACAGTAAGTAATGTTAGTGGGGAAATGTGAGAATAAGGTCAGTAGGAAAGAAAATAGGACTTACAGGAATGTTCTAAATACCATATTCCAGTGTATTGTAAAGCTAATGAAGATAGACTGTCTCAGCCAATCAAGACGCAGGATTTCAGATCATTATCTGCCAACAAATGCCTTCCAGTAAACAAAAAACCTCATCACTTTAATTATGGTTGAATATGTTATAAAAAAGAAACAACTACAGCAAACAGTTTACAGATGTGAAGCCCCTGCCCACAGTTTAAAACAAACCATTTTTTTCATTCCAGTTTTTTAAAGTCACATTTTGTGGCTCTCCTTGTGCACAGTCAGGTCAGTAAATATAATTTCTCTTTATTTTAGTCTCTTTCCCATTGTGTTTAGGAATGTCACTCTTAAATACAATAGAACCGGATCATATCCGATCCTGTAAGATACAATACCCTTTATTAACTGATGGACCTCTGGCACGTGTTATTTGCACATGCTGCTACCAATTGATTCA
This sequence comes from Acipenser oxyrinchus oxyrinchus, assembly GCA_030684275.1. Classification (NCBI taxonomy): domain Eukaryota; kingdom Metazoa; phylum Chordata; class Actinopteri; order Acipenseriformes; family Acipenseridae; genus Acipenser; species Acipenser oxyrinchus. Next base: position 15,891,641 of record CM060249.1, on the reverse strand, counting down.
GGCACAATAGATTCAGTTGCATATAAAAACAGGCGCTAGAAAAGACGAGAGGGATAGTGTAAAAGCGCTGCGTTTGGGAATGCAGTTTCCCCTTTTACATGCCAGCTGTCACTATGTTCACATAAAACAGAAAAAGAAAGCACAGGATTAATATAATTACTGTAAAGCCGAAACAATATTTTTTCACAACATTGATGAACGTCAAAAGCAGCTTCTGTTTGTGTCCTTATTTTATTTTTATTTATTTTTTTAAACTCCATTTCTGTCTCAGGTTACTGTAACACATGGTTTTGGTGCAGAAATGTTACTGGAATGCTGTTTGGTAAATTGCCAAATACGGTACTGTATTACATGGCTGTGTTTTTAATACTGCACTTTTTTTGCAGTAATTTTTACTGATTTCTATAGTACGTGTGAAGTACTGTACTTGGTGCTTTAGATGCACCTAATAATTACAAACAAGCACAATATTTGACACAACAAAACAAACAAACACTCACAGTATTTTTACGCTCCTTTCCAGTTATTCCATAACCATAACAAAGGAACAGAATGTTCGGCCACGCCCCCTTGGGTAACGAATAAAATCGCTTTCTCCAATCCGCGATCGCCACATCGCTTCCCGTCTGGGACGATGACTTAGTGTACCGTGGCCCCGCCCCCTTTCCAGATGGACGACTTCCAACTGTCCCTGGAATGAACTGTCAGACCATCCAGTCTGGGGCACGCCATTCCTTTTCACAGCGCCCTCACAGGTTGGGAGGGAGATTTATAACCAAGGTTCATTTTCTCTATGTCACAATGGGTTTCCATCTAATTTAATAAGTTGTAAAACATGTTAAGGTTATACTTTTTCTGTTTTTCTATAAGGACTCCTGCCAGTAGCACATTAAGCAATTTAATTGGACAAATACTCTATAAATAGAAAAGCAGACAGTTTATCACCCTCAAGGGGCATATTATCCCTTTATATTATTTATTGAATAATACATTTTCATGCACAATCAGCAGAATGGGCACAGTGCTTTCTGTAATGTCTCATGGGAAAGCAGACCTCAAAAGAAAGATATAATTTGTAGGTTTTGTTCACTTATATATTGCACTTTTATGATTAATTTGTTTTATCAGGGGTTTGCATAACTTGTTTTGAGCACAATGATAACTTATATAGCAGCTGGGCCAAGACTACGAGAACAGACATCCTTTAATAAGAACATAAGAAAGTTTACAAACGAGAGGAGGCCATTCGACCCATCTTGCTCGTTTGGTTGTTAGTAGTTTATTGATCCCAGAATCTCATCAAGCAGCTTCTTGAAGGATCCCAGAGTGTCAGCTTCAACAACATTACTGGGGAGTTGGTTCCAGACTCCCACAATTCTCTGTGTAAAAAGTGCCTCCTAGTTTCTGTTCTGAATGCCCCTTTATCTAATCTCCATTTGTGACCCCTGGTCCTTGTTTCTTTTTTAACACAGTAAAACAAAACAGTATACAATTTGCAAGAAAACACTAAATTAACTAGTTCTATCTTCAATTCAGTTGAGGAAAAAAAAAGACTTCAAAACAGGGCCCAGAACACCTAAATTTAAACAAGGGCAGTACAAAATGGTGGAATTACTGTTTAGGCATACACTTTAAAACTCAAGTATATCGAGCACAAGGCAGGAATTGGTAGGCATTTACACAATCTAGCACCATGGACGCTTTTCAAAATTTCTCCTTCATGTCCAGTTGTGTCCAATTCCAGGCTGGGGATGCACATGCAGTAACTTGAGTTCATATTACGATAAGAGATCTGGTGTTCAGGCATGCCATTCCTACCCCTCTCCATCCAGAAAAACTGAAACACAATCACTCACAAAGATACATGCTTGCATATCGGATGTAGAAAAATGAGAGATATTTTAAAAGTGTGCCCTTTCTGTAGAATTACTGGCAAAAAACATGTATATATATTTTTTTGTATGACATACATCATCAGCCACACTATCTCCCGCAGCGAAACTGCTGCATGGGGAGCTGGTTTCCTCCCCTCTGTGGGGCTCTGGCCACGGCATTTCCTGCTGCCATGCAGGACTGGCAGCGACCCCAGGCGAGGCAGAGCCAGCAGCGACCCCAGGCGAGGCAGAGCTGGCAGCGACCCCAGGCGAAGCAGAGCCGGCAGAGACCCCAGACGAGGCAGAGCCGGCAGCGACTCCAGACGAGGCAGAGCCGGCAGCGACCCCAGGCAATGCGGGCCAACAGGCAACCCCAGGTGAAGCGGGACCGTCAGCAACCCCAGGCGAAGTGGCACCGTCAGCAACCCTAGGAGATATAAAAGAAATAGCTCTCCCAGGCAAAGCGACACATCAGGCAACCCAGGCAATGCGGCGCAGCAGGCAACCAGACGTGGCATCCCTGAGAGAAGCGGGCATGGCATCCCCGAGCGGAGCGGGTGTGGCATCCCTGAGCGGCGGGTGTGGCATCCCGAGTGGTGACGATGCTGGCATCCCGGCGGTGACGTGCTGGCATCCCCAGCGAGGCTGGTGACCCCAGACGGCGGCAGCGGACCCTGGGGAGGCGACGGCGGCAGCGGACCCTGGGGAGGCGACGGCGGCAGCGGACCCTCGGGAGGCGACGGCGGCAGGGGAGCCCCTGGCCATGAAGGAGGGAGGCTCCACTTCTCCCAGTGGTGGAGACAGAGGCAGCTCCTGCTCCTCTCCTCTTGATGGTGGTGGAGGATGAGGCAGAGGCAGCTCCTGCTCCTCCCCTTCTGGCGGCGAAGGCGGCAGGGGCTCCTCCTCTTCTAGGACTGTGTCCCTGTCCAGATCCGGGCAGCCCGCCTCCTCATGCCCATAGTGCAGACAACTGGTGCACCAATCTTCTGGGAGGGGGCAGTTGAGTGGGGAATGCCCCCACTCTCTGCAGATTGGGCACCAGCAGTTGCTCATAACCACACAGAGGTTGGCATCCCAGCTGCTCTCCCTTGTATTGGGTGGGGCAGATGGCCACTGTGTGCCTGAACTCACCACAACCAGGGCACCACTCGTCTACCACGTAGACCTGGCCGACGTCCCCTGGTGGCTGCTGTTGCTGCTGCTGCAGCAGGTGTCACTGCTACTGCTTCTTGCAGCTTTTCCTTCCCAATTTAAAGCACCCGCAGTACCTCCTCTGGCCTGGGTTCTGCAATCCCACGCAGGACACCACGTGTGACAGGGTTGGCACAGGCCAGATACAAGAAGAAAAACAAACAGGCAAGTACTGCGGTGCAAAGGCACTTGCGCCGTTTTATTTTAACAAACAAAAATAAAATAAAAGGTTTGAACAAAAACCACTGACAAAACAAAAGCTTTAACAAAACAAAATCACGAACACCAAAATACAGGTCAGGCTGGGCAGATTGCTTTCACTGATCCTCCATGTATTTTAATCTCTGTTACTTTTAAACTCTCCTCGCTCGCTCCCGTTCACTCCTCCGAACACCCACCCCAAGTGCAGAGAGCTGCGGGCTTATATGCAGGTGACCATCTCCCGATTAGCAACGATTAAACAATTAATTAACTCGGGAGATGGTCACCTTCTGCACGAGGTTTTTAATGTACAAAACATACGGGTCTTCGCCGTCACAATTACAAATAATAATAATAATACAACAAAACAAATACAAAATAATAAATTGCACAGGGGCGGAGGAGTACCCCGTTCTAAAAATAAACAAATAATCATGTACAAGGCTCCTTGCCCTGTTACATATATATATATATATATATATATATATATATATATATATATATATATATATATATATATATATATATATATATATATATATATATATTTGTAATAGCTCTGTACATATTCTCATATTATTTTACAACTAAACGTTTCAACTGTGCCTTGACTTAAATTATGCCATCTGAGATTGACTTAAAATCAGTGTAAACCAATGCCACTGTTCTCATGTTTTAAGCTATATAATACAGAGAGGAAAGTTGTTTTATTCAGAAGAATCTTAATTTCACAAAAAGTCAATTCAATAATGCACCTCTGACTTATAATACTATATGTATATAAATTGTAAAACAGCAAAAACTGAACTTGACAAAAGCACTTTGTCTGAAGATTTTCTTGGTTACAAACAAAGAATTAACAAGGTCACTTATTCACATGCTACCAATCAAACTGTTTTTAATAAGGAAAAGGAAATACTTGGTTAGGTAAATTAAAAGAAAATGACTTCAATTAGCTTTATTTTTCAAACTCCAGACATGAGGCAATACAAACATTGGGACCCAGTTTACATTTTGCATTTTCTTTTTTGAAGCAAACAAACATCTACATTGGCATGTATCACCATTTCAAACAGAATTCGGATTACACAAAATTATATTTGAAAGAGCAATTGTGATTCACTGTGATAAAGCTTTAACATAGATTATCAAGAGCATCTTAAAATATGGGTTTCATTCAACCCCTGTATTGAAAAGGAGCATTTTTATATGGTTCGACTTTTTAAAAAGCTGTGAAATAAATAAACACTACATTTGTCTTTGCAAACATCTTTTATCAAGTAGTTTATACTTTTATACATTAAAAAAAAAAGTCAATTATATATTTTCATAGGCAAGGGACTAATGCTGAAGACAACATTAACCAAACTGTCTGCGTAAAGATTTTGATGTTGTCAATGTTGAAAAATTGGCATGGAATTTGAATTAGCATTAGTTCTTGTCAACGAAAACAGATGGGCAAAAGTTGCAGACTATGTGTAACAATAAAAGTCTTCCAACTGAAGTGCCTGTAAGTGATATTTTTCCTTTAATATAACATTGAAAAATATGCCCATGTAAGAAGCACGTCTGATGGAGGAAAAACATATTTCTTTGTGTTCCAAGTCCTTTAAAATATCTCCATTGTTCTGTTAACAGCTCTGTCAAAACTATGCAAAATGGCAGCCTACTTAACAGATCATCAAACACATTCATCTCACACTAATGACTGATGCGAAATGCTTTCAAATCAGAAATGTTAAGACATTTAACAATATATATATATAAATTAATATAAAATAACAAAATATATATATATATATATATAAATTAATATAAAATATATTAAATGTTGTGACAGGGCGGCTGAGTGGTGACGTCAGGCCAGAAGCAGGAACTGAAAAAAACACAGGCAGTACTCGGGTGCAAAGCGCACTGCCGCGCTATTTATATTTTAACACAGAAATATATTAAAATGTTTTACAAAAACAATGCTCACTGAGCAAAACAAAAAGGCAAACCAAAACAAATCAGGAACACTAAACAATACCTCGGGGTCAGGCTGGGCAATCGACTTCACTGATCCTATACTATTTGTATTTTTAGTTTCGTTTTGTTTTGTTTTGTTTCTCCGTTCTCTCGCTCACTCTCATTCTCTACTCCAAAAACACTCCACAACACTCCACACGGAACAAGGAGAGCTGCAGGCTTTTATATTGGTGACCATCTCCTAATTAGCAACAAATTAATCAATTAATTAACTCGGAAGATGGTCACCTTCAGCATAGGATGGGGCTTCCCCATCCACGCTGTCAAACGATAACAAACACAGCTTTTTCGCCGTCACATTTATACATAAATAACAAAAACAAAACATTGTATTTTAAATAAACAAAATCAAATCATTCAATCATTCAAATCATACAACAACAACAACCCCTGTCCCCAAACAATACATTCTTACAATAACAAATCACCTGTGCTTAATAAACAACACATGTATTTACATGCAGGGCTTTTCCCTGCCCCCTCTATTTATGTTTAGGGCTTTTCCTCTGCCCTACCACACTTCTATTTATGTATGTATTTATTTATTTATATTAGGGCTGTCACTCGATTAAAACTTTTGATCGGTTAATTGATAGGCATTAGTTGATTAAATCGGTACATGTAATCAGTAGATTAATCTGTGCACATTTCTAATAAAGGTAATGATCTTATAGTGGCTGTCTTGTATAGCAATACAAAAAAATCAATAGAATCTAAAAAAAAATGGTGGGGGATTTGGTCTTTTTAAAAGCATTTTTATTATCATTTTTATTTTAGTAAATGCAACACATTTTGACAGAACAACCATTCTTTCGGGCCACTGTCAGTCACATACCTGAAAACACAAGACAGCTCTGAATGCGTTCTTGCATGCCAAGGTAAACAACAGAATCAATCAAGCGTTTAAGAAGCTCATGGTTTTTTCTCACTTGCTCGTTGTGATGCATTGTATCCCTACGCTTCTGCTCATTCAGTTGAACATCAATCTGGGTTTGTCCAAAAGTTTTGAGTTGTTCCAGTGGCTCACAAGTGACTGTGGGAACGTTGATGATGTTTTTCTGCTGACTTAGATAGACATCCTAGATTGCTGTAGCCAGTGCTGTTCCAAAAGACAGTTCCAGCAATATATTATTTTTAATTGACAGCTACAGGTAAGCCACGGATACCTTTCATAATTTGAATGTTGGAAGTGGCGAGTATATCCCTTCCCTTACCATGTCAGTTTGGGTATTTGTGGTGTTACATCCCTTTTTTTAACAATCTCCTGTTTTTCTGAGAAAGTTGGTGTTCAAGCTGTTAGCCTACTACCTTCGACACAATAACAATCTCACAGACTCCTTGGACCTTTAAGGGTATCCATATCCAATAAATGCTTCTTGCTGCACGACTTTGTCAACAAGTCACGTGTTTAGCGATGTTTTCATTTTCTTTGTCTACTTTCTGGGTCAAGTGACACTTGAGGGAGCTGACATACTGGAGCCTTCCAGGCAGCAACGTGACATCAAGTCATTGATTTCCCTGATCCAACGTTTGCGCACATGGGTTTATGGGATACAGCTGTGAAAAACATAAGCGTGCGACATGGTGGAGTGCAAAGCTTTCGGGTGCTTGACTAATAAGCGTAAAAAGAAGAGGAAAAACGTATGTTGTGTGCCAAAGCCTAGTAATTCAGAATGGGCGATCATAGCAAAAAAAATGGCTACATAATTTGAGAACGGGGCATACACTGAAAACCTTTCCATTCGGTCGAAATTCTTTCGTGTGTCAGGACCACTTTGAACCTGAATGCTACAAAAGGAACATGCAGGCAGAGCTTCTGGGGTATGAATGCAATACGAGGCTAAAACCTGATGCGATGCCAACAATATTTGCCCACAACAAGATGAAAACGTCACACAGCAAATGCCGGCATCATCGTTTAGCATGAAAAAATCATCAAAAGGTAGGTCATTATATATAACTCAATTGTATTTATTAACAATAAGGAATAAACTACATCAAAGTGGGCAAGATAAACGATGAGATACTAGTATTATAGGCTTTTTATTGCACACTTTATTTGTTATCAGTTGCAGCTGTTTACAAAAGCTTGAAAAAGAAGAACACTTGTATAAATTATAGAAAAAAGAGATAAGCATTCTACTTTCTCTTTATTATCGTTTCCCAGTTTGGAAATTGTTACGTTTCAGTTTTTCAGTTTTCGCTATTTGTGTTATTATTATTTTCTGTGGATAAACTCCACACAACAAGAAGGTAGGGGACGTCTTACATGCCTTTCCAGGAGCTGCCCGCGGTGGATGTATCTAGTAAACATGCGATAGACCATTAGCCTATACTATCTGAAGGGGAAAAAAATGTATTGTAACACTCTCTCCCTCCTCCTCAGCTAAGAACCTCGGAGTCACCCTGGACCCCTGCCTCTCTTATTCCCAGCACATCTCCACTCTGGCACGGACTTGCCGATTCTTCCTGAGCAACATAGGAAGAATCCGACCCTTCCACACCAACTACGCCACCCAGCTCCTGGTCCAGGCCCTGGTACTCTCCCGCCTAGACTACTGCAACTCCCTCCTGGCTGGCCTCCCTGCGTCCGCCACCCGTCTGCTCCAGCTCATCCAGAACTCCGCTGCTCGCCTGGTGTTCTCTCTGCCTCGCTTCTCCCACACAACTCCACTGCTCTGCTCACTCCACTGTCTCCCGATCACCGCTCGCATCCAGTTCAAGACTCTTGTACTCGCCTACAGATGCCTTGACCAGACTGCACCCAGCTACCTCCAGACCATCATCTCTCCCTAAACCCCCACTCGACCTCTCCGCTCCTCCTGCACTAGAAGACTGGCTCTACCTCCTCTACGCTCCCCTGCCTCCAGAGCCCGCTCCATCTCTACCCTCGCCCCGCAATGGTGGCATGACCTTCCTACAGATGTCAGGACTGCCCAGTCCCTGACCATCTTCCGGCACCTCCTCAAGACTCACCTCTTCAGACAGCACCTGTAGAACTCCTCTTTTCCCTCTGGACACTATCACTCTTCCTTAATGCGCTTTACTTGCTCTTATCTGCTCCCTATTTTACTGCATTTAATCCTATACTTTAGAGTACTGTAATCTGTCACAAGTGTTATTTAATCTGTAGTATTTTGTATTTCATTATATCCTGATGTAACTATCACTGACACTGTTATCTGCTCCGTTATTGAATCGTATTTTGTCACACTTGTACTTGCTAGAACCGAAGTCATTGTATTTTATCTGGCTCTTAATTGTATTAATACTTGTACTGTGATTCTTGAAATGTATTTTTGTTTACGACTGTAAGTTGCCCTGGATAAGGGCGTCTGCTAAGAAATAAATAATAATAATTTGTCAAACAGTTATTATGCAATTAAGCCTATATATTTATGACACATGTGATATTAGCACATTTATACCGATTTGAGAATTCTCCGTTAGGTGCAGGTCCCTTCACTTGCCGCTTGATCATGGTGTCAATGTAGGTCATTTCCAGTGTTGGTTTGTGAACGATGTAGGTGTCAGGTCAGCCTTGTCATGAATGCATTTTAAACTTAACATCTTTAAATCGTCAGCCAGCAGTTCGTGTTCCTGACAACACAGACATTCTTGGTCAGTTTTCTGCAAGGCACCAGGTATTTGGAGCCTTGGTTCGGTTTTCTTGGATTAAGTTGGTTGCAGACTCGTCCTCGTTATCCTCATCTGAATATTCACTATCACTGCCTGACAAAGTTAAAATGGGGCAGTCCGACCTCAACGGTTCATGTTTTATTGGCCTTTTTTTCATCCATAATAATCAGATAAATGGCGTCTCAAATTATTTGCAGCTAAAGACTAGCAGTGTACAGAAATAGAGAAATCAACGACCCGACGTAATATCCTAGCGCCACATGAGAGCTCCAATGCATAGAAGCTGAACGTTGTTTTAATGCTTTTATAATGTAAATTGGCTGAGCAGGGGCTTCCAATTGTATCAAAAGTTAGGGTTAGGGTTAGGGTGTTTTCAATGTTTTCTATTGAAATGATTCATATCCACTTCCACTACAGGTACCCTTTAAATGCAGATTTGTTTACCAAACATATGTGTTACAAATTTCCATCAACTTTGTCAAACTCAGCATGTTTTATAAGACTTACGGAAACATTACCAACATATTTGAAACCTAGTTACTTTTCTTGAGGCGCAGACAAAATCCAGATTTTTGTGGACCAATATACCTTACAGAAAGCATGATAAAGCATAGGTGTTGCACAGAATAGAGAGGTTTGGTAAACTATGGTAAATGCAAAATACAACCATGAGAAAAGCATGGTAAAACTAAAAAAAAAACATATAAAAAAACCTTTTATAAAATGTAGTGGAAAAATATTGTCCTCAAGGATGATATAGTGTCCGACAGGGGATCATAATAAATGGTGCCTGGAGGACACTATATAGCTTTCTGCTATAACCAAAATATCCAGTCCATATGTGTTTTATTAAACTTTTAAAGACAGGTTTTTATCTTTATCATTTGATTTCCAGATGGCAGTGTATATGCGTTTCTGGTCTTTAAGTTTTTATTGAGTCAAAGCTTCTAGTTCTGTTTTTTGGAGTGGATACTGCTGAAGAATTGAGATAGATATTTTGATGACACCTTTTGTGTTTGTAGCGTCATTTGTTGAACCTCATCTCCAGAAATTTGAGGAAAACACACACAGTTGTGCAAGTTGGTCAACAAGGCGTGAGCTTTTCAGAGATTACAGCAGTTGCTATGTATATGTACCGTTGCTATAAATATATACCGTTGTTAAGGGCTTCTCATCACAGTAAAGATGTTTTATATAAAAGAAAATGTCAATATTTATATTTCAAATCGATTTATTTTAATTTACAACATGTGTTTTGTTTTTTTATCCAAAAGCTTTGTACTTGTTTTCATTAGTTAAAAATGTTTAAGAGGCACCACTTCATTTTTGACATTTTTGACATTACATTTATTTTCCATGCTTTTTCAAACATTGCACAGAGAGAAGGGGAAGGTGGTAACAAGCTGAAGTTCCTTTAGTTTCATACAGTAATTTCATAGTAGACTGTTTAGTTCCCCACAGAAACTATAATTTGCATTGCACAAGAGGAACACATTATTCAAAATGAAACCTATGCATAGTCCCAAAATTGTGGTAGATATTTGTGTTGTAAAGGAGGAATACAAAAACAGACACAAAACATCTCGTCGTCAATGCAGAAGTCACTCAGTCAATGTTACTGAGTGACTTCTATATTTTGCTTTACATATTATGAGAAACCATACTGGCATACTCACCAAGGTCTTTGATAAGAGAAAGTGCCTCCCATGAGATGAAGGCTCCACCTCCATCGTCCATGGCCCCTTGCCCTACATCCCAGCTGTCCAGATGGCCACTGATTAACACAATCTACAGAAATAAACAGAATAGCTTTACTTTTCCACATACAGTAATACTACATGTGAATGGCTTTGTCTGCTAATAACATGATATAAAAGGAACTAAACAAGATGAGTTAAAGGATATAGGAAAGTGTTTCAGTTCAATTTCACCAGTTTGTTTCTTTTTACCTCTCATCATACAGTACAGCAATCCAAACATTGTGAAAACGTTGTAGTCTGTAGAACCTAGTAAAGGTACGGGGAGTAGCCCACACCGTTGCATTGCAAATGTCCTTGACCGATGCACCCTGGAATATAGAGCATGAAGTTATCATGCCTCTGGTGGAATGGGCAGTGAGCTTCTCTGGAGGGGGCAAGTTGGCGAGCTCATAGGCAGTCCTAACCATGTCTGCTATCCATTTGGACAGCCTCTGCATAGACAGGGCTTGACCCATGGGATTTAGCCCCCTAGCAGACAAAAAATTGTTCAGACTGCCTCCAGCTTTTTGTCCTGCAAACACAATACGCCAGGGCCCGCACAGGGCAGAGCGTATGGAGCTGTCGCTCCCTGTCAGACTGGAAAGGAGGTGGATGAAAAGCCTCCAATTCCACAGACTGGTTGACATGAAATGCTGAGATCGTCTTCGGCAAAAAGGCAGGATTGGTACTTAGCGTAACCTTTGTCCTGGCCTCTCTAAAAATTAAGCAAGCTTTTGCAATGGTGAATGCCTGCATCTCACTCACCCACTTTGCGGAGATGATAGCAAGCAAGAAAGCCGCTTTAAGCAAGAAATATTTCAGCACAGCTGAATGAATGGTCTCAAATTGAGGCTTCATGAGTGCATTAAGTACCATGTTTAACCTCCAGCGAGGAACAATGTCAGAAAGTGAGCTCCTGGGGAGACCGACTCAATTTTGACATGGCAAGCTGAAATAGACCTTTAATGTAGAGAGGGATTTCCCCTCGTCAAACCGGTCCTGCAAAAATGGGACCATGGGACAGGTCATGGGGTCCAATCCACGAGGCAGACACCATGTCTAAAAAACACCCCACTTGCATCTCTATTGGGAATGCGTGGACGTTGCTCTGACATTCTGCAGGGTGTCAATGACCCTATTAGAAAGCCCCAGCGCTCTGAATCCTTTGAGTCTCAATGGGGCCAAGATAGCACTTTGAGAAGGCACAGGAAGCTAGAGAGAGGCCAATGACAAGGAACTGTTGTTCCCTGAAAGGCGAACTGCAGGTACTTTCTTTGTAACCAATTGAAGGTCAGCTTTTCCCACAGGTAGCCAATCAGAAGTGATAGGGGTGGGGACGTAAACACTTTTTAAAATGTTTGTGCATGTGCTAGACTTCTGAGGTTAAGTTTTCAGAAACATGCGTGGCTCTCTAAAAATATAGCCAGGAGTGTCTTTCTAGCAACAGAACGAACATAGGAAAAATAAATAAATAAAAACTACTTGTCCGACCAAATCTTGTTGTCCCGGGCGCACCCCTGAGTATACACAATCGGAACTACACTAACACCAACTCGGCTAAACTGAATAAAAAGTAAATTATTTCATTGGGGAAAAAATCCAAGCCACCCAGTCTTGCTTCTGGAATGATGTATGCTGCAATAATGTAGATTTATGCAAGTATGCTGGAGATACAAAAAAAATAGTCTATATATGATGTGGTGCTGGGATTTCTGAGGTTAATTAAAGACTGGAGTAGTCACTTTGAAAATATGCCTCAGCGTGTAGTAGCAATTACTTTGAGTGTAGACCGTCTGTAATCAAAGTAAGAATTTAAAAAATATTTATTTCATTATTATTTATTTCTTAGCAGACGCCCTTATCCAGGGCGACTTACAATTGTTACAATATATCACATTATTTTTACATACAATTACCCATTTATTCAGTTGGGTTTTTACTGTAGCAATCTAGGTAAAGTACCTTGCTCAAGGGTACAGCAGCAGTGTCCTACACCTGGGATTGAACCCACGACCCTCCGGTCCAGAGTCCAGAGCCCTAACCACTACTCCACACTGCTATATTTTGTGTAAATCTTTCTCAGGTGTCTTCTTCAGCTAACTCTGTGGAAATGAAAGTGGAAATTAAACCTTTTGAAATGGCAGATTTGCCTCTATCAGAGATTAATTCTGGCCTTTGCAGAAAGTACACAACCTTAGTAATCCAGTCAAATTTGCCTTAAGGTTGCTGCCCCTTGTTTTTAGTAATAAGAGCATTAATTACTGTCTGGTTTGGGAACATTTCTTTACATACTGTTTATATTACCAAAAACAATGAGATCACCCAGTAGTTAAAAACTGTTGGATTCTGCACATTCTCAGTAAAGAAAAAAAAAATCCCTTAACTACTGCCAGATGCTGGCTATCAGATGCAGTGCCACTCAAATGCAGTGAAGAGAATGAGAGAGACTGGCATGTTCTATGCAGTCCATTAACATAGTTAGAAAAGGGGTAGCATGGTTCTGTCCATGCTACATTTATACTCCACTGCTTTACAGAGTCAGGCCTCGGGGACCACGGAATAGCTTTTTGTTTAAAGTGGATAGGACGTCTCTGAGGTCTTGCGTTTTAGAAATAAATATATTTCTGTCATTCGCTTTGGCCTTTTATCATCATTTCCTATAAAGCGGAGTTCATTGTAAAGGCAACCTTTGGCGAGCTCCCTCACTATGACCAGTATGATGTGAAAAACTGACCTGCAGATCTACACTACCTGTGTATTGTGCATTGTAGTCTGAGATAGGGGCTGCATTACCTTTTCCTACCTTCGTGGATTCATACTTGCTTGTGTAAGACCAGCACTCAGGGTCAGAGACAACACTGTGGTACAGTATAAGAAGGTGACCAAAAATCATTTCAACACTGAATACTACATACTGTAAGTATTCTTGATTATCAGGAAGTCCCATAGTCAATGAGGTTGCTCTGTTCACTCTGATTCTAAAGGGTTTCTTGCGCATTGTAATATGAAACAGTCAATTACTGGACTCAACATTCCAATACCAAGAGTCACTATAAAAAAGGAACCAGTCTTTTAATGTTGTGTCATTGAGTAAAATAAACGTACACTATTTAATTACTGTTGGCATCTCTATCCTTCAAGTGGCGTACTAAATGACAAAAACTGTGATAATTGTGCAATTATTAAGGGCCAACACCACATACATTGCAGAAACTATCAATGAGGATAGTGGCACCACACCGAAAAAAGGGGTTAGTGTACGCACCCATACATTCCAGTGACTTCTAAATGATTTGCTCGCCTGCAGTGTGGAACAGCCTTTAGAGTATTCCATGCACAAGCAGCATAAGTACCTGTAAATCACAACTAACCATTACAGCTTGATAAACCAAATGCACTCCACACAAGAGCGAATAATGAACATAATGGTTGAAATTATTGCTAAAGATACATTGACGATCAGCAATGTTGATCAGCAGTAGTTAATGACATTCAATAATTTAACATCTACTCTACATTATTTATGAGGCGTAATGAGCATAACGTATATCAGGACCGGGAGGTATGTGCCATATTTAATATGATATGTTACTTAATTTATATTTTATAGTTGTCCAATGAAAACATCATTTATTGATTCAATATAATTTGTATGTTATTATGCTGCCTTTAATTGGGCTTTATGCATACTGTACTTTTATTACACTTCCTGTTAATAAAAAGCACTATTTATTGAAGCATTGTCAAATTATACCACAATTGTTTTTTTAAAAAAAATTTAATTTTTAATTTTATTTTACGTATTATTTCAATTTTGGTATTATGCAAGCATTACTTTTAGCCAGTGGCACATTGATGTAAAGTATAATAGTGTAATTGTTTAATCGTTTAGTACATGTATTCAGTTATTAAAAAAATATACAGAAATGCCCATCCCTAGTGTATACACATATGTACTTACTACATACAATACATACAGTAAATATATATAGTACTATGTCTGTACTACAGTACATCCAAGAACAGTAGATTTTAGGCAGTGTGTTATGGTTGTATGGGATTTGATAGCATTTACCTTTAGATCCCTTGGGTGGAATTATGGGATTTAACGGAAACTGTTAAATGGGGGAAAAATATATATTCAGGGATTTGTTGCTTGATGAGAGCTGTCAACCAATGATTGAAATACAGAATGCAAAAATATATTGATACACTCCAGGGAAGGCTATTAAGTACTGACTTATGAAAGTTGTAACTATCAATATACACTATGTAGCAGGCAGCAGATGAACAGGACGCTTTTGTGAAGGATTATATGGTCATAAATCCTCAGTAAATTACTGATTCAGGAATATTAATATTCTCTAAGTCGGCTGATCATTAAGGTTTGAGTTGAGCAATTTTTCTTTTTCTATTAACAAAACTGAATGACAATGAAAAAGAGTTTTAATGTGTTTTTTGTCTCTGCAAACGGACGCCTTTGCCGTAACCACATATAGAGAAAGTCTGATGCTTTGCTTTTCTTGTTTTTTTGATAGCAGAAAACACTGTACGATTTTTAAGATTCATTTGAACCGAGTCTGTGGGTCTTTATCTACAGTGAACGCAAACCATAGTTCCCAGGCCGTCTCGCATCTGTTTGTCACAAAAATGTTGTTACTGATGCTTTGTCATGTTTTTATGAGTTCTTATTTACTGCCTTATTTTCAACTGTTCCTTGTGAAGTGGGTAAGCTTGTCTTTCACATGATAATTTACATATGCAGCAGAATTGCTGCAGCTTATTAATTGACTTCCTGTTGAGTCAAAGAAAAGGAGAACTGCATTTCAGATTCAAATCACAATTAGACCACTTTAAAGAACAAAAGAACTGTTACATTTTATAGGCTTTTAAGTTTGTTAAGGGTTTGCAAAGGGCAATCCAAATCTTAACTCCAAACACACTACAAGAATGTGTTTATTCCACCAGAGAATGAAGTTATTCCATAGAAGGAAAAAGTACAGCCATTCCAGCCATCCACAGTTAAAGATGTAAGGTATCTGATAATCACCGATTACCACAATACTGAAGTAGTGAAAACAGCAATGGTAGTAAGAGCCTGCAAAACATGTTTATATAACTAAATTATTTAAAATAAATAATGCATGCTTCATGTATGAAAACAAAGAATTTAATAGAATGATGTGAAGTGGCTGTTCAATTTAGCTGCAAAAAGGTTAATAAAACAAATTAAGTAATGAGGGTTTTATTTTTTTAATGCGTTTTTAAAAAGGTTTCTCAACCGTTAGTCCCTGAGAAATAAAGTAATGGGCCCCAGACCGGGGCCACTGTCAATGAGCCATTGCCCTCAAATATCAAATTTGTTTGAGAGAGTGAGAGCAAACAGGCCTGTCTGTAATAATTACACACAATCGGTTAAATGTACTATATTTCTAATATAAATGTGTTTTTAATTATAGTTTAAATCGGCAATGCATTTCTGTTAAAAGTACGTTGCAGGCATCAGTTGAGGCTGGCAGTACCAATGTAAAACAATGGTAAAGCACCCCTCCAAAATGCATAGCTATGAGTGCTGATTCAGCTTCATAATGCATCATGGTTACAAAATCCCAGATTCTAACACAAAATAGATATCTAAAAAACAATTTAGGAGATTTTCAAATAGACTATGTGCACCAAAACTAGATGAGTCAATTAGTTAAGATCCTGGTGTCATGGTCAAGGAAGAGGAACTGCACTTTTTTCATTTTCCATTTCTGTACAGTTTGTGGGCGTATTTTGTACTTGCTGCAGCAAGTAACCCTTACATCTATTTTGTTTTTATATATTTTTTTAAAACAAGACCTGGAGTCAGCTATGACAGTACAGCAGGTAAAGTAAGTACACCGAAAAGTGTTCTAAAGGCCAAACTGACCAATTAGTGTTTATGAAGAAAACCTTACGTGAACAATGCATTTCTTTTAAATTAAACAGGGACTTGATATGTGATGTCCCTACAGCTAACAGTGAAGAATGTAAATAAACCAGACTGTCAACATGGTTTTGATAGAGTACACAGAAGCTAAACTATGGAAAAAAAATGTAAAATGAATGCGATTGTTCATTGCAGCTTTAAACTACATACTTATTACTCCCTTATTGGCAACACTGAAAGATTTTTCAGGTAAATGTTTTGATTTTGAGGGTGTATTACACTTGGTTTTGAATGAACATGTTAAATCGTTGCTAACAAATGTAAACAATTATCTGTATTTGTTTCATGTTCATTAATAGGTTTACTGTTAATGAGGGTTAAAATAATGTTAATAGACGGATGATTAAGAATTGCACACAATTTTAAAAATACAGAATTGAGTTGTGCCTAGATTATACAGTAAAGTACTATTTTTAAGGAAAGCCATAGTTTTACTTATTAATGTAGAGCAGAACCCACCTCAAAGCTTCTGAACACAGTACTCTTCTTGTTGCTTGTGTTTGTTTCTCATGTGTGTGTATAACACCACGAACAGACATGCTTTGCCTCAAGTCAGTCCCCAGAGCTCCCTTGAAGCCTTAAGATGTTTGCACTCTCAGGCAGGGCCACAACCAGAGCTGACATTCTACCGAGGCCAAGCGTAGGTTTCAAGCTATAGATGAAGTATTTATATGACTGCTTGGTATTTACTATTCAACCTCCAAAGCTATGTTACACAGCAAACCAACAGAGAAAATGAAGGAGTCTTTTGTACTTTACCAGGATTTTTACACGCGCATCAGCATTGATGATGCAAAAAAACAGGGTATACTCTCTCCTCGCACTGAACATCACTTTGTGTTCAGTGCGAGGAGTAACTCTAACCCTAACCCTGTGTGTGCTGTGCTCTACCTTTAAATTTTAACCATGCCTAATTGTAAACGTAATCTATCTAACTAATGTTAGTAACGCCTGTAATTTCGCCTCTGCCTGAGTCAACGCTACCAGCTCTAATTTTGCCTTAACGACAACTTTATGCTCCCCTGGGCATTGACTCAGCAGAATTCTCTCTCTCGCTATACGGTTCATATATATGTGTGTGTGTGTGTTACAGTTCATGTGTAAAAACCGGTAAAACTATAGCTTAACCTGTAAATGTGTTTATTTAACAACTCAGAGGTTAATCTAGAAAATAACTAAGGCAGTTAATGTTACAACTTGGCTCGTCTTCTGTAAATGAAGGGCTTTACTTTAAATGTTGAACTGCTGATCTACCAATTGTTTTCTACAAGTTCATGGATTCTGCATGATTACAACAAATACAGAGTAAGTGTTTTGGTGAAGGGTTTCACGTAGCAAATAGAGCAAAACTCCCATAACCAAACACTCAAAAGGTCCGTTGTAGTACTACTATAAACTTTCTTCTTTTGACATAAAGCAAAAGACCAGGGAAAATCGTTACAAATAAAGGCAGAAATCTATCTAATACCATAATAGGCTGAGGTTTATTTCTATATATTAGGGGACAAAACATTTACATAAAAATATGTATAATACATGATCTACCAGATGCCTTGGATAAAGCCATGTTCTAAACAAATACATAATTAATAATAATAATAATAATAATAATAATAATAATAATAATAAAAATGCAAGATAAAATCCTAAGGCTGGAGTTTAAGAAAAATAAATAATACATTTGTTAATTTACCCAAGTACGTAACAGATCTTACAGAAATCTTTTTTTTTTCATTTTTCTGTCATTAAGCTCCCTGGCCTGATGTTGCTTTATTTCGGAATTCACCTCAAATGCTGTAGCATTAACTACCATCTCCTTAGTTATTTTCTAGATTGACCGCTGAGCTGGTAAATCTACACATTTACTAATGAATCTATAGTATTACCGATTTTACACATGAACCGTAACACACACACACACACACACATATATATCTCAAGATGAAATCAGGAAACATGCCAGAGCAACATGGATGAGGGAAACACAGCAGACAGGCTTTTGTGGAAGAATCATGGGGAGGCTTCATCCAATTGTATGTAAAAATAATGTGATATCTTGTAACAATTTAAGTTGCTCTGGATAAGGGAGTCTGCTAATAAATAAATAAATAAATAAATAAATAAATAATAATATACCAAACGTTAATTGGGAGGCTTTAAGACCCTGGGGATTAGAAGACGACTCTCCATCTTTGTGAAGCTGAAGTTACCAGGAGGCCATCTTGGTAAAGGGCCTCCTATATTGGTTAATTGATTATTCAATTTAGGGTAATGAAAAAATACTAATCAGCTGCGACTGATTAAGTTGGTGAATCAAAATACCACAAGGGGAATGTTCTGGTTGTTGGGGTTTGAAGTGGAGAAAGAGGACAAAACTGAGTAGCGGATAGGTGTGTTTGAAAAGAAGGATTTTCTGTTAACGAAACAAAGTTATGGATTCTGACAACGAAACTGCTGGATTGTGATTTGGATTGGTTTAACGGTAGAGTTGGTTTAAACAGGGGAACAGGCTTACCCTGCCCTGTGTTAGATAGGGGTAACAGTATCCTGTTTAGTTAGTGCCCAAAGAAGAGCTAGGTTTTGTTTTGTGTTTTGTTTGTTTTCTGTTCTCATTTGTTAATAAACTTACGCCTCTGGGTTTAAAGAGTACTTCCAGTGTAGCGTATATAATTAAAGGGACAGACACTAACCTGAAAAACAATACAGACTCCGGCTGTAAAGGTCTAAATACTTTACAATATATATATATATATATATATATATATATATATATATATATATATATATATATATATATATATATATATATATATATAATTGGAGCAAGCAATGCAACCTTGTATTTTTGTCTTTATGTTTTAAAAAACCTTTTAATCCATTTACAAGTACTGCACAGAGAAAATCTATACATCTGCAATGCAGCATAGATTAGCTCTCAGGATCCCTTGCGGTATTTATAGTATTTGCGGTATTTACCATTTACAAAAAAAACAAACAAAAAACAACTATGTGGATTTAATTCTCTAGGGCTCTTAGGTACTTTTTAGGTTGTTTATTTACGGTTTTGTAACATTTCTGTCTTAGTAAAAATTGTGTAATTATGTATTTGTAAGTCTTCTTTCAACAACATTAGCCTACAACATACAACACATTTTACAGAAGGTAAGCGCCTAAAGCACCTGTATGTTTTCATCTACTTTTGGGCCACCAAGATCAACATCTTGTGATTACTGGTAATGCTCTACCGCTTCAGCCATGTAGGTCTAGGTTAGTCTCAGACCAACAGCTTTTTTTCTTTAAATTGACTAAACAGAAAAAAGTAAAAATGAGCATATTCTAGCATTTGACTAGGTATATACCGTATAGCTTTGAATTTAAGACGCCCTTGAATTTAAGACGCAGATCAAATTTCCCACCCACAGTTTGAGGAAAAAATAAAATTTAAAATAAATATGCATTTACAAAAATGCTATCACACAGAGCATTACAGTTATGTGCTTACAGTCATTACTCACACTTGTTTTTCTCCCATTTGTGAACTGTGGTATTGCGAAAAATACGGGGGTCTGATCAGCATTTCCGATCTGTCCGAGCTAGTATATAAATTCCTCATTCCTTTAAAAATGGCTGCATGTAGGTCATGGATGATTCGAAATCGGGCAGTAACGTTTTGGCTTGTTTTTCTCAGCAGTAAGTCACGCTGCTGCTTGTGTATTCGGGCAGTGACATCTTTATTCATCTTTTCTCGGCAGTCAGTCTCGTTGCTGTTTGTGTACTCGGGTAGTCACGTCTTTTGTTGCCGATTTTTATCCACGCATCACTATACTGTACTTAGATTTGAAGGAATACGATACCTAGAATATGACTGAGGGAGATTTCCAAGACCACTTCAAACCTCGCAATACTGAACAACAAGAAGAGGAGTAGCACATTAACTGCCTACAATCCATTCTGTGGTTAGAGAGCCCATCAGTACCCTTGCAGAACGTACAGCAAAAATAAAATAACACTGTAGGACTAGAGTATTGTGGTCCACTGCTACATTCAATTCAAATTGTGTCTGCCAGTCTGTATAATTTCATCTTTCCCACATCTATTTTGAAAAGCAATTACTGTCTTTCCTTTGACTGAAAATTAAACTCACATGGCAACACAAAAATAAACTTGTAGCCTTACATGTGTGGGATTCAGCTGTCAGGATTTTTTTTAAAGTTTTGATTTATGAAGGAGGTAAACTTAGCAAGCGTGTCTAAAAAAAAAAAATCCTAAAAAATGAAAAGCCATGTGGCTTGCAGGCCACATTAAAGACAGATTACATCCTAGAGATTTCCTGTGTACACGGCCTTTCTTGTGCCCCGTCTTAAAACATATAGTAGCCAAATTAAGGGATTAGGAATGTTGGTAGTACGAAATAGTATTCCATTGCCAAGCATTAATACTGTTCCTTTATTGGATTACAGTAACTGGTGAGCATTTTTTTCAATTTCCAGCCAGTTATTACGGGAAACACCAGCAACAGAGCGTGACCCCGGCACGAGATTATTAAAAATACTGCATGGGGTAGTGTGTGATAAATAGGGATCCTAGTTTTCCGCAATAAAAAAATGAAATTATCCGATAAAAAAAAATAAAAATCTGTGTTATTCCCTGAGTAAAATAAAAGGGCTAAAAACGAGTTTTCCCTGCCACATTATAAGACACACAAACAGTACTATTGGGTAACAGTTAACACAGGAAGTATTTATTGTTGCTCTTGTTACACTTGTTGTGTATCTTTATGTTGTATTTTAGTTTATAACTTTAAGTTTCTTTTTACCATCTACGTAATAGTGCGCGTATTCGCTCCTGTGTTACTCAGGCAGATGCAGAAAAGCTGATTCATGACTTTGTTTTGTTTTTTCCCATATAGACTATTGTAATGCTTTGCTTGCTGAAAACCAAGCAAAACCAAATTCACTGATCATATTACCCCAGTCTTAGCCATGCTGCATTGGCTCCCAGTGGAGTTCAGAGTAAAATTTAAAATCCTATTGCTGACTTTTAAGGCTCTGCATGGGTTAGCGCAAAGCTATATCTGTGAGCTTCTGGTACCATATACCCCAATGCACAGTCTTCAAACCTATGATTCCGGTCTACTTAAGATACCAATAACTAAGCAGCGATCTTTCAGGGACAGAGCCTTTTCATGTCTATTAATATTTGTTTATTTAGCAGACGCCTTTATCCAAGGCGACTTACAGAGAGCAGGGTGTGTGAACTATGCATCAGCTGCAGAGTCACTTACAACTACGTCTCACCCTAAAGACGGAGCACAAGGAGGTTAAGTGACTTGCTCAGGGTCACACAATGAGTCAGTGGCTGAGGTGGGATTTGAACCGGGGACCTCCTGGTTCCAAGCCCTTTTCTTTAACCACTGGACCACACAGCCTTCTAGCTGTGGAACAACCTCCCGAAGGTCATAAGGGATAGTGACTCTGTAACCACTTTGAAATCTAAGTTGAAAACACATTTTTATTCAATGGTTTTTATTGTTATTGTATGAACAAATTATATTGTTTTTTTTGTTCAGCGGTTTGAGATGCACATGAAAGGCGCTATATAAAATAGATTATTATTATTATTATTATTATTATTATTAATTATTCTTGAACTGTAACCTTGTATTTCAGTGTAACATGTGTAAGTCGCTTTGGATAAATGTGTCTGCTAAATAAATAAATAAATAAATAAACAAATAAATAAATAAATAAAACAAAAATGGTTACGCTTTCAAATTCTAAGCACGTTACAAGCTTACCAGTGCCATTAATCAATAAAACAAACAAACTTGCTTTTTTTTTTTTTTTTTTTTTTACTTCAAATATTACAAATAGTTCTGTGTTGTAAAAAAAAAAAATCATGTTAGTTCAACTCCATGTTAGTCTTCGTCATCCGGACGGCTGTTGTTAAAATAGAGCTGCAGCATTCCAGCTACAATTGGTCTGACTTTGGAAAGGCACAACCTCCCTAATGTGCTTGCTGAAAAAATCTCGAACTGCCGGTTGATCCACTTTGTACAGAGGAATGTCGGCTTTCACACACATTTTGACAAAATCTGAAACCACAGTTTCCCGCTGTTCTTTGGCAGTTGTAAGATGCTGAAATGATCCAAACACACTGGTCTGTTTCAGTGTTTTCGATGGCCCTGCTGTTTCGGCCTCGTCTTGTTTACGTTTTATTTAATTCAATTTATGTTTAGCGCTTCCCATGTGTTCTACAATGGTCAGCCTGTGAGTGTAATCTACAGCCTTGCTGCATGAAGTACAAAACAGCACATTACCATCGACATGAAATTTGTCCTTGCCAAACTCGTTCACCCGATCTTTAGGGGTGATTTTTATTGTTTTCGGCATCTTTGAACAGCCCTGAATACTGAAGCAAACTGAACCTGAATACCAGAAGCAGTTTTATTAAGACAGGTGTTTGTACGTAAATTTAAAGCAAAGTTGCCTGTGATAATGCTTATTTATTATACGTGTATTGATTTGGTTATTATCAACCAACAAAAAAAGCCTTGCATGTTTTTTGCCCCTTGTGACAGGATGACTGGGCGGTGACGTCACGGCAGAAACAGGAACAAAAACGACAGAGAGGTGGAGTTTGGTGGAGCTGAGCGAATGCTTTCGCTCAGCATTTAATACATAAACCGAACAGAAAATAAAAGGTTTAAACACAAAAACACGACACGGCACTCGTCGCCAAAAACAGAAAAAGACAAACAAAACGGACTATACAGACAAAACACGGTGAGCTTCTTTTTCTTTTACACTTATCACGATTACCTCCGTCTCCAATCCCGTTCTCCACTCACCGAACACACCACCCCGAGTGAGTGAAAACATGCTGTTTTTATGCAGTTGTACCGAGACTTGATTGCTAGTCAATCATTCAATTGGAATCTCGGTACAACTGCACGTGAATTAATTAAGTGCACTCCCGTGACCACACATTACATTTTAACCAGCACGTGAAGTGATTTGTGCCATCCTCGTGCCTAAATACAAATCTACATTTTAAATACACATGAAACACAGACCCGCTTATATCCCGTGTACCAATGCCTATACACCAACATTTACACACAACACGTAACATACAATATACACGGGGGGGGGGCACTTTGCCACACCCCTCCACAAGTATAAAACTAAAACATCTCAGAAAACATAGAACATCTCTGTTTTTCTGTGTTATTCCGCAGCAAACGGATTCCTAGGATCCTTGGTGATATATAAGAATTGAATGCCTTCTCTTGTTGTGCGATGCTTGGATTATGTAACATCCTACCCCTCGGGTGGGCATTAAATTCTCACATCACACACTACCCCATGCAGTATTCTCCATGTATAGAAACCTCCTAAGAGAACACTTTGCCTAAGGGAACACCCTTGTGGTGAAATAGATTTTTCCCATTGTAAATGCTCCAGCGAAAGGAACAGGAACTTCACTTAAAAGAACACCTTCTTGGCACTGATTGCAATTCGTTCACAACGGATACAGTACTGTTTTGCAACCTGATAACTCAAAAGCGACTTGTCATCGCGAGAGTGTCTTGAGGCACAATGATTGGTTTATTAAACCTTTCCAGAACCGCTGTCATATCATTGACTCGTCTTGTATTCTGATTTCCACGAGTGCACCTCATCGCTACAAAATGGCATGTAAACAAACGGCAAAACTGCTCGAGTCGCAGAGCAATCTGGTGTTTCCTGTTCAGGTGAGTTGCTTCACCATTCTGTTAAATAATGTGCATGTCTTGTATATTGCTGCTGCATTTAATGTGTGTACAAGTGCTGTGTTAATTTACAGTTTATTAATGTTATTTTGTCTGTTACTTTATTATTATAGTTATTAACATACACTTGCCTATTGCTTTTCTTTAACTTATTCACCTGATTTCATATGTTGATGTGCGTCATGACAAGTAATGCATATTTATTTATTTACTGATTCATATTGTGTCTTGTGGCTAACTCTGTCTTATAAGAAAACTTTGCTTGCTTCCTGAGGGGTGTTTTCTTAGCCGGAGACAACTTTATAATATTTGAGGTCAGATTTAATTGGTAAAGCTATATTTTTGAGGGGACAGGCACTAGACAGAATTTTCCACATCTCCAAAACTGTTGTGTCATAATTGAAAAACTCCTTATTTTCCAGCTTTTGTGGTACCATGATGTCTACCAGGCTTACTTAAATGTTTTACTGAATTTCCGCAATTTGTGCAAATGCACGTGACAAATGAAGCATCTGTGCACTGCTAATGGAGCCAATTGGCTCATTGTGCCCTAAATATTTATAAGAATGGAGGACACATAAAACATCCATCTGGAAGAACAGAAACTTTTGTGACTTCATGTTATGCTTTTCAATAAATATTTTTTAAAAAAAGCAAGGTTTACATAACACCATTAATCTACGCTCATTTTTAAAAAAAAAAAAATACATTTAGTACCACACTAATACATTAACCAATCCCTCCTACTAATTCAACTGTGCAACCTTGTAAAAGTAATGTTTTACACGTAGGCTAGTTACAGTAGGTTGAAAGAAAAATTATGTGATTTGGTTCAGCCCTATGTTACCCACCAAAAACATGATAACTTGAGGTGTCAACAATTCATATACATTCTACCAAGACATTCTGAATATCACTGGAAAAGTTCTAAATTATTTTTAAAAATTCCTACCTCCCTAAATGAAAACACCTAAAAAGTGTATAATAATCCATGCCTGAAAGTTGCGGACATCATACTCTTTACAGACCGTTTTTCTTTGTTCCAACAAAACGAACCCTTCCCCAGGAAGTTTATCTACCATAAGTGGGGCAGAACATGTATTTTCACAAGCTCCTTTCAGCAATAACAAACTTTATTTTGTTCTGTCCACAACAGCATTACACACTTAAAGTTTCGGTTATTTTTGGTTTATTTTCATTATTCTCTTTTAATATTGTCTAACAACACATAAGGTCATACTCTACTTTCTGATAGCATTCATGTTTAAAAAACTGTGATTTTGTTTGTCCAACACACACTCACATTTTGCCTTTCAAAAGGAGAATAATTTTTTGTTAGGTTTAAATTTAGGGTAAAGCCTTTTTTTTAGCTGGTCAACATTTCTATGGTGAGCAATCACTGCATATGCATGTTTTATTTATTCAGTCTTACTGAACTGCTATATTTTTTAATTATAAATAATTTTAAAGTGCCTTGAGACATTATCATCAAGTTTCTCAAACAAAATGACTCAAACGAAATCCCTCTCTTCAAATGAGATTATCTGATTCTGCTCTTCTGCACACTCCAATACAATCTAGTGATTGCAAATCCAATTGTCACCTATGCTTGGAAACTGATCACTGTTGATTAAAAAAAACAAAAAAAAAACAGAATAGCATTCAAACATGAAAGAAGAAAGTGAAAAATATTTACAGACAGGTACAAACCTATTTATTTAGGCTTTATGTAATAAACACAGTAAATGGATATAAGTTAAGTCAATGATGGTAAAGCCATTTAATCATTTTATGCCAGTAAACTGAATGTAAACAGTCTGTTTTTTTTTGTTCTTTATGTACACTTTGACATGCATTCAATGTGTGGGCTTTCATGAAAGAGTCGATTTGTTACATTCCCCGCTGTATCCAGTTCGTGCACATGACTTAAGGGCCCCATAACAAGAATATAAAGCTAACCTTTTATTCCCAGTCCTACAGTGTTTACTAGACTGTACTCATTGCAACCATTGCTCGTGATTTTTATTTAGGTTAAGAATATAAGAATAAACCACCTCTATTTTGTTATTATTATTATTATTATTATTATTTGTTTATTTAGCAGACGCCTTTATCCAAGGCAACTTACAGAGACTAGGGTGTGTGAACTATGCATCAGCTGCAGAGTCACTTACAATTACGTCTCACCCGAAAGACGGAGCAAAAAGAGATTAAGTGACTTGCTTAATAAATGATTTAATTATCATCAACCAGTTGACTCACATGATACATGGCACTTACTCGTCACCTGCACCATTAATAACAGACGCTGTGGTGCTCTCAATATATTCAGCATCTTCTTTAACAGTTTGACCAACCATTCCCAAAGAATTTTGACACTGACTTTTAGTAATCTGTAAGGGCTGTTTTGTAGAGGAGCTATGCATTAAATAACCAAGATACATGTTAACTATGTTATTGCCTTCTTCATATCCTATTATTTAAGAGTGATGGAGAACACATCTGATAGGATGTTAAAACAGGTAAGAAATTAGATATCCTTAAAATGTAGATGATGTAAAGTATCCCTTAGCTCAGACAATGTTTGAGGATGATCGATTAATAGGTTGTAATTCATTGTAACTCCATCACACAAAGACAGCTTTATGACCTGGCCGATATATAATTATGCCACAAAATGATTAGTTTTTTGTGAAATTGGGTGTTTTGTTTTCAACGAGAAATATCTACCAACAAAATTAGTTGGCATTAAGTCAAGTTCACCACAAGCTGTAGTGCAAGTCTCGTGAAACAACTTACAATCAACATCCAATGAAGCTAGTTGCATGCATGTTCTCTCACGAGTTACCCGAGGGCTGAAATCGAATACTGATGACAGAAAGAAAGACACAACAGTTTGTGCAGCAGCTAGAATAGTTATATCAGGGTGATCTTTGCCAGGGCACGCAATCAAGTTTGTCATGATAACGAGGATCGGTCTGAGGCAACCATCCCGCTTTGGCACTAGGAAGTACCTGGTGAAGAACCCTTCCTCCAACTCGAGGTGGACTATCATGTGAGTAACTCATTTTTGCAGAACAGCTGCTACCTCCTGAGACACCCCGTCCCCGTCAGGCACACATTCCTGGGACAGCCAAAGCTGCCTGCGGGTGTCTACCAGCGCAGCCAGGTTTCTGCCTACAGCCTGTCTGTTGAGCTTAGACAACTGGAGCAAGTTTTTGTTCACCAGGCGCAGCTAATCCAGCTGTTGTAGCAAAGGCCTGTGGCTTATGGAAAGGGATGACAGCAGCTGCAACTGGTAGGCTAGGGGATACTGTTGCAGTTCCCTAACCTTGCGGCAAATGCCCCGATTGAGTAGGCCTTCTTTAGGATCACCTCAGAAACCCGGCACTGCTTGTTAGGGCAGGTAGCATCCTTGGATAGCAACTCCAAATTAAGGGCAGCAATGGACGCCTCAACTGGCGGAAAATGGGCCAGGCCCATATTTCTGCATCTTGCACCCTCTATTGGATGTTCATCGAATGGGAAACAGCAGGAGCTGTTGCCAGATGGTCCCAAGAGGATTTGATTTCAAGAAGGAAATCCAGGTTAACTGGTGGGGTGTGGGGTGGGGGGTGGGGGGTTATGGGAGAGGCAGTAGGCTCCTCATCAAAGGGATTGCCTTGTCTCCCCCGCTATAGGCCAGTGCTCTGGCCTATGCCTCCTTGGCATGCTCTGGGCCCAGGCAGGTAGTGCACTTGTCGTGCTTGTCCTCGGGCAGATTGGCCTTGCATGTCTTATAGGGATGGAACCCAGGCATGATGCAAGGAGTATGCAATGCAATGTACAGTATACAGTTGTACAGCTGCTGCCTCAATCTGCTTATATATATGGGGTCGGTTCAGCACTGAATTGGCGACTTTAGCACCGGATCGGTACCGGTCTGGTGACTTTAGATTTTCCGATTGTGTTATTTGCAAACCAATAATTCCTGTTAGCTTTGAGTGCTTCTAACTTTGGGTCAATCCTACAGAAACACAAACTTGGGGCACAGACCAAAAAATGTTCTTTCTTATTTAAAATCTGAAAGGTCTGAGAATTTGGGGCACTATATCAATATCTCCAGACAGAAATAAATGCCCAATGTGTACTCCAGATGTTGTAGCCAGAGATTTCCGGGGAAGGTGAAAGTGTAATCATCTCAAAAACGTTTATCCCTGAAAGAGGAATCATATACTGTTGCCTTGTCCATATGGAGACCACACTTGGGTCTAATAACATTGTGATTTCAAAAGAGTAAAAATAGGCAAGTCAGTGCTGCAGTGTTAGTTTCCCAGAATGAGGACAACGTATCTAAACAACGAGCAGTTGAGTCATTGTCACTCCAGATGGCATTCATTACTAAACGAGCACTGGTTATCACATTAGTTAAACATACGGATGTCTCAGAAATCCCAAACGCCATATTTAAATGCTTCATAAACTTAGAATATCTGGCCCCGTTGAATTGTGTAGACTAGACAAATCAAAGATTTAGTCTAAAGAAACAGAGGGGTAGGTGTACAAAGATGGGCCAGTCGCAGTACAAACATACTGCCATTTGCATTTTCATTGCTACACTTAGCATAGTATTCATTTTGCTGTATGTACTAAGAGAAAATATGTCAATGAAAAGAGACGCAATATACTAATTTTAATTTAAATATTTGCTGCACCTTCTTAGTGAGATCTCTATTGCGAGAGTCATGCAACACTGTTCAAATAAATAGCGGGAGTTGAGCTGTGGTTTGCTGCAGCAGATGGTGCCTGAAGGATAACGTCTATACATGTAAGGGAGCAAGAATCAAAACAATACAAATTTCAAAAAGACCAGCAACAAATTTTGCATTATACCACTAATTCATATTATCATTAGTAGCCTGTCTGTTTTTATTTAAGTTAGTCAGGGGTGCAGTGCACATTTACAACCCACCTGCTCATTCATAGAATAGGTGTGTTTCCTATTCCTATACAGATGTTCAGAATGAGCTGGAGGAGTTAGCGGCACATGTGTGCAGTCTATTGCTCCCAACACGTTGGGGAAACCAGAAATGTCATAGAAATTTGTTTTCAAGGCTTGTAAGTACACCCTGCTTTTAGGGAAAAATAGGTATTTAGCTGTTTGCCTCAAAAATGCATTGAGCACAACTGGCAACTCCAGAGAACAGGCAAACTGCCAGCAACAATTGCGACTGTTTAAAACATGCTTTCAAAAGTTCTTAACAAATTGATACAATTGTAAGTGTCGCAATTGCCTGCAGCTTTCGTACATCTCATTATAATATTTGAGAACCCTCATTTGCATTGTCTCCACCCCTCTTTGCAAATGTATGCAGGAACGCCCATAATTACATATTCATCTATGCTTCAGCCGCAAACAGAAACTGCTGCCTAAAAAGTCGCAAATAGCATTGCGCTTGTTTAGTACATTTCACCCAAGACCCCCGACTCATTTGCAATTGGTTTGAGACTATTGCAACAGGTGCAACACCTCAGTACACCTACCCAAGAGTGTTTTAAAATGCAATATAATATCTTTTTTTTGTTTGTTGAAATCCAAGATAGTGTTCTACAGTAGTGTCTAAACAGAATTCAGAATTCAATGATGAAAACTGCCATAAATACAGCACCTTACATATAGAAATGTTGCAAAGTATACTCATGTTCATGAAAGTGATTTAAACTACAATGGCAGGTTAAATAAATAGTCAAGTTATTTCAGTTATAGTATAATTTTATTGAGAAAGGCTTTACAATTGTGAACATCTTAATACACTGGACAAAAAACGGGAGTACCTGGAGAACATAGGATGAAATCAAAACAATAAAATGTAAAATAACAAAAATAAAATAAATAACAAGCAGTGAAATAACTATAATACAATTATACAAAAGTCCTTATACATCAAGGTTAACAATTTTCATGTTATCTTTTGTATTTTTTGTAATTACATGTTGTAATACAGGAAAAGGGACATTTTCACTTGTTTTGCCTTCAGTCTGAAGCGCCTTTTGGAGATAAGCTTTCCTTCCAGATTTAGAGAAAACTCTCTCACCTGGCACTGAGGTAGCACGGATACACAGATACTTCTTAGTCAGTTTCAGGAGGTGGGGGAACCTCACACCCTCAAAGTTCCAAAAAGTCAAAGGACATTGCTTCCTGTTTGTGTTTGGGAGTGCAATGTACATTTTGAATTCAGCTGCAATGTCCTTATTTGGATTTTGTTGTGTAACCTTAGAAACAGAAGATCATTTCTATCATTAAACTAGTAAGTACTGTAGTCTTTCACTATTTTGATTTTTTTTAAGCATGAATAATACCATACTAATCATAAGAAAACAAACTATTGCTGTATATTGTAGATTTAAATGTAAAACATGAAAAAAGATAAGCTCCTTGTAGAAACTTGGCAGTGCAAACTAACAATGTCAACTCTATTAAAAGAAACTGAAAAAGGGTGGAAGGAAAAAAAAAGAAAAACAGGCTCCCTAACCAGCATAAAACACTCTAGCATGAGGTAGGTTGAATTCCACCTGGTACCAACCTCCTGAATGAGTTTCGGCTTGTTCTGCTTCAGATCCCGTTGTAAAGCTGCAAGCTTTTCTTTTGCAACTGTACTGGATTTAAAATATCCAACAATCTTTCTGACTTTCTCTCTGATCTCCTCCAAATCCGGAACTGCTCCTGTCTTTTACAATTAAGTTTAGCGTGTGTGCAAAGCATGGCAGGTTTGTCGCAGGTTTAGTTTGCGAATGGCAGTTACCATATTTGCTCCGTTGTCAGTTACAGCACACTGTACTTTTCCACTCAAAACCCAATGCTGAATAATGCCATGAAGGCACAATGCAACGGCATCAGCAGTGTGGCGTTCTGTGAACCTGAAAGAAGATTTGTTTAACTAAGTAATTCAAATATTTTTCATGGGTCAAAACAGCAGCAGGTCAGGAATTCTAATAAGTGCCTAATAAGACAAAAAGGGTTTCATTGCAAAGTACCTTTCTAAATTAAAAAGGAAATTAATCAATACCTGTGAGCAACCAGCAGTTTAGTCATCAGCTGGCCGTCTGGAGAGATCTAACGACACGTTAAAGCCAGGTATGATTCCATATTAACTGTAGTCCACATAACTGTGGTGAGTGAAACATGGGTTACTTCCTACAAAAAAAACATTATATATATACAGTACAAAAATACATTAATATTCATTATAACAAAGCACAAATATTGAATGACATGGACAGTATTTCTGAATACCTCTAACTCCTTTATCAGGGCTGTTTTGGTTTCCAGGTATTGTCCTTCTATAAGTCTGTGTGTCTGGATGGCAGTTGGTACCTTGGGTCCAAAGCTTGAACAAAACCTCTGAAGCCAGCATCTTCCATGATGGAAAATGGCTGCATATCTTTCACAATTAGTTCAACCAGTTTTTTATTTTTTTGGGAAGACTGGTCGCTGTAAACAAGCAGAAACAATAAATTAATGACAAAGAAAAAAATATATATCAAAGAAACTGATTGACTTATATTACTAATCATAAGTATTCAATATGTTTTGGGAGTGTCCAGACGTGGCTGCATCCTGGGAACGGGTATCTTCAACTTTGTCTAATATTCTTGAAATAGATATTCCTCGCTCTCTTACGGTTCTATTACTGAATGATGACTCTTCTTTTGACCTATCTTTGCTGCAGAAAAGGATTTGGTTAGCTGGCCTCACAGCCGCTAAAAAGATGACTGCTCCTCGCTGGCAGCCTCCGCACTCCCTTTCATGGTGCCACTGGACCCTCTCTTTTCTTGACATCATTTATTTGGAACTTTCTATCGCCTGGGTCCATGGAGCCAGGGAGGGGACTGTGCAGGCCAGGAAAGCGGCTGCAGATTCCATCAGATTTGTAATTAATCTGTACCCAGCTACTATTAGGTTCTTTATGGGGTGATTTGGGAGGGATGTTGCCACTCAGTGGGAGGGGGGGGGATAAAATTGAAAAAAATGGGGGAATTTCTTGTTCTATTGTCCTATTGTTGTTTGTTCTCCAAATAAAACATTTGATAAAAAAAAAGAACATAAGTATTCAAAAACAAATCAGTACTCACCAGAATATGGAGCCTTTACAAAGTAAGATGTCAGTGTGTCTTGATGAGTCATTGGCTTTTTGCTTGGTGGGGGCATAGCACTTGAAGAAGTTAATGATGATGCCCCAGAGCCAGAGGCAGACTCCTCCATGTCAACAGGTTTTACATGGTTTGAAAATTCCAGAAATTTTAACATGCCCGGTGCAAAAATGCAAAAATGTACTCGCCCGAAGTGTGAAACTAAAAAATAAGCCTTACCCTACCTTAAAGTGAGCCTTCTACATTGCTTTAAAAAACTTGAGAATATCCAATGTTTCAGTGCTTGAAATGTGAAAAATCTCTGGATGTAGATTGGAATTATATTTCTAGTTTTAAGAAGTGCCGGTAATAATAGATTAAATTAATAGCTTGCTTTCATTCTATAACATCGAAAATGTTTAGATGCCCGACTGGGGCGTGTAAGATACATTTTTACATGCCCAGCCCAAATTTGTACATGCCCCAGGCATGTCGCTCAACCTAATTTTCAAACACTAAAGGTTTCTAAGACATTTAATCACACACTTGTGTATATACATAAATAGAAAGACACATACACACACACAAACTAACTTCCTTTGATATATATAACTATATTATACTGTCTGATTGCTTGCCTTTTGTACTTTAATTACTATATATATTTTTATTCTGTATTTTATTGCAAATTACTGTTTATTGTGTTAATTTTGCATTTGTTATGTTATATTATGTAATGTTGTACATGTAACAGTATTTTAATCACTGCCGCCTTGGGTAAAGGTGTTTGATAAATGATGCAATAATAATAATAATAATAATAATAATAATAATAATAATAATAATAATAATAACCTACTGTGGTACTGTATAGAGCTGCCTAAACATTCATAGCAAAAATAAATAGAAAAGTGGTCAGGTGCTTCCACATTGGGGATGTTGTTTGGTTATATGAAAGTAATTTCTTGCATATAATGCATTTAACTTTCTTTTGCAAGTCATCCAAGAAAGTAAAAATAACTCCAAACAGCAGACTTGTTTTTTCCTCTGGCTTTGCTTGTTGCTGACATTTTGCCGCAGACAGTTCACAGTTAACACGAACAGTACAGCACCAGCAGAGAGTGTGCGCCACGGCATCATGAGGTAGGGAACCAACCAGTGTGAGTCAGTGTTGATAGCTGAATCGGCGGCATATCTGCGGTTTATATATATATATATATATACAGTGCCGTGAAAACGTATTTGCCCCGTCTGATTTTCTGTATTTTTGCACATTTTTCACATTGTATTTGGTCACATTTTTTTGTGGGTGTAGTCATATAGAGGGAGTCTGAGAGAAAAACGACACCAAAGTTTGGTGCTTCTTTCATTTGTTTTGTGTGCAAGGTAATCAAACATGCAATCTTTACTTGTGAAAAAGTTATTGCCCCCCCCCCCCCCTAGTTAACTCAACCCATCCCTAAGTTCTACCCAAGAGCTCAGTCTACAGGCTATAGGGAATACTATACACATTTATTTTATTTTGAAAATTATTTATTTTTGTTTCACTTTACTTTTATTGTTTTATTCTGTTATTTTTATTTATTTTTTCACTTTAAATATATTTGCAAAGTGGTTTGCTGCACTGGAACATGGACATTGTTTCCTATTATAAACAAACTGAACCCTTGTTTAAAAAAGAAAGTTTGACTTTTAATGTTTTTGTTTATTTAATCCCGATCTGGATTACCGCTCGGCTAAAAGGGCCTGTGACAGAGTGCAACACTGCAATTGCTGCAATATTCTTGCATTCGAATTTGGCATCTTTTTTTTTAATATTGAGTAAATCATTACCAGTATTTCATTGAAGAGCCTGATATAAAATTCAAGGCACTTTCGCCTGTATTTATTTAGTCAAGGAATCACAGCACAGTAAGCAATGGAAACCATGAGGCCAAACCTTCACACAAAGCTTTGTCAGTGTGCCACATCCTGACCTAAATACCATCCATGCTATTTCGTTTGCGGTTTCCCTTAAATCCGTTTTTTTATTGTGTTACATATGGCTGCAGTTTGTTGATTTGGTTTCAGTGAAGATAAGCTGAAACAGCCAAACTATTTCTTGCCCAAGTGAAAGGTTTCTTACTAGCCAAATCTATTTCCAAATTTTCAATAAAGAATATTAAGTTGTGAAGTATTGCCACGCAGAATTCTCCCTAACCCCATTGATGGGGGAAATATTTCTCAAAGAAATGTAAATTAAGGGAAACAGGTTCTTGTTGTGTACCTTAAATACGTCATAGAATTCCACTGTTTTGACATTCTTCAGTAATATTCAGTCCAACTCCTACTGGTATTACACGCTAGCTCGAGCATGAGGCATGGAACATTTTTTTGGGCCAGGAAAGTGCAAACTGTCCTGTGACCACAATGGGTAGAAGTCTGCTACTTTCCCTCTGCAGCACCGCAGAAGACATGAGGCACTGGGGAAACTATGCTCCTTTTGGTAATTCGATAAAAATGTGGAAAGATTTTTTCTGCCCAGATGGTGAGCAGCAGTTAAATAAAATTGCCAGGCTGGGAAAAAAAGAACTACCATATTCATTTGAATTTAAGACGTACTTTTTAAGCCACTTTATTCTTCTCAAAAATATCCTACGTCTTAAATTTAGAGTACAGTATAATGATGCGTGAATTAAAATTGCCAACAGAAGACGTGACTACCCAAGTACACAAACAGCAACATGACTGACTGCCGAGAAAAGACGAACAAAGACATCACTGCGCAAATACACAAGCAGCAACGTGACTTACTGCCGAGAAAAACAAACCAAAACGTTACTGCCCGATCTCGAATCCTCCATGACATACAAGAAGAATTCGAAGAGAAGCTTTTACAATTTCAGCATTTCTAACAAACAGTACCAGCTTGGACAGATCCGATATGCTGATCAGACTCCCTGTATTTTTTTGACATGCCAAGCAATACCACAGTCCACAAATTGGGAGAAAAACAGGTGTGAGTAATCACGACTGGAAATGAGAAGCAGCTCATAACTGTAATGCTCTGTGTGATAGCAAACGGCCGCAAACTGCCTCCATATGCGTAATTGAGGTTGTATCTCTGTAAATGCATATTTATTTGATGTTTTAGTTTTTCCTCAAATTAAGGGTGGGAAATTTGGGCTGCGTCTTAAATTCGAGGGCGTCTTGAATTCAAAGGAATACGGTACGTATATATGAATGACTATTTTACTACCGTGACTAGCATTTTATTTCTTTCTTCATAATCCACATGTGCTGTACAGTACCCAAGCAACTCATAAAATGAACCTCAAACTATGAATACATGTGCAGGAACCTCCAGCAAAGCAGAAAACACAACCTCAATCCTCTGGGCATGGCCTGCTGCATAGGGGTGAAACTAATAATTTTGATCAATGAATCACGATACTTCCTTAAATGATATATACAGTGCTCCCTCGCTATAAGGCTCTCAGTTATAACGCTCCTACAGCATGTCCCCCAATTCCCTATACTAGTGATTCATGCAATATTTCTACAGTAAATACAGTACTGGTGTTGTTCAAACTGTAAACAACTTCTTGGTCTAACTTCTGTTTCTATCTCTCCCTTTTGATACAGTATCTGAAATGAAAAAAAGCTGCGCTGGCACTTTATAACACAGACATCATCTTCAGCATTTGTTTAATAACTAAATAAATATTAGGCCTATTACGTGGTTATCTTTCCTAATGTATTTACTTTTTTGCTGCGAGAGGAGCTGCAGCTTTCTCTGAGAGATGAGACGCTTCAGCTTCGCTTCAGCCCCGCTCCGGCAGCTGAACCTGGGGCGAGCCCATTCCCTCTTCCCCTCTCCCGGCCCGCTCTCCTTCTCACACTTGGTTTGCTTGTCGGTCGCTTCAAACTGAACTCCCGACCGCCGTTTAGCCAGGCTATTTATAGTTTAAAAACTAGAGTTATTTTATTTTGTATTTTAGTCAGATGTGTGTTATGTGTCACGCGGCGCCCCTCACTCCCTCCCCCGTTTATAACACTCCGGTTAAATAACGCTCATATTGTGTGTCCCCCCGAGACCCGCGTTATAGCGAGGGAGCACAGTAGTATATTTTATTGTGATAGTGGTTTTGTATGGTGATAACTTGCAGTCCCACAAACTGTTTTTGAATTATTACACTGTCCTGCAGTTGCTTTAAATACATACTCCCTATCTCATTCAGGTTACAATGTATTTATTCATGAGTTTATGTTACTACTAATCACACAAGGTTTTCTATCAGGTCCATCACATGCTGTACACGTCACATAGTGACCTACCTATTGTGATCTAACTTGAGATTTTACATCAGACGCCTGTTCTTGAATAAGAGTTCTGATCGCTGTGGAGTCAACTTACAAACAACAGCAATTTCTTAGTACACCAGCATGACAAAAAAAAAAAGCACCAAGACCATTGTGAACATTAATTCACACCACAGTGGGCACAGTCCCCCTACTCTCACATGCTGGCAGACACGAAAAAATAAAACACAATGAATTTATGACCACTGGAGCATAAAATACAAATTTGCTCCTCTAACACCTGTAATTTAAAATTTGATTTGGAAAAATAAATGACAGGAACATGTTAATTATAAACATCACTTCTGGAACATGTGCAATGCATTCATTTAGTTGGCCACAGATAGTTAGAATTCCAGGAGTATAAGGTGCATATTCAGTTAATATGATAAGATTTACATGACTTAGTGCAGAAAAATGAATGCATTGCACATGTTCCAGAAGTGTTGAAAAGCCTAGGGTTTCCAGCGTTTCCAGGTTAAAACGGGCATGGGTAATTCAATACAAACTGTTTAAGCGTCCTGCAACTTCTTGTTATCCCTAGCACAGTCCTTTATAAAGCTCAGGGCAATATGGAATGTTTTCTGTGTTTGAAGACAAATATTATATTTTCGGTCTATACTGTGGAATCTGTCTACAAAAGCTCCATTGAGTCTACAGCATGATACATCCTTTACAGACTGCTTCTTAATAAAACAGAAGATTTTAAGGGGCCAATGTAAGGATACGTGCAAAGCAATTTATTGCTGCCAAAAACCGCGTTTGTAAATAAACGCCGGGTCTCTGTCATTGCATTGAAGCTGAGGAAGATGAGGAGGAGCTTGAGCGTAATGAACTGCTAATAAGTGACAGCGATGAAAGTGACTCTCAGGATTAATAAATAATAATAACAGAAAATGTAATTTAAGGTAGGCCTAAATGTAATGCATATTTGTTTAATGCAGCTATTACGTTATTAAAAGTTTTGATAATTTTAAGCATACTGAAAGTAGGCCAGATACAAACCTCTTGGTGTATTTTTTTTGTTTTCGTTTTTTAAAAAATGTAGTAGTCGGCAATTATTTTTTTTATTATTTTCTCCCAATTTAGAATATCCAATTATTTTTTAGGCTCAGCTCACCGCTACCACCCCCCACGCTGACTCGGGAGGGCGAACACGAACACACGCTGTCCTTCGAAGCATGTGCCCTCAGCCGACTGCTTCTTTTCACACTGCAGACTCACCATGCAGCCACCTCAGAGCTCTGGGCAGCTTACAGGCAAGGCCGCAGGCTCCTGGCCAGACTACAGGGGTCGCTGGTGCACGGTGAGCCGAGGACACCCTGGCCGACCTTGTTTAGGCGTGCGCGAGCAAGCGCAGTGTGTCGAGTACCACTTTTTAACGCATACCTGAAAATAACACTACACTGGTAAGAAATTAAAATTACTTTCACCTCTGACTATAGCATCTATTTTGACTTCAATTTGGGTAAAATCTGCTAATCTGATTTAGACAGTGCCGGAACTGTGTATATACCGTGTTCTTAAATAGTACATTTATTATTTGTTAGTGAAAGTGAATCGTTATGTTTCACTTTCACTGCATTTGCACTTTTATTAAGTCTATAATACAATAGTGCATTTAAGAGATTGTGCTTCAGTTCATTTGATTTCAGATAATGTATTTTTTATCTTTTCTCTTTTACACAAAAACACATCATATTTCTTTATTTCCTCTTTTTGTAGGTTCATAATGGAATGAAAACATGAAGGTCACACAGAAAGATTTCTAGGTTGACGCTGCACAGCGTATTGTTAATGTGTTTTTCCTGCATCCATAATAAATTATTTTCATTTTGGTAAATGAAGTGGTATTAAGTTATTCTTTCGTTCTTTTTTGCTATCAATCAGTCCTTCTGTCATATCAGTCTGATATATCTGACTGTTTGACTTTAGGCGATTTTCAATTTGAGACTTTAGTGCCTAGTTTTACACTGAATTTGCCAGGTGAATTCATTGATGTTGCTTGCAAACAGTGATGGTGTATGCTGGGAACGAGTGGAGATTAGAAGCAAAGCACAGAATATTTAATCACACAGCGATGTTCTGACATGAATTAAGAAGCTATAAAAGTTGATTATAACTTATATGATGATTCTTTTTTCATTCATTTTTGTTTTCAGTAAACTCAAAATTATTAAGTTGACCAATGTTCTGTTGTTTTCAGTGCAAACAAATAAATTATATTCCAGAGATTCAGGGAGATCACCAAATTAAATTACATATTTTTCAAGAATGCAGTTTTACAAATGTATTGTAGCGATCTCGGTTAACACAGACAGGCGCATCACAAAGGACGAGGCAATCCACACACAGGCGGGGGGCAGGCGCGAAACCGGGACCTCTCGCACTAAAGCAGAGCGCCGATACCGCTGTACAAAACAGCCGGCTTCAGTGCGAGAGGTCCCGGGTTTGTGCCCATCTTCCGCCTGTGTGTGGATTGCCTCGTCCTGTGTGTTGCGCCTGCCTGCGTTGACCTATTTCGCTACAGTATTTCTACATTGCTTATAAAACTTAGAACACGGTTTAAAGTAGTAAAGAGAAATGCTTGTTAAAAGCCAAACAATTACTTACTGTTTACCATGCTGACATGATTTATTCCTTTTAAAACTTAATGCAAAAGAGAAAAAAAAAAACTTGGTCTGCAGTTGGATTTATGTGGGGGGGTGTTTATGCTACAACCTAACTCGCTTCCAATTTCATATTCTTACTATGATTGGCTGCAAGACAACAGGGCTAACCAGTGATTGGATAATGTTTTGTTGGGTGGGTTTTTATTGTGCACAGTTTCCTAGTAACTGTAATATTACTTAATTGTTAATATCCCAGAGTCATGGCGCCTGAATGTTCTGGTACAAGTCTGGTATAGAGTAATACTTTAATGGTTTGAAAGTTATGCCATGTTTCCATCTGCCACTGGGACTGACTTGAATGTGATTTAAAATCAGACTTGTTCATTTCCATGAAATGGTATGGTAATCAAATCGATTTCAGTTGGGACTCATTCAGCCACAGTTAGGATTGCGGGCTGGATGAACCAAAATCAGACCGATGGTGGAAGCTACATAATGAGCATCCAATACAAAGGGTTAAATCACAGACTGCAGAAAGAATAACGAGGTCTGTTAATATACTATACTGTCAGGGAAATATGGGATGTTGGTGAATTAATTTAAAAAACACGATGTATACAGGTGACCTTTGACTTTTGCGCAAAGTCCGTTTGCAGATTTGATTGTAGACTGCAGATGGAATCAGCATCGGTTTGATATTGAAACAGTTGAGATTAACTTTCATGGTGTAGATGGAAATGTGGCATCAGTGGTCGGAGTGATAATCAGACCAACCTTAGACAGTCCTTCATTACTAGCTTTTACACTACAATGTAGACACAAGTATGACTAGATACACACATGTATATTTTCATTTATAATCCACTGTACACACTACATTGCTTATCAGCATATGCACAATTGTGAATGCACCACCTCTTGCTCTGCCATTACAATACTAACTATATTGTACCACAAACGTTAAGGCAATTGCTTTTCGAGGGCAAAGCATAAAAATCTACATTGTTGTATACTGAGAATCAGCCTGAGGGATTTGCTTACTGAGCTTTTCCTTATCAGCTGAGCAGCCTCTGTTGACAACCTGACCGAAGAAAAGGAGGCTGTGTGGTCCAGTGGTTAAAGAAATGGGCTTGTAACCAGGAGTTCCCCGGTTCAAATCCCACCTCAGCCACTGACTCATTGTGTGACCCTGAGCAAGTCACTTAACCTCCTTGTGCTCCGTCTTTCGGGTGATTGTAAGTGACTCTACAGCTGATGCATAGTTCACATAGCCTAGTCTCTGTAAGTCGCCTTGGATAAAGGCGTCTGCTAAATAAACTAATAATAATAAAAGGCAACATCTCCAAAAATGTAATCAAGCTTAAAGGCCTTTATAACTTGTTATTAATCTTTAAAACTCTTACTGTTCATTTTTTTTTAGCAGAGCACTGAAGGCTTTACTATGCACTGCCTCATTGAGTTTAATCCATTAGGCCTACTCAATGACAATGCACACAGTAGTACTAACAATAACCTTAGTAATACAATTAAATACATATTTCAAAGTCACAAAATACATGATTATTAAAACTTACCAAATACGTTTGTCAAATCGAATCACTGAGACTACAGTAAATACAATGTACTGCAATTTTAGCAGAGGTCATCTTAAGCAATTTGGAGAATATCTGTTGCTACTACACCTATAGAAGGGTACATACTGTACTTTATATATATATATATATATATATATATATATATATATATATATATATATATATATATATATACTGTATATAAAATGGAACATTGGGACATATTGAATAGACCCAAATATATATAAATAAAAAAAAGAAATTGTAATACACATGTGTGGTTCTTCATCAGTATACTTCAATTGCATAAGTATGTTTCTTTTTCAGTAAATGATCAGCTCCTTTCTAAGAAACTATAGTAGGGGTTACAGATTTACTATGGAATTAAATTAAAAAAGGCATTTCTGGCATGTCTTCATGGAAACTCCAAGCTTGTTTTAAATGAAAATATCTGAAAAGCTATGGTCTAATTCCTCACAGGTGCACAGTATAAAGCTGTTAAATCTAATATTTACCATACTTATAAACCAAGGCCTCAGGAACAAGAGGTTCTTTAAAAATTGTAAATAACCAAATACATTGTAATTTAAATTCCCTGATGCAAAAAACAGTCTACAGCAGTTACTATTTGAGATTAGATTAAGAAATCTACATTCGGGTTTGATTTAAGATACTGTTTGTTAAAATCATAGCACCTTTTTTCTGTTTACTTTGTTGTCGTCCCCTCACCCCCACCCCCACCAAACAGCTTTGTTTTTGTTGAATTAAATATGGCTATGTACTACACATACATTCAATCTGTTAGAAAAAAGGCTGTTTTTCAGAAAACTAAAATCAGAATGTTTAAAGCTTATTTCAAAGCTCTTTTCAAAATGTCCGGTCTAGTGCACTGGAGTTTGAGATCTGTCCTCTAAATCGCTGCAGGAAGACTGATAAAAAATAAAATTTAAGTTCTGACTTTTCTTTTCCATACCACATCATGGATCATTATTGCTGTGTTACCTGTTTGACAACGTGGGTAATAATCCTTAATCCTCAGTGCACTAGAGAGGCCATTTTGAAAAGAGCTTTGAAACAGACTTTAAAGGTATA
Organism: Acipenser oxyrinchus oxyrinchus; assembly: GCA_030684275.1. Classification (NCBI taxonomy): domain Eukaryota; kingdom Metazoa; phylum Chordata; class Actinopteri; order Acipenseriformes; family Acipenseridae; genus Acipenser; species Acipenser oxyrinchus. Next base: position 15,849,493 of record CM060249.1, on the reverse strand, counting down.
CTTATAAAAATTGTCAGGATGTTAACAATGAAAAGAAAAATTACAGGTACGCTATTTAAACAGTTGTAACGCTATATTTTTCGGAACCCTGTTATTTACCCTTTAAGAGTATTTCAAATGAAAGCCAAAGAGAAGGCGGCATGATCCAGTGAGGAGGTGGTATAATTATGAGAAAAAAACAAAACAAAACATTGCTTCAAAGCAGCAATTATTCACAATATAGGATGAAAGTTCTCTTACAATAGACCGGCACAAACACAAGTAAGCTCTGAGGTCATACATCTGAGGTCAACTTCCTGGGGCATATTTGAAAGGGATTTCACAGAGGGATAAAAAAAAATGAACTGATCACATATTTACTTTAACAGCCTGCTGAGCAATCTGCAAAGAGTCAAAGGGAAAACACTAATACAGGCTGGATAACAAGAAAGCATACTATCATAGACAGGGTAGTATTACAAGGTTGTTTTTAATTAAATGTAAATCTAAAATAACTCCTTGGGTTAAGAAAAATTGTACAATTAAGCAGCTAGAAAGAGTAGGAATCAAACAAAGAGATTTAAGTATGTTATTTGTTATAAGAGTTGCCCTCTTCACTCTACACTCTCCCTTTCAGCATAGAAAAAGACCATGAAAAGCAGTCAATTTAAATTAGCAGTCATGGTGGGGATTATTTATCTTTGGTTAGATAGCTTGCCTTCTAAGTTTATACCTCATAACTCTGACACAGTTGCCTTGGAAATATTTCAGATTAAAACTTGAAAATGATAAAGTTCTTCTAATTTACTGGTTGGCTTCCCCTTTGCGTGTCTTTTGTATTCAAAGTCCCATATTGTGAACAGCTTTCATACTGAAAACAAAGTGAAATGGGCTTTACATTTTAATTGCAAGATTTACTGATGCGGGCAACACAACGACTGATGTCTCAATAGATATTAGGTTATTGCAGCCTGACAGCCTACCAAGAGCCTACTAAAATAAAGTGCAAAACCTCCTTTGCTAGCAGTGATGAATGCCAATGTGCTTTGTAGCATTTACTATGTAGACTGATAGTTACTGAAAACACTACAGTACTGAAAACGTATTAATCTTAAACTGCATAAAATAAGTACAAGAAAAGGAACTGTGCAGCTGGAAGATACATTAGGAAACCCAATATGGCAAAACAGTCTAAGCAATCAAAAGGCATGATCATGTTTCATGGACGTTTAATATCTGACTAAATATTTGATTCTATTCTTCTCATCAGAAAAGTTCCATTAAAATAAATGACTCCTGGATAGTAAGTCTGACTTACAATGTGTGGTTGGAAAATGATATCATGAATGACACAGTCTCATGAAAGATAATCAAACCACTCATAATTACATTCTGTGACTATGATTGATTTTATAAAATGACAAGGGAGCTAGAGGAAAAAGTACAAAGGAAAGGATCCGATCTGCTTCATCTTGAGATTTAATATATTCTGTCTGCACATATCTATGGAAATATTAAAAACTTGTTCATTGTACATTGTTCTTTGTTATCACATTAATAGGATTTATAGGTTTTCTGGATAAAGGAGATATTTAACCCTGCTGTGAACTTATACAGTGCCGTGAAAAAGTATTTGCCCCCTGTCTGATTTTCTGCATTTTTGCATATTTTTGACACTGAATGTTATCAGATCTTCAACCAAAACCTAATATTAGATAAAAGGGACCCTGAGTGAACAAATAACACAAAAATTTGATACATATTTCATTTATTTATTAAAGAAAGTTATGCAAAATCCTATGCCCCAGTGTGAAAAAGTAATCGCCCTCTTAGACTTAATAACTGGTTACGCCACCTTTAGCAGCAATAACTGCAACCAAACGCTTCCTGTAGTTATTGATTAGCCTCTCACAGTGCCGTGGAGGAATTTTGGCCCACTCCTCCATGCAGAACTGCTTCAACTCAGTGACAATTGTGGTTTTTTGAGCATGAACTGCTCGTTTCAGGTCCTGCCACAACATCTCAATGGGGTTGAGGTCTGGACTTTGACTAGGCCATTCCAAAACTTTAAATTTCTTGTTGTTCAACCATTCTGATGTAGACTTGCTTGTGTGTTTCGGATCATTGTCTTGCTGCATGACCCAGCTGCGCTTCAGCTTCAGCTCACGGACAGATGGCCTGACATTCTCCTGTAGAATTCTCTGATACAGAGCAGAATTCATGGTTCCTTCAATGATGGCAAGGCGTCTAGGTCCTGATGCAGCAAAGCATCCCCAAACCATGACACTACCACCACAATGCTTGACCGTTGGTATGAGGTACTTACTGTGGAATGCAGTGTTTGGTTTTCGCCAGACCTAACGGGGCCCATGTCAGCCAAAAAGTTCCACTTTTGACTCATCTGTCATAGAACATTGTTCCAGAACTCTTGAGGATCATCCAGGTGCTTTTTGGCAAACTTGAGACGAGCATTCATGTTCTTCTTAGTGAGCAATGGTTTCCGCCTTGCTACTCCGCCATGAATCCCATTTTTGCCCAGTGTCTTTCTGTTGGTGGAGTCATGAACACTGACCTTAGCCGAGGCGAGAGAGGCCTGCAGATCGCTGGATTTTGTTCTAAGGTTCTTTGTGACTTCCTGGACGATTTTATGCCTTGCTCTTGGAGAGATTTTGGCATGACGGCCACTCCTGGGAAGATTCACTACTGTCCCAAACTTTCTCCATTTGGACAATATGGCTCTGACTGTGGATCGGTGGAGCCCCAGAGCCTTAGACATGGCTTTGTAACCCTTTCCAGACCGATAGGCATCAACAACTTTTTTCCGGACGTCTTCAGGAATTTCTTTTGTTCGTGGCATGATGTGCCTCTAGAACTTGTGTGCTGACAACTTCACTCAGTTCACTTCACTAAGGGCCAAAGTTAGTCATATTTATATTGGGCAGGGCTGGCCCAAATCGTGGCTGGTTGTTAACCAAAGTACTCAAACAGCTGGCCCTAATTATCCCTTTAATTGGGTTGAGTTAACTAGGGGGGGCAATAACTTTTTCACACCTGAAGATTGCATGTTTGATTACCTTGCACACAAAACAAAAGAAAGAAGCACCAAACTTTGGTGTCATTTTTTCTCTCAGACTCCCTCTATATACTACTACAACCCACAAAAAAATCTGACCAAATACAATGTGAAAAATGTGCAAAAATGCAGAAAATCAAACAGGGGGCAAATACTTTTTCACGGCACAGTATTTGAGACACAGAACAGGGCCGGTGTCCCTACAGGTTTTTATTCCAACTGCATCCTAAAGTACTTTATTGGACCTTATTATAAGCTTAATTGGTCCAAATAACTAATTTAAGGTATGGTTAGAACAAAAACCAGGGGGGACACCGGCTCTCCATGGCCTGAGTTGTGCACCACTGTTTTAGGGAATGGTGGTGACGTTAATTCAGATGGCCTATGCAGAGCTCACCCTTAAAGAATGCAAGAATTCAAAAAATACACGTTTCAATCACATTTTGACAGTAAGGTGGTTTGAAAAATTGGTATCCTTTCAATCACAAGCTTTTCAGTAATGTGCAAGACCTCAAAATAGACATCTTGTGTAAATGCACATTGTCTACATGCTCACAATGACAAGGAAGCCATGGAATGCATCCATCACAGTAGTTATTTATTTAACAAACCTTGTGACTGGGTCAGTAGAATAAAAGAGTGCTTCAGTCCATAGGGTACTTGTCTTTAGGGCTATTGTTGAAATTTGCAATTCTCAAATGATAATACAAATTATTTTAGACTGATGGCTTATAAAGATGACTTCAGCTGCATTCAAGACATTGCTGTACTACAAATCCACATAAAGCCGGTACTATGGGGCCAATTTTCTATATATATATAGTACTGTGCAAAGGTTTTAGGCAGGTGTGAAAAAATGCTGTAAAGTAAGAATGCTTTCAAAAATAGACATGTTAATAGTTTATATTTATCAATTAACAAAATGCAAAGTGAGTGAACAGAAGAAAAATCTACATCAAATCAATATTTGGTGTGACCACACTTTGCCTTCAAAACAGCATCAATTCTTCTAGGTACACTTGCACACAGTTTTTGAAGGAACTCGGCAGGTAGGTTGGCCCAAACATCTTGGAGAACTAACCACAGTTTTTCTGTGGAATTAGGCAGCCTCAATTGCTTCTCTCTCTTCATGTAATCCCAGACAGACTCGATGATGTTGAGATCAGGGCTCTGTGGGGGCCATACCATCACTTCCAGGACTCCTTCTTCTTCTTTACGCTGAAGATAGTTCTTAATGACTTTCGCTGTATGTTTGGGGTCATTGTCATGCTGCAGAATAAATTTGGGGCCAATCAGATGCCTCCCTGATGGTATTGCATGATGGATAAGTATCTGCCTGTACTTCTCAGCATTGAGGAGACCATTAATTCTGACCAAATCCCCAACTCCATTTGCAGAAATGCAGCCCCAAACTTGCAAGGAACCTCCACCATGCTTCACTGTTGCCTGCAGACACTCATTAGGTATGCGGCTCTCCAGCCCTTCGCGAACAAACTGCCTTCTGCTACACCCAAATATTTCAAATTTTGACTCATCAGTCCAGAGCACCTGCTGCCATTTTTCTGCACCCCAGTTCCTGTGTTTTCGTGCATAGTTGAGTTGCTTGGCCTTGTTTCCACGTTGGAGGTATGGCTTTTGGCGCAAGTCTTCCATGAAGGCCACTTCTGACCAGACTTCTCCGGACAGTAGATGGGTGTACCAGGGTCCCACTGTTTTCTGCCAGTTCTGAGCTGATGGCACTGCTGGACATCTTCCGATTGCGAAGGGAAGTAAGCATGATGTGTCTTTCATCTGCTGCAGTAAGTTTCCTTGGCCGACCACTGCGTCTACGGTCCTCAACGTTGCCCGTTTCTTTGTGTTACTTCAAAAGAGCTTGGACAGCACATCTGGAAACCCCTGTCTGCCTTGAAATTTCTGCCTGGGAGAGACCTTGCTGATGCAGTATAACTACCTTGCGTCTTGTTGCTGTGCTCAGTCTTGCCATGGTGTATGACTTTTGACAGTAAACTGTCTTCAGCAACCTCTCCTTGTTAGCTGAGTTTGGCTGTTCCTCACCCAGTTTTATTCCTCCTACACAGCTGTTTCTGTTTCAGTTAATGATTGTGTTTCAACCTACATATTGAATTGATGATCATTAGCACCTGTTTGGTATAATTGTTTAATCATACACCTGACTATATGCCTACAAAATCCCTGACTTTGTGCAAGTGTACCTAGAAGAATTGATGCTGTTTTGAAGGCAAAGGGTGGTCACACCAAATATGGATTTGATTTAGATTTTTCTTCTGTTCACTCACTTTGCATTTAGTTAATTGATAAATATAAACTATTAATATGTCTATTTTTGAAAGCATTCTTACTTTACAGCATTTTTTCACACATGTATCTATAAACATATGTTGTATAAGCAGGATGGGACAAATCACTTTGTAGGCTGGTGGCCATTTGGCTGCTAGCTTTCAAAACATGGTGGTCAAGTGAACTTTGGTGGCCAACATTTTCAAATGGGGACAATATGAAGAGACATGCATATTTTACACACGCATTGCTTTTGCATGCTTTGTTTTCATGTAATGGATGTTTTTTATTAACTTTAAATTGTGGGAGGGGAACTATTTACAATCGATGTGCCAGGGAACTAATTACATACAATTCCAGTGAACTATATGCATTAAACGCCAGGGAACTATTTACTGTATTTTTAAAATGCCAGTGAGTGAAGTATATATGTTACAGTGAAAGTGTGAAATCCAGTGATTGTACAGAATCCCTAGCGATGCTATACAATCGCTGGCCTGTTTAATGAATGCATGAAATTGAACTCTGTTGTACACAATCACTAGTGATTGTACACTATCAGTGAAAGTATGAGAAATGTATAAAATCGTACAAATTAACACAATTAAAATGAAAATTAATTTGTATTAATAAAGGAGCAGCTGTACTATATTTATTACACCATTCGCACTCATAATTTAGTTCAAACCAATGATGTTAAATTTTACAATTTGTCTTATAAGCTAGTACAGTCAGAATACAGGCAAAATACAAGAAAAATGGACTTGTAGTATTCAATAATTTATTAAACAAAATGAACAAACATATGGGGAACAACTTAATCTTCAAACAAATTATAATGTAATAAACAATAGATTCACGTAAAATGTCCATAGAATAGAAACGCAAAGAAAAAGAAAAAAGTATAATAAGTTCAAAACATGAGTATGTAGTTGAAACTATAAATGCATGAAAAATGTTCATAGAATTTATAAACGGAAATAAAAATAAAAGGCTTCTATGCATGCGCTACCAGTGATTCTATACAATCCCTAGTGAATGTATGAAATGTTTTAATCTATTTTAACACATTCACCAACAGCTTCCAGGGGTTCTATACAATCTCTAGTGACTGTATGTTTGCGTTTTCTCAATATTTCACACTTTCACTGTAACAGATACATAAAATGCCAGGAAATAGAACTACATTGATCAAATGCCAGGGAAGATAACTAATATAAATTCCAGAGAAGTGAACACATTTCTTTATTTTTCAGTTACTGTCATATTTGCTTTATGTTTTAACTCCAAAAATGCCAAGTAATCGGATGCAATTTACAGCGGATTTTACTTCAGTTCAGTTTGTCTGAAATTAAAACGTCCCTTCTTATTTGTATTCGCCTGTAAGCGATCCTCTGAGTCGGGGCTTGAGTGTTGGCTTCTCTCGCTCGCCTCCCCCAAAACCTGCAGTAGCTAAAATCTCCAACTGCAAAAACAAAACTGATGTTTCTTTGATTTCTTTAGGTTGAAGAAATGAGTTATTATGCAACAAATTGTAGCAATGAGGTGCACTAGTGGAAATCAGAATACAAAATGAGACAATGACATAATGGTGTCCTGAATAAGCCAATCAGTGTGCCTCAAGGCACTCTCACGATTACAAGTCACATTCAAAACGACTTAATAAACCATTTGAATTTAAGTATGATGATGATGAGTTATCAGGTTACAAAACAGTACTGTATCAGCTTTGAACGAATCATGAGCACTGCAAAGAAGGAGTTCTTTTAAGCAAAGTTCCTGTTCCTTTAGGTGGAGCATTTACAATGGGAAAAAGTTTCACCACAAGGGTGTTCTCTTAGGCGAAGTGTTTCTTAGGAGGTGTTCCTATACGCAGAGACTACTGTACCTATAAATCACTTTTTAGTGTGGTTTTCAAATATGTTGTTATATTCCACAGAAAACTACTCTTACATTTCAAAGTATCATTTTTGCTTTTGTAAGAGCAGTAATTTAGAATGATGCTGTTAAATTTTTTTACCATTTACTAATGTTGGCTTTTTCGTGACGATAAAACTTATAAATCTAAAATCAGACTTTTAATATTTTTTTAATTACCAGGGTAAATTCCTGTCTAGGGTTACCAGACGTCAGTTTTCAGCTTTAATTTTTTTGTCCCGGTTTTGCTACTGTTTGCTACATTTGTTTTTGTACAAACCTGTAGCAGTGTGCTCAGCAAGTTAACAGCAGACTAATGTATTAACAATTTAATGGATTATTTGCTTACTAATTGATAATACAAAGAAAACAATGAGCTGTTATGATCTGTAATAAATACACCCAATGTTAAACTTTTTAATTATGATTGTGTTGTTCTATATAGTTATTTTAACTGCTTCAGAGTTGTTATGGTGCTAATGAATTGAAAGAAAAAAATGTTCCAGTTTTTCACTCTGGAAATCTGGTAACACAACTCAATAGGGCTCAGAAAGTTGAGCGCTATAGTCTGGATATTATGGCAATATTAACCCTTTGCAGTCCATTTATTTAGCGCCTTTCAGGCGTGTCAATCCAATTTATTTTCACACGCGCTGTTTATTTTACATGAGCTGTTTAAAAGTAATTTTATTCATAGTAAAAACAGGTTTAAAAGGCAATGCATATCACCGGGACACTCAGTACTGCATCTCCAGCCCTGCCCCACTCCTTGTTCGCTGTATTTTTCACATATCTCTTCATAGTAGTGCATACTGTATAATAATAATAATAATAATAATAATAATAATAATAATAATAATCTTCTGATCACTCATTTTATCACCAAACTCCTCAATAATGCTATCCAAGTCATTATTTTATAACATCTCAAAAAGCTTGGCAAATGGCTGTGATATTCTTTGAGCGCTGGATGCGGAAGCAGCTATCTTGTTTGTTTATTCCCGTGTTATGTCTGTGGTGAAGGGACTATGCGTATTGCTCAGATCCGACTCCTTTTTCGAAAGAAACAAACTATATATATATATATATATATGTAGCTGATTTTCCACCCCCCCCCCCTCGTTTATTGTTGTTGGGTTGCACAATTTTTACCAATCTTGACAAATGATATAGCGTTAATGGTGTCATATACTTATCTTGTCATACTCTCCAACAAGTATTGTGACAATTGTAGTAACTATTAACTGGTGTTGCTAGCAGACAGCCTTACATATTCTACTCTAGGCAATGTACTGTATAATGTAGCTCTACCAGGAATCATAGAATGTTTTGGCAATTGACTGCATATGTTTAAGCATCATATTCTCCTGCTTATGTATTTTGTGATCTAAATATTTACAAAAAAAAAATCCTTTCAAAGCGAGAAACTAAATTCTCTTTTGCCTGAAGTCCAGACCAAAACAAAATGAAAACTGGCACTGACTTTCCAAGTGTGCAGGGGTATCCTACTTGATTAATATGTGAACAAAATGTTATACATACACTGCAATATCCAGTGGCTTAGAAGAAGAAAAACAATGGCTTGCTCGGGAAACTCAGGAAATGCCTCAGACATAGCTGAGCGAGGTGAAAATGATGGAACAGACCCTTTTCCCTTTCATGCACCGCATTGATGGAATTCCTAGCCAATTCAGTAATATACAGTGCAGTACCATAGCAACAGGGTTCAATATTCAATGTCTACCCAACATACTTCTCTCAGGAAAATGTTAATTAAACCCTTTGTGTTACCTGCTGTTCTTATTTCCCTTTGTTCCCTGACTGTTGCTATTAGAGTATCAGTATACCAGTAGAATGTATTACAGTATGCATCGTCTTATTTAATATACTGACTCATTCTTTCAATATACATAATATACTGTAGCTCCCTAACAGCATTGCTATTACAAATGTGCAAAATAAATTGAAAGTGAACATGTTTTCTATTCAAGAATGCTTTTGTTATTTTCCTCTCCACCTCACCTGCCACTTCAGTACTCCAAACTTTAAAACTCCACAATGGTAGGACAATAACATTCTGTTATACTGGTCAACAGTATGTTGATAAGTATTATTACTATGAGTATCCACTCAATTACATCATTGATGTTTTTAAAATATTTTCTTGTCATTACAGTTGTCAATGAACCTGAAAAGCTATTATTTATCCTGTTACATTTAATGCATCTCCACCATGGCAAATATGGAAAATGAAAATGTAAAAGTATAAGTGTGTCATACAGATAGTGGCCTCCGTATACCCCAGATCTCAGCTGCACCTACAATGGCAATCATAACCAGGAAGCTCACGGTTGTCTATACACAAACTGGTGGATATCTGCTACAACTACACGTACACTTACAAAAGGGTACATTTGATTAATAATGGAACTTAATGATGGACATTGTTTCATACACTTCATATTTGAATAGAAAAATGATCTGAATGCATATGGTTCTTTTCCAGAATGCTTAAAATATGATCTATAGGCAGGGATCTAAATACTGCTGTTAAATAAATCATTAAATCATCAAAAACAGGACTCTCTCTAGTTTTTTTTTTTTTTTTTAATGTAGTCGTTGCCAATGGTTTTTACCCCGGTTTTCTCCCCAATTTGGAATGCCCAATTATTGTTTTTATCCCAGTTCACCCCCGGCGACTCGGGAAACGGTGGCTGAAACACGCGTCCTCCAAAACGTGTTCCTGCCAATCCGTCATTTTTCGCACTACGGATCCAATGCGAAGCCACCGGACCTTTAGTGCCGGAGGACAACACAGATCTGAATGGCTCCACTGCAGACCCGCAGGCACCCTATCAGCCACAGGGGTTGCTGGTGCGCGGTGAACTGTGGATTGCCCTGCTGACCTAAGCTCTCCCTACCCAGGCGGCGTGGCAATTGTCGCCGCCCCTAGGAACCCCGGTCACGATCGGCAATGACGTAGCCTGCATGTACCCTACAGTACTGTATATGCTATCTGTAGGGGTCTACTTAAATCGCGGTAAATGTACGTATTTTTCACGGGCAGGTTATGGAATAAAATTTAGATTTCGCAGACATTTCGCTGACCTGTTTAAACATTAAATAATTAGAAACAGTCCCAAAATTCAGTTACCCATGGGCATCTGGCATACTTTAATAAAGGCAATATATGCAGCACGCTCGTTGTCATGTTATTTGTCCCACCCAATATTTTTTTTTTATTGGTAGAGTCAAAACAAAGAAAACATGGTTATTCAGGTCTAAAATTCTAACTACGTTTAAAAAAATAAGTAGCAGGTTGTTTGAAGCGAGGTGGCTGTGCTAGATCATACCTGCAGTACTGATTTAATTTGGCTACAACCCACAGGAATACTTTTTGTCTGCGCTGACTTTCCAGTTTGCTTTCTGAAAGCTGTATATTTTACGTTCTGTTCAGCAGCTTCTGTAGTAGCCTTTCGTTTAATGTGCGATTCTGAAGTTAAATAGCGATCAATCATATTTTCTCCAAAGACACATTACAAGATGTGCAAAACAATTACCTCCATCTGCATGTAGAGGTTCTTTGGGAAATATCTTGACATATAACTGCATATAATTTGCTTTTTTTGCTTTGTCGTCCATGTCTTGTATTTTACCTCCAATGTTGAAAAATGGATTTTAGCATTCTAAATCAAAACAATGCAGCACTGACTTTGTCCCACCCCCTACTGTACAGTACAGGTCACAGAAAAGCCAGTACAGACACACTGATAGGCTGATTAAAATATTGTTGTCATTTGAACAGTGAACAAGAACGTTGATTGCTTTGGAGTATTTTTTTGTAAATGTTATTTGTCTAAGGACTTTTTTTGTCTAAGTGCAATGCACACAGGACAGCGAAGGAATAAAAAAAAAAGCCTATCTACAGAAGGAAGATACGTAGTTTGCTTCACTTGCGTTGTTCAATAGTTCAGTAAAAACATTTCACATGTACAAAAACACATCATACAGTATGTACAAAAACAGCCATGTTAGACAAAATCGTACCAGCCATATAAAAGATGTGGTATCTACAAAAGGGGCCAAGATTTTAATTAATTTTGCTACAGGTTCTTACTGCAATAAACTTGGCTTGAGTCACAAATTTGGATTCTGTCATTGTACAGCATAGGGTCCACATTAAGTTATCACATATGTCAAATGCTACAGAGTTTAAACTACTTGTATTGCCTAGTTCATTTCACTCCCTACAAGTATGAGGTTTCATGAAGATCTATCTTTATAAACTAGACCCCTAGGTCGCCAAAACAATGTAAAATTCATTTTAATTAAGTATGCAGCACCCATAGTCTCACTTTGGATGGCACCTGTCAGGCACACAAATATATTAAATTATAGTGGCTAGGAAAAAATTACAATGTGAAGAAAGATTCCACAGTAGCTTTCAACCAGCAAATGCTGTGAAGTTCCTACACAAAGTCACCCTGCATTTCCTTTCAATTTCCCCGGAGGAAACAAGTACATGTTTAAAATGTACCCAGCACAAACATCTCCAAACAAACAAAAAAATGAAACAACACTCATTTAAGTGTACATGCTGCTGCATGAGAGGTGGTCCCTCCCATATACTGTACTACACTGCCATTCTTTTTATTCCAGATCTGCAGACCTACAGTAGAATCTGTGCAGACTGAATAAAAGGTTCTGGAACTTTTACAAATGACTTCAAAACTGCTTTTCCAGAATATTTTTTATATAAAACAGAACTGCATTCATTTTCAGTTTTTAATTACACTTTTAAAAGGAAATACAACAAATAGATTGTGTCAGCCTAAGACTACTTTTCTGAAAAAGATCTACAATAAGTGTATAAATCATGGATCATGTGACATTTTACTCCATGGAAAAGGAGCATATACAGCTTAAGTTGTTGTTGTAAGATGCATGTGAAGGAGTTACAAAAAAACTGCTGCTTTGGTACAGTCCTTGCTGTAGTGGTCCATAAATTCTGGAACTGCATTATTCCAAACATGCACTGCAGCAATGACAAGACATTGTGAACGTGTGACTAATCCACATTTTCAAAGCTTCACTCTGATTAATGAAATAAAGGAGACAAATTTCTTGCGTCTCCAGAATGCCTGAATGCCACACATATACTCGACCGGTAGCTTTTGCCAATTGACAGAAGAACAGCTTATTAGAAAGACATAGTGAAAAGACAGCTATGGTCAAACGAAACAGCAAAGCAACTGAGGAGCTTCGACCTTAATTAGCTCCTATAGGAGATGCATTTGGCAGGAGCATTCAACCAATCTGTATTAAACCCAAGATATCTTCTAAAACCAGCTGGGTTCATTCTACAAGTGAATCAATATATTGTGGTTAGTTATTTATAAAGCAGGCATTAAGGCTTTTGTGAAGAATGGCTAAAATGGAAAAAAATACCCTTACAAAAGAACTCAAGACTTCATTCCTGAACAGATCTTAGAGAGGTCTGAGGAGATATTAAAAAAAAACCTGAACTATTTTGATATTTGAACATTTTTTTTTTTTTTGGTTTATTTAGCAGACGCCTTTATCCAAGGCGACTTACAGAGACTAGGGTGTGTGAACTATGCATCAGCTGCAGAGTCACTTACAATTATGTCTCACCCGAAAGACAGAGCACAAGGAGGTTAAGTGACTTGCTCAGGGTCACACAATGAGTCAGTGGCTGCGGTGGGATTTGAACCGGGGACCTCCTGGTAACAAGCCATTTTCTTTAACCACTGGACCACACAGCCTCCACAAAGGTTTACATAACATCTCTTCAAACACATGTGTCAGTAACATAAAAATGACATCTCACAGGGACAGAATGTAAAATACATTTTTGCAACATTTAGTACAGTACATAAGATTAATCTGATTTACACTTAGTACAGTACATAAGATTAATCTAATTTACACTTAGTACAGTACATAAAATGAATCTAATTTACACTTAGTACAGTACATAAGATTAATCTAATTGGGCAGGCGATTCTGTAGCCTTGATTACCCCAGAACACTATATTGTGATAACATCAAGTAAGTAAAGTACTGTCACTACAAACATATTACCAGGGCCAATAGAAAAATTAGAGTTCAATTATTTGCAAGGTTGAGCACACGCACAAACTAAAGGACTAGCCTTGAGAAAGGCCAAGATACCCAACATCAACTAAAACAAAAAAGAGAACATTCTGTCTGCCTGATCTCCTCATCACTCACACAACATAATATATATATATATACACACTATATATATATATATATATATATACACACACACACTGTATGTTACACTCATAGTCAGGATTCGGTCAATGCACGACAAAAATAACCATTTTGCAATCTGAGCTCTGACAAATTATTAAATAAAGAAATGAAAGGTTATTTCGGTGTTTGAACAAATTATTTTGCTCAAATTGCGAAATGGAAAATATCAAACCAGCAAAGAACAAACCACAAAAGAAGAGACAGCTTCTTCGGTATTTGAGAAAAGCGATATAATCAAATTGCGAAATGTAAAATATCAAACAAGCAAAGAACGAACCATAAAAGAAGAGACAGCTTCTTCGGTATTTGAGAAAAGCGATATAATCAAATTGCGAAATGTAAAATATCAAACAAGCAAAGAACGAACCATAAAAGAAGAGACAGCTTCTGTGGTCTTTCAGTAAAGTGATATACTCAAATTGCGAAATGTGCTTTGAGCAAATGCACAATTCCCGAACAGATTTTAAAGATGCTGCTCAATGCGATTAGCGATTAATTGCGGGGTGTTAAAAATGGGCAACAAGTGAAATACAAACGTTTTAATACAACATATATATATTTTTTATTGAATGAACATAAATTATATTTATAAGATACACATCATTGATTCATTATTTATGTATTTATTAGTTATGCAGGAAGTTAACCCATTGAGACCGTGGCCTCATTTGCAAGGGGGTCGTGTTAAGCAATTTAGGAGTATAGTGACCCCAAACATTAAACTTCAAGCGAGTTTGAAATAACATTCGTAATGTTCTCGTCTTGCTATTTAGAAAATACAGTTTTAGAGGAAGAAATAACACAATTAAAAATTGATTGTTTAATTCAAACTGCAAAATCTAATGTGAATCCACATTTGTCTAATCACAGTTTTTAAGCAAAAGAAAGAAAAAAGAAAGAAAAGTAAGCTTATTAAATGTTTATAATATTCTCATAAATCAAACTACCACTTTTCAGAAGACTGGTTTTGCAGGCCCCATCAGCACCAGACAGTGAAATAAAGACGGAGACTGCTTTTTGACAACAACAAAAAGCCTTCTTAAATGTTTTTATTTTTGAACATACAAATTACTGGATTTGTTTTTGCAAGGTTTGCTCCTGTGGCATTTAGAATTGCACTGAACTCCTTTACGCACACAGAAGCACTACTTTGATTGACAAAACTGAAGCCTTGCATTGCTCCAGAAGCAGCTGCTGCTGCTGTATGAAGAGAAAGTTAGTTTTCTTTGGGTACTTCCTCCAAATTAGGAATGAACTATCGGACAATTGAAATTCATTCCGACCGTATCCTCCAGCAGACCAAAGACCGTAGAAACTGTCTCTTCTTTTGCACCCATTTTAATATATATATATATATATATATATATATATATATATATATATATATATATATACAGTACTGTGCAAAAGTTTTAGGCAGGTGTGAAAAAATGCTGTAAAGTAAGAATGCTTTCAAAAATAGACATGTTAATAGATTATATTTATCAATTAACTAAATGCAAAGTGAGTGAACAGAAGAAAAATCTAAATCAAATCTATATTTGGTGTGACCACACTTTGCCTTCAAAACAGCATCAAGCATCAATTATTCTAGGTACACTTGCACACAGTTTTTGAAGGAACTCGGCAGGTAGGTTGGCCCAAACATCTTGGAGAACTAACCACAGTTCTTCTGTGGATTTAGGCAGCCTCAGTTGCTTCTCTCTTCATGTAATCCCAGACAGACTCGATGATGTTGAGATCAGGGCTCTGTGGGGGCCATACCATCACTTCCAGGACTCCTTGTTCTTCTTTACGCTGAAGATAGTTCTTAATGACTTTTGCTGTATGTTTGGGGTCGTTGTCATGCTGCAGAATAAATTTGGGGCCAATCAGATGCCTCCCTGATGGTATTGCATGATGGATAAGTATCTGCCTGTACTTCTCAGCATTGAGGAGACCATTAATTCTGACCATATCCCCAACTCCATTTGCAGAAATGCAGCCCCAAACTTGCAAGGAACTTCCACCATGCTTCACTGTTGCCTGCAGACACTCATTCGTGTACCGCTCTCCAGCCCTTCGGCGAACAAACTGCCTTCTGCTACAGCCAAATATTTCAAATTTTGACTCATCAGTCCAGAGCACCTGCTGCCATTTTTCTGCACCCCAGTTCCTGTGTTTTCGTGCATAGTTGAGTCGCTTGGCCTTGTTTCCACGTCGGAGGTATGGCTTTTGGCCACAAGTCTTCCATGAAGGCCACTTCTGACCAGACTTCTCCGGACAGTAGATGGGTGTACCAGGGTCCCACTGTTTTCTGCCAGTTCTGAGCTGATGGCACTGCTGGACATCTTCCGATTGCGAAGGGAAGTAAGCATGATGTGTCTTTCATCTGCTGCAGTAAGTTTCCTTGGCCGACCACTGCGTCTCACGGTCCTCAAAGTTGCCCGTTTCTTTGTGCTTCTTCAAAGAGCTTGGACAGCACATCTGGAAACCCCTGCCTGCCTTGAAATTTCTGCCTGGGAGAGACCTTGCTGATGCAGTATAACTACCTTGTGTCTTGTTGCTGTGCTCAGTCTTGCCATGGTGTATGACTTTTGACAGTAAACTGTCTTCAGCAACCTCACCTTGTTAGCTGAGTTTGGCTGTTCCTCACCCAGTTTTATTCCTCCTACACAGCTGTTTCTGTTTCAGTTAATGATTGTGTTTCAACCTACATATTGAATTGATGATCATTAGCACCTGTTTGGTATAATTGTTTAATCATACACCTGACTATATGCCTACAAAATCCCTGACTTTGTGCAAGTGTACCTAGAAGAATTGATGCTGTTTTGAAGGCAAAGGGTGGTCACACCAAATATGGATTTGATTTAGATTTTTCTTCTGTTCACTCAATTTGCATTTAGTTAATTGATCAATATAATCTATTAACATGTCTATTTTTCAAAGCATTCTTACTTTACAGCATTTTTCACACCTGCCTAAAACTTTTGCACAGTACTGTATATATATATATATATATATATATATATATATATATATATATATATATATATATATATATATATATATATATTAGAATGGGTGCAAAAGGGCAGTACAACTTTTTTTTAGCATGTGTACAAAAATACTGCTGGAAGAAATGATTCTTCTTCTGGCTGGGATCAGCTGTTCTCCTACAGTTCCAATTCAGACGTAAATCAAATATCTATTTATACTTCCATTGGTTGGAAGCAGACCTTTACTATGGGTCATGGAGGACAACTGCTGTTTGTATTTTTTGGATGACATGTCTGGCAATACAAGCTGTACAAGCTGTTTGCACTTGGAACGTGATGCGAGTGAATAGCTAACGTGTTACAGGTTACTTGCATCATCACTTTATTTGTCTTGGTCAGCCAACCATTTTATTTTTAATGATGTCAACTACAGTATTTACAGCAGAGGCTCATCCTCTCAATCACCTAGGGTGGCCACCTGTTACAAACTAAAATGAGGAAAAGATGTACCAATGCTATTATGATGGAAGATACAAGCACTAATGTAAAACCCTCTGTTATGAAAATAAAGACTATCATTCATGTGGTATGTGCACTGCTGTACTTAAAGAGTAAGTAGCGGGGTTCCGAGAAATATAGTGTAACATGTCCCCACTTGTTTCTACAACTGTTTAAATAGCGTACCTTTTCATTGTTAACATCCTGACAACTTTTTACACTTATAACTTTAAAGTCTGTTTCAAAGCTCTTTTCAAAATGGCCACTCTAGAGCACTGATAGCGTAAGGATTATTGCCTACATTGTCAAACAGGTAACACAGCAATAACAATTTATGACGTGGTACAGAACAGAAAAGCCTGATCGCCTTTTGTTTTTTTTTTGTTTTTTTAATTGCTCTTCTTGCAGTGATTTAGAGAACAGATCTCAAACTCCAGCACACTAGAGTGGCCATTTTGTAAACAGACTTTAAAGTTATAAGTGAAAAAGTTGTCAGGATGTTAACAATGAAAAGAAACATTACAGGTACGTTATTTAAACAGTTGTAGCAACACATGGGGACGTATACCGCTACATTTTTCTGAACCCCGCTAACGCTAAGATTTCACATTTCTAGATTAATCATGTAAAACTGAACATAAAAGAAAGTGATAAACAATAAGGGTTCTTTGAACCTACTGAACATAAAATTTACATGATCATCTCTATCCTATTAATTAAGCATAATAACAATATTGTTGATCAATAAAAAAGGCCTCTGATGTATAATTAATTGCACATAATTATAAGAGGATGAAATTGACTTATAGCACTCAGGTTACTGGTAAAAAAAAAAAAGTACATAAACTAGGTATGACACTGAAGTGTCCACTTCTGCGTGTAATGTCTGAAGAGCAAGTTTACATACCAGTCATATAATGCAGAGCAGTTATATTCAATTCTGGTTTCCATTTTCTTCCAAAATTAAGGGTTTTCTGTTTTGTGCCATGTGCTGTATTCTCCCTTGTTAACCAGTGACGGGAATGGATTTGTCACAAAAAACTATACTGTCTGTCAAGAGGAATCACACATTAAAATAAAAATATCCTAAGGAATAAGGTACACTCAACTGTGCTGGAATTCTATAGAGGGTTTCTGGTGACATATAAATCATATCATGACAGTGCTAGCTCGAGTGATTTATCAATGGCGATATAAATTGTAGAACTAGCAGTGTTGTTTTTTAACCATTGAAAAAGTGTTGAGAATAACACTAGAAACAAAATTAAAAAATGTAACAATTCATTTTAAACTTCAGTCTTTGTATTTTATTTAAAAAAATGTAGAGGGGGTGTGGGCTACATGTATTATAAGAATCAAACTACTGTAGAACATTTATTTGGCTTTTTTGAAAGGCTGAGTTAGGTGCAACGTTTCCGTTAACTCGTAAATACCAGTCAGAAATTATTTCAAAAGCTTGATGACAGGCAAATGCTGGTCTGTGATGGGCAGCTAGAAACATTGACTGTCACTAACAACAGCGACTCTAGACTACGCCCTTTAAAGGCACAGGCAATCGAATTAGTGAGTGATTCGTCAGTTCCTGTCACCGATAGGATGATTCAATCCACGCCCCCTCCTTTTGTTCCTCCTAGAGGGGAGGATTTGTTTATTTCGTTTTAATCCACGATTCTCATTGACTGTGCCTTGTGTGTTGAAATGTAAGCATAAAGTGCAGTTTATTTTTATATTTCTCTTTAGTATAGTATATGTTTTATGTTACTGACACATGAGTTTGAAGAGATGTTATGTAAACCTTTGTGGAGGCTGTGTGGTCCAGTGGTTAAAGAAAAGGACTTGTAACCAGGAGGTCCCCGGTTCAAATCCCACCTCAGCCACTGACGCATTGTGTGACCCTAAGCAAGTCACTTAACCTCCTTGTGCTTCGTCTTTCGGGTGAGACGTAATTGTAAGTGACTCTGCAGCTGATGCATAGTTCACACACCCTAGTCTCTGTAAATCGCCTTGGATAAAGGTGTCTGCTAAATAAGCTAAATAAACATTATATATGTCAGTCTGGTCTTATGTAAGTTTGCACACCCTCCAACCTTTTAATTCACGCTGATATTATACCTGTAGTTTTCAGTTACGCTAAGAACAATGGTGTAAAATATTTTAATTTGAGATTATACAGCTAAATATGAACGAATAAAAAATATTTCGTCAACTTTTGAAAACAAATTGTTCTAAACAATTAATAACATTTTCTGCATAATTAAAATTTTGTAGGAACATTATCGTTCACCATGTATCATAATAATATAATGGACTGCTTTGTTTGAAATTAGTGGCTCCATTAACTTACTTCTCCCTCAGATTACAGACGATCACATATATGCAGTCAAACCATAAACAGATTTTTTTTTCTGCCTTTGTGAGTCCTGTTTTATTTTTCAGTTTGGTAGCCCATACAAGGTCTAAAAGTTTGATGGCTGTTGGTCAATGTGCACCTTGTTCTTGGCCATTTATGTTTATAACAAACAGATTGAAAGGGTGAGCACTCTTCTAATGTCCATTCTTTTTCCATGTATGCTGTTAAGTGAATAATACATTTAGTTATTACTTTCAAAACATTTGCATTACTACTGGTCAAACATAACTAATACTATTAATATAATATACATTCATACATGTGAGTCAGGTTAGAGAAAAGAACAGATGACTCAGCAGATAACTCTACATACAGCCTTTATATAGAAGTGTATATAAATCTATTTGCACGCTAAAGATCGGCAATTATCAATCATGCAAAATGAGAACAATGGGGATAACTGAGGTGCCAAATAATTTTGCACCATATTAAAAATTTGACTTATCCCTGGTGGACCACACAAATCACTGCATAGCTCAAATGAAGACACCTAGGCTGGTTCAAATTTCAGTGTCCCCATTGTATTATAAAACTAGCAAAAAAACAACACAGAACAATAAACTTTGACCCGCAACCTTTATGGTGTAACTTTGAAAATTGAGACTGTTGTGTGATTCAGTAAGTCACATTGTGTGTTCGTTCTCTGACCTGTAAAATTAGAAATTAGGATCCACATCAAAAAACATAATTATTTACAGTTTGAAATGATTTGCACTGCTTAGATAAAAACACATTCATGCATACAATACCTGAGTCCTTGAAAATCTGATATAATTCTCTCTCGTTATAGGAGTAATGTCTGGCATTGGGTACATTGAATAGATTTATGCAGAGGCCTTCCTATTTCCAAACAGCTCTGCACTTCACAACTAAACTTTAGATTTAGACAGAATATTTAGACAGAACAGCTATGTGCCAGAACTAGACACTCAAGAAAGCACAACAATATTTCCTCTGCAACCTTTTTTTATTGCAATAATGGGTTGTGTCATTGCTCTCTATGATTAATGAGATCAACCTCATAATATTATTTTGCAGTGGAGTTTAGGTAGTGAAATATAATCCTCATAAAGTACCCCCACTCACATTCCCAAGATATACAGATGTGTAAGCAGCTTTCAGGAATGCTTATACAATCTCTATCTCTTTATATTTAGATTAGAGTATTGTATAAACCTGGCAATGTTACCTTCCAAAGATAATGTAAAGCCTGGAGTATAATATACAACCCCCACACCCCCACCCCAACAAGGAGTTTCATTTTAGTTCAAATTAAAATATCTTATCAAATTACTCTGAGTAATTTAAACCAAATAGTTTCATTTATCCCCAGTAGCATATGGAGGCTTTTTACTTGGAAATTTACTTGGATTGTAAAATACACAGCAGTCTCTAATGATAAACTGCTGAAAGGCAAAAGGTATAGCTGTAAAGCTGGCTGTTGGCTTGACTAACAATGTATTACAGTTTTAAAATAGGAGCATTTTCAGAAAATTACCCTCATGCTTTTTCTCGTGTTGTGTTTTACACTGACCCCTATTACACTCTAAATGTCACTTTTTTCTTTTTTACGAATGAAGTCCCTGTACCCCTGATAAGTGATGTCGCCACCTAACATCTCATTCTGTTGTTACATTTGAATCACTTGAAAAAGGTCAGTCTGTGTTGATGTGTTCTGTTTCACAAAAAAGTACAGATGATTCATTTCTTGGCAAAGGTTGTTTTTTTTGTTTCTTTTTAGAGTGACTTCAAACAGATTTACATGCATTTGTAATGCGTCACATATGGGACAATCAGAATGTTTTATCTTATCCAAATCTTTTCAAATATGATTTTTTTCCCCCCACTGGTCACAATTGGGGTGGGGGGTGCCTCATTGTGAATGGAGGATCACATATTTAATATTTGACCTAAAATCAACCACAGAGAAGGGAGCTAAAGGTTTCAGGGGATAAGGTCATGATCAAGGCACACCATTACTATGCAGTATATTACAAAAGCCTGGCCGCTGAACATGAAGTCCTAGTTGGAATACAATGCTTTCAAAAACAGTGCTTACCAAGAAAAAACAAATGAGAATTGAAAAATCCACATTGTGTAGGGTGTGGCTAAACTGGCATTTCACATACAGAACTTGATGGTTTCATTTTTAGCTGCATACCATCCTAACCACATATCTGACCTAAAACACTATGGATATACCAACCTACAGTCCACCAATCAACATACTGACACTTTGACTTAGCCAAGCTTCTGAGCTTTCACTTTAATCACTCCTGAAAATCTGAAGGTCTTCACTAATTACTTTATTATTTATACCCTGTTGTTTGCAACCCTATAATACAATTCACTGCATACAATGTTGAAAATGAATCTCTGTAATTTATGTATGAACCTCAAACTGCCAGGTTCTGGAGTGGTAAACACTGACCTGTTCATGCAAACCTAGCATTAAAATCACACATTTATTCAAATATAGTACTGCAAAGTTTTGCCCAATCTAGTAGTTATTATGTCTTTGCAACAAAGTTACAAAACACTATTATTATTACAAAAGACAGCAACCACAAAAATAAATGTATTCCTAGTCCAGTGCTACATGTTTGTAAGGGCTTGTGTGTATCAACAGCAGAGAGCCTGTGCAGGGTACAGTATCTGATAAATGTGGGGAGATGGAAACTTGTGTGTTGTCATTAAAGTTCATCATCTTAAATTCTACCTCAAACCTGCCTAAAAGTACGGTAGTTGTATGGTCTGCCAGATGGGACAGGAGCCATTATCAGCTCACAGTTTCATGGGAGATCATGATGAAGGTACACAAGAAAAGGCAAAGTATAGTACAAATGCTGATGAACATGATATTGCTGGCAGAAATAAGGGTTTTCAGATAATACGAGCTGTTCAGATTATATGGGTTAGTCTGGGCAGATAATCCTATGTAGCTGGCATTAGTGCTAGCGATGAAAACAGAAGAAAGGGATTTCAACAAGGCTGTGGATAAGGGGTGAGGACAAGATGTGGCAATGAGATCTGAAATGAGGTTTAATGTTGACCAGATAGATCCTGCTAGTTTTAGTTTTGTGTTCAATATTTAAAAGGCGGTAGCTTGCAGGTAAGTTTTTATTGAATTTACTGTACACAGAACAGTTTCTTATAAAAGACAAGGTGTGGATGGATAAAATACAAACCTACTACAATTAACTTCCTTCATCTAGACTGCAGTCAAGGTAAACAGAATAAAAATCCTTCCTGAGCTGTATCTATTCTTCATCCTAAAAAGAAGACATTTGCACTTGCCGATCTTGAAAGAACTGAGCATGTCTATAGAGTAAAAATAATAAGAATGACTCAAACAGCTTAAAAATGTAATGTTATAAACACATGACAGATTACTGTATAATGTGGTAAGAACTGGCCTACAAATTCAGAGGAAAGGGATACCAAGTCAGATGCCAGCAGATTGGTTACCAAAGTCATAGTAAATATTTTTAAAGACAAAATGCAGGAGGGAAGTTTAATTAAAAAATGTTTTAGGGTGAGAATTAACAAGATATAGTGCCCATTCAACCAGGGGAAAAAATAATAAAACAGCTGATTTACAGCAAAAAACAGAACTAAGCAAACTGGTAAATAACAAGTCAGAAATATCATGTTAGATTACAGGGAAAAGCAAGAACGCAAGCTTGGGACATTTCAACATCAATCCCTGCTGTTTTTCAAAAGTATCTGTCCTTAAATCATGGGGTTCATTAGCAGATGTCACTGCAGGACATTTTCTGTACATGATGCTTTTACAAATAGTGAAATCAGGGTTTTAAAAACCTCTCTCTTGGCTGCTTGCTATTCTTAGACATCACTGGGGTTTCAGTGCTGAAACTCTGTCTCATTACTAACGAGAGGGGTGGGATAAGCCACTGGCCAATCAGAGCTTGGGAAGTTCATTTAGTAAGAGAGCCAGGATTCTCAGAGGGCATAAACAGAGACTACATGTGTCTCAAGTTAGTATCCTGGATGAAAGGCATTTCTATGCAATACGAAAGTTTTAAACTGCACAATAAAATAGACAATACTTATATAGGTCTACTAAATTAAATATTTATTGGTTACTGGGGGAAAAGCCCAACCAAATGCTCGCCAACTTGAATAACTAATTGTGAAAAAAAAAGAAATTAGACATGAATTAGACATTTTAAATTGAATCACCAACCCCAATTGCAAAGATTAAACGATACATTATTTCAAACAGATGGCAATGATATCATCTGTCGTAGAGAACAGTAAGTTACATGGTATCTTATCATGTACATTTAAGTATACAGCTACAGTATGGGCCAAAATTCTGCATCACCCAAAATTAAGTAATTGTGCTTCATAAAGTCGAATGAAACATGCTGGATAATGATACGTTAACATATTGAATTACGTACCGCTTTGTGGTGTTCCATATACTTCATGAAAAACTGACACATTGAAAAATGTGACATTTTTTAAATCTAACATGAAATACTGCACTACTGTTATGGCTTCCGGTAGACAATATTTCAGTATTAGGTAGTAGTTTCTTTGATTACATGATGTTAAATAAAATATCTAAATATCTAAATATATATATATATATATATATATATATATATATATATATATATATATATATATATATATATATATATATATAGTATTATTTTTTTTTTAAATTATGTCTCATTCCTAAAATTCAAGGTGATGCTAAACTTTTGGCCATAGCTGTACCGCAAATGTTTCATAATGCCAGCTAATGTTTAATATACATGTATTTACTTGCATGTAATTTGACAGTTGAAATACGTTGAAAAAGCAACAAAAGAAACATACTAGCGACTAAGATGATACAATAAACTTGCAGTACTTCCGTGAAGGAAAGCACTGAAGAGTAAATGTTGCAAGCTGCAGTTTTGTTTCTTCATTCTGAGATATTGTGAAATATTGGGTGTTCTGTACCTTCCAGCTGCCCTTTTGTCAAGGTCTTTCAAAGTACCCTCCACCATTTTTCAAGATTTCTTTCTCGTTTTTTGATACCACACTCAGGTAGATAAGATTAAATCGATCAATTATTTTTTAATCAATCAAAGTCCACAGATTCGATTAATAAATAATTGATTAACCCATCCAAGTTAGAATTGATTAAAATTGAATGGGAATTGGGAATTTGATTTTAAAATATAAATTTAAAATGGGATTGCAATTGAAAAACAGGAATTGACCCCAGCCCTGGTCACCATGACATAGATTCTGATAGCCTCAATAACTTGTCCTAACAATTAGTCATACCGATTTCCATCGCAATTGTATAAACACATTTAACATACTACCATCTCTGTGGATATGTTAACCCATGGGGATAACGCTGTAAACTGATAGGCAGTTTACCTGCAACCTTACCCCTATTCTGCACAAATATGCAAATAAAAGCAACAGTGATTGAGATTGCATTTTTAAATGTCCAATTATTTTACACCTGCTCTTTCTCCCCAATATAGAACATTCGGTTATGTGCCTTCACTGCAGCAACTCTCTGTTACACCTCAGAATAACTGAAGGTCAGTCGATATCTTCTGATCCTATCACCATGCCTGACATAGTCCCTGCGCTAACTCGTGGGATTGTCAGGGCCAAACCCCCACAAGTAAGCCATTTGGGGACCTCAAGTTGGGGCTCTCAAATAAATTATGTAATGAAAGCAGGAAGGTTATTAAGGCTAATGTTTTGTTTTTAAATGGTTTCAAAACACTGAACCTCCTATATGTAAACCACGACTGATAGACATCCAGAATAGAGTATTCTTGCTTTGGTTCACTCAACACTGTCAAGCCACAGTATTGTGTGTGTGTCACTCACTGATAATCCCAGGTCGGGGCAGACACACGCATGTTACAGTACATCTCCAGTTGCGCACTGGACCTTATCCACATCGACTGAAACCAGAAGCTAATTTTGATGTTTTGCAACTGTATTAATGAATGCAGCAGACCTTTCGAAAGCAAACCTGCTGGTAATTTTGATCAGGTGTGTTATTCATCCATGCACCCCTAGCAGGTTCAAATCACAAGGAGATTAAAATGAACTGGAAAAATGTTTGCCCCCTCAAGCATGCAGAATAACAGCGATCAGCGTGCACACACACACATCTTTCACACAATTCACGCCTCACGACAGGCTCTTTACAGGTGCTTTGTTTTCGGGTGGAAGAAAAAATGTCAGGGGGCAGCACATCCCTCTTTAGCAAATATCTGAAGTGCCTGTTAAAGATTGGATTGCAGCTAAGTCAACGGAGGCACACAGTATTCTACAACAACTGACATTCAGCACACCTAGTCAGTTAGGACCTTGAACACAACAACAAAGTTTAGGACACTACCGAGGCCTTTAAACACCACACACAAAACCGCATTTTTCCAACAATGGTATCATTAAACATACTGTAATTGTGTCAGACTTTTGTGGAGTTGCCACATTAAACAGACCTCACCAACAGGTCCAGGGCCTAAGTGTCAGATTTGCTTGTCAGCAGATTTTTCACGGACAGGCATATAACACCTAACTGCATCAAGTACTGAACATGAAAACTCTGGAAACACTGCCACAGAAAGAGCTGAAATCAAAACTACAATTTGATATACAGTTAGCCTCCAGATCAAATTTTTGTTAATTCAAAAATTTAGAATTTAAGCCCAAACTATCTATCTCCCTCCCACCATATTCTATATTATTTTATGGAATAGTGGAAGCGTACAACAGTTTTCTATTAGCTACTGGGTAGGTTACAATTCTCTGGTTCAATAGATATGCAGTTGGTTCAAGAAACTACTAATGATGTCACACACATTTATTAAGTCAATTGTTCCATCCTTTCTTTAACAAAGGCTTCTTTTTGTCAATTTGAAGCAGAAAACAAGTAGACATAAGTTACTTATTAAAAGTTATAAATCCATGAAAAGCTAAAATATTTGGTACTTATTCAGGCAGACACTTGCGTTAACTGTCCTGGAGCCCCTCACTGAATTCTAGCCCTGAAGGTTTATACAAAACAACCTTCGTTGGGCAGCCAGTGTTTTCTTCCATAATTACGTTACCGATAGGGAATGCTGAGTCATAAGGTGCTGAGCCCTGACACACATAGCAACCTATGTCACCATAGGTCCAAGAAATGTGTGGTTTACAACAGAAAAAGTAGAAAACCTGTAACTGGCTGAAAAGCTTTCAGAAATCATTTTAAAAAATGGTTGTAGGAATGTGACAGGCTAGCTCTAATGATGAAGTCAGACCAGAAAGGAGTTACACCGACAGACAATAGTGGTGAGTGAATCTAAGACTCTGTTACGCTCAGTGTTTTAATAACACACAGAAAATAAAAAGGTTGAACAAAACAGAAAACAGGACACGGCACTTGCGGCCAAAATAAATAGACAAACAAAACGAACAGACACTAACAAACAGGGACGAACACTAAACAAGTACCGTGCTGCTCTCACCCGTTCTCCACTCACGAACACACAACCCCGAGTGAGTGCTTTGTGCATCTATATATACAATTGTGCTGAGATTCAATTACCAATTAATTATTCACTTGAATCCCAGCACGTGAACTAATCTGTGAAAACCCCATGCTCACATATTCTCTTTTTTGTCTTTAAATTATTTTTCAATTCTCTCAGGGGGCAGCTGTTTCTCTATATTTTGCTTGATCTGCATTAAGGGAGTAACTGACAACATTTTAAACCTAGTGTCACCCGTGTCATTCAGATGTTCCTGCCAACTCTGCTGAAAGGTCTGCCAGTAGTTTTGTTATTACAAAATCAGTGTGCTTTGCAAAAAAGCCATTTGGTGATTGCTCTGTTTAATAAATTATACAGTATTTCTATAACATTTCAATTTTGGACAACCTTTACGGGGAAAATGAAAAATCATGCAATTAGAAATAATATTGTGCAACTACCTCCAGTTAGACAGCTAAATTTTGAATGTCAAGAAATCAATGCATGTACAGATTTGATTTACTGTGAAATGAAGCCAGTTTTTTGTACCACAGCCCTTCTTATGTTTTAACACAGTAGGGCTCCTGCAGCAAAAAAACAACAAAAAACAGCAGTTGTTAAAAAGACACAACCATTTCTGATATTGTACAGTATGTCTTTATGTTCTGTTTATTGCCCTTGTTTTATGTGACGAAGGGATTTTTTGTTTTTACCATTCAATTTTTTTAAAATATTTGATATCCTGTTATGCATGTTTTCTGTCATTCTCTATTGTTGTTTTAGTATGTATCATTATTACTCACTAATTTCTTAAAATCTCTACAAACAATCTCATTTCAGAGGAGACAGAAATTACAAACTACCCAACTTAAAAAAAAAAATTAAAGCTTTTAAATGTTGACCTAAGAGGTTGAAAGGCTGGGTTTCTGACAACAGATTCGATGTATTAAAGGCCAGGACCACATAAAAAGGACAAGTTTAAGATTGGCACTGCCTCTGACAGAGACAGTAAATCAGAAAAAGGTGACATGCTTATTCCAGAGGGAGTGGCAGGTCTAAATGCTATGGGAATATACATTTACTCCCTTTTAAAAGACAAAAATAGACTTCACTTACGAGACACACACGCTGTTAAATATGCTGCTTTCTCAGTCCCCTTCTTTTAATGATTTAAATCAATGATACGTAGATTTGCCACTGTTTTGAACAGCCAATGACTGCTTCAATAACTTTTGAAATAGGCTGATCCCATTGTCAACAAGACCGTACACATTTCATATTTCAATACACATTATATTTAAGAATGTTAATACATGTAAAATATTCCTATATGTTAAGTACATAAGATTAATGCTGTGAAATCCAAGGTGGAATGAGCTCTGACAGTTCCAAAAATGTTTGTCTACTTGACTTAATTTCTAATACTGTAGAATAAACTATAATAATTATAATAAAGTGCAAGAAATGAGTTCAACTATCAGTGTGCAGAAGTTCCATTGCACTGTAAACATATTTTAGGTGCTCTGATTTGTTATTTGAGATCACACATTCTAACTACTGCTAAATTGTAATTGCTGTACAGCTATGGTCAAAAGTTTTGCATCACCCTATAGAATTAACATGTTTTGCTTCATAAAGTTGAATGAAACCTGCAGAATACTGTTATGTTAACATACTGAATTATATACTGCTTTGTAGTTCTCCATATATTTAATGAAACACTGACAAAAAATTTAAAATGTGACATTACGAAATCTAACATGAAATACTGTACTACTGTTATGGCTTCCGGTAGATGTTTGTGATATCATTTTGTAGTTTCTTTGATTACGTGATGTTAAATAAAATATCTCACTTATGTTCATATAGTTTTTTTTAATTTTTTTATGTTTCAATCCTAAAAGTAGGTGATAGAAAACTTTTGGCAATATCTGTACTCTGTAGTTTTATCTTTTGTTTTCCAGCCCAAAGCTTTTCTACTGCAGTTGGTTACGGGATTAACAGTACATGTTACGGCAACCAGAAGACAGTGATGAACTGGAAGTCAGCTCCAGTCCTGCCTGAGGGGTTTCAGATGGAATAGTAGAGTCCATTAGCCTGAAAGAGAACTTACACAGCAAAATACTATGTTTAAAGAAGTGAAAGTGATTTGTTTTCTTTTTTTTTTTTTTCTTTTTTAAATGTTAGTGTTAGCAAATGTAGTCCTAATGAAACATGAGGGACAATGCCACTTGCTACAGTCAGGCACAGCGCAGACAGGTCTTGATTTAAACAGTCTTCCAGCATAAGTGTCGGAATCTGCAGTCGCTTACTTGTTATGGATGGCAGTGCTTTTAAAAAAAAAAACTAAAAAAAAACCTAACATACTTGGATTTGAGAAGCATGAAAATATAAATGGTTCTGATTAAATACATGGTAACCACAGACCAAATTATTTACTCGAATGAATGAAGTAATTGCTGGCTCCCCAGTAAGTACTGTATCTAGTTCTGTATCCAAAAATCTGATGAACTGGAGGTTTTTAAACAGCACAATGACCTAAAACTAGACAGATGAATCTTAGAACTGGCCGGTCATATACAAACATATCTCCCTCTGAGAAGTTTGATTGAATGTCTCCACAGAACAGCATCAGTGGTAAAGTACACTAGGGAGGTCATCATCCAAACAGACCTTTCTGAATTGTACACAACAATTCACTGATCTGTCAAATCTGCTGTGCAGCAAGTACTGTGGCTAAATGGACTAGTCTGTACAGTCTGTACCTGACTCTTATGGGGTTGAACTTTTGCCTCATTTGTAAAACAGACCAGGAATCAGGGGACTAAAACAGATAAAGCATGCATAAACTTCAACCATGTATTACAGGTAATCCTCCAAGGTCAGAAAATGTATATTTGGATGCGTATGTATGCTGGTTATTTGACAGGACCTACTGCTTCTGCAGCCTTGCCTCTTCCCAATGAATCAATGCTCTATAGGGACTTCAAACACCTACATATACCAAGTACAAAGAAATTGTGGTTGATCACATCTCATTTTGGGTTTTAGAAATAGCAGCAAGCGAGAGTATGATACATTTGATTAAAAATGCATGCAAAACCACAAAGCTCATAGACAATGGAAAAATCCACCAGACTGTGAAAATGACTAATATCTGTGGGGGTGTGCAATGGTGTGCAGTAACGTGAACTCTATACAGCATGCATGACGAAGAAGATCCCAAAACTCTCTTATTCACAGTCAGACATGGAAACAGTGCTGGTATGCTGTTTTTGTTTGTCCTCAACTGAGCTAGCACACCTCTCTATTTGAGATCATTAAGGACAGTATCTGCAGCAACACTTGACTGGGTTTAACTTCCTTCAGACTTAGGGTTTTTAAATATAAGTAAAAAGCTTTGCAATTGGAAAGGCCAAACCATCAGTTCATAATAAATAAATAAAAAATGGCACCAGTTGAGGAAAAAAATGGTTTCTGATAAGTTTAAAACATACAATATAGGGTTAAGGAAATATAGCAATCAGGTATCTTTCTGGGAAATGAAATCTTACTGAAGTAAATATTTGCAAAACACAGGATTTGAGGATTTATCGACCACAGTTTAGACTATACAAAATTTCAAATTATTTTCATCAAATAAAGCACTATTTCTACAAACAGCAGGAGATCTTTAAAAAAACACAACCCTTCTTTTACCAGAAATGAACATTTTTTCCGTAACAAGTTATTATAAACAACTAGAGTTTTTAATGAACACTGAAAAGTTTTCAAACCATTAAGAAAAAAAAAACACTTTAAGACATGTTAAAAGAAAACATGTTTATCTTTGACATCTAGGTCTCCAAAAATAGTTTCACTAATGTTAGTCTTGCATTAAACAGTTAATTTCTCACATACAGTGCCAGCTGATATCTGACAGATTGTGTTGTGAATATGACCTCAGGTGCAGCAAATACATATATCATATAATATGGGCAGAATGTGTGGAGTAGCGGTTAGGGCTCTGGACTCTTGACCGGAGGGTCGTGGGTTCAATTCCAGGTGGGGGACAATGCTGCTGTGAGTATCAATGCTGCTATAAATAATAATGCTATCATATCATAGACTTTACTGATCTGAAAATGTCTTTAGTAATTTTCATTCCAGTGCTTTCTTCTGATAAATGCCTTGAAATAAAATGGAAAATATACAGCTATGGCCAAAAGTTTTGCATCACCCTATATAATTAACAAATGTTGCTTCATAAAGTCAAATGAAACCTGCTGAATAGCGTTCTGTTAACATATTCAATTACATACCACTTTGTGATTTTCCATTTACTTAACGAGAAATTAACAAAAATGGAAAAATGTGATGTTTCCCAGAAGGCCCGAATATGGCGTAATACCTCAAACTTTTTTGTCTCTCATGTGGAAATCTACAAAGTTTTATGACCTCAACTTGGCAGCCTGACTGGTCACATTACCATGATATGGCAGCAATATGTAAGCTGCTGAAAAAGCGACTGTGGCGGTTTTTACAAAATCAGATACCGTTAGTCATGCCTATTCTGGTTAAGAATTCAGTCCATTAGTATAGGTTCACATAACAGGTCTGAGTTTTATACTGACGTATTTAAAAGAGCAGCTACTGATGCTGGATTTTCTTGTTGTTACTGCATCTTGTAAAGCGCTTTGTGATGGTGGTCCACTATGAAAAGTGCTATATAAAATAAAGATTGATTGATTGATTGATTGATTGATTGATTGATTGATAAACTGAAGATCACCATTGTGCCACACTGGAAACAATGTGACTCAAGAAAGAAAGGCAATTTATTAACCGTGTCTGTTACCATGGTGATATGGAAACCACTCTCACTGGAGGAAAAAGGAGTCAAATTAATTATTTAAATTCCATCTAATACCATGTTAAGTATCTATCAAGGCTAAAGTGCAGTGCAGTTCGGTGGTGGTACGGTGCAGTTCGCTGGTGGTACACCCAGTACGGTAACTTTAGTACGGTTCGGTGGTACACTCAGTGGTGGTACACTCGGTATGGTACAGTGCAGTATGGTCCGGTTCAGTAGTACACTCGGTACGGTACGGTTCGGTGGTACCTCAGTGGGGTAACCTCATTCGCTGTTCGATAAGTGTACTGGGTCAGAAACGGGGCAGGTCTGTGACCCCCAGTTACCGCAGAAGCAACATATAGGGGTGTCCACCTACATAGCTTCAGGTAAACCAGCTCAGCCCTAAGACTGTGGGAAGCCTGCTGTCAGAGTCCTGACAGCCTTCGCAATGGTACTGCAAGCAGGGACCAAGGCGGCAACGAAACACTGTGTGAAGGACTGCAAGCAATCAGACCCGATGCAGAGCTGAGCCCAGCAACTGCATAGTGAATCGGAATGGTAAACTCATTCGTTGTGCAGTACTTGTACCGGCGGGAACCGGGTAGGCCTCGACCTAGCTTCCACATAAGCAGTCTATAGGGATGCCCACCTATAGTGCTTCTGGCAAACTGACACAGTCCTGAGACTGATGGAAGCCTACTGTCAGAGCCCTGACAGTCTTCGCAATGGCACTGCAAGCAGAGACCAGGGTGGCAATGAAACACTGTGGAAGGGACTGCAAACAGCCAGACCTGAAGCAGAGCTGAGCCAGTGAATCGGAAAGGTAACCTCATTCAATGTACAGAGTACCAGCGGGAATGGGAGCAGGAACTACAGTTACCATGAGAGCGATCTATAGGGATGCACACCTACAGCGCTTATGACTAACCCAACAGTCCGAAAACTGAGGAAAGCAGAACTAATGTGGCAACGAGACACTGTGGGAGAAAACTGCAAATTCGGTCAAACGCAGGACTGCTGAGCCCAGCAGCTGAGTTCGAATTTCTGTGAAAAAAATAGAAAAATACACACAAAGAAACATATTTTCTCACACAAAACAGTAACAATTCGATTACCGTTAATTTTAAATAATTTCCGTAACAAAAAACTAAATTTCATTTTTGAAACTTCAAACAAAGCTAGCAGCCTGAGAGAGAGCACAAGTATCCGACTTAAGGTTGTTCGATCCCAGGGAAGGGGCAACGGAGCTGCCGGCTTTGCGCAGGGCACAAGGCCGCTGCAGGACAAACAAAAACCACGGCTGAGTGCACAATACGTGCAAGTAGTAATTACTATTGAACATAACAATAAATCGCATTAATTAGTGTAATTACAGAAGCGAATAAGCAGATATGCGTAACTTGATAGTTATTTGTTCGTAGTCTCTCCCGCTCAGGTTCGGATGAAAGGAAAAATGATGAAGAGATCTGTGTGTGCAGTCCAGTTATGCCCTTGGGGGTGGGCTCGACTGCATCACAGGCTCTGACGTGCAATTTTGATATATCTTATTCAGGTTATCAGGGTCTTTAGGTTAAATACCCATGAGGTAATGGTTACATTTCGTACTTGATAGAGTGTTTTTGTACATGACGATAGCCAAAAAAAATGTATTAAACAATAGGTATTCTTAAGCTATCCTTGGCTACAGTCCTAGGCCTGCAAAGGGAAATTGAAAGCCTGAGGTATTGGATAACTGCTACCCAGGAAGGAGCACTGAATGCCAGAACCTCATGTACTTTTGCTATGGTAGTGTAAAATGTAAAACCAACGGGTCTGAATTTTATCATTGTGAATACCGTATTGGGCAGCTGGCTCTTCAGAACAAATTGGGTTTCTTTGGATAATATTAGGAATAACAAATTTGACTAAAAACATAAAACAGTGAAAACACCAGCAGTTTTGGGACTGTAATTTTATTTTAAAAATATAACCATTGTGATTAACACATTAGAACTCCCCAAAACCTCACTGCTTGTGGTTTAATATCCACTCTGTTCTATTTCCAGATGCACAGTAATGTGCAGATCGAAGTCAATGTGCAACAGCTGGGAACCGTGGTGTGGATGGAAAATAGCAACAATAACCAAAATGGGCTCTCAAGGTCATTGGCTGTGTGTATCTGTAGTCGCCACAGTTCACCTTCGTAACATATGCTATTTATACCATCAAACTGTTTGTTTTCAAAGCCCCCTTTTTTACTTTGATGACAGCAGAGACCCAAGCTGCATTGCTAAGTGGTGATATGGCACAAAGGTTGTTCCTCTTATGTCATGCAGTAAAACTGATTGACTGGGTGTCTGTTTAGATTTGCAAGAACTATAGCATTAAATTGGACATCTGTGCTGTGGGAGTCATGAAAGGATTTGAAAAGGCAGCCTTGGTAACAGGTGTTTACTATGGACTGGTTTGAAATAGCGTTTATGTTAGAAATGTACATTGATGTGATCGTTGAATAGTCTCTACTGTTAGAATCCAATACCATGTCTGGTCACAGATGTGTTTACTAAAAGGTTTAAAGGGGGAAAGAATGATACAGTGTTACGCATTATCTCTATGCTTCATCTTATTGAGATGGCAAAGACATTTATGATCCGGAATAGCCAATACAGTCATTATGATTTATGATGTTGACAAATTATATTTGATTTTCATTTGCATTCTCTGAATTTGGATTGTAATGAATATACTTTTTTTTTTTAAACTAACTGATATCCCCACCTGTGTTAAAGATAACATGACTCATTTGTAATGAGTGCCCCTATCTATATAGCAGCTTTCCATAGTTACAGCATCATAGTTAAAAGCAGAGAATCTTTATTACTAACCTACAAAAAAAAAACACTGTTGTGTGGCTTTCATACAGCAACAGGAAACAGACTTGGCAGGTTCAAACTGGTACAGTATCTCTGAATGGCAAGACTTCCTCTCCACTGCTTTGACACTGCAACTTTATGAGGCACTGTCTCATGCACTAACATGCTACTTTTTTCACAAGTTAAATTGCGTTACCACCGATTTCACACCCTGTTACACCGTGACTGGATTTTGCACTTCCAATGAAGCCTAGAAGCATCCCTCATGGCAGATTCAAAACACAGTGGGGTGTGTCTGAAAATGAATCAGTACTAGTCCAAGTAGGATGACAAGCAGACATGGTCAATAACTGCGCATTCCCCCACAAGAATAGCGTGCAAAGATATAATGCTATTCCATTAAATTACTTATCCAAAAATACATTTTGCAAACATGTATTTTTTGAATGCTTAGTTCTATTTGTGGCTTTGATTTCACATCCCTTCCACTGGCTTTTACCAACAGAGCTGCACACAGCTGTGATACCTTTCCTGACAACATAAACAATACGGCTAGCCCACTGTTCGTATTTTTAATACTATGTTAAATTGTACTTACAATCCTGTTTCTCCAGTTACTCAGTGAACTTTTTAATCAATTATGTAATTTCTCTTTAGTGTTATACTCGGTAGACTTTTTAATCAATTACCGCATTCCTTCGAATTTAGGACACACTTTCTGAACCATTTTTGCTTCTCAAAAATAGCCTGCATCTTAAATTAGAGTACAGTATAGTGATGCGTGTATTAAAATCGGCAACAAAATACATGACTATCCGAGTAAACAAACAGCAATGTGACTGACTGCCGAGAAAAGACAAAGACGTCACTGCCAGAATACACAGGCAGTAGCATGACTTACTGCTGAGAAAAGACGAACCAAAATGTTACTGCCCGATCTCATTTCATCTATGACATACAGGGAGCCATTTTCAAAGAAGCATCATTAGCTTCCTGAGGAACAGTTCAGTGGTACACTCAGTGGTTCTAACAAACAGTACCAGCTTGGACAGATCGGAAATGCTTACCAGACCCCTGTATTTTTCGACATGCCAAGCAATACCACAGTCCACAAATTGGGAAAAAAACAGGTGTGAGAAATCACAACTGGAAATAAGAAGCAGCACATAACTGTAATGCTCTGTGTGATAGCAGACGCCGCAAACTGCCTCCATATGCATAATTGAGGTTGTATCTTTGTAAATGCATATTTATTTCATGTTTTATTTTTTCCTCAAATTGAGGGTGGGAAATTTGGGCCATGTCTTAAATTCTAGGGCGTCTTAAATTCAAAAGGAATACGGTACTTATTTTTTCCTTTGTATTATACTCCGTAGACTTTTTAATAAATTATATAATTTCTCTTTAATATTATACTTCATGATCTTAGAGGTTTCTTGCATGTGTTGTTTTACTTAGGACTGCTTTCATTTTGCCTGGCAAAAAAAGTTTGTGACACTGCCATAGCTATACCCTATATTAATTATGGCATTATTTAGATTTCATCTATTTAATGCCTCAAAAGGTCTGTCCCGTTTGCAAGGATTATTCAGAGCTGAATTTGGTGATCATTTATTATCATACAGTTGATCTCAACAGCAGACTTACAAGTTTCCATTGAAATATGAAGCTTGTAAGAAAGCACTGAAGAAAAACAACATTCTCCGGCATAAGGAAAATGCTGACCAAAGAAAATGACTCCTGAAACAGAACAGCTGAAGCTGATAGTTGCAAGAACCAGATACTGAATACAAAAACACTTGGAGGCAGGGATTATGCTGACTGCATATGTACCAAAACCCTTATTTTGTTTTTAAAGCAAATGCACACAGACCTGTTCTGGGAACTTGCTGCCAACAATTTCTGCCACTATGTTGTAGGAGTCCGCATCTGGATAAGTCTTGGCTCCCATCTGCAGATGAATCACTATCTTGGTGCCTCGATGTGCCATGCGTGCCATCATCTCAGCATCCTCCACTGTTATACAGGCTGTGGGGATCTTTGGCACTCCAGGGCTGTAATCTTGCCATCCAGTGTGTGGACTAAAGAGAAACAAAATATGGAGATAATATGCAGAGGTTTATTTTGATAATTTTGGGCCAAATAGCAGGCAAGCATATTCGTTTTTCTGACTTTGTCTTCGCCTAGATGCAATGCTATACAGGTTGAACATTGAAGAAAACATACCCAACAATTGCCAATTGTTTACATTTTTAATTCTGGTTGGACATGGACAACATTACTGCTATAATGGACCCTATTCACAAAGCTTAAGTACCCAAGTTATTTAAACAACTTTTTATTTTATTTATAAAAAATTGTATATTCATAACACTTTTAGAATGCCGTTAGATTCGGTAAGATTCTAGAAGTTTTTGAAGTCTGTTTTATAAGTTGGTACATTGTGTGTAGGCTGTCTGTTATTATTGTAAGAGACGTCACCTTGTGCAGCATAATGGTGCTATTTGGATTGGCATTCTTTTTATTTTTCAAGGGATGAGGCCAATCTTTCTTTGTTTTGTTAGGTATGCAAGTTCTCTGTGGTCCCCAAGTACCTGTACAATATACTTTTTCATTTATTTATTTATTTTTTTATTTTTTTTTTATTATTATATTTCTGTTTTGGCATTTTAAAAGACAATTACTGTTGACAGCATGGTTTTGTTTCTTTTATAATTAAAATATATTTTTTTAAATGTTTAACACTTCAAAACAAAGTATATTCAATACACAACTGTTGAAATAATAATATAAACCTGTCTTTAAATGATAAGTTAACGGCATTTATATGTGTGTGGGGGTGGGTGGGCTCAATTATTGCCACTGATGGACGGTTAAAGAAAGAGGTGCCGTGCCGTAGGTCACAGGTACTGGAAAAAAGAAAGATGCAGATTTTGTCCGTATATTTTCCACAACACTGAAAATAGTGGCCATCTTAAACAGATTATGAGATATTAGCAGGAGTAGGTGCAGTGGTGGGTTGGGAAACTCATAGACCTTCTTAAGAATGTCAATTTTCATCGTTGCAGACTGAGCCGCTGCTTTCAAAACATAAACACGGCTACATATGCTCCCCTACACCCCAATGATAATTATCTATATACATATATTTACACAACACCTCACAACACATACCTTCACCAACTAACACCGACATAAATTATCTCCTGTCATTCTAAATTACCACCTATTTTATACACCCGTGACGGAGCCTAATTAATCATTTAATCACTTATTCAATTGTCGGCTCCAACCACATTCCCACGTGTTATTTTTGGCAGGGAAGAGAATTGTCTGCTTCCCTGCCAACTCAAAACCACACTAATAATAATAATACAAAAACCCTTTAAATAATAACAATAATAATACAAAAATACAAATAAACACAGGGGCGGGGGTACCCCGTCGCAGGGGGGGTTACTGCTTATTTGTTCAAAATGGTTGCAGCCATGTGCTTAAAGGAAAAAAATAAAAGAACTGCCAAAGTTTATTGAGTGAGTGGGAGACATTCGACTTGTAAAAGCTCCTGTTAGAATGATTGCTCAAGTACTAGTTGGTAACACTTTTATTATTGATATTTTGGTGATTGTGGGTGTTTACCTTCTATGGCTGCCACTGAATACAATGTTGGGTTTTACACAACAGTTTTAAAAGGTTGTTGACTTAAAAGCATGTTGAAAATATCATCACTACCAGCCCTATTCACACAATCACAAAGCTTTAACTTTGTAAGCTTATTTAAAGACTGTTCTTTAAATGTTTTGATTATTACCATGTAATTAACACACATCAGGGTGATAAAATATCATCAAGTATCCTCACACCTGGGCTTCTTTAATTAGTCTAGAAAGTTTTCATGCATACAGAAGACCATTCAGATGAGGATAGCCACCATTGTACACCTTTGTAGTGTGTTAGCCCCTCAAAAGTGGCAAAACCCATTAACCCCTTTTTCTTTTTCTTTTCTCTCCAGGGACCTCTCTGCTACAGGACAGTGAATTACACACAGCAGGTAAGTTACAAGTTTTTTTTTTCTTTTGTGGTACAGTTTTGTTTTAAAAGTTACATTATTTAACTAAAGCACAGTTAAAATAAAAGTCCAACCAAGTCCATTGCTGCTTTTACAATGTGAAGGACATTAGTCCATCAGTGTGGCTGCTCCTATTAGGGTAAAACCTTTTTAACATTTTCATTATTTGCAACTTTTACATTATTATTTTTATTTCTTGCTAAAAAAAAGTCCAGTCACTACATGCAGGGAATCAGGCTCAGCATGCACAGATTTAAGGCACTAAAACTAAAGTACAGCATCACTCTATAGAATTAACTCATTTTGCTTCATAAAGTAAAATGAAACCTGCTAATTAATGTTACGTTAACATATTGAATTATATACCGCTTTGTAGTTTTCCAAATATATTATCTGAAAACTGACAAAAATTGAAAAATGTGGCATTTCGAAATCTAACATGAAACACTGTACGACTATTATGGCTTCCGGTAGACTTTTGCAATATCATAATGTAGTTTCTTTGATGTTAACAAAAGATCTAAATTATGTTCATATAGTTTTCTATTTTTTATTATCGCAATCCTAAAAGTACTTCAAGGGCATCAAACCTCCCGTCATTTGTATTCGTTAGAGGAAGATTCTTTGTAGCACTTCAGCACTTGAAGTGTCAAAAACACTAGAACGTACATGGAGAGCTACTAGACTTCAGGTCCATTATTTCATTTGGAAAGATAATATTTTGAAATATAGGGCTGCACTGTCCTCAGCAAGGTCAGTATATTATTCAAATCTTATTGAAGCAGACAAGAATAATCCTACATTTCTAGTTCATTCTATTGCTAAATTAACTAATCCTCCTCCAAAGTCTGTCCAATCAAACACTATCATCAGTAGGTTGCAATGACTTCATGAATCACTTTACCAAAAAGTTACTGACATTAGGAATCAGATATTCAACAGCGTATCAAATTTAGATGCATCATCAAACTATGCTACTTTTACCTTTGGTCGCACTACACCAATCAAAATCTTTGAGCATTTTTCTTTGATTAGTCAAATGGATCTGGCTAATATAGTTAAGAAGATAAAATCCACTACATATACGTTAGATCCTATCCCCACTCCACTTTTTAAAGAAGTATTCTCCAAAATAAATACCATGGCATTAAATATTGTTAATAGCTCCCTTTTATCAGGTATTTTTCCTAACTCCTTCAAGACTGCTCAGGAAATCTACTTTAGATCACAATGTTCTTAATAACTGCAGGCCTATTTCAAATCTTCCATTTCTGTATCTTCTACCATTGATTATTGTAATGCCCTATTCTTTGGTATTCTTAGCCATATTATATCACGACTTCAACTTATACAAAATGCTGCAGCTGGAATTTTAACCGGGACTAAGAGATGAGATGACATTACGCCTGTGCTAGCATCTCTGCACTGGTTTCCAGTCCGATTCAGGATAGACTTTAAGGTGTTGCTTTTAACTTATAAGGCATTAAATAGCCTTGCACCATTGTATTTAAATGTTCTTTTAATACATTGTATTCCTAGCACACCCAGATCACAGAATGCCAGGTTGTTTACTGTCCAACAAATTAAAAAGAAAAAAACAGTAGAGCATTCAGTTACAGGGCCCCAAAACTCTGGAATGATCTGCCTAGCTCTGTAAGGGAAGCACCAAGTGGTACTGCTTTTAAAACACACTTTATAATTATGCTAAAATGTGTTTTTTCTTTTGTTTTTATTGCTTTTCTTGCTTTCTTTTAGTAATATTTGTCAATGTTTTTTTTTTTTTTTTATTCATGTGAAGCACTTTGTGGCAATTTTTATTGTGAAAGTCGTTATATTAAATAAAGATTATTATTATTTCTGACACCACTAACCCAATAATACAACTTACTGTTCAATTGCTCATGCTGTGGACTTGTTTAAATCTCCACAGAGCTCAACATTTAAGTCAATAATTTAGCTAAAAAGCACTTTCTATTATTAAAATATATATATATATATATATATATATATATATATATATATATATATATATATATATATATATATATATATAATTTCACACACCTCACTGAAACTATTGGCATTTTCGATATCTACCTTTTTTTTTTATCTCTTACCTCTTTTTGGTCAAAAACGAAAGTGAAACTAATGAGAAATATTTCTACAGTTCTGTATAAATCAATATTGCTACCTCTGTAGAGATGGTATATGCATACCAGAATGGGGTCTGGTAACAGGATCTCTGCAAGACAGCACCATGTGTGATAGCACCAACACTATGTATTGTTCTTCCTAATTACCAGCCATCGTATGTCTTTATATGAAAGCATTCCTATCCCTAGCCAGTGATACAGCCACACGGCGAATGTATACTGCAGAATCTTTCAGAAAAAAAAAACAAATGTGTGCGAGCCAGACCTTCCACATTAATTTCAGGTATTCACTTTGTATCACTATCAGTCATCACATCCTGGTGACTTCTCAAAATTAAATACATTTCTCATTAAATCAGATTTAAAAAATACTTTTTAAAGACACTGAAAACGTCCAAATGTTTCTTATCATCCGATACCGTATACCACTTAAACTCAAGTAAGGTTTCTTATGCAACTGTTCACCAGCCTATACTGAAACTTTAGTGTTTTCACCAGCCCATGAAACTAATCCTCAGGTAAGCGGATTAGCAATTCCACCTAACAGATGGCGAAACAGTTTATTATAGACATCAGGCTAAAAAAATAAAACTTCATTTTGAATCTCCATACCTGTGCAACCAATGTGCTGCTGTAGTAATTACATGACTGCTTGCTCCATAAAGCACATGATAGCTTAATCAGGAAATCAAGGAAGCAAGCTACCTTTATAACACCAAAGAGCATTAGTATGCAAAAATATCTATAATTATGAAAAGCCCACTATCTGCCGGCAGGCACTGGCAATTCCTGTTTCCAATGACTAGAGGAGCTACATCACATCTGATCAGAATGATTTTCTGCAAAGGCAGAGTTACAGCTGTGTCTGTCACATGGGCACTGGCATCTCACTAGCTCTGTGCACATCTGCTACTGTCCATTGAGGGAAATTAGCACAAAGCAGGTGAAGAAATGATGGCAGGGTTGTGGCATTTTTGTCAAACTAAATT
Source organism: Acipenser oxyrinchus oxyrinchus (assembly GCA_030684275.1). Lineage (NCBI taxonomy): Eukaryota > Metazoa > Chordata > Actinopteri > Acipenseriformes > Acipenseridae > Acipenser > Acipenser oxyrinchus. The sequence continues at coordinate 15,807,626 of CM060249.1, read as the reverse complement.
TTCCTACTCCCTAATCAAGCAGGGGCACATCTGTTTGGAACAGATTTAATGAATACCTACCAAAATCAGCAGCAATCTAATTTGGTTTTCATTAAAAAAAAATACATTAACTTAATAGACCTCCTCGAATGTAGGGTGATTATAAATGTATTTCATGTACTGGTTTTAGTGGCTTAAAATCAAAACCATGTACATAGCTAACTGCTCCAGACTATATTGGCAAACCTTGATACCCAAGAACCAGGCTTGACTAGTTCACAAACAATCAGCAATTGATTAAACATAACAAGGATCTGTTTTCTGTAAAATTAGCATTTTGTAATATGCATAACAATTGCTCTTGAATAATCAATCATGTCATTCCAAACCCAATTTGAAACCAGCACCAGTATACTGTATTTCTCTATCTTTTTTTGAACAACAACTACACTATACACATGTAAAGAAGTATGATCCACACTTATTGTAAACTAATACTTAATATTATTGAAAATGGAGTTTCAAAGTTCAGAGCTATAAGGTACTGCACAGTCACAGACAAAAGTATTGCACCCTTCACTTAAGATAATTCAATAAAACATGTTAAATACAAGCATTTGGTGAACATTAACCACTATTTAATATGACAAAGACTAAAATACAGTTTCTGGGAGTTTAACAAACAATGTGTACAACAAAAACAAAAGCACTTAAGCAATTTCAAATATTTATGACAAAAGAATTGGCACCTTTAAATTAAAAGTCGGTAACAATGTAAAATAACTAATTAAAATATATATTCACTGATTGAAAACCATTAAACAGTAACAAAGCTGCATTATAAAGTCAATAGCCAGAACAAGAGGTAATTATTTCCAACATCTCTTGAAGAAGAATGTTTTGGCAACTCAGCAGATGATGGTCAAGACAAAGGAGTTGGATTCACACTTGTGAAAAGCATTCTTAGCAAACTACAACAAAGGAAATAGCTACAGAACAGCATCAAAGAAATATGAAATACCAAAATCCACAATCAGAACAATGATCAAGTAACAAATTCCACTGAAATGCTTGAAAGAAGTGGACAACCACTTACAGGTACAGCAGGTGGGAGAATCGTCAGAGCAGCTATAAGAAATCCAAGATTAATAGCCAAGGACTTAAAGAAATATTTAGATGCATCAGGCATAATAGTGCATAGAAGAAGAACTGTGCAAGGAAAGGTTGTATACACCTCACTGCAAACCACTTTTAAAGAAAATTCATGAAACAAACCGTCTCGAATAAGCCAAGAAATATAAAATATAACTTTTTTCCAAGACCGTAGTATGTTTGAAGAAAAAAAAAAGAGGACGCCTTCAATGAAAAAAACCTTGTACCTAAAGTTAAACAGGGAGGTGGTTTGATCATGATATGGGGGTGTTTTAGAGGTTCAGGGACTGGAGACATTGATGTGATTGAACATTGAATGAATGCAGCAATGTATCAAACCATTCTACAAAGTACAATGATACTAGCTGCTCGTAGGCTGATTGGCAGACAGTTTATCTTCCAACACGACAACGACCCAAAGCATACGGCTAAATCAACTCTGGAATTCTTGAAGAAAACGAAGATAAAACTTCTGGAATGGCCTTTTGAAATCACCAGATCTCAATCCAATAGAAATGCTTTCATGGTTTCTATGAGAAAAGCAGTACCCAAGCATTGTGCATCTGTCTGAGCTGAGGGAAATATGCAAGACAGAATGGGCACAGATTTCACCAACAAGTTGTAACATACTGGTTAAGAATTATCATAAATATCTGAAAGCCATGATAAAAGCAAAAGGAGGACACACAAAATACAAAAGCAGGGGTGCCAACACTTTTGTCATCAAGAAATATTTGTTTTAAAAAAAAGATGGTTTAACTATCAGAAATTGTGTATTTTGGTCTTAGTGATATTAATGAGTGGCTAATATTCACTAAATGGTTGTACACAACATTGTGACAGGGTCTTACGTCACGTGCGTGGATCACCGCTGTTCAAGCAACACAGAGAGACATTGGGGGGTGGATTTGAAACGCCGGCACAGGCGCGCAGGATTTATTAACACAAAACATAAATGAAAGCAAAGGGGGTCATGTGACATTACCAGCCATGGTAACGCACAGAGGACACATACAGCAAGCTGTACAAAAAGCAAAATAAAACACAGTACAAAAACTACAAATAAAAGGTGCCCCAGAGGGCGAGCGCTAGCCTTAAAACGAGGCATCCTGCTCCAGGAACCGGCTACACTACGTAACCCTCGCTATACATCCCATGGGATCACTATCCCCTAACTAACCTACTCATGAGCCGGTATTCATACAACGACTCCTGCTGCTTCATATGGTATGGCTGGGCATTGCCTTCACAAGCACCGCTTGCAGTCTCAGGATTGCATAGTGGTTGTTCCTGCAGAGCAGACCCTCTCCTCCCGAGTACAAGCCGCTCCCCTCTGGCAATGGCCTTGCAGTCGCCCCGAACCATCTCCCGCGGATGTTTTTGACGGACACTCGGTCAAGACCCGCCCACCTGCTGATTGAGGTCCAGCACAGCCAATCACTTGCTGCCCTTCCCCTCAACCAAGCCTAACAGGCAGCAAGTCTCAATCAAGCGCCCGTCTGTAAACACCTGGGTAAATGAGGGACACCAAGTATATTGAAAGCAAGGGCTTCCACACAGGTGTGGCTCATGCGTTAATTAAGCAAATAACATCCCAGCATGCTTAGGGTCATGTATAAAAATGCTGGACAGGCCTGGTTGCCTATAATTATGGCTAGCATGGCTGCAAGAGGATACCTCAGTGACTTTGAAAGAGGGGTGATTGTTGGGGCGCGCTTGGCAGGAGCTTCAGTGACCAAGACAGCTCAACATGTTGATGTTTCAAGAGCAACAGTGTCTAAGGCATGGAACTCCAAGGGAAAGACATCATCAGCAAAGGGCAACAGTGGGTGGAAGCGCGTACTCCAGGATCGTGATATCCGTGCATTAATTTGAAGTGCAAGGCAAAACAGGCGAGCAACTGCAGATCAATTGACTGCAAATTTCAACCTGGGGCACGAGCAGCCAGTTTCATCAAAAACGGTCCGCCGAGAACTCCACAGAGCGGGATACCATAGTGGCCCAACGTCCTATTAAGTGACTTTACATTGGTGTTTCCATTTTTTTGTCTACTACCTGTACAACCTAGCACAGCCACCTTGGTTCAAACAACCTGCTACTTACTTTTCCATAACTTACACGCGAAAAAATCTGTAAATTCTACGCAATTTAAGTACACCCCTACCTATAATACTTGTTTTAGTTTATCTTTCTCCTGTCTCTCCCCGTTCAGCCAAAGCTGCAGGTTTTTATACATGTGACCATCCATTAAATGACACAAACACAAACAAATATTTTCCCTTGGCAACATCAAGAGTGCACCAAATCTGACACTTTAAAAAAAAAAACACACAAAAAAAGAAAAAACACACAGCAGGTAACAGTATGCTAACACCTGTATATACCCTGGGAACTCACTTCCCCTAAATGACCCTTAATAGATTATTTTAGTCTAGACAGGCAAAATTGAATGGACAAACTTGTCAAAATGTGTTTAAGGTAATAATAGTCATTTGAATTACTTGCAAGTTCAATGTGTCAGCTGAGTTCCTTGGAAAATCTGAGACAAAGTATATTTAGATTGCTACAGTGCTATGTTTACTGGATTGCATAATGCACTGGATGTGAGAAGTTGATTAATTTCTGTAGTCTTGCATAACATTACAAACACATGTAAATTACACACACCAGTGGGCAACACCAGATGTATATTCCCCTGGATTTACAGGTATCGTCTCATTTGAAAATGTAATTAATCAAAAACGGCTTAAAAAAAAGCAGTCAACTGCTAAAGCTAATGACAAAGGCTTGTACATCTCAGTCAATCCATGTGGACTGGAATATGCTGATCCAAGTCCTGCCTGATTCCTTAGTTAACACAGAGGTTGATTCTGGATTTTCATTAAGTTCAAGGTACTGGTGGTTGGCTAGGAATGTAGTCAAACTGATGTCTCATCATCCACCATCCACAATGACAACCATCTGGCCCCCAACTTCTTCTAACCTAAATATGGGTAATATTATGATTCAGATTTCATCCCATGACCACAGAGCAGCCATTTCACCACCTTTGAACCTCGCATCCTCCCGTGTTTATTAAAGGCAGATTAAATTCCTGGAATTCTCTTCATTGGTATTCCTGATGCTCTCCTATGCTGACTCCAGCTGGTCACACTGGCCAGGAAGGGAAACATAATACATACCAGATGAACTAGTCAGGCCACACCTTTCCTTCAGAATACAAACTGGCAGTGCTGTCATGCATATTGATTGAAAAACTGCTGACATACAAAGACCACTGTGGTTGTCAGGCACATTCCTACAGCCATGGCCAAAAGTTGAGATCATCCAGTACTGGCAGTACCCAACAACGTAAAGCGGTTGTCTGGTACTAAAGTTTTCAGCTGTGCCCTTTTAGCAAATGAATCAGGGATGCCCCGTTCACTGCTCATTTTTAAAAACAGAAATAGGCTAAGTCCTTTTTGTTAAGAAAAGCTGACAAATTGATTTTAGAAAAGTATTTTTTACTTTAAACTAAATTAGTAAGAAAGGCATTGTATAAATAGCTGTTATTTTAAAGATTTAACACCAAAGTGCTGCCTAGCCTAACAAACAATTAATTCTTCTGTTAAAAAAAAAGATAACAAATGTACACACTTGTCAATGAATTCTTGTAATTTATTCTTATTTTACCATCTTGATACTGATAAATTATTCTACTATAATTTCTTTTGATTGCTTATCTTGGTATTGTAAATTACTTTTGGTATAACTGTTGTGCTTGCTCTTGGAATAACATATTTGTGTATGGGAAATAATAAGTTTCCCTATTTATTAGATCCTGTAGATATGTCACATACGCAAAGTACTGTATAGCATATAAAATCGCGTAAATAGTATGATCCTTAAACATGACCAAGATGTATGAGTATGAGTTCATTTTGGTGGCTATTATTATGCATACAGACTTCCCAAAGATGTGCGAGACTATCTCACTGCTTGTCATATTACTACATTACCTGGCAAAATGAACAGCCCACAGCTTCATAATATCTGTAATCGGAGACTCAAAACATGTTTTCATAATCTGTTGGTTTACATGTTCAGGCATGAAAATAATATCTTTGCTCTTTGAATGGAATTTTTTTGTATCATATAGCTTAATTGATGCTCAAGCAATGCGGCTCACTTAATTACCACACACTGTGTAACATCAAGGGTTGATTTGGTATATGTATATGCTTAATAAGCAATACCAGCCATTAGTGTTTCTAGGGATGAAATTCAGAACCTACAGTAGTAATAAAGTCAAAACACTCATTTAAATTTTAGGCAGGAAGGCAGACAAAACACTAGACAGTATTGCGAAACACAATTTTGTAGCCACACATTTTATTGGCACTTTTCTTAAAACTAATGATGTTTTGTTTAGCAATATGTACAGTATGTGTACATATTGAAAACAGATAAATGCACACTATAAGAGTAAGTTTCTTTATTTTTACAAAATAGAAATATGTTTAGCCTCTTTTACCCATACAGAATGAAATAAACTATGTACTTTTAAAATGTTATGGATTTTAAAATACCAGATAGCATCTCGGTTATCTTGTACGATGAGGGTTCGACACATTCTCTGTCAGTCGTCATACATCATTGCTTTTCAGTGTGATTTTTCACAGGCTGGTTTGCAAGGTTGATTTTTAAGGAAGCATGAAATGATAGAATGCTTCATAACAATAACCTGCTTCAATCTTCCTCATATTTTATATTTCCAAAGATAACGAAACAAGAAAAAACCTGTCCCATTAGACAGGACGCCATGTAGACAATGTTTAGAACTGTCCACAAAGAAAGAAGTCATGTCAAAACTTTCCTAGCGTATTCCAGGGATCTCTTATCGTACCAAAATAACAATGTACCACATTTTATACCTTGTATGTTACTTTTGCTATTTATTATATTTTATGACCCAAACTATAATTTTTTTTTTTTCTTTCTGGAAAGTAGATGTAGCTCCTGATGCACTAGAATGGCTGCGTTTTTAAATACAAAACAAACTAACCAACATGTGAATTTGACCTTACCTGTTAACAGAAAAGGGAGTAATGGATCTTATAAGCGAAGCCACTGCCCCAACCTTAGCCGCTTCTGTAGCTCCAAAAGCTCGGTACTGCACACTTTCACCATATCCGACGAACGGCTGGTTATACACAACAATCTTCCCTTTAGCCTCTTGAGCTCTTTGGTGCAACTCTTCAAATGAATGCACAACAATCACCTCTGCTGTGATTCCTGAAATAAATGAAAAGTCATCATTCAAGGAGCATCATCCATGCTGACTCTGCCATGAAAGTTAAAAGATATACTGGATACCATGCTGGGCTTCTATAAAACATGAAGAAAAGCAGAAAATGCTGCTGCAGTGGTTATGAATTCAAAAAACTGATTAGTGAAGGTCATAACCACAACTATTAGGATAACATGTTATGTTGGTCTGCATCAATAGACTGAATACCTTTGTCTTAAATACAGTCCTATTTAAATCAGCTACCCTGCTCAGGGCTGACCCAAAGCAATTTTTATAAATGAAGATTTACAGTATTATGTAAAACTGCAGTTCATACAGTATATATGTCCTAGAAATTCACTCTGATATAAAGTGATACAAAAAACAGATAAAGTTGCTTAGTAAACATTTTTATGGATTTAATTTTACAGAACTATACTGAGAGGATACTGTATGATGATAGTATGATAAAATAAATAGCTTCTCAAAAGTTCATATTGTACGCATACAATTTTAGGCTGATAAAAAAGATAATAAAACTGAAAAAATGAGGACTTATCTTGTATGCAGCTGTAGAGTACTCTTCTATGGAAGCAGAATTTGTCAAGTATTAAACCTTCCCCTATGTCTTAAGGCACTGCACAATGTCTGTTAAATTCCATTTAAATAATTTTAAATTGATCTATGGCTAAACAGGTATTTAATGGCTTTAAAACAACAAGACATTTTTGTACTGTCACGTGTCCCCTCCAAACCTCTGTGATACAAGATGGTGTCATCTCAAGGGTCTCCGTAAAATAAATAGACTTTTAAATAAAATTTGTCACTGGTCACATTGGTCAAATAACTGTCTGCATTCATGAGAAGGGAACTGGATTCGCTTAAACAAGTAGTTTTTGTCACAGTTCAAGCTTCCACACTAGTTTGAGGAAAAATAGAAAAATGTCTGCACTGGCTTTCCAATGCAGTGTTTTTGATTTCTACCGCTCTGTAATGTCATATCACAGCAATGAGAGAGCTGCACTGCAATGTCATATCACAGCAATGAGAGCGCTGCTCTGCAATGTCATTTCACAGCAATGAGAGAGCTGCTCTGCAATGTCATTTCACAGCAATGAGAGAGCTGCTCTGCAATGTCATATCACAGCAATGAGAGAGCCGCTCTGCAATGTCATTTCACAGCAATGAGAGAGCTGCTCTGCAATGTCATTTCACAGCAATGAGAGAGCTGCTCTGCAATGTCATTTCACAGCAATGAGAGAGCTGCTCTGCAATGTCATTTCACAGCAATGAGAGAGCTGCTCTGCAATGTCATTTCACAGCAATGAGAGAGCTGCTCTGCAATGTCATTTCACAGCAATGAGAGAGCTGCTCTGCAATGTCATTTCACAGCAATGAGAGAGCTGCTCTGCAATGTCATTTCACAGCAATGAGAGAGCTGCTCTGCAATGTCATTTCACAGCAATGAGAGAGCTGCTCTGCAATGTCATTTCACAGCAATGAGAGAGCTGCTCTGCAATGTCATTTCACAGCAATGAGAGCTGCTCTGCAATGTCATTTCACAGCAATGAGAGAGCTGCTCTGCAATGTCATTTCACAGCAATGAGAGAGCTGCTCTGCAATGTCATTTCACAGCAATGAGAGAGCTGCTCTGCAATGTCATTTCACAGCAATGAGAGAGCTGCTCTGCAATGTCATTTCACAGCAATGAGAGAGCTGCTCTGCAATGTCATTTCACAGCAATGAGAGAGCTGCTCTGCAATGTCATTTCACAGCAATGAGAGAGCTGCTCTGCAATGTCATTTCACAGCAATGAGAGAGCTGCTCTGCAATGTCATTTCACAGCAATGAGAGAGCTGCTCTGCAATGTCATTTCACAGCAATGAGAGAGCTGCTCTGCAATGTCATTTCACAGCAATGAGAGAGCTGCTCTGCAATGTCATTTCACAGCAATGAGAGAGCTGCTCTGCAATGTCATATCACAGCAATGAGAGAGCTGCTCTGCAATGTCATTTCACAGCAATGAGAGAGCTGCTCTGCAATGTCATTTCACAGCAATGAGAGAGCTGCTCTGCAATGTCATTTCACAGCAATGAGAGAGCTGCTCTGCAATGTCATTTCACAGCAATGAGAGAGCTGCTCTGCAATGTCATTTCACAGCAATGAGAGAGCTGCTCTGCAATGTCATTTCACAGCAATGAGAGAGCTGCTCTGCAATGTCATTTCACAGCAATGAGAGAGCTGCTCTGCAATGTCACTTCACAGCAATGAGAGAGCCGCTCTGTAATGTCATTTCACAGCAATGAGAGAGCTGCTCTGCAATGTCATTTCACAGCAATGAGAGAGCTGCTCTGCAATGTCATTTCAAGCGCAATGAGAGAGCTGCTCTGCAATGTCACTTCACAGCAATGAGAGAGCCGCTCTGCAATATCATTTCACAGCAATGAGAGAGCTGCTCTGCAATGTCACTTCACAGCAATGAGAGCTGCTCTGCAGTGTCATTTCACAGCAATGAAAGAGCTGCTCTGCAATGTCATTTCACAGCAATGAGAGAGCTGCTCTGTAATGTCATTTCACAGCAATGAGAGAGCTGCTCTGTAATGTCATTTCACAGCAATGAGAGAGCTGTTCTGCAATGTCATTTCACAGCAATGAGAGAGCTGCTCTGCAATGTCATTTCACAGCAATGAGAGAGCTGCTCTGCAATGTCATTTCACAGCAATGAGAGAGCTGCTCTGTAATGTCATTTCACAGCAATGAGAGAGCTGCTCTGCAATGTCATTTCACAGCAATGAGAGAGCTGCTCTGTAATGTCATTTCACAGCAATGAGAGAGCTGCTCTGCAATGTCATTTCACAGCAATGAGAGAGCTGCTCTGTAATGTCATTTCACAGCAATGAGAGAGCTGCTCTATAATGTCATTTCACAGCAATGAGAGAGCTGCTCTGCAATGTCATTTCAAGTGCAATGCGAGAGCTGCTCTGCAATGTCATTTCAAGCGCAATGAGAGAGCTCAAGGATACAACATGCCACATACCTGCAGTACAGAAGTCAGAACATGCACATAACTATAAACTGTACATGCTAGCACACATTAAGTATTTTATATGTGTTTGCAATCGGATATGTTGTGCACTTATTGATCATCAAAAGCCCAAATGAGATCAAAAGTTAACCAATGCGACTGCAAAGCTTGATAGCTCTTTGATACTGCTTGCTATGTACCACTCTACAGATGTTTATGAGTATAGGACTGCTAGCAGCTACAGGAAGTGGTTTAACTACCCATGAAGGACTTCCGCGATCTGAAATATCTTGCATGTGGTCACTTTGAAAAACAGCCCTCAGAATAAATGGATCAGCTGTGTAAAATATGTTATATCTTCAAGTTAACAAGAGGTCAAGCTTCTTCACTGACATTAAATTGGGAGCTCTAATATTTTAGCCATAATTGTGTCTTGTAGATAAAGTACAGTAGATAAAGGCCAAAAGGCTAGATTTACTAAGCTTTTACTCCAAAGTTTGCTCCACTTTTTTTTTTTTAAATGTCTAAATACAACTTAGGTGTTTATTAGTTTATAAAAATAGAATATAGAATATACAGAATGTCATATTCGACAACAGGAACTGTGTTTAATATACACCCCTCCCCCCTCTAGGAGACCTGTTACCCCTCCCCTCCCAGGAGTCATTGTCTATATAAAAGAAAAGAAAAAAACATTATCATTATGTAACTGAGTACATGTACTTGAATGTACTTATTATGATATTTTAACCAGGGGCCAATTAAATCATGGGCGTATAAGAGCCTGAATCAGGGTGTTAAAATAAGTTCTATGACAGACCTTAAGGTGGATTAATTGGTGGTTAGGGTTTTTGGAAGCTCCAAATATATTATCTCAAACTTCTTCCCAATCAATTTGTCTGTCAGTTATTTCCATGTGTCTTTCCCATAAAGTGGGAAGTGTGGAGTAGTGGTTAGGGCTCTGGACTCTTTACCGGAGGGTCATGGATTCAATCCCAGGTGGGGGACACTGCTGCTGTACCCTTGAGCAAGGTACTTTACCTAGATTGCTCCAATAAAAACCCAACTGTATAACTGGGTAATTGTATATAAAAATAATGTGATATCTTGTAACAATTGTAAGTCGCCCTGGATAAGGGCATCTGCTAAGAAATAAATAAATAAAATAAAAATAAAAAATCTCAGAGACCATTCCCTTAGAAGTGCCTCTTGTGCTAACCCAGTTTATCATACGACGCAGGTGCAGTTCTGACCCCCAGGGCACCCCATAAGCCTGTAGGGCAGAGCGAATTCTGAGGTTGAAATTTTTTTTTAAAAAAAGAAGTACGAGGTAAATCAAAATGTGAACATAATTCTTGGAATCTGAGGAGGCCAAGTACAGGGAACAGAGTACCCTGGACTGGATGGCCTGACAATTCATTCCCAGGGTTAAAAGGAATTAATATTTTTTTGTTGTTGTTTTATATACCTCTGAAGACAGTAGATCCATATACATTGTCACTGCTAAAAGAATGCTGTAAAACACACCTTGGGCATCATTTACGAAAGGGCACTAAATTTGGGGTTAGCGTGCGCGATAAATCTAAATTTACTGCCCCATTTACTAACAGAGAACGCATTAATTTACGTGCACATTATTTGGCTAATTTACATACCATACCATGCACACTACATGTATTGTGAGCGTTAATTTAATGTGCACGATAATGTCAGAGACTTACCCGTGACCACCGTGATATCACAAGCCCCAGCAGTCCTGGCGTACCTTTTGGTCAGTGGCTAATTGTGAAGGTGGAGGTGGCTTACACTGACCGAAAATGAGCAATCAACAGACACAGCACTCAACAGAGGACAGGTAGAGGCAACGTAAAGAGAAACTGCACTGCTTTCCTTTTAACATGTATTCCTTGTCTGATGTGAAAAAATAAAATAAAAGCCTTTTTCCTTTCTTCTTTAATACATACAGCCCGCCCATTAATTTCTAAAATTGCATTAATGTAGTGTATCGTTTTGGAATTCTTTAAAACAACCCGCCTCTTTAATACAACATGCGTATTCAACAACGTAAGCCAATCACAGCTACAAATAGCACACAGAATCTGTTTCCTCACGCACACAGCACACATAATTTTGATTAGGATAGCGAAGTGAAGGCTTGTTTAAACTATTTATTTTACTTTGTGTAAAATTTAAAATCAGTAGCAAAAAAGTATTTGGAGATATCACGAAAGGAGGAGGTGGAGCACAGACGATTCCAAAATCGTTAGCCACATGATTATTTGTTCAATTAAATTAATCATTTTGACGGCAAGGCAATATATCTGATTTGCAGTGAAACAGTTGCAGTTATGAAAGATTATAACATACAACGTCACTATGACATGCTGCACAAAGCAATGTATTTTGAGTTTACTGGAAATGAAAGAAGCTATGGAGTCAACGAAAGGTTTTTCTGAAAAGTGCTGTGGATGCCATGAACAAGAAACCCACAGGAAATGACTTTTTTTAACTTCAAGAAGCCATGGGATGTGCAGAATTACCTTGGAAGAAAGTAACTGGGATTACAACAGAGGGTGCACCATATGACTGGACAAAAGAGTGGACTGGCTAGCTGGAAAAACTAAAGAAAGAAATACAGAAGTACCAATTTTCTTACACTGGATTCTGCATCAACAGGCATTATGTGGAAAAGCTGCAGAATTATAGCATGTAATGAGCATTCAAGTGTGTGAGAAAATAAGTGCCAAGTGTCCGGACAGAAGTCATAAAAAGGTACATTTCATATATGTTTATTATTTTGCATTTTCACAGCTTGTCAGTATCTTTGTTTTTTCAGTGCTGTTAAAAAAAACATTATATTTTGGAATATAAGTTAAATATTGAGACTTTGCATTATATAGTCTGACATCATTTTTTTTTTTTTTTACTGTTTGAGATTTCCATTGACATAAAATTCTTTCCCATTTTATTACATTTGTGGTATTGAGTTTTTTTCTGTTTGTTTTTTGTAAGTGTTTTATATACAGTATATATATATAATTTTTTTAATTTTTTTTACGATGCGGCCCTTGCTGATAGATTTTTCCGTTCAAACAAATTTTCAAGTAATTCAGCAAGATGTATTTATTTCGTGTTTGTGAATCAAAGGAACAAATCTGTTGAATTGATTCACTAAACTGAATGAATCAAACAAGTTGAGTCAGTAAAAAGAATCAAACTGCACATCACTAGTTTTCAGGCCAGAAAAATAGCGCGCCTGTCAGTGGTTAAAGCCTGGTTCCCATATGCACTAATAAATGATCACTTTAATGCGTGCCCTTTTGAAAATTAGGCCCCCTGTATGAATTTAGTACAGTGGTACAGTATAGTGTAGTATGTTTTTCTCTGTGTCAAGTAGTAAAATGCTTGTTAAACCAATTCTCAGTGCAGCTTGAAAAACTGGCCATGAATTTTGTAGACTTCCTGTAAAATGGTTAGAGGAGAGTGTGAAAGTCATCTTTACAGGGCTTTTTTTTCAGCTAATTTACAGCAATTCACAGACAATGACTGAGGTAGATCAAACTGTGTGTGGGTGTTTCCTCTGAAACAGAACATTTGTGGCTGAAGTGTGCATCTGTGGTGCACATTCTGCAAGGTTCCCTCTAGCTTCTTCAGAGTAAAATGCTAACCCTGATGAACCTTTACAAGTTTACCAAGGTAACAGTGTAGGAAAGTGTAATAAAGCCTAGTAATGTAAACAGTGGTAATGTAAACAGTGGTAAACTGTTGTAAACCATTACAAATGCAAAGGGGAATATGTCGTAAAATGTTTCATCAGTAAATTGACAAATTTGGAAACTTAACAAGCAGGATAATTTCATCCCATCACCCACAAGCTTTTACATTCCTGAATAAGTCTCGCTTGTGCATAAAACTTTAAGCTGGAAGTCACTGACGTTACTTGAAATACTGCATCAAGAAACCTATAAGAAGCCTGTCCAAATACCACAACTTTACAAAAAGAAAAGAGCAGCATCCTATCAAGCACAAAGCAATCTCCCTCCAAACAGGTCAGACAGCTCTGTACATCTTACTGAAATCAAATGAAATTTGTATGTGCAGGAAAATAAAAAAACAGCAGTCTGAACTCTGAATAAACTGCTAAACCAGATGGTCTTCTGACTGTAACTTACAGCCTGGAGACGGCACACTACGCTTTAATGTTGATTCCAGCTTTGATATCGGACAGTGATCATGTGGAAAGACTTTCAATGATCTGCAACGCGGAAGTCAAAAGCCACATTCAAACTGAAAACAAGTTGAAAACTTTGAGAAAGGATATAAGTCAGTATTAGAATGGTATGCCAGGATTGCAAGTGCCAGTTGAATATTTTTTGTAAAACCCTCAAAATGAGGTTTGCACTATCTTTGATACTGCTTAGCTTAACCTAACTCCACAACATCTTTTCATTGTTCCAATGGACAGTAACCACATTCAATCGCTGATGCGAGTGCCCACGCCGAATGCCTCATTTCCACTGCTTGGCACCACATGCTTCGTCTGCCCACGGCTGGCTGTTGAAATTAAGAGCGTTTCAGTGCTTTTTTCCAAACCTGGACAACCTCAGAAATTCTAGTCGCTTGTCAAAGGTCACTGGAGCATTGTATTGTGTTTTGTTTTAAAGAAACCGGCAGTAACACTGCATTTAGAACAAAACAGTCCAAGCAATGGAAGCTGAAATTGAAAGAACATTCATTGCGATTATTTTTTTGCGTATGATAAAATCCATATACAGTGCCTTGCGAAAGTATTCGGCCCCCTTGAACTTTGCGACCTTTTGCCACATTTCAGGCTTCAAACATAAAGATATGAAACTGTAATTTTTTGTGAAGAATCAACAACAAGTGGGACACAATCATGAAGTGGAACGAAATTTATTGGATATTTCAAACTTTTTAACAAATAAAAACTGAAAAATTGGGCGTGCAAAATTATTCAGCCCCTTTACTTTCAGTGCAGCAAACTCTCTCCAGAAGTTCAGTGAGGATCTCTGAATGATCCAATGTTGACCTAAATGACTAATGATGATAAATAGAATCCACCTGTGTGTAATCAAGTCTCCGTATAAATGCACCTGCACTGTGATAGTCTCAGAGGTCCGTTTAAAGCGCAGAGAGCATCATGAAGAACAAGGAACACACCAGGCAGGTCCGAGATACTGTTGTGGAGAAGTTTAAAGCCGGATTTGGATACAAAAAGATTTCCCAAGCTTTAAACATCCCAAGGAGCACTGTGCAAGCGATAATATTGAAATGGAAGGAGTATCAGACCACTGCAAATCTACCAAGACCTGGCCGTCCCTCTAAACTTTCAGCTCATACAAGGAGAAGACTGATCAGAGATGCAGCCAAGAGGCCCATGATCACTCTGGATGAACTGCAGAGATCTACAGCTGAGGTGGGAGACTCTGTCCATAGGACAACAATCAGTCGTATACTGCACAAATCTGGCCTTTATGGAAGAGTGGCAAGAAGAAAGCCATTTCTTAAAGATATCCATAAAAAGTGTCGTTTACAGTTTGCCACAAGCCACCTGGGAGACACACCAAACATGTGGAAGAAGGTGCTCTGGTCAGATGAAACCAAAATCGAACTTTTTGGCAACAATGCAAAACGTTATGTTTGGCGTAAAAGCAACACAGCTCATCACCCTGAACACACCATCCCCACTGTCAAACATGGTGGTGGCAGCATCATGGTTTGGGCCTGCTTTTCTTCAGCAGGGACAGGGAAGATGGTTAAAATTGATGGGAAGATGGATGGAGCCAAATACAGGACCATTCTGGAAGAAAACCTGATGGAGTCTGCAAAAGACCTGAGACTGGGACGGAGATTTGTCTTCCAACAAGACAATGATCCAAAACATAAAGCAAAATCTACAATGGAATGGTTCACAAATAAACATATCCAGGTGTTAGAATGGCCAAGTCAAAGTCCAGACCTGAATCCAATCGAGAATCTGTGGAAAGAACTGAAAACTGCTGTTCACAAATGCTCTCCATCCAACCTCACTGAGCTCGAGCTGTTTTGCAAGGAGGAATGGGCAAAAATTTCAGTCTCTCGATGTGCAAAACTGATAGAGACATACCCCAAGCGACTTACAGCTGTAATCGCAGCAAAAGGTGGCGCTACAAAGTATTAACTTAAGGGGCTGAATAATTTTGCACCCAATTTTTCAGTTTTTATTTGTTAAAAAAGTTTGAAATATCCAATAAATTTCGTTCCACTTCATGATTGTGTCCCACTTGTTGTTGATTCTTCACAAAAAATTACAGTTTCATATCTTTATGTTTGAAGCCTGAAATGTGGCAAAAGGTCGCAAAGTTCAAGGGGGCCGAATACTTTCGCAAGGCACTGTATAATAAGTGTTTCTTGCATATTTTCTATTAATTCATAGACTAATAAAACACCTTAAAACAGCTTCATTGAAGTCCTTCTGTAAGAACATTTGCGATTCAATACGTGTTTATTAAACATCTAATTTTAATTTAATTAAATAACCCAAACTCTAGTACAAGCAGGAGATGAAAAAAAAACAAACAAACAATGGTAGAAATTTCCCTGTCGGTTTCTTCTTTACACGCACATCCTGGCTATGTGATGACATACTTCCTTCGTAGCCAGTTTGGCTACAAAGAGTATGCGATACAAAACCTGACCAGACAACAGCGCTCAGTCTCTTGGGCGAGCAGTGGAAACCACACCTGGGGTCAATTACAATTGCAATTACGATGCAATTGTAATTCACGACAAAGTAATTGTTGTTGTAATAGTAGCTGGACCTTGGCACACCTGTGTAATTGTATTTATAATTGACATATAATTGATCAACTACAGTTCAATTACACACCTTTCCAAGCTTAATCATTCACAGCTCCATGTTGTGTATTTGTGGCAATGTGCCCCGCCCCTGTGTGCATTTCTGTGTTATATGTTGCGTTTGGTGTGTTAATCTTGGTGTATAGATATTGCTGCACGGGATATAAATGGGTGTGTGTAGCACGAGTTATTTAAAATGTATAATTGTATTTAGGCACGGGGATTGCACTGCACTTCACGTGCATTTAAAGTATTTAATAATAGGTGAGCACGGGGTTGCATAGATTTAGTTCACGTGCTGGGATTCAAGTGAATAATTAATTGGTAATTGAATCCCAGCACAATTGCATATATAGATGCACGTTTCATTCACTCGGGGTTGTGTGTTCGGTGAGTGGAGAAGGAGAAAATAAAAAGTAAAATAAAGTAAATATAAGTTGCTTAGACTCACCGTGTTTGTTTATCTGTTCGTTCACTGACTGTTTACTGTTTTGTCGTTTTGTTCGTCTATTTATTTTGGCCCAAAGTGCCGTGTTCTGTTTGGTTCAACCTTTTATTTTTGTTTGTTTAATAAACGTACTGAGCGCAGCCATTGCGTCTCAGTTTCACTCATCAGTACTGCCTGTCTGTGTGTTCCTTTCCGGCCTGACGTCACCCCTAGAGCTAGCCTGTCACAGTATTACATTGAGTGAACTTTCTTCTCGTATTTTCAACCATTTTTAGTGGTCCCCTTTGTTTGAAAAAGCATCATATAGTATGTTTGTGTATTTGTACCTGTGATTACTGCTTGGTAGAATAAACAGAGTAAACATGTCAATGTGTGGCGTATTTATGTTACTTTTTAGTGTAATTGTAATTATTATTGCAATTACTGTAGCATAATTGTAACTAATTGTAATTTAACAAAACAGCATTGTACTTGCAATTTCAGCAAACAATTATGCTGTAATTGTAATTATAATTAACCCCTGGTCTGGTGGGAACACCCTGTTTTGTTGCCGTGCGCAGCCATAGCCAGGAGCAGCAGATAGTGGTGTAGTCCTAAATATGAATTTACCGGAACGGCACAAAAACATAAGTGGCGAGTTTTCAAACTTCAACTTCAGGTCTCCCCTAATCCTCCTTTGTTTTAGACTAAAACATTCAGTTTCATTAAACTATCTTCAAAACTCATTCTTTTAAGCCCTGGGATTAGTCTAGCTGCTCTTCGCTGGACTCTCCCTGAGACCACAATGTCCTTTTTGTATTGTGGGGACCATAATTAAATACAGTAAGGTCTCACCAGTGCATTACACAAGACCTCATCATTACTTCCTGTTTGACTACATAACCAAGCATTCTGTTTGCCTTTTTAATTGCTTCCCCACACTGTCTGGTAATTGAAAACAAAATATCAATTGTTTCTAAATGTTATGACAGTAAAATTTCAAAGTCGTTCTCACAGTGGGATCCAGGGATCTGCAAAGGCTGCCCAGAAGGTTCCAAGGAAATTCTAGAAACTTCTCTTTTGTAAAACAGAAAAATGTTATTTCACTGCTGTGTTGAGAAACAGGCCTTGCGATACTTAAAGATTATACACATTAAACATTTTTCTTTCTATGCTGTACTGTGTTGCTTTTTCCACAGTTTTTAGAAATACAAAAACGTTTTGATTAGCCCTCAGTTTTTAGTTTGGGGGTCCACATCCAAAATTATTTTTAAAAAGGGTCTCCCCCCCAAAAAATGTTTGAAAACATATACAGTAATATGGCATCAGCAGGTGGGCCCTTTAAGGACAGAGAAACAAAAATTGAATAGAATATTAAAGTGCAATATATATCTGAGGTGGCAGTAAAACAAGTCCGTCACAAGAAGAAATGACTTCATCTAAAATATGCAGATTGAGGAAATTGATGAAAATGAAAGGGTTAACAAGTGACTGTATTACAAAACCTACCATTAACTTTTCCCTACATTAGTTTCTTCCAGAATATGACATTTAAAATAATAAGATTAGACTGTGACTTCCTTACTGCTGCTGGAACCCATGAATCATAAAAAACAAATTACAGTACTTTAATGAACATGAAATTATTATCTAGGAGAACTGTCAAATACATTCTGAGGTAGACTGCAGTTCGGAAAATACTGGGGTCACAGTCCTGATAAATGTGATCAGAGCAACAGTTCCACTGTATGTAAAAAGAGTAAATCATTACCACTAGCATGACCCCCACCCCCCAAAAAATCTAAGACATCAAACAAATCAAAAAGTAAATATTGGCATTAAAGACTCATTGATATAAATCCAAAATCCCCAGTTTGTGATTATTAAAGATATGATGACAGGAATAAATGACTGGAGAGAACGAAGAATAACTAGCATTAGGTAATGTACTGTAAGCCACTTGGAAAATTACATATTTGCAATATATTGTATGAAGGCAAACACATTACAGTTGAATAGCACAAGCTTGTACACAAACAAAAAAAAGGTTTACATTTACCAGCAAATGGGACCTAATGAGTTTAAATTCACTCATTTGAACCTTACTACTTTCAGTGAAGAGCAATGCAAAACTACATGACCTTATTATTTGAATTAATATGAAGAATCAGTAATATGTTCTTGCATGAGAACTTTCTTGGTCAGATTAAAACAATTAAAACAGTGTGTACTGTAAATGGAAATGGAAGAGAAGCAAACTCCCTGCTGCCCAAGACCTCTACCGCACTCTCCTCTCCTCCTTCTCCTCTACTCTCTCCTCTGCTAAAAGTACTTATTTCCAATCTATAATCCAAGTCTCCACTAACAACCCACATAAACTATTCTCTACCTTCTCCTCCCTCCTAAACCCCCCCTCCTCCTCCCTCCTCTGTCTCCTCTGATGACTTTGCCTCTTTCTTCTCTTCTAAAATCTCAGATCTCCGCAAAATCTTTAACACCTCTCCCCCCACACCCTCCCGCTCCAACCCTTACACCCACTGCATCCCCTACTAACTGACCCTCCTTCTCCACCTTCTCTCCCCTTAGACTCTGACCTCTCCTCCCTGCTCCAGGGTCACAAACCTACCACGTGTGCCCTGGACCCCCTCCCCACTCACCTCTTTCAAGCTGCTGCTCCTGCTCTACTTCCCTTCATCTCCTCCCTTCTCAACACCTCTCTCCTTTCTGGTCTTTTTCCCTCTGCCTTCAAACAAGCCTCTATCACTCCCCTCCTCAAAAAACCTACCCTCGACCCCACCTCCCTCCAGAGCTATCATCCTGTCTCCCTCCTACCCTTCCTCTCCAAAACCCTCGAGTGGGCTGTACACCGCCAGCTCTCTGCTTTCCTTTCCAATCACTCTCTGCTCGACCATCTCCAATCTGGCTTCCGCTCTGCTCACTCCACTGAAACCGCCCTCCTGTCTGTCCTCCTACCTCTCAAACCGCACTTACCAGGTAACCTGGCGTGGAGCAACCTCCACACCTCACCCTCTCTCAACAGCAGTCCCCCAAGGGTCAGTCTTGGGTCCTCTCCTGTTCTCTCTCTACATCCGCTCCCTGGGCCCCCTCATCACATCCTATGATTTCTCATACCATTTCTACGCTGATGATGCTAGGATTTTCCTCTCCTTCCCCACTGACTCCACCATCCCCTCCCGTATCTCTACCTGTCTGTCTGCTATCTCCTCCTGGATGCACTCACATCACCTCAAACTCAACCTCTCTAAATCTGACGGTTCTTTCCCTCCCCCTCCTCTGATCTCTCTATCTCCGTTCCTCTGGAATCTACCACACTCTCTCCCTCCTCCTCAGCTAAGAACCTCGGAGTCACCCTGGACCCCTGCCTCTCTTATTCCCAGCACATCTCCACTCTGGCACGCACTTGCCGTTTCTTCCTGAGCAACATACGAAGAATCCGACCCTTCCTCACCAACTACGCCACCCAGCTCCTGGTCCAGGCCCTGGTACTCTCCCGCCTATACTACTGCAACTCCCTCCTGGCTGGCCTCCCTGCGTCCGCCACCCGTCCGCTCCAGCTCATCTAGAACTCCGCTGCTCGCCTGGTGTTCTCTCTGCCTCGCTTCTCCCACGCAAATCCACTACTCCACTCACTCCTGATCACCGCTCGCATCCAGTTCAAGACTCTTGTACTCTACAGATGCCTTGACCAGACTGCACCCAGCTACCTCCAGACCCTCATCTCTCCCTACACCCCCACTCTACCTCTCCGCTCCTCCTGCACTAGAAGACTGGCTCTACCTTCTCTACGTTCCCCTGCCTCTAGAGCCCGCTCCTTCTCCACCCTCACCCCGCAGTGGTGGAATGACCTTCCTACAGATGTCAGCACTACCCAGTCCTTGACCATCTTCAGGCGCCTCCTCAAGACTCACCTATTCAGACAGCAACTGTAGAACTCCTTTTCCCTCTGGACACTTTTCACTCTTCCTTAACCCTGTGTGGTCCTATTTCGGACCTGGTCCGACAGTGCAATTTTCCCTTTCCGGTCCGATGTCGGACCCTGTCCGACATCATCAAAAAGACGCAAAAAACAGGTCTCTAGTCGTTTTTTCTCCGGAAAAAGCCGAGAAAACCATTCAATGGCCGAGTGAGACCGATAGGAGCAGAGAGAAGCCGAAAAAAAAAGGAGCGTATCTCATGAATACTGATAGCCCCGACACCACATAGATAACACGGTCATAAACAAACAAGATAGCTGCTTCCGCATCCAGCGCTCAGAGAATATCACAGTCATTTGCAGAGCTTTTTGAGATGTTATAGTAATAAAATAACGACTTGGGTCGCATTATTGAGGAGTTTGGTGATAAAACGAGTGATCAAGAGATGATTTATCGGTATGTACTATTATTAGGAGTTATTTGAAAAATATAGCGAACGAGGGGTGGGGCGGTGCTGGAGATGCAGTACTGAGTGTCCTGTTGATATGCAGTGCCTTTTAAACCTGTTTTACTGTGAAAAAAAATACTTTTAAACAGCGCGTCTAAAATAAACTGCGCGTGTGAAAATAAATTGGACCTGACGCGCTGAATAAATGGACTGCAAAGGGTTAAATGTGCTTTACTTGCACTTATCTGCCCCCTATTTTACTGCACTTTAGAGTACTGTAATCTGTCACAAGTGTTATTATATCCTGATCTAACTATCACTGACACTGTTATCTGCTCCGGTATTGAATCATATTTTGTCACACTTGTACTTGCTAGAACCAAAGCCACTGTATTTTTTTTTATCTTGCTCTTAATTGTATTATTACTTGTACTGTGATTCTTGAAATGCATTTTTGTTTACGACTGTAGGTCGCCCTGGATAAGGGCGTCTGCCAAGAAATAAATAATAATAATAATAATAATAATAATAATAATAATAATAATAATAATAATAATAATAATAATAATAATAACAAGTAAGTAGCACCTTCGGTGGTTAAACCACCACAAGGAAAATGTTTTATTGTCCTTGACTGTGTCTGGACAACCTGGCTTTAACATTGGTTCACACTGAGCTGAGATTTTAGGATGTCCTACAATAACACAGATTTTTTTTTTATTTTTTTTTTTTAGCTGAAGTTACATTTTCAATTATTATCTAATATCATCCAGCCATGGACCAAAAAAAGCTGTGTTGACACTCATTTTGGCCTGTCTCTTCTGATTATTGTTCTCTGTCAAAGCTTAACCTCAGTAATTCTGTAATTCAAGCTCCTTCCTCATACCATGACTGCAGATAAGTTTCTTTACATTTTGTAGATAGAGGTATTATAGGTTTTTAGATTGATATTTGACACAAGTATTGAACTAATCTAAAACAGGTTCCATTTACTGGTTCAACGGAGGGTCGTGCACAGCAATAGCTGTGGGTCCAAGTCAATCAACTACTTCCCTGCAGGGATGTAAATCTTCCCATTACTGGGAAAATAGAAGGGAAGTTCATAGCGGGGAATTTCTGCACTTCGGTAGGAAAAGGTGAGCAAGCAGGTACAAAGTTATTGCCAGAAACACAAAATAATATTTAAAAAACAACATCAGAACTGCAAAATATATATATAGAATACAAATAAAACGGATATTACATGTATAAAAGATTATGAAAATAACTAGGACAATTTTCATTGATTTATGATTTCCATTACATGAGAGTAGATGTTAAAACTTCATGCTGATTTGAACTTTGCTCTCGCCAAGATAAAGCACCAACTAAGACGTAGCTTCACAGTAAACTAATGTGATCCATATGTGTCTCCATCCATTTGCGCTTCCTTCCATATGATGATGTAGATATCCTTCTGTCTGGTGTTGATGGCTGAAGTGTAATGCTGGCTCCAGGGATCAGCTTATTGCCTCCCTAGTGCATCAACACACACAACGGCTGCGATGCTGGCTCCGGGGATCAACCATAGTGTGGTCTCCCCAGCGAGTATAATATTCAGAAAACAAAAGTATATATACAGTGCCTTGCGAAAGTATTCGCCCCTTGAACTTTGGACCTTTTGCCACATTTCAGGCTTCAAACATAAAGATATGAAACTGTAATTTTTTGTGAAGAATCAACAACAAGTGGGACACAATCATGAAGTGGAACGAAATTTATTGGATATTTCAAACTTTTTAACAAATAAAAACTGAAAAATTGGGTGCAAAATTATTCAGCCCCTTTACTTTCAGTGCAGCAAACTCTCTCCAGAAGTTCAGTGAGGATCTCTGAATGATCCAATGTTGACCTAAATGACTAATGATGATAAATAGAATCCACCTGTGTGTAATCAAGTCTCCGTATAAATGCACCTGCACTGTGATAGTCTCAGAGGTCCGTTTAAAGCGCAGAGAGCATCATGAAGAACAAGGAACACACCAGGCAGGTCCGAGATACTGTTGTGGAGAAGTTTAAAGCCGGATTTGGATACAAAAGATTTCCCAAGCTTTAAACATCCCAAGGAGCACTGTGCAGCGATAATATTGAAATGGAAGGAGTATCAGACCACTGCAAATCTACCAAGACCTGGCCGTCCCTCTAAACTTTCAGCTCATACAAGGAGAAGACTGATCAGAGATGCAGCCAAGAGGCCCATGATCACTCTGGATGAACTGCAGAGATCTACAGCTGAGGTGGGAGACTCTGTCCATAGGACAACAATCAGTCGTATACTGCACAAATCTGGCCTTTATGGAAGAGTGGCAAGAAGAAAGCCATTTCTTAAAGATATCCATAAAAGTGTCGTTTACAGTTTGCCACAAGCCACCTGGGAGACACACCAAACATGTGGAAGAAGGTGCTCTGGTCAGATGAAACCAAAATCGAACTTTTGGCAACAATGCAAAAGCGTTATGTTTGGCGTAAAAGCAACACAGCTCATCACCCTGAACACACCATCCCCACTGTCAAACATGGTGGTGGCAGCATCATGGTTTGGGCCTGCTTTTCTTCAGCAGGGACAGGGAAGATGGTTAAAATTGATGGGAAGATGGATGGAGCCAAATACAGGACCATTCTGGAAGAAAACCTGATGGAGTCTGCAAAAGACCTGAGACTGGGACGGAGATTTGTCTTCCAACAAGACAATGATCCAAAACATAAAGCAAAATCTACAATGGAATGGTTCACAAATAAACATATCCAGGTGTTAGAATGGCCAAGTCAAAGTCCAGACCTGAATCCAATCGAGAATCTGTGGAAAGAACTGAAAACTGCTGTTCACAAATGCTCTCCATCCAACCTCACTGAGCTCGAGCTGTTTTGCAAGGAGGAATGGGCAAAATTTCAGTCTCTCGATGTGCAAAACTGATAGAGACATACCCCAGCGACTTACAGCTGTAATCGCAGCAAAAGGTGGCTACAAAGTATTAACTTAAGGGGCTGAATAATTTTGCAGCCCAATTTTTCAGTTTTTATTTGTTAAAAAGTTTGAAATATCCAATAAATTTCGTTCCACTTCATGATTGTGTCCCACTTGTTGTTGATTCTTCACAAAAATTACAGTTTCATATCTTTATGTTTGAAGCCTGAAATGTGGCAAAAGGTCATAAAGTTCAAGGGGCGAATACTTTCATAAGGCACTGTATATATATATATATATATATATATATATATATATATATATATATATATATATTAGGACTTTTAATGGCATTTATTTTCCACTGAAATTAAACAAATGTGTCGATCTTTGGAATATCTTCTATTTGAGACCTTATAAAAGTACCACTGTTCAGAGCTGTGTGCAACATGGCAGCACTGAAACCTGAAAAAGCAACTTGTCTTACATATTAAAGCTGTATGCAATTTGGACCATGACTACCTGGGGATATTTCACAATATATTTAATGTCATTTGTATTGAATATATTGAATTACATACCGCTTTGAAGTTTTCCATATACTTAACGAAGAACTGACACAAATTGAAAAAGGTGACATTTCAAAATCTAACATGAAATACTGTACTACTATTATGGCTTCCGGTAGACTTTTGCAGTATTATTTTTTGTTGCCAACCTAAAATAAAGTATACAGAGCAATAATATTTGGAAAGAAAAAGGGGGTTACCCCTTTCAAATTGAAGTACAGAAAATCACCATACTTATTACATCATTCACTTTAATTAGGCTTCCAAGATGGCTTGGGAAGCCAATTGTTATTGTAAAGATTTTTTATTATTATTTTTTTATTTCTTTATTTTTTATTTTTATTATTGTCATTTTTTCCTCCCAAAACTTTAAACTGCTCCTGCTCAACATGAAACTTGGCAAAAAAAACTGCACTCCTACGTCAACCAAGATGGCAGCCTAACACATTTTTTTGAAAAAGCTTTCAAAAATCTTCTTCTTGGGAACCGGTGAACTGATTGATCTGAAACTTTGCATATGTAATCAGCAACCAAGTTTCAAGTTTGGAAAGCAGAAGTTGCTGCGATAAATTTTACTATCAAAATTGCTGCCACCAAATTCACCAAAACGCACCCAAACATCAAACTGCTTCTGTTTGCAAATCATTTAACCAACTAACTCCTAATTTGGTAGGCATCACCCTGGGGACAATGGAATTCAAATACGGCAAAATGGTGTTCTTTCATAAAACAAGATGGGCGGCCAGACCGACATTTCGTTCTAAAATTTAAAACCGCTTCAATTGAACACGGTTTAGTTGATTAACTTCAAAGTTGACAAGCATCATCCCTGTGTCAATACAATTTACCTTTTCAAAAATGGTGTTTGTGCGTAAAGCAAGATGACCACCTAACACATTGCTTTAAAAACCTTTCAAAATCTTCAGTCAAATGTAAAACTAGCTTATATCTCCTTACAGAGTGTATATAGGTTAAAGGTTACTATAGAACACAGATAGGAACCCATATATGCTCTATCCAAAAATCACCTGGCCTGTGACCATTGACCTCTCTAAGGTCAAATGTAAAACTAGCTTATAACTCCTTACAGTACACATAGGGCTATGGTTACTATACAACACATTTAGGAACCCATATCTGCTTTTTTCAAAATGACCTTGATCATGACCTTTGACCTCTCCTTAAGGTTAAATGTAAAATTAGCTTATAACTCCTTACAGTGTGTAGATAGGGTCACGATTACTATGGTGTTTAAAGTTACAAAGCATCGTGAGATAATTACAGTGCCTTCTTGAAAGTATTCGACCCCCTTGAACTTTGCGACCTTTTGCCACATTTCAGGCTTCAAACATAAAGATATGAAACTGTAATTTTTGTGAAGAATCAACAACAAGTGGGACACAATCATGAAGTGGAGCGAAATTTATTGGATATTTCAAACTTTTTTAACAAATAAAAACTGAAAAATTGGAAGTGCAAAATTATTCAGCCCCTTAAGTTAATACTTTGTAGCGCCACCTTTTGCTGCGATTACAGCTGTAAGTCAGCTTGGGGTATGTCTCTATCAGTTTTGCACATCGAGAGACTGAAATTTTTGCCCATTCCTCCTTGCAAAACAGCTCGAGCTCAGTGAGGTTGGATGGAGAGCATTTGTGAACAGCAGTTTTCAGTTCTTTCCACAGATTCTCGATTGGATTCAGGTCTGGACTTTGACTTGGCCATTCTAACACCTGGATATGTTTATTTGTGAACCATTCCATTGTAGATTTTGCTTTATGTTTTGGATCATTGTCTTGTTGGAAGACAAATCTCCGTCCCAGTCTCAGGTCTTTTGCAGACTCCATCAGGTTTTCTTCCAGAATGGTCCTGTATTTGGCTCCATCCATCTTCCCATCAATTTTAACCATCTTCCCTGTCCCTGCTGAAGAAAAGCAGGCCCAAACCATGATGCTGCCACCACCATGTTTGACAGTGGGGATGGTGTGTTCAGGGTGATGAGCTGTGTTGCTTTTACGCCAAACATAGCGTTTTGCATTGTTGCCAAAAGTTCGATTTTGGTTTCATCTGACCAGAGCACCTTCTTCCACATGTTTGGTGTGTCTCCCAGGTGGCTTGTGGCAAACTGTAAGCGACACTTTTATGGATATCTTTAAGAAATGGCTTTCTTCTTGCCACTCTTCCATAAAGGCCAGATTTGTGCAGTATCTGACTGATTGTTGTCCTATGGACAGAGTCTCCCACCTCAGCTGTAGATCTCTGCAGTTCATCCAGAGTGATCATGGGCCTCTTGGCTGCATCTCTGATCAGTCTTCTCCTTGTATGAGCTGAAAGTTTAGAGGGACGGCCAGGTCTTGGTAGATTTGCAGTGGTCTGATACTCCTTCCATTTCAATATTATCGCTTGCACAGTGCTCCTTGGGATGTTTAAAGCTTGGGAAATCTTTTTGTATCCAAATCCGGCTTTAAACTTCTCCACAACAGTATCTCGGACCTGCCTGGTGTGTTCCTTGTTCTTCATGATGCTCTCTGCGCTTTAAGCGGACCTCTGAGACTATCACAGTGCAGGTGCATTTATACGGAGACTTGATTACACACAGGTGGATTCTATTTATCATCATTAGTCATTTAGGTCAACATTGGATCATTCAGAGATCCTCACTGAACTTCTGGAGAGAGTTTGCTGCACTGAAAGTAAAGGGGCTGAATAATTTTGCACGCCCAATTTTTCAGTTTTTATTTGTTAAAAAGTTTGAAATATCCAATAAATTTCGTTCCACTTCATGATTGTGTCCCACTTGTTGTTGATTCTTCACAAAAATTACAGTTTCATATCTTTATGTTTGAAGCCTGAAATGTGGCAAAAGGTCGCAAAGTTCAAGGGGGCCGAATACTTTC
The DNA here is from genome assembly GCA_030684275.1 of Acipenser oxyrinchus oxyrinchus. NCBI lineage: Eukaryota > Metazoa > Chordata > Actinopteri > Acipenseriformes > Acipenseridae > Acipenser > Acipenser oxyrinchus. The sequence goes on along the minus strand of CM060249.1, from coordinate 15,780,126 downwards.
GCAAGGCACTGTAACTAATGCAGTATTTTAAATTGAAACTGCTCTGTGGAGTAGTGGTTAGGGCTCTGGACTCTTGACCGGAAGGTCGTGGGTTCAATCCCAGGTGGGGGACACTGCTGCTGTACCCTTGAGCAAGGTATTTTACCTAGATCACTCCAGTAAAAACCCAACTGTATAAATGGGTAATTGTATGTAAACATAATGTGTAAAAAATAATGTAATTGTATGTAAAAATAATGTGATATCTTGTAACAAAAGTCGCCCTGGATAAGGGCATCTGCTAAGAAATAAATAATAATAAAACTGATCTGTTGCTGGCACTTGTGCTGCAATGCTACAGCTTGCCAAAATTTCCAATTGGTACTGAGCTTGGAAGCTATAAAACTGCCTGGCAGATCTAGTTTGGCATATTATTTTTTTAGTAGAAGTTTCAAAGTAGCCTATTTCACATTTGTACAGGCCTTGTAGCTATCCATCCACGATTCTGTAACTGATGAAAACCACAGCTTTATATAGATACATTAAGACTCAAAAAGACCTCTATATAAGATATTAAATGTAATCAATAAGCAAAGCTAGCATTTAGTGTATTTTGACACACCAGGAGCTATTGATGACATGTGCCTACTACAATTGGTCACAGGAAATATTCTCTCCAAAACAGTTAAATACAGTTAGCCTAATGCCTGAAACGTGTTAAAAACACACTCTATAAAGTATCTCAGAAGTATCTGTTGAAGAAGGCTTTTAAAATGCCATAGAAAAATCTAAGTATATTGAATTAGTTATTTTCAAAAGAAGATTATGTACAACAAATATTAATAAGGCATTATAGATAAATTATACAATACACTATAACAACATGTGTCCTGTGGGATTTCAGATTGTACTGTTGTGGCAGTGAACCCCCACAGAAATAATGTCTCTCTGGTTTCTGCTCCAAGTAGTGAAAAGGTCAATATGGGAGAAAGCTCTAAATGAGGACTTAAAATCAAACAAGGTTATCACAGAGTTTCAGATTCTTCAGTGAATCAGAATTCCACAGCAGAAATTATACTTGATGCACTTAACCGTAGAGTAAGCATGGTCTACAGCAAATAAAAATGACAGACTTTACCCTACGTGTGTATTCACCTCTCACAGGATAAATTAATGATAAAAAATGTACGGAAACTGGTAAGGTCAGACGACGTGTTTGACCTTTAATGAAAGGATCGCCTTTCATTAACCTTTACCAATAAAATACGTTATTATTAACTTCCTAGAAAACAGGTGCTCTCTGACACACTGATAAGTGGGAGACAACTGAGAAAGCTTTAGAATGAATGCATGCACTTTACAGTTCACCAGCCATGGAAACAAATTCTACAAAGCACATATGGTAATGAAGTACATTTGTGGCTGCTTTAAAGGTATCTGTCACTCATATGCATTGTAAAATATATAGCACCATTAAGGAATTAACTGTACTGTTATAGCAGTTGACTGCTAAACTCAAGTGACCATTAGTACAGGTTATACTGCATATTGTAAACTGCATATTGTAATCAGTTTTTAATTAGCAGCGTTAAGTATGGATATTCTCATTTGCAAGAATACAGCTTTTTTTTTTTTTTTTTACTTAAGTCTTTCAATCTCATTTCACCTTTCTGAATTGCTTGCACTGTTCATTTTGCACAGCGATTTTTTTTTTTTATTCTTTTTCTTGGTATTGCATATTTATGTTTTTGGATATTGTAATATTACTTATTATTTTTAAACCATTTTTAAATGTACCTGCAGGTGTAAAACATATAATTGCATAAGAGATGTCGTTATCCTTTTCTTAAAGGAAAGCATATTTTCCTTACAAAAAAAAAAAAACAACATACATGTTATTTTTAAAAACGTCCACAACTGTTTTGTTAAACACATTAGTATAAATAAATGTCACTGGGGGCTGGTTTTACTGTGGTCCCGTAGCAAAAAAAGCTTTAAAATAGTTTATTTCAATTAAGTTTATTGTAACTAACCATGATGTCACCACTACATATCTGACTAATACAGTCCCTGGCTACAAACATCTCAAATATATTATTAAAGTAAGGAAAGTAACCTTAAATGTTTTGAAAAGGTCAGCATTTTGATAAGTGAAAGGGTGTTATGATACAGAAATGCGGGCAGTGGTACTGCATAAGTATACACAGGGGTGTCCAAGGGACACAATGCTAGAAAAAAAATCTACTTGTTCTTCTTAAAAATCTACTTGCCCCCTCCCCGTCATGCATGTGGCTAAATCACAAATATAGTCTGACAAGTAATATAAGGTAAAGCATATATCAAAGCAATTCCATTCATTACAAGAGGATTACATTAACATTATATATGAAATGCCAAGAGTAAATACCTCACTGAAGGAACACTTCAGCTATTTCCTATCAAAGCAATTACATTTTACTGATTTCATCACTTTTGTTGTGAACTCTTGTCACAGTTTTTCAACATAACAATGGTAGATATTGCTTTTAAAGAAGCATTGCTTCATTGAAATGGATATTAGTGGAATGGAAAAAGATTATAGTTCAGCCTAATCTCACCTTTGTCACAATTCAGATGATAGATGAAGTTTAGATTTTGCATGTAGTGTAAATCAATGTTAATTAATATTACACTAAAGAACTGCAAGTGTTTGCAAATTAGCTCAAACAAAGCAAATCAAAATACTGTAATATTTATAACTAACTCTGGGAATGTGCTAATGACAACATGTTGAAGCTTTATTCACGAAGAAGAAGAAGAAGAAGAAGAAGAAGAAGAAGAAGAAGAAGAAGAAGAAGAAGAAGAATCTTTATTTTTATATAGCACCTTTCATAGTGGACCACCATCACAAAGTGCTTTACAGAGGTAGGCTGTGAACTGTGCATTACATGCAGAGTCACTTACAATAAGACACTGATTTAACCTCTCATCCGCAGGATGGAGCACAAGGAGGTTAAGTGACTTGCTCAGGGTCGCACAGTGAGTCAGTCAGGTGGGATTTGAACCGGTGACCACCAGTGACAGAGAAGGGATTTGAACCGGTGACAAGCCCTGGACTTTAACCATTGGACCACACTGCCTCCTATTATTAATACAGTTGTTAGGGTAGGGTCATACAGCGTAAATAAGAGATTGTTTTTACATTTTCCCTTCCCAACATTTAGTTATCATCAGAATGTAATCTTCACAAAACCAAATGTTACTCTTGCCTTGGGCATAACTCACTTATTCTAATGCTGTGCTTAGGTTAAAAATGGTATTGTGCAGTCTCTTATTTTAGAGGGTGGTTCAAGGGTTGCTTGACTTGATCAGCTTAAACCTGTTGGTGAAAAACTATGCACAGCAGAGCAATCAACCGATGAAACAGTAGATCGTAAGGGTAATCAGTTATACTCAAATCCATATTTGGACTGAAGTCGATATTTTTGTGAACTTGAGTCAGATTCGATCAGCACAGAATCTCAACTCTTTGTCAGTTTGTTTAAAAGCTGTGGTACAAATAAACAGATTTCCAATTTAATGTGAAAAGTTAAAACCAATACTGTACACTGAAGTAGACAATATTAAATAAATAAGTTTAGTTGCTGCTTAGTTACTGTCACTACCTTTCTTAGAAAGTTGTAACAAGTTCTAAAAACTTACATTGATCAGCTTTAACTCATGATAAATTATTAAAAGAATGTTGTTTGTTTGTTTTTATCATAAATGTGTGCATTTAGTTTTGAACTTTGAATTTCTCTTTCATCGATTCATATATCAATAAGTGCCTTGCTTTCAGCATCTGACCACATCATTCCACGATCCATTGTTTTACAACATAAGACTTAAAAATTGTGTACAGTGAAGCTGTACTTGTAGTCGTTCTCAACGCCTTCTGGTGCCTGTTTTTGCAATGTCCATGAGCCAAACAAATCAAAAGATCATTTTGGGACATTGAAGGATACACAAAAATGTTGTTTGGTATTACACCGTCCACACTTCTGACAAACTGCATTACCTGATTCAATCTAATTTAAAACCTCTTGAGGTTGTCTCAAATCTGTTTCTCGAATATGGTACTAAACACTCTGTAGTGTAGATGCTAACCATATTTAGCATTGTTAATCTTAAAAGCAACTAATACAGTTTAAATGTATAGTGTGGACAAGGCCTAAAGCATCTCGTTTCTGAGGCTCCCACTATCATGCCCCTTTGATGAATAGTTTAACATAACTTGAAGTTGCACATAGTTTATATAGGTCGAGTGGATCACATGAAACATCATGTGACCACAGAAAAGTCCTTACTTTGCATACCACATTGTAAGACCTGTGTGAAGTGTGTGTTTTTTTTTAAACAGCAAAGTGGCATTTGCCAGCATGAAACAGTGCTGTCTGTTTCCAAGATGCAAAACAGGTACTTAAAATAAAATCAGAGTGAGCGTCACAATTATTTATATTTAGCTGGTGGGTAAAAGTATTTGTAGGAGGAATATTGCAACACAGGGATGGGTCTTATGCTAAGTTTACTTTGGCTCACAGTAAAATCTGGAAAGGACATCCTCATTTCTAATCAGCCCAATTCCACTCCCAATGGCTCATTTTGGCTTTTTACTGCTGCATAACTTCTGATTGAACTATATGAATTCATAGGGGATTCAAATCTGATATAGGTTAATGCATAAGGTGGATCCAGAAATGAAGCATTTTTGTTCATTATTATTACCAGTAAAGCTAGGTTCATTATGAAAAAAAGTGCAAATTTTACAGGCATCACGTATTAAACATGATTTTAAAAAAGGACATTGATGGTTCTTACCTGCTGAAGGGGTCCCAATACTGCTTCCCAAACCGAGAATGGCCATGCTGTGATTCCTAGGTTCCAGCATCATGGCATACTCTTCCCCTCTAACCCAGTGAGGAACCTTGACAGGCTCCAGATGGACATTCTCTAGGCCATCCTGAGTTAGAGCATTGTACATGTACTTGATGGCAAGTTCAAGATTCGGCGAACCACTCAGTCTGTTTCCTATGGTATCTGTAAAATCAGCCAGTCTGTTATAGGATCGGTTTTGGGCTTTGCCACTAACAGCAAGATTAATGATATCCAGAGCAACTTCAGAATACCCAGATATCTCCCTTGCTGTTTCCTGTAATGTTTTCTCATTAACAGCGCTGGTCCTATCAGAAGTTTTACCACTACACAGTGTAATAAGGTAGGCTAAAACTGTGACAAGAAGTGTATTCATTGTTTTATCCTTCACTTGCTCCTTCTTTAATGACCTATGAGAAAGGAGAGGGAAAAAGTATGTTTAAGATCAGTTTTACTTTTGTCATGTCATGGACACAGTACATGCATTTAATATAACTGATGGTCAAATCACCATCAGTTACAGTTTTCATCAAGATACACTGAAAGATAAAAACAGTTCATTTGTAGAATTGATTTTAAGCATTTATTACTGTATGGATGCTTCATGGTTAACTCTACCCCACAAAAATGGCAAGTAATGTGCACAGACGATAACTACATCTGAAATAAGTACTTTTTCTCTATGACTTCTTGACATTGTGTTTGGGCACTATATAACTTGGACTGCAATACACTGCCCTATATTAAAAAAACACTGCAGTGGAAGAGGCCATGTCATGTGTCTAGAGACCTACAGTGTACAGCAAGAGGTGTACAGCTTGTTGAATATAATAATTTAGCTGTGCCTGCAGAGCACAATGTCTCATGATATGGATACATGTTTGCCTTTGGGAGAAGTGGCTACAGAATACATTTTAGGCCTGAGTGACATCCCGTTCATGAGATACAGCTCATCAAAGTTGACCCACTTTGGACCCCCCACCCAACCTTTCCATGGTCCTAACTTCCTCCATAATTGACACAGAAAGGTAGTTTTGGTGTTGTTTTAAAGCTCTCGAATAGTATCTTCTCATTCTACGGAAGTTCTGGGAAGTGCAAGATAAAAAAGTTGTGTGATTCTGTGACTTTTGACCTCATCCAGGTCAAATCACGTAACCTTGGATTTTTGTCAGTGTTTGATAGATTGTAGCCTAGACCCTTATCTACATTTCCTGCAAGTTTCATTTTGTGCCTGCCGTTAGTTGAGGCACAATACGTTTTCTTAAAGGTAGGGTGGGAGTCCAAATCAGGTCAAGCTTTGATGACCTGTATCTCATGAAAGGTAGGTCACTCAGGCCTACAATTCACAGTGTAACCATTTCTTCCAAAGATAATATTTGCAAAAGTTTATCAAAATCAGAGACGATCAAGTGAAAAATTGCCATTTTTTGATTGATTTCATATGGAATGACCCAATTCCCTTTTTTATTGATTCAGAGAAACAATGATCTGGACTGCAGAACACACCAGACGTCACCTCACATATCTAAAGAAGATGAATACAAGATGACCCCAATTTATTGTACCGTGCAACACCGCTGCACTGGAAGCAGGATTTAACTTGATGCAGGATCGTAGAGGTTTGTATGTAGATGCCACTGTCTCTCATTTGCAAGTTTTAGATGCCAATTACAACAATGCAGCCCTGAGATGAAATGCAGGTCCTTTATTGACATGAACTGACTGACATGAAATAAAAAATAATAATAATACAGTACAGTACCAAGATCACTGAAATGATTTGATGCTGAAACAGACAGTAGTGTTCATGACAAAACTACTGTAGCACAGGAATGCCCTTGACCTAGTCCTTGTTTGTACATTTTTGCTTATTTGGTCACGCTTGTGCTGTGAGTACCCTTTCCTTCAGTAAGCAAGAGGAATGTACTGTAGTATCATATCTCCTTCAAAAATCGTCAAGCACTGGGAGTTGTGAAGCTGTCTGCGTTTCTCATTTTTGTGTTTATTTTGTATAAATGAGACATATTACATTAAACAGCAAATTATAACTTTGCAAGCAATGTTATATGTACATGCTGTTTTTTTTTTTAATTTTTTTTTTTTTTACCAGATATATTTTAACCACTCATATATGCAGTTTTGAACTCCAATAAATTAATTCGTGTATCTGTTCTGTTTGTTCTAACTCAGCCACTAACCCCAACAACGCACCATGTGGAGCGAGATAATCTGCACAATTTTCAAAAAGAAAAAAATTTGTTTTAATTGTCGTACCGACAAATGGACCAGTCAGACGTGTAACGATAATGACAGACACACAGAGACATATACCTCATCTATGTGCTCTGTGTCTGGACACTCATTCAAATAACAAACACATATATATGCATCAGTATTTAAAAGGAAATTATTGGTTACATGCCATGTAGGAGTTTAAATAAATATCAACAAACCTACGTATTGCTGTTGTGCACACCCACAGTTATCTTTCTGTGCGCCCCTCAGTCCAGTTTGAAGTTCGACTCTGAACTACGTATTACAGCGAAGTAAACATTAAACTATGGGGGCGCGAGAGGGACAAACTACATGTGTTAACGCATAGTGGTGTCAAAATGCGTTTTAAAGTCAAATGTATTGTCAATGTCTTCACAACAATAGAACGATATATTATTAATACGAGATCAGATTTGTTAAAGACTGTGAAAGTGCCTTCTCTTTTTAAATATAGAAGCATTCTAAAAAATACATGATGCAGTAAATCTTAAAAACGTCTCATTAAATAAAAAAATAAATAATTGGATGCTACTATTATTATCCAGCAGACAGAGAGTCGAAGCACCTGTGGGGAGCAGAGCCTGGGTGATGAGCGGGTTGAGGAGGACACCGGGCCTGAAGGCACTCTGGGGAGACGAAGAAAACAGACCAACTTTACACTCACCCACCCCCCCAGCACGACACGTCATGACTATGTACGATATGTTTTATAATTCAGAGATAAATCATTAATGTCTTTATTCTCAAGTTAGCAGGTTTGTGTCTACTGAATTATTATGGACAGCATTTACCACCTGATAGCCTATCAGACCTAAACTCTAAAACCTAAAACTCTAAGAATGAATCCTTATTTTTTTGTTAGAAACCCTTCTTGCTTCATTTCACAAGCTTACAGGTTTGCTCAAAGCAGAACAAATGAATATGTAATGACTCATAGACAAACTCTGTTGTTTTAGACAGACTTTCTCTATATGTCTCTATATTTGCCTCTATATTTGTCTCTGTATTTGCCTTTACCTGTCAGGGAACTGGGGAAATGACTGCCTGGGACTGAAAAGACTTTCTATTCTGTTACGTGCTTGGCATTAGAATTCTCCAGAAAAGCTCAAAGCAAGCTCAAATCCAGGTTAAGACAGGCATAGATAAACAAAAACTTGGAGCATCAGAACCCAGAATTAGTCATTATAACAGACAAAGGGAAGGTGGAGCAAATAAATACGTTACAGCAGGGGTTTTCAACCTTTTTTTTAAAAATGTACCCCTTCTGTCTGGAGGTTTCAGCTAAAGTACCCCTTTACAATTTTTGCTGACTGAAAGGTACCGCATTTACAATAAAAGGCAGAGATAGCATCTGTGGGTGATGGAGACAACGTGGAAGCTGGAAGTCCAAACAGCTGGAAGCTGGAAGTCCAAACAAAAATAAGTGCTGTTTTAAGCGGCTTTTCTTTATTCCCAGTCTGTGACCGTTTAAACAAGGGGGTATTTAAAGGGAAGGGCCAAATAAAAATAAACAAGAAAAAGTTCACATGTCTCTGAATCTTCTATACAGCCGCTATCACTATCCTTCTAATATCTTTGCGAGCCGTCCTGTACTTGAGGGGGAAACCACGTGCAGTTAGCCTCGGAATTTGGAATTCTCCCCGAGCTCACTCGGCAGGTTCCGGAACAGTCCCGAAGTAGCTCCCCTTTCCACAGGTACCAGTCAGCCACTGTCGTTAAACCAAACAGGTTAGAGTTTCCACAATATATATTATGCTTTGTATAGACTCCGGGCTCCTCTCCTCTATCCTGATATGACCAACTCCCGCAACCACACGTTCCCCTTATATACAACAAACCCCACCCGCTGAATCAGTCCTGCACCTATCCCTAGGGAACAGGTGTAGCTAATAAGACAATGACTTATCAACCTAGTGTCTCAAGCACATGTGCGGTTTTACCTCTCCCAAGATGGTCGCTCCAACCAGACAGTAAACCTCTCTTGGAGAGGGTGGAAGTTAGTGCACAGCGCGCCGCCCCTGGTCAAGGGGCCACACTTCATCCCTGAACAAGGGAGAATACTTTACCCTGCCACATCCAGCATACAAATCTACCAAAGGGACTCTGTATAACTTTCTGTCGCTTTGCACTTTCTGTAGACTTGTGTTTTCTTTCTTTGTTTTTCTGTATCCATTTCAAACACTGAAAAAATATTCAACCAGCTGCAATTCCTGTTACTAAATGCAGCCACGCCTAATAAATAAAACAAAAACTGTCAAAGTATGAGTATTGTGATTATTATTTATGTTAGTCAGAGCATTTATGCTTCTAAAAATGCAGACAGATTGTGCTTCACTGAGGTGACCATATGGCTCCATGTTCAGGACAGTTCAGGCTTTTCAACTCACAACCCAAGGCATTCTGGTACATTTTACCTGTCTCAGGTACCATTCACTTATCTCTTTTCTTTAAGAGAAGCAGAACTATGCTTACCAAAATGCATTGGGTTGTGAGTTGAAAAGCCTGAACTATCCCAAACTGTCCCGGTGAACATGGAGCCATATGGTCACCTTATCACTGACACGACAAGTTGAAAACAGCAAAGCTCATGAGCCGCGCAGAGCGCTCTCCATAGGCAGAATAGTCTGCTTCACCCACCCTTATATCACACATGCGTACAGGTGGAAAGTGCGGACTTGGTAGATTCTGTTGTTTTTTTTTTCATCTGCAGTTCACTTTGAGGTGCTAAATAATATTTATGCACAGTGGTTTAGGGATGTAGCATGGAGTGTGCTGTTGGTTCTAGCGGGAGGTGACACAGTGTTGACGGTGGCAATAACTGGAGACCAGGCCGATGGTGCGGTTCAGTTGGTACTTAAAAGTACCGTTTATTGAAAATGCTCTTTTAATAGTCAAGGAAATCTCAGGAACCGAACCGCACTTTAACAGATTCGACCCGAGGCAGAGGCACCCCCCACCTAAATACTGCTGCCTCAGGCTCTTATTGGACACTCTCACACACCCTAATTTGCATATTTTCCTAACCAATCCCATACGGCACACAGGCAGTATGCACACGTCACCATTTGTTCACTGAAAGCCGGATATGGGGAGGGGGAAGAGAAAGATAGAGAACAGAACATGCACACTCACATACACAAGCACAATCACATTCTAACACTAACTATTTACAGAATTTACATTCTCGGACCCCTTTTCCCTTCCTCACCCTCAGTCCAACAGTCCCTGTTCCCCCCCGTCGCTACAATACCATTAAAAAATCAATTCAAGATCATTATTTTCTTTTACTTTAATTTACATTTCTCCTGCGTACCCCCTATGACCTTTAGAAGACCCCCATGGGTGCGCATACCCCCGGTTGAAAACCCCTGCATTACAGCATAGTGCTTTCAGCTCCGCACAGTGGGAGACCTTTAAGAGTGGGTCAGGTCTGGACATGCAGGAATAAAATCACATTCACAGGTATAAAAAATTTAAAAGAGCTCTAGAGGAAAAAAGGCTCGACCAGGAAAAATATTGAATGTTGAATGTTAGAAGACACATTAAACTCATTGTGAAGTTCCAAGCTCAGTAATTCTGTTGGCGAATATCATTTAAAGAACTGATCAATCATACATTTTTGAGGTAAAACTAAGTAGCATTTATGCTTTGATTATCTGTACTTTTTAAAGAGAAAAACAGAAAATGTAACCAAATGCTATATTAACTTAAGTATATAACATTAATAAGCCCCTTAGTTTGTTAAAGAGGTATCCTCTTTTGCATCAGATGCTGTACAGAAAGACAGTCTTGCTGTGTAGGCTGGCTGTAAATACCTGTATCCTTCATATCAGTGCTCCTTAAGAGCTAGCTCATTAGAAAACAGGGTTATGAGAGAATTATATAATGATGAGTTTCTCTGATGTTCTGCACCATCGATGGAATGTCACTTTTGCTTAAATTACAATCCATATGTGCAAAAGAGTGTATATCTACTTCTTGTCATCTTTCACAAATGCAGTTTTTGTGCAAGGCATTCTGATTTAAACACATGCATCTTGAACAGATACTGGTATGTACTTTTTCAAATAGAATTTTATTCTACATTACCAAAAGCACAAGTAAAAAATAAGCAAATGAAAACAAATAAAATGCAATTCTCAATGGTAAATTCCAACAAAGCCCATATCATCTAAATATATGTTATATATAAACATTCTTTATGTATGACATGCAGCCGATGCAGTAGTTCAGCAGAGGTAAAAAAAAAGAACTTTCAAAGTGCAAATGTGCATCCATTCCTGCACAGCAATGTTGTTTCCATTGATCACTTAATCATTATATGTGTACGTGATGTAGAAAAGTACACAGGTATCGAACGAGTAAGTGATAAAACAAAACATTTCTTTTTTTAAAGGACTTGGGAAAAGGGCATTTGCTGTAAGTTGATCAGGAAGTTTAATTTCCAGTAGAACTAGTATAGGGAACAAAGGACGTTTTTAGATGCAACAAGATGGTGGAGGTCAAACTCGTTTTCCTCAATCATCGTTTTTATGAGCTCCTTTCCCAGGCCGCAGAGAAACTCATTTGACACAGACCTTTCTCCAGAATCATACAGCTGGTTGCTGATTCATAGTTGGCAGTAAGACAGTCCTAATTTATGTGGCAACCCTCTCAGGGGTAGTCAAATGTGGCACCAACATCCAATTCCAAGTTTTTAATTCAACCTGTCCCTGTTGATCCAGCAGGTGTAACTATGAATGAAATGGAACAAACATTTGAACTGTAATGGTGCCACTGTAGACAGCAGGTTTACAACTTTACCAGTACCACTTTTTTGTTTTCCAATTATTTACATTTATTTAGATTGGATTTTTAAAAAAAAATTGAAGATCAGTGCTCAAAATGGTTTAAATATGAATTCCAATATGATTTCAAGAAACCTACAGTACATTCATTCAGATTTGAGTTGATTTAGTAGACATACTTGGTGGAAGCCAAGATCAAGGATAACAGTACTTACCATTGTTATTATTTCTATGGATTCCTACTCCATCACTGTCAGCTGCCCTTATTAAAGATAACAATTGAATAGAAACACATTGCAAATCCATGTATTGGGTGAAACAGAGCTATTAATTAATGTGCAACTTGACATTTCATGCATGCTAATTTAGATTAACACAGGTATTTTTTTTTAAAACTATACATTCTGGCATATTAGCATGAGTAAATTACATCTAAATGTCACCTGGGTAAGAGGCACACAGCACATGTGCAAGCTTGAGACAGTGCAGTACCTACGTTTAGTGAATAGTTATTACAAGGCCTGTTAGTGTTTACTTTAGAAGCCATTAATGCTTGATTTAACAGTGACTACGAGTGATGGGTGGATGCTTTATTGAATTAATTCTAACTCAAAGAAGAAAACTCAGTAGCTTTTGTTCCTCTTTCATACAACTCTTGAAAAGCTTATGAATCAAAAGGAAAAAAAAAATATCAGAAGCGTACACAATTTGTTCAACTTGTAGTCAGTTCCATAAAAAAATGTCCACAAAGTTGATATGTTTATTTTTCTAGCAGACCAATTCTGTGGTACAGGATGCCCTGCTTTGTGGTGTGTTTCTTATTCACTAGATTAAAACTGAAACAGCTCTGTTTTATATATTCCAAGCCTGCAAAAAACAAGCTATAGGCATAGATGGCTCCCTGTGTGTGTGATGGATAGACATAGCTTGGGGGCAAAACCTTTCAAAACTAAAAGAAAACCCCACTGATCCACAGAGGTTAATGTTCTATATAATTTGCAAAAGACTTTGCTTAGCAGTTGTTATTGCCAAGATAGCAATTTGTTCACAGAGCATGACTGAAGAAAAACTGATTTTATTCCGTCTCTTTTTAAGCTATTTGGGGCCCCTAACATGTTACATTAAGGTTCACATTCAGGGAATTTTAATGTAGCAGCTGGCAATTCTGTCTTAAATTCTTATCAGTGTCCCAAAAGTGTTTTTTTTTCAGTAGGGAAGACAGTACTGATGATAGTCTGCAGGATAGTTTCAATTTCAAAGAATTGAGTGCTTCCACATAGACTGCACTTAGGTTTTAGGAGGTTCTCATTTGCCAAAGAACACCGTGTATCAGGCGTCTGTCCCCAGGGTTTGTGAAACAAGGTATTTAGTTAGTCCAGTAATTTATTTAGACAAAGAGCTGTACTAACTTGGTATTCATATGAATAGAGCCCCTCTATGTGTATTGTCAACATATCAAAGCAGTTATTTTGATAAATTAATATAGCACTGAGTTAAGACCACATCTGAACGTGTATATCAATTACATTGACATTAATTCCATCCATTGTAACTGTTGATACTTTAAAAAAATATTGCTCTTTACACTTACAATTATTATTATTATTATTATAAGAAAATAAATAAAGTACTAATTAGACAAATGTCAGGACAATAATTAGGACTGATTCTCTAATTTCTGATAACTGTTCTTTTCAAACTTCAGGTACTGAATATCTGCATTGAGTGTTATGGAAATGTAATTGACACCTACTGTATATCTAACTCTCTTCAGTGCTGAAAGGATAACTTAATAAACATTTGATTTTCACATGATGTGTATTATTATAAATATACACAAATACAGAATGAAGAAAAATGTAAAAAAAAAACACCTTTAAAATTATAGTTGAAACATGCAGTTGAAGAATGCAGCAGTCCCCTTGTTCTCGTCCCATTTCCTGCCATTTCCTATACACGAAGTAGAAATTATCAGTTGAACCCTGTGGTTTGTACTAAAGCTGTAGATCAGGTGATCTCAAACTTGGTTTCCTGTATTTTTTTCAATTGGTAAGATAGTAGCTAGATAGAGCTGGAGATGATCTGCAGATAGACTAAATTCTCAAGTTTGTTGCAATTTATATATAATAATAATATCAGGTGTTTTATTTTAGATACAGTGTCATATCATTGATGTAATTATCTAAAAGAGCAAAATGTGTGACCTGTAGAAATCATTCACAATCAGTCTAGAGAAAAATAGGAAATCTGAAAATGTGATGGTTATTGGCTAAAAACTGTTTAATTATATATATATATATATATATATATATATATATATATATATATATATATATATATATATATATATATATACAGTACTGTGCAAAAGTTTTAGGCAGGTGTGAAAAATGCTGTAAAGTAAGAATGCTTTCAAAAATAGACATGTTAATAGATTATATTTATCAATTAACTAAATGCAAAGTGAGTGAACAGAAGAAAAATCTAAATCAAACCCATATTTGGTGTGACCACCCTTTGCCTTCAAAACAGCATCAAGCATCAATTCTTCTAGGTACACTTGCACACAGTTTTTGAAGGAACTCGGCAGGTAGGTTGGCCCAAACATCTTGGAGAACTAACCACAGTTCTTCTGTGGATTTAGGTAGCCTCAGTTGCTTCTCTCTCTTCATGTAATCCCAGACAGACTTGATGATGTTGAGATCAGGGCTCTGTGGGGGCCATACCATCACTTCCAGGACTCCTTGTTCTTCTTTACGCTGAAGATAGTTCTTAATGACTTTCGCTGTATGTTTGGGGTCGTTGTCATGCTGCAGAATAAATTTGGGGCCAATCAGATGCCTCCCTGATGGTATTGCATGATGGATAAGTATCTGCCTGTACTTCTCAGCATTGAGGAGACCATTAATTCTGACCAAATCCCCAACTCCATTTGCAGAAATGCAGTCCCAAACTTGCAAGGAACCTCCACCATGCTTCACTGTTGCCTGCAGACACTCATTCGTATACGCTCTCCAGCCCTTCGGCTGAACAAACTGCCTTCTGCTACAGCCAAATATTTCAAATTTTGACTCATCAGTCCAGAGCACCTGCTGCCATTTTTCTGCATCCCAGTTCCTGTGTTTTCATGCATAGTTGAGTCGCAGGCCTTGTTTCCACGTCGGAGGTATGGCTTTTTGGCGCAAGTCTTCCATGAAGGCCACTTCTGACCAGACTTCTCCGGACAGTAGATGGGTGTACCAGGGTCCCACTGTTTTCTGCCAATTCTGAGCTGATGGCACTGCTGGACATCTTCCGATTGCGAAGGAAGTAAGCATGATGTGTCTTTCATCTGCTGAGGTAAGTTTCCTTGGCCGACCACTGCGTCTACAGTCCTCAAGCGTTGCCCGTTTCTTTGTGCTTCTTCAAAATAGCTTGGACAGCACATCTGGAAACCCCTGTCTGCCTTGAAATTTCTGCCTGGGAGAGACCTTGCTGATGCAGTATAACTACCTTGTGTCTTGTTGCTGTGCTCAGTCTTGCCATGGTGTATGACTTTTAACAGTAAACTGTCTTCAGCAACCTCACCTTGTTAGCTGAGTTTGGCTGTTCCTCACCCAGTTTTATTCCTCCTACACAGCTGTTTCTGTTTCAGTTAATGATTGTGTTTCAACCTACATATTGAATTGATGATCATTAGCACCTGTTTGGTATAATTGTTTAATCATACACCTGACTATATGCCTACAAAATCCCTGACTTTGTGCAAGTGTACCTAGAAGAATTGATGCTGTTTTGAAGGCAAGGGTGGTCACACCAAATATGGATTTGATGTAGATTTTTCTTCTGTTCACTCACTTTGCATTTAGTTAATTGATAAATATAATCTATTAACTTGTCTATTTTGAAAGCATTCTTACTTTACAGGATTTTTTTCACACCTGCCTAAAACTTTTGCACAGTACTGTATATATATATATATATATATATATATATATATATATATATATATATATATATATATATATATAAAACATTCAAACATGTGTGTGGTGATAGCCCAGCATCTTGGAATAAAGGTTATTTAGTTAAAGGTTATATAACAGTATTCCAAGATCACCATGTCCACAAAAATCCTCACATTGGGTGATACCTCTGTTGTAACAGGTCCTTTACCTGGCAGTCAATTTCCTTCAATCTGTTCCATTCTAATGAAGACTCACTTCATTTCAAGCTGTTCAAGCTAATTGTAATACCATTCATGGTCAATGGCCAGGCTCTTAAGATTAACTAGAAGGCAAGATAATTGCACATAACAGCAGACAAGCTTAAATTCAAAGCTGATCTGATTTCCATTACATGAGAGTAGCTGTTATTTACTTTGTATAATATATGAATATATGAGCTTTCATTGTCCAGGGAAATCTTAGTTCTAATAACCTTTCCTGTTTGTTGCTCTCCTTGACAAAGTAATGTTGCGTTCTCTGGGTGCAGCTATTGCTGATATTGGTGGTGAGCTGTTGATCTTATTATGCCATTCTTCCAGTGCTAATGCCAAGCATTGCAGCACCTGGTCATGAAACTAAGTGAAGCGACCCTGACTCAGAGCCATCTTAAATCCTTTAAGAATGCGCTTCAGGGTAGCCAGTGATGAACACACATGCAGGGTTCTCTCCTACCCGCACATTCAGCTTCTGCAGTGATGGAAGAACATCATATGTGGACCTGAATAGGAAGCTTATCCTCCTCTGTTCCATTGTCCACAGGTCTTGCCTGTCAACCTTACACTGTTCCACATTCTCAAATCTCATCCATTCTCCCTGCTTAGCCTGTGAGACCACCTTGACACACCCCATCCTCTCCTCCTGCTTTTGCACTTCAGTAACTACCAACTTCCTCTTTTCAGTTGGAGAGGCTCTGTGCCTCTCGGGGGAGCCGAACTGAGACCAAGGCCTCCTCTTCCTTGTTATACTTGCCCCATAATATCACAGATATAAAAAGCGTCCTTTGCTGCCCACTTTCTCTCAATTCTCATTACAGGTGCTACCTTCCTTACACACTTGTCACGCGATTCCATCAGTGCTGTTTCCAGTTGAACCTTTATGTACTTAAAATCCTCAGTTAGAGTTGAGATTGGCAGCTCAGCTAGTCAATAATTGAAATGTAATTACTGCCCATACACCATGCTAAATAACATTTCCCCAAAATGTCTATGGTCCATTGGGCACAATACAATTACATGGCGAGATTTTTAAAAGGCCCTACATATAAAGAATTTGCATTGCTTGTCTGGGCTTTGAGGGAACGTATTGTGTATACCAGACATGTTAAATATATTAAGTATATTCGGCAAGCAAGAGTATTATTTTACTGGTCAGAAGGGAGACTAGGCTTTATTCTACTGATAGCTTTAAAAAACGGGTTTAATAAAAGGAGTTGAATAACATTTTTGATTGAACTACTTGTGTAACTGTCCCCATGATTCCCTTTGGAAACCTCTAGCAACCATGTAAACAATATACTACAGCAACGGTAAAAAGTTTAAAAAAAAATATATATATATTTTTTTAAAATTATTATTTCTCGGTTTTTGACAATGAAGATCGATCTACACAGCATGACTTGTAGATTGTAAGCAAAGCAAGAAACAGCACAAAAACAGAAAACCAGGTTGCTCAAATAGCCTATACATTATAGACCTTGATAGAAAAGGATCAGCCAGTGTCATCTGTGCAGAACCATTTAGGAAGAAAAAAAAAAGCTGCAGAGCCTATCGCCCATATAATTGGCCATATGGCTTGGGGATTATTTAGTTTGTTTCAAGTTGTATACTCTGCGAATTGAACTTATTTTCATTCACTATACTCCATTTAATCTAACCACCGCTGCACACTTCGTCTTGGTGCGAGGGAAACACACCACGCAGTTCAAGGAAAAAACTAATGTGCCCTACTAGTCTGGTCGGCAAAAAAAAAATCATTAAGCTATTTTTTTTTTTTCCCATATGGACATTTTATTTTTAACATTGGTGCCATTTAGCTATATAAATCAAAATCTTGGCCTTATTTGGCTCAGAAGCATCACAAACATGCCCTTGTGTTCATTTAAAAAAAAAACTCAACAAAAAGCTCCTATGAGAAAGATCTGATGGTTTTGGTCATTGTATGCAGTGATGGCATTACACAAATACATTTATAGTTTTTATTATATAGTAAGAGAAACTGTAAGGAGTGAAATGTATGGAAAAATAACATCTTTTCACATTTCATACAAAGTTAATCCACATTTACCATCTGTATATTTTTGTACTTACTGGTACCTTTTATAAAACATTTTATAGGAAGAGTATGAAGTGGAACTAAATATGCACACACACAAAAAGTCATTTTAGTATTAGGCCACAATGTTTATTCAGTAGTGCGTTTCAAATTATAGATACAATACTGTCGGCTTCTGTAAGAATAACAATTGCCTGTGCTTCTAAATTGGCAGCAAAAATCTCACACACTGAAATACAGAAACTTTTCTATCCAGTCTAGAACAAGCACAATTCAGAATGGTAGGCACTTCAGAGGCTTACAACATTGTAAATATATATATATATATATAAATATATATTTTATACATGTATTTTTAAGCAGTTGGATTCCAAATTCTCTAATCACAAACCTTCTAATGGAAAGGAGGTACATTTTTTTTTTAAAAGTGGCCGACAGAATCTGCAGCAGCTTCCAGAATACCGTTAAGTCTTTGGGTTTTCTTAGGCTTTTCTGTCAGTAGCTTACATAAAATCTTCTATCCTGAAGATCGTCGAAGTAAAGAGACAACTGCAACAGATGCTGCTGTTGAAAATCTGACTGAAGCTACATTAAGAAATGAAGCAGTGTGAGAAATTCCCAATCGTGACTATTTTATATAAAGCGAAAGACAGTTTATAAAGTACCATAGAGAAAAAAAAAGTACATTTACACTTACGGCTATCTTATTATTTTCAAGACAAAATTGCACCATTAAAACTATAGAAAGGCAATTTTAAAACAGATAAATGAATGAAGTACATCTTGTAGATCAACTTCACACATGCTATGACAAAATTAAAAGAGCTAGATACAGAACAATTATATTCAATTATTTCCATCGTAGCTTTTTACATATACTGCTTTATTAAAAACTAGTCTGTGAAAAACAATGGCTTCATGAGACACCTCCACTGCTTCTCACAGTTACATACTAAAATTGTTGTTTTGTTTATCAGCCTTTTAAAGGATACATGAAATATTTAAATACACTGGGATTCGCCATAAAACAGCCTTGTTGGCTTTTCTTTTTTTTTTTTAGGAAAAAAAAAGAAAGGTCTTCATTACTCTAAACAAAAACTTTTTTGTATTCATTTCTGTTTTTTAAAAAGTTCACTGATCTCAATCAGAGACTCTCCATAATGTTTATGCGTAAAATTCCTTGGTAGGTGCCTTCTGATAGGCAGCACTGGAAGGTTTGCGTTCCCCAAGGTCATAGCTGCCTTCATCCTTCTTCCTCATGCGGTACACCAGCAGCAAGATCAGGAAGATTGCAAACAGGAACCCAATCACTCCACCAGCAATTACAGCTGTAGGACAAAACACAAGGATTAAGGTACAACAGGGATGGAAATAAGACTCCCATTGCAAAGCAGTATGAGCCAATCCTGGCTTTAAAAAGACACACCTGAGCTTGTTACCTATACACTATGGCTAATCAAGCATATACCATGTATTATGAAGTCTGTTGGATATACAACTGCTCTCCAACAAAAGTGTTCACTCCAGGTCGGTGAATTTTACTCCTTCAAATATAAAATTCAAGATGCATTATACTACACAATGAAAAGGGGGAAGAAAAACTTATAATCACACTTATAAATCAAATGTGAATACCACTGGGAATGCCAACTTTACATAAGCATTCACTAGGGGCTTGTATGCTCTATTCACTGCAGCACAACACATATGGAGATTAGTCTCCTGTGGATACAATAATCATCATAGGAGTACACTATCTTGTCACCTCACAGAAAAAGAGTTTAAGACTTCTGGCCATGAAGGTGAAAGTGTTCAAATCAAACTTATACCACAATATATGTTAGATAGGGATAAAAAAAGAAAGTACAAACTTAAACAGAAATCAAATTCCCTTTTCTAGTGTACAGAACACCAGTGTATGTGTGACAGAGTTAAATAATGAGTGCACTTATCAGAAACCAGTAGGAGCGTGTTATCTGTTAGAAATCCTAGAAGTTGAGATGATTTCTGCAAAACCATACTGTTACGCTTGAAATACTGTTTTGTGACACAGGTGTTTGCAAGTACCGCAAGTTCTTTATGAAAATGACCCAAAATATAATACTATACCTTAACAATAATATACCTTAACAAGGGAAGTTCTGAAACCCAGTGCCAGTGTGAAGCCCTGGAGTTTTTGTCATACAGTCTTAAACAATCATACCTAATGCAGCTATTCACATACCTGCCAGTACTTCTGTTCTCTGGAAGAGGTTTTCAGACCGTATCTCCGCAGACACGTCTGTGTCCACACCACTGCCAGACACCTTTGGCTTACTAGTTGTGCTCATTAAATCCAGATCTGTATCCGTGACCAGAACTGGTGGCTATATGAAAAGGAACAAAAAAAAAAAATTCTATAAAAAACATTTTTGCAAAACACCAAAATCCCTAAAAAAAAAAAAAAAATATATATATATATATATATATATATATATATATATATATATATATATATATATATATATATATATATATATATATATATAAAACAACATTCCAATGTGACAGTGCTTGTTACAGTATAGCATTACATATTAAAAAATAAAGCCAAGAAAAAAAAGTGAGTACAGCATACACTTATACACATGGATTAAAACTATTTGCTCTTTTCCTATTCTGATGAATCGATAGTTGTCATGGGTTACACATTTCAAATAAACGTTTAGTATTGCAGATTATTTGTGTGCAGTTTACATGGTCATTTAAGATGAGCGATTTGATGTATGCACAGCTAACATGGAAACAAAACACAAAAAGCTTTATAGTACATACAATTACCAGTTTTGATATGCAATTTAGCATACCATCTCGATGTTGGCAATGGGTTTCAGCAATACCCTTTGCTTTAAACACCAAGAGTAGGTATACAGTAACAAGTAGGTATACTGCACCTCGGTTCTGGCAGGATTCTTAGGCAGCAGTCTGGCTTTGGCTGTAGATGTCTCAACTTTGTGTGTGAATACTTTAGTCGAGTCCCTGGTTGGTTGTGCTTTTGGAAACATATACGTTTTCACAGTGACGGGCTCCTCGATTTCCACTTTGAGACCTAAAACATGAGGATTGTTTAAAAAAAATCTAACAGTCAGCACAGCAAAATGTTACTCCTAGAAAGGGTTTCAGAATGTGTATTTCATTGCAAGGACATCAAATCAAATCAATGGAAACGATTGCATGTTCATGCAAGTTGTCTGCATAAAAGACAAATTTATATTATCATTTTTATTTTTAAATAGCCTTGGCTATGAATACACCTAATCATCAGTTCCAATTGCTTCACAAAAAAGTCTGCAATGATGACTTCTGGTGTCTCTTTTGTTATGCACTGGTTAATAGCTGAGGGAGGACTATGAAGACAATTGTGGGTTTTGCAGCATTTTTTTCTAACACACACAACTGGAGGGGAGAGAGATAGTAGACAATCTTACCCGAGCCTGACCCAGAATTAAAATCATCATCATCATCTACTGGATAATCCCCTGACCCATCCTCAAGATACAAATCCTTTTCGTTAGGAGAATTTTGACCCTGTGTAGCTGCCAGTGTCTAAAAAACACACAAAAAATCAACAACATATAAAACAAAAACAACTTTAAGACCTAGAAAGAAAAAAAAATCAACAGCACTTTTCAGATTGCAAACAAGTTACCTGAATTAAGCACCAGGAAAGTCAACAGAAACTGAACAACACTAATGTTTTTTTTGTTTGTTTTTAAATCACATTTAGCACTGGGACACGGAGAAACACACTGGTCTTCATTCCATGGGATGGCAATTACCATGGAAACTAGATAGAATGTTGAAACATTTGTTTAGTTCTGAGGGAGGAAGAAGTAAAAGGCAGCTACTCTGCTGTGTTGTGCAGATTCTGGCTGGATGAGTAAAGCGATTTGAGTAACCTCAGAGGCATGCATGTAAATGGCTCATAACCCAATAGCTTTTCTCACTAGCTCACTGCCCCTAGCTCTCTGTGTTTAATACCTTGACTTCAAGCATTCAGATTGCAGGGCACAATCCATGGAAACCCAATTCTGAGCTGTTTGAGCTCATCCTAGCGGATTGTGTTTTAATACAGATTGTGCTTTTCAAATCTTTACAAAAGCTGCTGTAATCAAATTGGACAGGGGGCTCTTAAAAACCTGCCACTGTCAACAGCCTGTATTGATTCTTTTCCAGTTTGGGTGTTTTGCAGATAACCCTTCTGCTAAGAACCCAGATTCAATTTTCCACTCTATGCTTAACAAAAATAAAAGGATTCAAGGAAAAGAAAGACTCACTTTCTTCAAAGCATTCAGTGCAGGAAGAAAAAAAGCCCCATAAAAAAACAAAATTGAGGTATGTGGTCCACAGAGCACTAAAGGACGAGATAATTAAAAATGATACTTCAGATAGCCGAGAGGAACAGCAGATTCCTAAATAAAAGCATTAGCGTTACAGCTCTCTGATCAAAGAACAAATGTGTGAAGCCAGATAAGTCTGTTTAAAAATGTCATCTGGGTAAACCTGTCTGGATACAGTTATTTGATAAATCTTCAAACTCTCACAAAAACTATAAAATTTGAATGTTTTTGAACAAAAACAAAGCATCTTCTGTAGCACAATTGAGGGGTTAGGGTTTAGGGCTAGGGTTATGTCATAGCTGATTTTACAATATCAAGTAAAATGGAAAGGTGAAAAAGATCTGTATCATTGATAAGTCCAGGTTAAAAACAATGTGGTCTGCAATGGAAAACATTGTCTGAAAGCAAGCTGTTAGGTATAGTCAGAAACTAAAATAATGTGGAACTGAAAAAGGTGATGTTCACTTGATACCACCTGTAATTGAGCTTTATTGAGAGAATTATACAATACAAAGTATCTACAGTACTGTATATCAAAACATGTGGTGTGTATCATTGATATGGCTAGATATTAAAAAAACAAAAACAATCTGGCTGCGAAAGGGAAAGGAAACTAAGAAAGAATACAGATGGGTGCCAAACATCAAGACAATTTCACAAAAACTGATTTACACAAGGTAACATTAGGTAGTCCAAGATTAGCAATAAACCAGGGGTCTGTACAACCAGCTGTACAATCAGTGTACAGTCTCTATACACAAGAAACTTACAAAAGTTAAAGCCTTAATATGGCAGCCAAATAAGGACCAAGGTCATGCCTGCCAACACATCTATCATTGAGAGTTGATCTAACTCTACAAACATGAAGTCACTACCTCAAACGGTTTCTGAAGATACAGTATGCAGCTTTGACACTTTGGTGACGACAGCTTTGCAAAAAAAAAAAAAAAAAAAAAAGTCAGATATGCCAATATCACCCTTGATAGAATTGACTGAGAATCAAATACACCTGGGTCACTTCATGAAAAGGGGTTACCAATGTATATTTTGTAAACTTGTGTGCTAAAATAAACATAAGAAAAGAAAATAGGGCTGCGATTAGAACTGTAAATCAATAAGGGGTATATGTTTAGATAAAAGATGATAACCGTGAAAGTCAGAGGATGTATCATATTTGAATAAACATCTCGTCTCTATAAAAAACACACCGTTTTTAAAACAGGAAAAATGTGACATACTAAAATCGCTGTTTTAAATGCATGCCTCCACCGTTAATCTACTTACATTGTTTTAATGACATCTATTTTCCTGACTGAGGTGGTTTTGAAAGGGGTAGCAAACATAATATGTTGTGTCCAAATATGTTACGTTTGAACCATTGTAAAAAAAAAAAAAGCCCTTAAAAACCTGCATCTTCCCGAGTTTACAGTATTATTGTAAGCACCATCTACTGTTTTCATTTAATAAACCAAATAAGTTGTAAAAACAATCACATCTGCTGCATCACGGCCTACTACCTGGTGTTACGACTGCTACTAAGGGCAGTGAAGCAAATACTTTAAACCGTGTCTAAATGCCCAAACCACATTCACAGCAATCCTATACAGTAACTGAAAAAGCTTTACAAACCGGCAGCAACTTAACTCACACAATATCCTGGTATCCCTGAATAGATCATTGTCTCCTCTTTAAAACTATGCCAAGGATTTTAATGAGCAATCCATCTCACAATTTCAGGGGTACCATAAATAAAATGAATTTACTGCTGTAACAATGCTGAATGACTGGGTGGAGCATTTGTTCTGCCAAGACGTACAAAATTAAATGTAGTGTTGTCCTTGGCAGCCCTTAGCCAGAAACCTCTTTTTGATGGTAAAACGAAGAGAAAATCTCATCCCTAGTTATTCCACAAACACCAGCAAGCCTTACATAAGTATAAAATCTCTCTCACTCTCTCTCTCTCATGCTAGACGTATAAGTGGTCACGTGACAAATCTCAATAGTGCAGTACAAATACAAAGAGAGACATTTACAAAGATAAAAAAATACTACAAATGCTATTTCTGGCAGTGCTTTGTAGAATAGGCCTTTTTTTTTTTTTTTTGGCTCCAATAATGCAGACGATTGTACCAATTAAACAGTCATCACACCTCACTTACAGTAACATACTGCACAGTAACAGACAGCTTCCCACAATCTCAACAAGTACAGGGGGGAAAGCACAACTGTGGATCGAACCGATTGCCAGACTGTGCAATTATGAAAAACAAAAATCAGTAGTATAGATGGGGAGAACCATATTGTAGAAAAATGCATAACTACTTTGTAAATACAGTTGCTGAAGAAGACTGCAGGCCTACTCTAGATTCACTGAATGGAGCCACGTACTCGCAGTCCTCAGCTAAGTTCACCATTGATCAAACATGATAGACCATGATGATAAACATGTATATGTGAGCAGTGCAAGTTGACAGAAGTTCTCCCTTATAAAAGTTTACCATAGTAAAAGCAGAGCAAAGTGTAATATACCACAGTGAAAGCATGGTAAACCATACTGTAGGTAAGCAATGTAAAGCACAGTAGTGCTGGGACAAATATCTGAATATTTGAACGAATATTTTTTGACATGTATTCGGATGTTTGTATTTGCTAGAATGGCAAGGAATAATTTTTTTTTTTTTTTTTTAAAAAAGAGTAAAAAATAAATAAAATATGGTGTCGTTTTGTACTATTTATTTCGGGAATAAACAAAATAACGTTTAACTGCTATTTGGCATCATTTGTATTGTAGTTAATTCACTGGGGTAAAGTAAGGCCTAAACAATGTATTCTTTACTCCTGGGATATTTAAATGAGAGCCTATCCGAACATGAAAATCCTGTGTTCGTCCTATGGTAAAGCATATTAATATACATTGCAAACCAAGGTAAATTATAGTAAATGCATAGTATATTCATGGGAAAAGCATGGCAAAACTAGTTTTATAAAGGCTGCCAAGCAGCTACTGCACACAACAGACACACACACATATTTGTTCGGTACTGTTGCCAAGGCAAAATTACACATCATTTGCTCAACCAATTTATCAGGGGGTCTATTCCATATCCAGATTTTCAAATCTCCTGCAGCTAAAACACATTATGGATTTTTACAGCATGACTGACCTGCATAAAATTCTGTCTTCTACTTCCTTTGTATGCATTAAGAAAGTGGAAGTCCTTATTCAAAGCATATTTTGATAAGTACAGGAAATGTTTTAAATAAGGATTTCCACTTTCCTGCAGTCAGCAAATGGAGATGGTGGAGACTGCACAGTGATCATAAAGAAAAGAGCTTGTCAGCTTGAGTTTACACATCATACTATTTATTAAGTCTATTTAAACTGCTGCTTCCTGATAAGGGTGCACATTGCTATGGGATTAGAGACAAAAGTTTGGATCCACATGCAAAACATTTCCTGTACTCATCGAAATATGCTTTAAACAAGGATTTCCACTTTCTTAATGCATACTGCAAGGCCACTTCCTCCACATGGATTGAGCTCTCAATTAAAACGACAGTTCTTGTAGAATAATCTCACATATCACACTGAGCTCTTTCATTTGCCATTTTTTGAAACTGTAGCGCAAATTCTGGTGAGACGGTAAATAAGTGCAAGGTATTTTTGGGCTACTTTTGGGCATTTGTGCAGGTATCACATTTGGATGTATTTTGAATGGTTTTAAAGTTTTAACTATATTTTTGATCAAAATACTAAGCTATATGATACACAACCCTCAGTGTTGTAACATCAACACGCATTTTCATCTGTGGCTATGACATACTGCTATACATTGCATTATGGGTAGCTGTTTACAGGAGATCACTTGAGTTATACTGATATAAATATATAGGAACGAGTGGGAGTCTGATCCTGAATTAAACGCAGAGAGAGTGTTCTCTCAGAGGTCATAGTTAACATGGAGAGAGTGTTCTCTCAGAGGTCATAGTTAACATGGAGAGAGTGTTCTCTCAGAGGTCATAGTTAACATGGAGAGAGTGTTCTCTCAGAGGTCATAGTTAACATGGAGAGAGTGTTCTCTCAGAGGTCATAGTTAACATGGAGAGAGTGTTCTCTCAGAGGTCATAGTTTAATAAAAGTTTAAGACTTCAATTTCAGTTCATGCATAAAGGACATTTTATTTTTTTGTACATACATTTTTTGGATATTCTCCTGTCATCAGAATTCAGGTCGGTTAGAGATTTTTTTAATGTTTTAAATTCAAATGTTTTATTGATATATAAGTTATAATAGGGAAAGCAATTGTATTTTGAATTAAAATAGCCGTGTAGTCGCTTAACCCTACAAATTTTTTTTTTTTTTTTTTTCTTCTTTGAATACCTTTGCTTACACAGTTTTAACTGCACTAACCTATATGGACACTCTGACACCCACAGCTACAGTGTGTGTTCGTGCATTGCTGAGATCTTATCATTCTAATACTTGAAGATAAAATGCAGTAAGAAACTGGAAAATACTGTGTTTATTGGGCTACTTTTGGGCTGGTATTTGGTTGACTTTGGGCTGCTACAAACACATTTTCATTTCTGGCAACTCTGACAATTTGGAGTGGAAGAAAGAGCACAGAAGCAACACGGTGGCACTACAGTGTATGTTCAGCACGCTTACCCCGCCCAGTGAAGGGTCCCGGCTTAAACCTCTGCATTCCAGAACCTGGAAATCCTGGTGTGTCTGCCTTCATTTCCGCGCAGTGCTACAATATATATATTTATTTATTTCATTCTTTTTTTGATAATATGCTGAAAATTGTATGTGTAAAGTGAAATGTGCAGTTGTGAGCAAACATTATATCAGTCCCTGGGATTGTTGAATGAAGTGTAAGAAAATATATATATATTGTTGGTTTTCTTCCTCACACAGCACGGGTTCACTCTCATTTTGGCGATGCTACTGCATACATTATACACAGAACTGAAGAAGCAGGGAGGGAATACAGTTAAGTGAAACTTCTTAGGTATTGTGCAGAGGAGATTTGCTTTATAGTGCAATGCAAATGTCACCAACAGGAGTGTAAAAATAGTCTGCCGATGTGTTATTTGACGGGATGGAGGTATCACTGGCAGTGCACTGGGGAAAATCTCAGTTTATCTAGGAAAACGTTCACCAGTCAAGTACTAAAAAAAACCCCAAAAAAACATGGCACAAGGGTACTGGAGGAAATGCATGAGGGTCTAATTCACTCTTCTCTTCGAGCGAAAAGAAATACACAGATGGCTGTTTACCACAGCTTGGTTTATATTTCAGCTGAGCAAGCCGGCTATATGCTGTTTGAACACTGCCAGATAAAGTGGTTTATTTTAATCTCTGCACTAGCCGCCAGTCCTAAAGGGCTTGTTAATATCCGGCTCTCGGGTTGCGGTTAATAAGGAAGTAATCAATCCTCCATGAAAGGCAGCATCATAGGTCTTTGTACTTTGTACTGTATCACTTATGGTGAATTAATGTTAGAAATCACAGGCAAACAAGCAATGATTTCCAATTCAAGTGGCTTTTATCTGCTACAGTAGCCAAGTGGTGGTTTAAATTATTTATGGTTTTTTTTCTTCTCTTTTGATGCTTAATATAGAAATCCACACCCACAACTACAACCATTAAAAAAATAAATAATAATAACTAACCTTTATTGTATTTTCAGAGCCAATAGATTTTATTAGTAATGGTTTGGCTTTTAGAAACCTGTTGATAATTATTATTTTTTTAATTCATCAGCATGAAGGTCAAATTTGACAAAATTGCCTTTAGCTGAACCATGTAAAGCTGCTTCACTTACATTTGAATTACAAGTAAGTGTACTCAGACATAAAACTAACTGACTGTAACCATGTAATCAAAGTCAAGTAATTACAAAAAAAAAAGTTGCAACCTTAATAGGATACTACATTGAAGCAGTTTTCGTATTTTTTTTTTAACAATGGATTGAACATATATGAATAAAATCAACTTTCTTCTCCCAAAAGATCCGATCCAAACCATTACAGTATGTCACATACTCAGATGGTATAAAAAAAGGAAAGTCAATTGAACTACAATAAAACTGAAGGTTACCAGTCAGTGACCCTTATTATTCTAAACTACAAACTGTTATCACATCTTAACCTTTCTACTTCCATTTAAGAGGTGATGCTATCTGTAAGGGTTAACACACAGCTTTATGTGTTTGCTTTTCACTCTTCAGTAGACCTGCAATTCCAATTCATTTTATCTGAAAGCACAGAATGGAGAATACAAAATGTAATATTCACATGGAGCACCTTGCTTCCACTTCCAAACACACAGACGTTAAAGGAAGAGCAAAGCAGGTTTTGTCGTTTTTTTACATGACCTCTTTCTCAGGTGTCAAAGCTTAGCCCTACACTCCTAAAAAAAATAGTCAAATCCTTCCCCAAGCTGTTTCAGCAATTGATAATTAAAAGTATGAGTCGAGGAGAAGCGCGGCCCAGCCAGATATACAGACATCGGGAGGCAGTGGCAGCAATACCAACAACGTCAGGGAGGCAGAACTGCTCCAAGTTAAGGAAGATCAGGGGGCAAAAGCAGGAGATAGTGCCGAGGGAGCGGGAGGGGCGGAGGCTGAAAGCGGCGCTGAGGTACAGACTGGAAGGCAGACTACAGCACAGGCTGAGGAAGCAGAGACAGCCACAGTGGAGCAAATAGGAGCTCCAGGCGGGACAGTGAAGAGTGTGTCGGGGAAGGTGGAGATGGAAATAGCAAGAAAAGACGATGAGGAGTTTAAAATACCAGGAAAAAGAACACGAAAATGCAATGGTGGGGTAGTGGCAAAAAAGCAGAGTACAGGAGGAGTACTAGAAGAAAGCACTGGACAGGGAGTGACAGGCAGCAAGGTTGGGAAACAGAGTAGCTTAATGGAGACAATATTGACAATCCGCTGGAGAGTAATTGCTGCCAGCGCTGCTGAAGGGGAATCCTCGATTTCAGAGAGTGACGGTGAGGGTGGCTTCACAGACTCCTCTCGGACATCTGGCTCATCGGCCAGCCAGAGCTGCAGGGGGTAATTTACAAAGCATAAGAGCATTTTTAGGAAAAACAAAAGGGAAGAGGGGGGTTGTAATTCAGGATTATTTCCCTGATCGAGAAATGTTTATTGTGTCTGTTAAATATTTGATGAAAAAAGGGGCAGGAAAGGAAATGTTTAGCGATCAGGAAAGATGGAGACTGAAAAATGTAAGCAAATTAAAGTCAGGTCTCAAAAACAAAGATAGTAATGATGAGTAAACCTTTTCCTTTTGTTTTCTCTGTCACCTCCTTCTGTTTCTTTTTACTTTTTAATTTTCTAATGGGTGAATTTAAAATCAGGAGCTTAAATGTAAATGGGTGTAGAGATGCACTGAAAAAAAGCTGCTACTTTTGAGTTAATCAAGCAAAAAAATATAAATCACGTTTTTGCAAGAAACACAGTGACAAATAATTGTATTCAATGGAAAAAAGAATGGAGGGGTGATGTGGTTTTAAGTCACGGGTCCTCTCCGAGCACGGGGGTTGCGATTTTATTTTCTAAAAATGAATTTGATGAGGTCGTTAAAGGACTCCTGTTCGTAGTAAGAGCAATGTGGAGAATAAGACCCTCGTTTTTAATATTTATGCGCCACCGACGATAGGGAAAGAGTCTCTTTTTTAAAGATCTTAGATGACACCTTGGCAAATTGCCAACCAGAAGATTATCTTTTATTAGGAGGAGACTTTAACTGCACAGAAAATGACACAAAAAAAGACTCTATTCCTACTCTAGAATCATGTAGCACCCCTTACACAATCTGCAAGAGGGTAATGGAGAAGTGTGAATTAGAAGATGTTTGGGGAAATAATAATAATAATAATAATAATAATAATAATAAAAGACAGTACACTTGGGTATAGGTCAGGGACAATGCACTCTCCCTAGCCAGACTAGACCATTTTTATTGTTTTAAACATCATTGTAGTACTTTTAAATCCTGTTCAATTCCCCCCTCTGGCTTGTCCGATCACTGCATGATAACATCAAGTGTATTAATTCCATTGGTATTTAAAAATTGTTTCATTTTTTTCTGGCAGCAGTGGAAGAAACAAAAGCAGAGTTTTAATTCCCTGAGACAGTGGTGGGATGTGGGGAAGGTGCAGATTTACCAGCTCTGTCAGGAGTGCACTGCGAGTGTCACAAGGAGCATGAATGAGAGCATTGGAGATAGACATATTAGAGAGCTTCAACAGGCTCTCGAGTCCGCATCAAATAGTAGGCTTGTTGAGGACCTCAAAAGAAAAAAAGCGTTGCTTATTGACCTGCTGGACACGAAGGCACAGTGGGCATTAACAAAGTCGAGGTTTCAGAGTGTATCACAGGTGGACGCCCCAACCCACTACCTCTTCAGTCTGGAGAAGAAACAGGGGCAGAAAAAGTGATCCACTGCCTGCTCACAGAGGATGGGAGAGAGCTGCACGAGCCGGGGGAGATCCGCAGGAGGACTGTGCAGTTTTATACACACCTTTTCTCCAGCGAGACACAGCACACACACAGAGGTTCCATCAAGGTCTGCCACAGGTCCCTGAAGAGGAGAGGGAGGGGCTGGATAGAGCGCTTACACTGCAGGAGCTCTGCACCGCCCTCTGTGGACTGAGTAATGGAAAAGCCGCTGGTATTGATGGCCTCCCTACTGAATTTTATAGAGCGTTCTGGGATGAGCTGGGGAGGACCTGCTAGCCATATATAAAGAAAGTCTGGCCCACGGAGAGCTGCCACTCAGCTGTAGGAGGGCAGTAGTAATGCTGCTGACTAAAAAGGGGGACCTGTGTGAAATTAAGAACTGGAGACCTATTGCCTTGTTGGGTGTGGATTACAAGCTGCTGTCAAAAGCTCTGACAAATAGACTGAGGGCGGTTTTGGGGTTGGTGGTACAATCGACCCAGACGTATTCTGTGACTGGCAGGTCAATCTTTGACAACATATTTTTAGTGTGCAATGTATTGGCAGTCTCAAAGCTATTTGGCTTGAATACTGGTTTGATTTCATTGGACCAGGAAAAGGCTTTTGACTGGGTTGATGTAATTTTATTAAATATATAACAAATGTCAGAAGAAACGCTTTTCTTACCCCATGTGGACTGAACCATACCACACCCACTACAGCATGACCACACAGTGCACCAATGAAGCACCAGAGTGACCGAGAATAAAACCTGCCACACTGTCAATCTTTGTGTTGCACCAATTAGAAAAAAAACTATTTGGAGGCAATTGCCAAACCCCTCCCTTTTTATATCCGCCCTTACTGTGTCACCACAGCAGTCGGATACGTGTAAGACTGCTGTACATGATGATAAATTACTAAAATTAACACATTAAAAAATATGCGTTTGGTAAAATTTGTCACGTGACAGATTATACCATTTAACCACTACTTTAGAGTTTAGCAGACAGAGGTAACATACATGACTGGACAATGTGTATTCACTTTAAGAGAACTACAAGTTTAATAATTTAAATTAGGCCTTAATATAAACTTTGGTGCACATTTTAGTTCATAGACAGTAAGAGTTTAAGATGTTGTTTGTGTGTTAATAAAAATATATAAAACATATTTTACATGTATTTCCCTTGAGAAACTATATAAAATAGGTAGTAAAAAAATAATTTAAAATCAATGACTATTTTTATTTTACTTTTTTATTTTTTAAATCAAGTGATTTAAAATCGACTTGATATAAATCAGCCAACCCTGCTTGGATTGTGCCCTCCAAAAAACCAAAGATAACTAAATGATTTAATATTGAAGATTAAAAGACAAACACAACAGCGTTATGGAGCCCCACCCCTTTCTTTTTAAGCTAAATATTATGGCACAGTCTGGACCTGTTGGGCATAATCCTGTGCGCTCACACAATGTATGATAAATAACATCTAGAACTCCAAAACAAACTGTGCAGTCTCACATTTAAGGCAGGCGCCACATTCCCAAGCCCCGCTGCTTCACAACAGGCGCATTGTACTCCAGTTTCAGACCAGGCCTTTTAGTGGTTGCCATGATTACATTCTGAAAGGAAATATCACTTTGATTTCTTCCTGCATAACATCCCAAAACACACCTAACAAAGATGGTCTTTTATATAAATCATTATTTTTACAGCAACAGTTTTAGAGCAGCCAGTTGAAATCAATGGGCGATTACACACCACACCATTTTCATTTTACAGGCATTAAAGGTTTATGTACACTGCTGTGCAAAAGTCTTAGACATGTGGTATCTGAAGCATAATCAACAAATACAGAGAAACATTATCTGTAATTGACAAACCCAGGACTGGAAGACCCAAAAAGCGGTCTAAGAAGGATGAGCAATACTATCCTTAAGGAATAGAAATAAGACAAGCATTGAAATGACAACAGAACTGGCAGAAGGCAGAGGTGTCGTCCATCCATCAACAGTCCAAAGCACCTTTGACCATTGTTCCATAGTACAATTTCTGTGTTATTGTGCATATTTGAGCCTTTTAGTCCTGTTCCCCTTTCTTAAACCAGGGCTTGAACTTCACTTTTGTGTGCTGGGGATTTCCCCTATGCTGCAGCCAATAGGGGATTCCAAAATTTTAGGGGGGAATGGCAAAAGAAAAGGTACTTTTGCATATAGAAAACAAAATATATTTTACTGCATCATCATTCACGCTGTTCATCACTGTGAGACAGAGCACTCTCCATTGCTTTTGCCATTGCCTGAGTTTTTGCATGCAGCAGAAAAAAAAGGTGCTTTTCTTTAACCAGCGCGCCATTTCTTTTTTTTTTTAACTCTTTACACTCAGCCCTATTTCCACCTGTTTTTCACTGTTTTCATTTATGTAACTTTTTTCCCAAAATAATAATGTTTGGTCACTGCTGTATATATATATATATATATATATATATATATATATATATATATAGTAATCATAGATGGCTAAAAAAAACCAAAAAAACCACACCAAAACACTGCACCATTGAACCTCAATATGAAATTAACATGGGGGGGGAAGCTGAGCTTCTAAGCTTTCCAACAATACCGCCCCTTTCTGTATAGCTGGTACGGAGCAATAGGCTCGAAACGAACCCTAATCTGTGAACTCTGTCACATGATGGGAGGCTTAACTTCAGGTGATCGTAGTTCCAGCTAGGTGTACCGCATGCAGTGCCTAAAAAGGTACCACGAAATGTTCCTGTCAGGACAACTGAGGAAGTCAGCACCTCCGTAACAAAAATGCGTATTCACTGCCAAACATGAACTACTTTAGATGTGTAATGGCTGATGTATAAGATACTGACCTTAGGTTTAGGGTTTCGGTGTAGGGAGAGGATTATTCATTGTTTTATTAACAATAATATGATAACCAATCAGAGTGCAGTGTCCTGACAGGAACATTTGGTGGTACCTTTGTAAGGACAGCGTACTGCATACACACACTGAGTATGTCTTTGGAAAGCCCGGAGTCTGTACTTTTAAACAAGCCATGAACCAGGTAGGTGGCTTTTACGGTGCCCGAGTAATATTTGCGTAACCATCGGTGCGCTGGCGACCCAAAATGAATGGGGCTGAGTTTTAAGAGTTAAAGTCACCTCTTGCAAAACAATACCTAGATCGACTTAATATCGTCTTTTTTTCCCAAAACTGTTTACTTACTGCAGTGTACTGAGTTTCTGTAATCCTTAAAGATAGAGGCCGAGAATCACGTATGAGAGAATAAAGTCTCGCAGTACTTAAAATATCTACTTTTATTTATTTATTTATTTTAACCAGAACTACTGAGAATGTGGCTCATAGTGCTTTCGTCACTATTGCATTCTATATTCTAATGCATTCTACTCCTTAAGGATATTATCTTCAAGTATTGCTCATCCTTGTTAGATAGCTTTTTGGCTCTTCCAGTCCTGGGTTTGTCAATTACAGTACAGATGATGTTTCTCTGTACTTGTTGATTATGCTTCAGATACCACGCCTTGAAAATCAAGTGATGCGAGCTATTTCACTCAATGTTTTTCCTTCTTTATGCAAGTCAAGGTGGTTACAATAGTACAACACACTAGTGGAGGCTTTGAGTAAATTGTTGATGCTCCTAATGCATCAGAGTAGAAAAATGCAACATGTCTAAGACTTTTGCACAGCAGTATATATATATATATATATATATATATATATATATATATATATATATATATATATATATATATATATATTATGTTACCATTTCAAAAATATGTTAAATTATAAAATCAAAGTTTTGTCTCTCTGCTCATCCAGCAGATAAGAACCATTCCAAACTAAACACCGACTCCCCCAATGGCTTCTCAGAACCCTGAAATCTACTTGGGTGAT
Source organism: Acipenser oxyrinchus oxyrinchus (assembly GCA_030684275.1). Classification (NCBI taxonomy): domain Eukaryota; kingdom Metazoa; phylum Chordata; class Actinopteri; order Acipenseriformes; family Acipenseridae; genus Acipenser; species Acipenser oxyrinchus. The sequence goes on along the minus strand of CM060249.1, from coordinate 15,745,168 downwards.
AACAGAATGATCAGCATGCATCTTCAGTGACCACAATAACTAGATCTCGTTTCTTTTGCCAATTTAAATTTAAAGGATTTCCATTAGGACAGGCCAAGCCCTTCTCTATAATTATCTCCTTTAAAAATGACTTCCTGAAAAGGAGTCCAAAGGAAAAAATATACGGATCACTAGTACCTTTACCTTTAAAAACAAGACAATAAGAACTACTGTATAGCACGTAACAGGGTTGCTGACTGATGCAATTACTGTACACGTCTGTTGGCAATTAAACTGTGCCTGACAAGTGGTACAATAGACAAGAATCCGTTTTCAAAGTAAATGAAGCACAGCACAACAGAATATCCTTTGCCATGCATATCCAGGTACGGTAAATTCTCTCCCATCTTTTTAAACAATAGGAATATACAAGAAGAATATTAGTTTGGGTGCATTCATATGACCCCTTTTTATTTCATGCGTGTACAATTGTATCCAGCCCAGCTTCACCTCTCTTATTGAGCTAGGTGTTGCCACATTCCTGGGCTGTCTCCGATTCTTTTGATATGGTCGAAACTTTAAACGCTATGTGAAACATTATATACTGGGATTTTTTTTTTTTTGGCTCATCTACATTGAAGTACTTACTGTACAGCATATAGCAGAAAACATTCTGGTAAAATCTGCCCCATAAGATTTGTAATGATAGATATAAAAAAAGATGAACTAATTAGGAGCATGCTTCAAAATCACATCTGAATGTCTTGGTTTAGGATGTGTGAAGCTGCCATCTGGCAAAGTACCCATTCATCATAACCCCAAGTACTCCTGATCTTCCACAGAATTGTGCAGTTTTTTTTTTCTTCTCCACACAGTATGTTCAATTTATTGTCTGCAGAAACTGAGCTGTGCAAAGTAAGGGGGTTTATTTTGAAACATAAATGCTGATCCAGAAATAATGCCAGACAGGTTACACTCTATTTCTGTACATAAAATTATAGCCTTCAGCCGAAAGAGACATAGGCCTATACAGTATTTTTGCAACTAGTTATACAGTTGCTTTGAAGAAAATATGTATTTGATCAAATAATTGTTATTTTGGTTTTTGAATTACATGTTCATATTCAGTTATTTTTTTGTAGCCACAGAAGTAGAATCTGAAAAGCACCGCACTAGCAGTGACTGTGCCTTCAGTAAAAAGCATCTCCCCATTGGCACTAACTAAAACCACCACACAGCTTCTTGTAGTGCACTAAATTATTTTAATGAAAAATAAACATGACCTAGCATTGTTCCTGCAGATTCTCCTCAGACTGACCAATTTAGTCATGTTTCCCCAGGGTCAGTTCTTCCACTTTCATTTACCATGTTCACTATTAACCCTTTGCTGCCCAGTGTCCAACACATTTGACATTGACAAAACAGACATTAAATAGGTATGGGAACATACCCAGGGCAGTAAAGGGTTAATGCAACCTCAAGGCCTACTCAACTTGTACTCTTTCCACACAAATGGTGTCAAGTGTCTCCTGGGCATTTAAAGTATGAACTAGTCTTGGTTGTTTTCTGCCCATTTCCTCTTTCAATGCACACGTTTTTATTTATTTTGAATGTCCCTTTTCACCTCCTCGGGGTTCACACAGCATTAAAAAAGACTTTGTTTCCATAGCTACTCCTTAGGAAAAAGATCTATATGAAGACAAGTGTGGGCATCTGTGAGACAGGATACAAACTGAGTGCAACCATAAGTAAAACGGGAATATAATTGTTATGATGCGAACCACGGACGTTGCCACTAGTAAAGACAGGACGCCTATTGACAGAAATCCAGCACACACACAAATGGAAGGGTCCTCAATCTTGGATTTTACACACATTTTTTAACCTATAAAATGAACAAGTTTCTTGGGGTATATCCAAATGCAATGCAAAGGTCTATATGAGGCTATGTTAAATGGCAGTTATTGTGTTTACCATTTATAGTGTGACAGATAGAACGACCGACTGACACATTCAGTACATAAATAAATAAAAACTCAATGACAGCATATCAAATAAATAAAATAAACATTTTCTGTTACTACAAACTTATGACTGAAATTCATTAGTGCAGCAGATGGTGCAACACAGACGTTTTTTGCTTTTGAGTTTCAGTTTTCCAGACATGTCAACTATCTTGCTGGCGAACACAAAAGTAAGGACAAATTACAGTACCTCCACCATAAACATCTTCACCTGTCTTTCAAGTGTGTTTTCAAATGGTATACAGGGAACATCAAAGTTATAAAGTTGCAAGACCCCACCTAGGAAAAACACATTGACTAATACCGTAGTTTTCAGAGTATAACGCGTATCCATTTACATATTATTGAGAATGATGAAGAGGGGTGATCGGAACGCATAAAAGCGAGTTATCTAGGATTTGTTTGATTTGCACAGGAGTCGCGTGCACAGTTCCATACCTGTATGTAACTTAAGCACATTGCTGATGTTTACAAGCAGATCACCCCGTTTCCTGGATGATCAGTCAATCAAATTTCTTTGGATCAGTTAAACCTAAAGCAATGGATTGTGGGATACTAGAAGAGTAATGGCGGTTCTTTATTTTGGGGGGGGGGGTGTGGTTACAAACTTGCTAGGATTTTCTCCCAAAACAAAATCAGGATGTAATGCTGAACTTAGACCCTAGTGGTGTGACACATATTTCTTAAAGTTAGCATAAAACCAACAACTATATTTCACATTAAGTCAAAGTTTATTTAATTTCTTTAAAGTTTGATTATAGCCTTACTATTTATTCATTTCAAACAGGATTATTTAAGAAATATTTTTCAAACAAAATGTAAAAAGCTAAGTTCTCCAGACTGTCGCAGACTCTGAACTTGATCTGCTTTTTCTTGCGCTGGGGCAGAGTTAGTAGCCTACTGTATGCTGTTGTTGCTATGATAAGTACTGTATGCAGAGGAATTCAGTGTTAAGAACCGATACCAGGGTCTCACACAGCGTGCGTTATCCATGAGAGCATGTAATACAACAGACTCATTGCAGGAATGACAAACAATGCGTGGAAGGCATCGGAGCACATTTTACACCGGTGCCCGGCTATATCCGAAAATTAAGGTATTTTTAAAATAACGAAATTGCATGTGATTTTCTAAAATGTAAAATGACAAATAACTTCCTGTCAAAGGCACTGAAAAGGTTAAGCTTACTACTTAATATCAGAACATTACAGAATATCTAGAAATACTGTATCTTACTTAAACTTGCAGGTAAAGTAATCAACCACATTTGGATAAGAGTACTTGTACTGTAGGTTGACTAAATTCCTCCTTTCCCAGTTTAAATGAGGACACTGTTTTGTATTCTTGTCGCGACTGTCCAGTTGTACTTTAACTCGGCCTACAAGCTGTCTGGAAATGTAGCGTGTGCAAATCATTTGTAATGTATTCTGCCAAACTCAATCCAACCACAAAAAGGTTTCAGAAATAATTGAAATGGAAAATGAATCACAAAGCCTAATCTTACAGCAAGTAGAAAAAAATGTTGTGAAGTCAAACTTCATAGTTTAAAAAAATAAATAAAATGAAAGTATTGTAGACTGATACACCAAATGACTTCAATTTGTGGCAGGCGGTTTTTTTTGTCATATGGAAAATCAATAATTCAGTGTGTTGAATACAGAACAGTACCCTTGAATAATGCTGTGTGCCATACAGAACAGTGCCCTTGTCTCATGTGACACGGAAACAGAGTCAGACAATGAATACAGCCCTTTCACGGAGGTGGAACGTATGGTATTCATGCAATCCCTTGATATACACAGGTGCTGTGCAGGAAGGGGGTGGGGGCTGTTTGAGGGAATCTGCTACAGTAGTTTAAAAGTACATCAACATTTTATTGTGGTTTTAAACAACTAGCTGTCAGCACCTATAATGGCAACTGAGAGGAATCCTGGCAGTTGTTTGAAACTTGCTCAGAACAGCTGCTTATATTTTACAGTAGGTTGAAAATACACCTGACATTGTCCAGCAAATGTTTGTGCAACAAAATCCTTTCCCGAACAGTCCTGAATCCTTTCCAATCACATGGTCTTCAGAAAGAGAGGGTGGTAATAACTACTGCAAGTCTAATAATATTCAGCATTGTTTAACTGCTTCTTGGCAAGCTACTGAACTACCACTCCACAAACGTAAAATCATTTAACAGCACTTCACTGGACAACTTTTAAAAGTAAAAATGAGTTACAAGGTAATGTGACATGTAATTTGTAAACAACAACTAGAATGCTTTTTCAATGTATTAAAAGAATGTTTAAACATGAGCCATAATAGCCATCACATATCCTCCAACATGTCTTTGTTAAACAAAATAAAATGCTCATAGTAATCATTTTATGAATGCATGTCAAAGGTGGTAGCAGAAAATACCACAGGAGCATTACTTTACCATTATTCACTACATTCATTTTACAAAAACAAAACTACAAATGCAAATGTGTCAGTGTAAAAATGTGCTGCCCTAAATATAAACACTTTAGTACAGTTCTATACATTCGTCAAAGCACCTAGACTGACCAGAGATCCTACCTCAACTCTCACTACATTCCACCCAACAGTCCCACACTACCTAATTCATGGGTTTACATTGGGTACATACACTTATGTAAATAATTACATTTGTTTGTGAATAATAATAATAAAAGGCTCAGTTTAAATGAATGCATTACTGATACAAGTATACAAGATTACAACAGCTGCAAAGAACTGACAAACAAACGATTCAAAATTCACATTGTTTGTTGTAAATACAAATACCGATTTAATTTCTGTGACACACTTTTTTGGGCACTTTCCAGCACCTTAAGCGCAGTTGCCCAGATCCACCATCTGATGGCATGATTATTATCATTATCATTATTATCATTATTATTATCATTATTATCATTATTATTATTATTATTATTATTATTATTATTATTATCATCATTATTATCATCATTATCATTATTATTATTATTTTCAAGATCATAAAGCAAATAGTACATTGTCCAGTGGGACACAGAGCAAAGAGGACTGCTTGTTATTCATGTTGTATACCAACAGCATGTTTAGGACACAAGGTTGTAATCTGCAGGCGAGAACCAGACACTGATAAATGATCTCTTAACTACACTTAATCCACCACTCCTGTCTTCTTAGCTTTGGGGACTCTACTAGGATCAGTACTATTTAATACTGTGAAAGGATAATGAACTCCATTTTCTCCTCCAGTGAAAACCTAATGGTTTCATTTATTTTTTGGTCAACTAGTGCCTATTAAACCAATTCACATGATTGCTGACATCAAAGAAAGTATACCATTTCAACTACTAGCATCGTATTTATTAAGTCCAAATTGCGCAGTTTTAAAAAGACAGGGAGGCCTCATGATTTCAAATGAATCTGTTTTGTTGGAACAAAGCTGCCCCCCTCCTTCATGCTGTCTATTCATTTCTCTGTTGTTTAGAGATCTTATACATTACCCTAAACTGAAAATAAGACACTGATAAATACTTCTCATCTAAATATTTGTCAAATAATTTAACTAGCAGGGGGGCTCCCGAGTGGTGCATCCGGTAAAGGCACTCCGCGTGGAGAGCAGGATGCGCCCTATAGCCTGGAGGTCGCTGATTCGAGTCCAGGCTATTCCACTGCTGACCGTGGATGAGAGCTCCCAAGGGGCGGCGTACAATTGACCAAGCGTCACCCGGGTGGGGAGGGTTTAGGTTGGCCAGGGTGTCCTCGGCTCACTGCACATCAACAACCCCTGTAGACTGCAGCAGGCTTGCCTGTAAGCTGCCCAGAGCTGCATTGTCCTCCGACGCTGTAGCTCTGAGGTGGCTGCATGGTGGACCTGCAGAGTGAAAAAAAGCGGCACACGTTTCGGGGGACAGTGTGTGTATGTCTTCGATGTTCCCGAGTCAGCGCAAGGGTGGTAGCAGTGAGCTGAGCCTAAAAATAATACAATTGGCCATCTCAAATTGGGAGAAAAAAATGGGGTACAAATCAATTGGCGACTACTAAATTAAAAAATCAATCATAATTTAACTAGCTTGTTTTAAGTACTTCTACAGGATAAACAGTAGTCCCTTGCTAAAACAGACATCATTATGTCATACATTTGGATATGCCGGACACAACGCATGTCACTCAATAATAGCCAATTAAGTGTGACGCTGAATCACAGTGAATTACGTGACCCAAAGAGACGTACTGAAAAACAAACGGTTGTTATAGTGACATGATTATCTATTTGTGTCAATTGTGTACTAACTAGGATACAGCTACTTTATTATTTCTGCATTGTACAGTAATGCGTACAGAGAATGCAGCGGCATTATTTATTTAATGTTACTGGTATTTTTTACATCAGCCTATAGGCAATTTTACTACGTTACAGAATTATATTTTTCACATGATGTAATATGTACAGAGAAAATAATGTTATTTTAAATTATTATCATTATTATTATTTTTTTAAACAGGCACCTTATTATTTCAGACAACCCGGTTGTCTCCAGATGACATGTCCGGTTTAGCAAGGAACTACTGTATGCCGGTATAACATGAATTTTCCCTAAGAGATCTTATTTTACTTTTTATTTTCAATGCAATATTATTTTTTTTATGTATTTATTTTGGTTCCTTTAAAGTAGGCCTTTGGAATTGTTTTCCTGTATGTGGCATCCTTTCCTACTATGTCACCCAGTTCAGACACCATGCATGGTCACATTTTAATCAAGCAGGACTTCAATGTTCTTTTCAAAAATAATTGGGAACAAAAAATGATTTGCCAACACATTATACCAGGACAAATTTACTGGTCGTTGGGTTGACTTAAGAACAAATTGGTCTGCCTCTATTCAAGGAATATGTATTATTCACTTTTACCTCCAATCTCCGATTATAATTACAATTGTACCGACACTTGTAATCCAGTTAAAAAGAAGGAAGCTGATCATTTGCTGTAATTTTCAATTCATTAACTCGATCATCACCAGATTATTCAAAGAAGCGAATATCACTTGTTTCAGTAGGAAGATTTATAACAGCTCAACAAAAATTCAAATGTTGGTACATAAATAGTCAAGGACTGCTAAAACCCTGAACTCTTGTCTCTGCTCTAGAAATGGGGTCTTATTCACAGAATCAAACCAGCAGAAACTAATTTCATCAGTTCAGTGGCTGATCAATCCTCGCTGTGAAGCAATTTAATTCACATCCCCCTTAAGAGGATTTGTGCTTGGGGAGCTTTGGTGCCAAGATGCTGTAAGAGAGAGAATCCATAGCTCCATCTACTCAAAGTGACAGCTAGTGTAAAGAAGAAATTCCAACCCCAGGCATCAGCAGCAGGTGGGAAACTCTCATCCCATTCTGTGAAACGAATTCAGCACACAGGCAGGCATGGTTTTCAGTTTTCTCTTTTGCTTACTTTAGTATTAGTACTGGGCAGGATCAAAAGGGTCTACTGCACACCCCCCCCCCAAAAAAAAAAAAAAAAAAAAGAAGGGCACAGCTTGAGGTACTGTACGATTTCTATATTGTATAATTCAAATATTTTACTTGCAATTAAAAGTAAGTAGAACAGACCAATAAACAAATGACAGGCATAACTTAACAAATTGCCAGTAATGGCAACCACAAAGCTGCAGACGAGCGTGGTTTTTTTCTCAATTGAAGAAACAATTCAAGAGGAGACAAAATCTCACAATGGATGAAAGACTTCAGTGATTAATTACAAGGCTTTCAGAAAGGTAACAAAAGTCAACCAACCCCTTTAAATGAGAAGCTATTATTACTGAAGCCAAGACCTGTATTCTACTGGTTTACTAAAACATATAAAAGACAAGTCAAAAGCATAACCACACTGTTATGATGAATGAGTAATTGGCCTCCTACCGCAAGCCACAAATACATCCCCGGGTGCTAGACGCCAAACACACGGTAACAAACCTTTACAACAGAAAGCATAGAACAGACTTCTTTTAATCACTCAACAAGGTTTTACTTCATTTAGAAGACATCCCTGCGTAACAACAATGAGCAACGTTGTGGTTTTTGTCTTGGATGCATCGATACACAACGAATCGTTACACCTAGTGCTTGACACACATTTAGATTTGCAGGAGAAAACAGATATGTGACCAATTTAATTTAATTTAATTTAATTTAATTTAATTTAATAGCTGTATTTTAACACCCTTTACCCTTATCATTTCTTAACTACCATAAGATTGAAGGTCACAGGGAAACAGGGAATACTCTATACAGAACTTTGTCTAATAGGCAAGAAATGTAAACCAAGAAGTACTGATAGCAACAGCATGGGCTGTGAAGGTACAAAAACACATGCAAGACTTTTAACACACACACACGCACACACACACACACACACACACACACACACACACACACACATTCACACATTCACACACACATACACACACACACACATTCACACACACACACACACACGCACACACACACGCACACACACGACGTTCAAAGAGACGGTTCACTACCAAGTCTCATCTGGTAGGTCCACACAATGCAGGTGTTTAAGATATTTACGGTTCTGTAGCCACAACAACAAAACCCCCTCACAGGGTGCCTTCTTCCATTTACAAAAACAAACATGCTCTGGAAACCAGGCTACAGCATATTACAATCCAACACTAGAACAGAAAATATAAGTAAGGCACAATATAAAAATTATTTGTATACAGGCCACTCAAACTGAAAAGATATATATATATATATATATATATATATATATATATATATATATATAGCGCCCATCTGTCCTCAAGAAAGTGACAAGGAAATGGATGATACAACAGAGAAAAAAGAATGCAATCTGTTTCAAAAGAAACAATAACAATTCCACAGCACTTTAGAAATTGCTCACAACTCTGGTAGGGAGAGAGAGATTGACAGAGACACATTTTCAATACAAGCAGATGTGTCATCTTCAGTTCTTTTTTTTTTTTTTTGAACAATTATTTTTATTCCTTTTCCAATTTTTCTCAGAAATGAGTGCCATCAGCCGTCTGCTTTTTTCCAGTCTGCAAGCCCGCTGTGCAGCTATATCCAGAACTCACAGCATGGGAGGACCACACAGTTCTGAACTGCATACAGGCCAGCCTGCAGGCGCCCGGCCAGCCACAGGGGTTGCTGGTGTGCGATGAGCCGAGGACTCCCCAGCCGACCTATCCCCTACCCCGCCCTGGCAGCGCTTGTCCAATTGTGGGCCGCCCCCTGGGAACTCCTGTCCACGGTCAGCAGTGGCATAGCTTGGATTCAAAGCGGCAAGCTCTAAGCTATAGGCGTATCCTACACTCCGGGCAGAGTGCCTTTACCGGATGTGCCACTCAGTGGGGGCCCCACTCAGTTTGGATTTTAAAAAATCTATGCCAGTAAGCCTTGAAACACAGCTTTATGGAATGGGGGCAAAAAAATGAACAGGCCATTATGTGTGGATGACAATCTCTTCTAAGCTTGAATCAACACCAATCAAAATGAACATCGGACAACTGCACAAAAAGTCCATGCCAAAGCCTGACAGAACTGCAAGTCATACAATTTTCTGCATCTGGCCTTTTACTTAAATTTCCGGTATGTGATCTGTCATCCGGCAGCTAGTTAAGAGATCTGTACAATGTCCTGATCGTTGCTCTATTCCGTTTGGTTGTGTTTTGTCATTCACAGCATGGTGCAACCAAGGCTTCACAAGCTTTCTCTCCATACAGCTGTTGACGTGGGATCCAGTACTTCATATTTTGTTCAGATTAATACGAAAAAATATAAAACAGGCAAAAAAAACACTGACAAAATGATTTTTAAGGACATGATTCCTTTAAAAATAATTTTTAAGATTAAAACAAGAAAAACTGCTATTCATTCATATTTGATTTGTTATGGGGTGGACTACTATCTATTGTATACAGGAAGCACACACTGCTTGGGTGGTGTGAAATTGTTAATATGTCTATAAATCAATCTATCAAAAACATTCTATTACCTAAACCCAAAGCTATTGACAGGGCCTGGTACCAGTTGATCAGGCCATCCAGCAGTTAAGGTCATATAAAAAATATAAAAAAACATAAAACATAAAACAAAATGAAATTGAATCAGGTCCAAAGCACACCCTGATGGAAAAAAAATCACCTGGCCTCCTGTTCACAACCTAGACGACTGGCTCTGTACTAGGAGATAATAAATCGGCATGCCACTAGATATCTAAAAACACAGCAAAACTTACAACATATTCAGACGTTTATAGCATTGCATGTATGTTTTGCCGAATCCTTGACATCCACTACAAGATAATTAAAAGGTTGAATAATCTTTTCAACCAGTGCTTCACTGGAATGCTATTGAAAACACTCTCCCCCATTAAATTCAAATGGTTTATGCTCTTCAGTTTAGTGTTTTATAACTGTTGATGTTATTTACAGAGAAATCTCTATGTACACAACATCTGGTCTGTCGTCGAAGGGTGTTATTGATGTTCTGGTTGCATGGATTATAATATGCATGAGGCCATGTGTAGTGTAAACACATTTACAAACTGTAGTAGCAGCCCACAAAGATCCCTTACCATCTTATTTATTGTTTCCTAGTTTCACGAGACAGACCGTACCCAGTTCTGACCTCTTGGTTGCAAAAGTAAAAAACATCTTTTCCACTATTAAAGGAATAGGAATTATTGATACAAGGACAAGAAGTCATGTATTTTCCATACATTGTACTTGTTAAACCAGCTGGTTGTAAACAACCCCTTAGCCAACAGCATGAACACTCTCTATAATCACACCATATTGGTTTTATAGTGCCTGGGAAAAGTTACAAACATCAAAGTGTCATTTCCATTCTAGTGGGTGGCTTACATTTTTCTAAGAGTTTATTTCTTTATTGAGCATTAGTTCAAATTGTGATGAATCCACTACACTGTTTGGTCAGTTTCTGAAAACATAGGTGAGAATTTCAGAGAGTCTTGTTTTCACCATCTAATTAAACACTTTGTTATAAAGTGCATGGCAGAATTGATTCAATGACTAGGTATTTCGAGATGATATTTTCAGAAAGCTTGGATAGTGTGTACTGAAGTACTTAAAAAAACAAGACTTGTCATTTGAAGCACTACTGGAGAATCAAAGGAGTACTGTAGCTGCATTGGCAGCTTTGATCTGATCCACTTTAATAAAAAAAGCCATCTTACAGTACTTTTTTTAGTTATATTAGCCTACTAGTCAGCAGGACCAACATTTTACAGTTAACCTTTTCCATATGGTGCAGCCCAGAGAAAAGACCACAAGCCAATATCTATTTTAAATCTATTACACATTTATATACAGAAAAGTTAATTCCTCATGACAATCTCTGCCTGTCAATTTGGAGATAATCTGGTTATGTTCCACTAGTCAATGTCTTATGAAGACTATTGTACAAAGACCATGGTCTGTCACAATATGGGATTCCACTACACATGACAGTATTTGCTCTGTACCTCAAATAACATTAAAAAAAAAAACCTGTAAGGAATACACCAAAATAATTTCAGACCATCTTAAAAGTGAATATCCTAGAATACACTGTATCGCTTGTTTTATACAAGCTCATGGATAACTAACACATTTTCCAGTCTTATCCTACTTATTTTTATCTATGCTACTTTATATACAAAGTATTAATATGAGAAGCGGAAAACTTACACTGAACTGCCTTTTTACCATATGGTGACGTGTAAGGGATAACACACGACAGGGTGTGGGTTGTGTTGTATTAAACATATGGCTGTGTTTGGGTTGGAGGCACGAAATGAAGCTGAGTGCCCTCATACCAACAAAGCTGTATCATAATGCAACACAACCCACAAGCCCTGGAGTGTGTTATCCTGTTCATAAAACGCACACAATAATACATAGAAAAACAAACTGTTTTATGCATTTTTTTTAAAAAACAAAACAATTTTATTGTACATTCTCCCGCTTTGGAGAAAAAATAGTCCATCAGACAAGGTTAAACTGGAGGTGCCGCGACAGGGGATAACTGGCCAAAACGGATAAAATAACATTAAAACACGGCTAAAAATTATAGCTTGCTGACTTTTGTAATATGAAAATAAAAATACTTTTATCGACAAATTGAGTGCAGAGCCGGATTTATCCAAGGGAGTTGCTGTGTCTCGCTTTCTGTGGTTTTCTACAGTTAGTTTTTTTTTTCCATATATTATATATATATATATTATATATATATATATATATATATATATATTTCTGCTTTTAGTGAACATGATCGATAAAAACACGCAATAAGGCACAATAGAGTAGTAATAAAACACTACTCAGGCTCTCCTTTGCGAGTTTAATACGTTGTGTATTGATAACTTATTAATCGAACTGTAATTAGAAAAAAATAAGTTCCCCCGTGCATTAAACTATATTAATGCACGGTTTAAAACCCCTCAGCAGCCAATCAGTATGCAGCATCCAAACTGATTTATAAACTTTCCAATTTAACCCACCACCACTCTGTAAATTTAAACATGCTTTAGAAACAAAAAAAAGCCTTCAGACCCCAACTGCATATTTTTCCAACATGAAACTAAATCTTAGGCCTATTTAAAATGTCCTTTTAAGGAATATTCTAAACGCACAGTAATGTAAAAAGCAGGCAGTCAAACGTGGCTCTACTTTTTTGCTTCTTATGTTTCAAACCTCATTTTTTTTTGTTTCCATTTGTCAAACTAATTATAAAGAAAAAAAAGTAAAGATTCAGTTGAAAAAACCTTTGCTCGTTCTGTTTTGTTCTCATCATTTAGCATTCCTGTTTAAAGAGAACAATGCAAATAACAAAAAAAGCCTATGACACTCAGACATCAACAACAAAAACAGTATGTATACCGGATATCAAATTATTTTACTAAAATGTGAAATCTAAATTTAACAAAATACCAGGATATAGTGTCATCAGTTCCCCTGGGAAAATTCTTGTATTGCAGGGAGCAATATTTTTGTTCTTACACCCACACTTCAGGCCCTGGATTTAGCTATATGTGAATCACTATTTGTGATAACTCTTACAAGAGTGCAAGGATACTTGCACAAAATAAGAGTATTTCAAATACAAGCTTCTTCTGAGAGGCACATGTGTGATTCTTGTAGATTAGCAATATACAGCCATTGCAAGAGAGAATAGGGTATATCCAAGCCACTATGGATACAGTTGCAGTTTCTTAGAGTTTGGTCATGCAGAAAAGTCATCAAGGACAACTAGGAAAATGGAATAAAAACCTTGAGGTGGGTTTATCTTGTTGGCGTCCATCTTCATACTAGATTCCTATTCAGCTTTGTCCTTCCTTCTTTTTTTCATAAGTTGAAGTGTCCCTTAACTCTTTGGTTTTAGGCCATTCTATGAAAATGGCCCTTTTGTATATTTTCCTACTACTTGCAACATAGAGAGATTTTACATGGCATATTCAATCTTGGTTATAGTTCAGAAAACATTTATTGTGCAACATTCAGAAGTAATCCAAGAGGGGCAACAAGAATGGACAGTGATCCTCCAGCACAGTGTGACCTGGATTCTAATTCTTACTGCATTACAAGGAAAGATGCCAGAGTTGCATAACACATAGACAAACATTGCCTCATTTACATTAGCTAATGTTTAAAACTTTAAGCCAGAGTGTCCTGAGAATACATTATCACTTGCTTAAGCAACTGTCATGGATTAAATTGGGTATACATGTTCAGAGGGCAGTCAATGGAATAGCCATGTCAGTTGTGGCAAACAGGAGGACCACAGGGTCTGATGCCACATAATTTTAGCAAAGATTTAATAACCATGCAATGCTTAGAAATTGAATGTAGGGTCTTAGTTAACTCCCACCCACTTTAATTAGGGCAATTAAATGTGAAATATTAATTTGAATGTGAAAAAGTATGAACAGCTGACTAAAACTGCACCAGCAGATCACAGCATAGCATTCTGCATTCTCCATTTAAAATTTACAGTAGTTTCTAAAACTATATTATTTGGGATACACATGTAACCAGATTAGACCTATTGTCTGTTTTATTATATTTTTTTCTTTATCCCACCACTATTGCAAAATGACAATGGTGATAAATAATGCATTAAGAAACCAAATGTCAATGATCTTTCTGCTGTTTACTTTTACAAGACCATCACTCTAAATATTTTTATTATAGTGTCCCAACACACTGGAGCGTTCCCTGCACAATAGGGCCTCTATAATAAAGGCATCATTCTGAGCCCACAAAACCTCATTCTGCATAAAGATCAGTTTCTGAAAACATGACCTAGTTCCAATACAAAATACTCATTAGACCACCACTGCAGGCATTAGCTACTGTACTTGGAGAATGTTTTCTAAAACTGGCTACCAAGTAATAATGAAGTTTGAATAGTTACAGTAAATGACTGACACAACCAAATACATAACTGTGAGATTTAAAAGACAATCTACAAATTAAGAGTGTGAAACTGACGGTTATTTGACAGTACTGTATCATATACATCATACCATCATTGACCAGCATTGCATTGTTCTTATGTCAGCATAGTTACATATGGAGAAAGTAAATTTAACCTCCTTGTTAAACCGGATATATTTTGGATATTTATGCAACAGAATTCAACAAATGTCACTGTATTTATTACTGCTGTCATCTCAGACAAACATGATCTAATACATTTTAGAACTCTGCCTTTCCAAGAAAGCTGGCTGACCCCTTTGGGCATTGTAATTCACCTGTGGTTTATAAATTGAATTTGCTTGCCCAATTACAGATTTAAATTGTGTTGTGATGTACACTTACATCACTAATAAACCACTTGAGGTATCAGATATGCCTTAAAACAGGTTACAAACAGGATATTAAGTATGATCTACATTATGTTCCTGATCACATCAGTTTTCCCTTCTGGGATAAGCATAGGCATTTGTTTTCCTTGCCCGTCTCCGTCTAGCTTTTATTTCAACGCATGTGTTCTGTTTTGATTAAATACATTGAGTTTAAACCATGTGCATTTGGGGGAAGACCTGCAACACTCCCAATTCAGCTCTCAATTATAAGCTAAAAGTAAATACAGTACTGTGCGTGCTGCAAACAAAAGCAAAAAAACCAATGCTTCGTTGTCTTTGCAAATAACCCGAGGGCTCCCAAGTGCCATTTATAAATGTGTATGTTTTTGTACCGGTAGGTCAGTTTTATTTATTTATTTATTTAATCCAATGTCTCTTTAATTAAAACTATATTTTTCCAAAAAAAATTACAGGTTAACCAAATTAGAAAACACACAACTTTTCACAAACAGATCTTCCGTGGCTTTTCATACTTTTTCCTTACATCCACAAGTATATTTTTGTAACTGAAGCTAACTAATGATTTCAGCAAGTTCAGGTCCACAGAATGTCCGGTTTTAAGTGAAACGCATAAGATACACCAACCTTCCTTTAATATTTTCTTTGACATGCATTAGTTGCTTAAAGGATTTCCACTATATTGTTAGAAATGTACTGTTTAGTACTGATGTGTACCTTCGACTTTGTCCCTATCATTTGAATAATGCTGAGGAGGGACAGCAAACATATCCACGTGATGTAAACAATCCAATTGCGGGTTACGGTCACGTGACCCCAGTAGGCTACGCCGCCATACTGCCGGTCAAAATAACCATGGCGGCTAATGCAAAACCGGTATGTTATATATTTGCAACCACTGGGCACACTTCTTACCTTCAGTCACAGGAATTTGAAATATACAATTATAAGTGCCAGATACTTGGAATTTGTGACCCCTACTGGCTGTGCACTGCCGGTGAGCGTGCACACTTTCACGTGATTTGACCAAGTTTATTTTTTCCTTTTAAGAAAACTTACATGTTACCAATTAAGAAAATATCAATTGTCAATAGTTTGTTTCAGAATACAGTACTAATATGAATTATATACACTATTTCTATGTTTGTATCTAAACGTTTAACATATTTCGTTAAATAGACTCGCAATTAAAACAATGTACATTACATATTTGGTATAGAAGGGTATCATAACTTTGTATCTTTGTTTTACGAAGAGTCAGTAACTGGAATCTGTAGATTTTTTGTTCCTGTAAAATCAAATTCAGCGAGTGACAGCTAAACGGTTAAACTAAGAGACTAAGTATAAAGGACTATGCTGTGCCAAAATGAGCACAGCAAATATGTAGGTACGTGACGATTTCTGTTCAGTTTTCAAGTAGCCTAAATTTTTACAGGTAGATGAATGCAATTTGCATTGTTGTGCATTTAAATATGTTATAAATGATGATTATGTCCGTGATTTAATATTGAAGTTAAGTAAAATACTTAATGTAGCATAATGCATTCTGTTAACGATAAAGTAATAATTTATGTAAGGAATCACCAACCGGTCTCAGTTTAAGTGTATACATATTTCTGAAAATGTATTATTATTATTATTATTATTATTATTATTATTATTATTATTATTATTATGTTTATTATTATTACGTGTACCACGATTAATTGTATATGCGATTTTTTTTCATAAGTATTTATATGAAATCACGGAACCATCAGTTTATAACATTTAAATGCACAATAATGAAAACTGAACAGAAATCGTTATCGAGTTTGATTGCATACGTCATGATTATATTGATTTGTTCCGAGATCTGGTGGTTTGTGTTAAACTGTATTACACAGTACACTGCAGTTTTGATAGGCTGACTGGGTTTGGTCTGTGGAAAAGGTGTCAACTTTACTCCACATCCATCTAGCAACTGTTAAAAACTTGCTTTACTTCATATTAATAATGATGATATTGAGTTTTTTGCTAACGAAAACTTACCATTTCACCCAAAACAAAGGTCACCAGACCGAGCGTAAAGAGTATCCAACCGTTCCTCATTATTCCTGTGAACAAATGTGTGTTGATTTATAATATCAAATCTTATTAGCAATTCCTCCACGCTGGGCAAACTCCCGTTTCTCCTCTCCACACTTGTTTGTAGCTTTCACTCAATCACACTCTCCCACTCTCTCTCTCTCTCTCTCTCTCTCTCTCTCTCTGTGTGTGGAATCCCACCGGATACGTGTTGCTTTTTTTTTATTCCTCCGCGCACTTTTTTTCTGCTAGTGATGGTAAGCAGTGCATAAGCATCGGATTAGCAAAGAGGCTTCTCTGTCTTCTGTCTTACAAAAGGGGTCCGTAAGTTTTCTTTCAGCGTGAGCTTTTTGTTTCGAGGATGTTTGCAGCAAGAAAAAAGTCAACTATGCTAACATGCATGAAGCCACATCACGCAGTGTACTGCAGAACTCCGAATGCGACGCCTAGTTATAAGTGCAGAAATTCGAGAGAGAGGGAGATGGTGTCTGTGATTGACAGACTGCCTTGCCAGATGGAAACAACATCCACATAATAATAGATCATTCCTATCCTAACATCTTAATACTGATATTGTTTTGTGAAGTAATAACCAGATTGTTTCGCTTAAATGATATTGCACAATTATTTTGAACTTTCATCCCATGCAGTGCTGCTAGATTGCTTAACTCCATACAAACTGGTTCAGTTCAGGATTGTTTTCTGCAGTTCATTTCTTACACATTGTCTTTTTTTTTTTTTTTTTTATCTCAGGAGGCACAGGCAGTACTGTAACAATGGTTTTGGTCATTCAGGTTTGTATATCCAATCATCTTATCTGTTGTTAGTGTTGTGGGGCTAGAGGGGCTTGTATCATATTTTTCCATAGCTATGTGTTGGCAGATGTCTGTTCAGTTCAATGTCAGTTTGTCTCCACCTAGTGAAATATTTCATACTTAAAAGTAAGTTTACGTGCAACACTTTCACATCAGTATTTAGGATTCGAGACTTTCAGACATGCCTTGGAAGTGTCTGATTTGACTAAAAGCAATTGTGTTATATGAATCTGACATATGTTTTGACGTTACAGATACAGAGATTGACATAATTACATTGACAGAATCAAAACCACGCTTTTGAAGTATTTTGTTTCTTGTTTTCTTTTGAAGTATTTTTTTTTTTTGTGTGTGTCTTCTGACTTTATGTAGCTCACTCACATGAGACCTTTAGTCCATCCTTATTTTGTTGTATCCTGGTCTAACTTCCTGTGGCAAAGTGCCCCCCCTGTGTGTATTTTGTGTTACGTGTTGTGTGTAAATGTTGGTGTATAGGCATTGGTACACGGGATATAAGCGGGTCTGTGTTTCACATGTGTTTAAATTGTAGATTTGTATTTAGGCACGAGGAGGGCACAAATCACATCACGTGCAAGTAAAAAGGAATAATATGTAAGCACGGGGAATTGCACTTTAATTAATTCACGTGCAGTTGTACCGAGATTCCAATTGAATGATTGACTAGCAATCGAGTCTCGGTACAACTGCATAAAAGCTGTATGTTTTCACTCACTCGGGGTTGGGTGTTCGTGAGTGGAGAGAGAGAGAGAGAGAGAGAGAGAGAGAGAGAGAGAGAGAGAGAGAGAGAGATTTATAACAATTGCTATCGCGTGCTGGTAGTACCAGCACGATACTTGTTTTATTTATTTACTCACCGTGTTTGTGTGTCTGTCCGTCCACCGTTTGTTACTGTTTAGTCCGTTTTGTTTATATATTTATTTTGGCGAAAGTGCCGTGTCCTGTTTCTGTTTTGTGTACAAACCTTTTATTTTCTGTTTGATTATTAAACGCTGAGCGCCATCACGCGCTCAGCTTCACCAAAACCCCAAGTCTCTGTCTGCTCTGTGTGTTTCTAGTTCTGGTCTGAGTTCCTCCCTGCAGCCATCCTGTCACACGTGGTGTCAGAAGTGGGATTTGAACCCACGCCTCCATTCAGAGACCAGAACTTATTATATTTCTGTCACACTTCCCCATGGTGTTGTTCAACCGACTGTTAAACTGTGCACACAGTTTTCACGCTTAGATGTTTTCCCTTTTCTCTAATGCCTCACAGATTGGCTTGTTGTTATTCTTTTCACTCCAGTCTTATATGTCACCTCCTTCCATATGTCTACCCAGCAGCCTGACAAGTAAGAGGCTGCGCTTGGTTTTCCATAAGCTCTCTGTTTTTGGCACCTGCGGTTAATATGTTCCTGCACTAGAATATCCATAGCAACGTAACATACCAGGAAGAGCACAAATGGAAAAAGTGGAACCATATCCCTATAAAAGCACTGGCAAAAATACAAATACCGATTCATAAAACATAACCTGTGTTGTTGTTTTTTTTGTTTGTTTGTTTTTAAATTACATTTGGGTTTGTGTCTTTTTAAACAAAAACATGATGTATTAGACTTTAAATTAAATGTGAGTAATGGTTCTATGACTAGGGCCCAACTTTTCCCCTTGTAACAAAATCATATTACAATTTTGGAGTTTTTGACAGTGCTATAGTATAATACAGGGTTTCTACAAAACAGACACACTTGCCATAACACTCTCAATAAGTTAGGGTTAGGGTTTAGTCATCAAGATTAGGCCTTAACATCAAGAGGACAAATGTGTTATATGCACTCTGATACAATGTGTACACATGTATTAATAATTACCTTCTTTTATCTTTATGGTATCTGGTGTAACCCCTAAAAAAGTCCAATCTTTTTGCTCTGGTGTATCAGTCTGTCTTTCATATTTTTGTGCTGTGCCACTGCAATTCCAATGTAATGGTGCTGTGCTCAAGGTAGCACAGCCATCAGTAATCATTTCACACATCATAATTGTATGAATAACACATTGAGAATCCAATGCAGTACCATGGTAATGTATTAGTACCCATTTCCTGGCATATCAGAAACCCTGTGCATTGTTTATTCTAATTCCAATGTGTTGTCATTGCTGCTGCATGTGTTCTGCAAGAGTTTCATGTAGACACTACTCTAATGATATTATAATGGTGTCGGCATAAGCCCCTGCTCATACAGACTTTACTCATAGCACCGATTTTACGCTGTAAAAATGAAGTTGAAATATGCATAAGGAAAGGTGATATGAGATATGAATAAACTTCTCATACATCACTAGCAAAAAAAAAAAGCACATTAAATTTAAGGAATTTCTACACCCTTGTTATATGCAAAATAGCTTTAAAAAGTTTACCATGTTAAATTTTCCCATTCTTTTTTCCAAACTTTCCAAGTACTGTGCATTCAATTGGTTTTATGGTTTTATCATGGTGAACCGCAGTTTTCACTGTACCATACAATACTTCTGTGATTTAAATTGCCGACCGTGGCTTATCATGCTTTTACACTAAGCTTTTATAATCCTTTAGGAGAGTTTTGTATGCTTTTCTGTCATCTTTGCAGATTAGTTTTATGAATAGAGCCCACTATTCAATCTTTGTTTTGAGCATTTCTGTGATTGCCATGTAACCTTTGAGTAATTGATTTTGATTTTTTTTGTGTAAAGGTTTTGTACTATGTAAATATGGTCTAACCACATTAAAAAGTCATGACACATTCAGATAAACGTATTAAAAAATAACAACTAAAGCTTGAGTGGATAAGGAATGCTGTGCTTGCATGAACAACAACAACAACAACAACAACAACATAATAATAATAATAAGAAGAAGAAGAAGAAGAAGAAGAAGAAGAAGAAGAAGAAGAAACACTTAAAGCAAGACTTTATACATTCACCTAGGAAGACAGATATTTAACAACAATAACATCAAACAATATAATTAATTACAATGTTCTTCATTAATTACAATTTAAATTGCACTAAATGTTTCCACATTTCAACTTTTTTCCTTATCAAATCGATCAATCAATCAAAGAGCATGAGTTAAGCAATCTGAAAGGGGCTTTTTTCAGAATACTAAATCAGAATAGAGAGGTATGGTAAAGTATAATAATAAACATGGTAAACCAGGGTAAAGTGTGGTAAATGCACAGTATAACCATGGGAAAAGCATGGTAAAACTGCAAAAATAGAATGCAAAAATATAGTGGTAAACTTATATAAGGGTTGTTCCAGCCAAGAACCTCATACCCTATTAAAAGTTCCTAAACGTTTTCAGAATGTGATGGGTGCAAATTTATACGTAATGTGAAAGGGGTATTATTTCAGCCAGGTCTTCTAAAACCATGTAATGGTGTAAAACTCAAAAGAGATATAGATCTGGTGGAAGAAAGGGGCAATTAAGTTATTTTTATACTAATTTTATTCTCTGAAATTTTTGTAATCCAGGCTGAAAATTTGCATTTGAACTTGACTCAAATTAGGGCCCTTATGTTAAAGACCTGGTCAGAACAAGGGCTTGGTTTGGAATGGACTGAAAGTTCCACAAATTCCACTGGTATATTTAGTATTTATACTACCAGATACCACCCACAGATCCATCAGTCCAGTTTGTTGGGATGCTTTTTCAAAGAGAAAGATGTATCATTACAGTTTGTATTAAAAAAAAACAAAAAACACACATTTTAAAACCATTAAAAAAATCGATTCTGATCCACAACACCAAAACTACAGACTGGCAAAGCACAGTTTTTATAACATATCTATGGAGCACACTTTGCTTACCCCCTTTGCAAGAAGGGAATTGCATTGGTTAACTTTTGTTTTTAAGATTTTCAACATGATTAAACCCATCGAGTTAAGCAGAGGTCTTTCTGCACTGTGTTTTCTCTCTGCTTAACCCACGCTCTGCTGTTCTGAGATCTACTCAAATGCAGACTAAATTTGTATTTTAAATATACTGCTTACTAAATACAATTATTTAAGGAAATAAAGTTAATACCAGTTCATTTAGTACCTTGAATTCCAACATGTTCACTGTGCTTGTCTCAAATTCATGGTTATGAAAGAACAAAGGAATGGCGTGTTTGATTATTATCCTCTGCTGTGTTCTTGAGAGTAGCAGATTCTGAGGATGCATGGAGGTGTCTATCTGATAGGAAAGAAGTGTTGCTGCTTAACTGTACTGAAAATGCAACTGCTTCCTAAAACTAAATATTTGAATTCAATAAAAGAAACTTGTGTTTTAAAGAAAGTTTTGTTCTGCCCAATTAGAAGAAAAAACATCACTGAAAGTGTTCAACACCAAAGACAATATAATATAGCAATTACATATTGAAATGTTTTCTTGCAGCCTCATTTTAAAGCTTGTTGTATAAATGTGCTGTTATTGAATTGAATGTAATTGTAAAACATTACCTACTTTTGTAACTTGAATTCAATGTGTGGTAAACAATGCAGAAGTTCATGATTCAGTCAGTTCAGTATTTTTTTAAATGTATATATACAGTATACCATTTTTTTCTTTCCTAGCACACCAAAGCGAGATTTCCACAGCAACACAGTTGGATGGACCAACAAAAAGCATAAGTATACCCCGAGATTATGATTTATTCTATAACCTGTGCTAACGAAGGTCATTAGTATGTTTCATGACAATTGAAAACACAGTAGATTTAAACAAAAAGAGTGACATACATGTAGTGTGGGATAATAATGGGTATACTAATGTAACACATACTCATCCCAATTACTTTTACTAGGTATCATTTTAGTATTTATTTTATTGAACCCACTGGTCTTGTTTAAAAATATATCCTGGCGCAACTCTTAAAATAGAGAAAGGTCATTACTGCCACCCGCAGGTTTAAAACATACAGAACTGTCAGCAAGTGTAACTGAGCGGGCTGATTGTGCATTTTGGTATTCCATATTTCTTTGATACTGTTCTGTAACCATTTCCTTTGTTGTTGTAGTTTGCTATGAGTGCTTTTCTTAACATGAATCTAACTTCCTTCTTAGAACATTCAAGTCTCTTCCTCCCAAGAAGGACAATGTCCTTAAACACCTGAAGCATTCTGAATTTCTATCTAGCCACTAATCTAGTTCCTTGCATAAGAGTACTTGCATTTTTCCAGTTCAGAGAATTTGGAACAGCTGTAACTTTATAATTAGCATGTGTGAGAGTACTGTGAGCATGAAGGTCCTAATCCGTCTTTCAAGTATCTTATTCTAGACTGTGATTTAAAAAAAAAAAGAATGTAAGCAATGTATGTCAACTAAACAAACAAAACTTTATTGTTAACTGACTCACTACTGTGAGTCCTGGACACACTGCCCGATGCAATCAATAGCGACGTGATTTTTCAGTCACATCGGCCATTCCCTCCCATTGGGCAGTGTGTTATACCCACTTGCAAGTCTCAAAGTCAGCAACCAATGAGTTCACCGTGTTTAATTATATGACTGGAGACTGACATGCATGTATCTCTCTCTCTCTCTCTCTCTCTCTCTCTCTCTCTCTCTCTCTCTCTCTCTCTCTATATATATATATATATGCCTATATACATACACACACACACACACACACACACACAAGGTATTCCATTGGTGGTTGTCTTCCCTTTCAGGAAACCAGGGTTACCTGCATTGCATTGTATCTCCTGCACAACTGGCCCAAAGGTATGGCCGGGAGATTAGGTAGGCCACATACTGGAGGGGTTCGCACCAGGGCCACGATGGTCGAGTCTACTGGTGGAAATTCCGCCAAGCCCAGCGCCCCTGTGCCTTCCAAGGAAGCCAGTGGGGCTGCCTGTTTCACCACGCTCGGCGTCGAGGCCAGGCAGTCCCAAGAGGAGCGCACCTCTTCTAAAAAGTCAGGGAATACCGGGAAGGGCTGAAGGCGGGGCGATGCTGCCTGCGTCCTGAAGACCGATCGTCGTGGTTCAGGAGCTTCAGTCCAAGGTACTGGAGGAACTTGGAGGCTCGCTCTATAAGTGCCGGGATCGAGCTTGGAAGAGGGGAGAGACCAGCATCCAAAGTTGTTTCAGAGCGGGGCCTGTCTCAAGGGTCAGCTCTTGGGTGTCGCCTTGAGTACTAGAGTGCCTGGGTGCCAAAGCACTGAGGCATGGAGCATCTAACCACTGAGGGCACCGAAGCACCAAGGCACCGAGGACGGCGAGAATCGAGGGTACTGGGGACAGGCGCCTAGCCTTTAACTGCGTGCAGTCACACAACCCGGGGCAGCGCGTAGCATACGCTGTAGTGGATACACAGACTCAATGGTCGCAGTAGGCAATGATAGAGTAGTCTTTAAGTGCACGGTGCTGCACCAGGGTACAGCGCGGGCGATACTCTGGCCTTACCGCGTGCAGTCACACCGGAGTGGAGCACAGGCTTCAAGAGCTGCGGTAGGCAATGTTTTTTTTTTTTTTTTTTAACAATAATAAGACAGTACTCTCTATTGTTGGTTTTTGTTTTTTGTTTTTTTTGAGGCCCAGCGCGAGGTGGGCTGGCTGAGACAGCTGGTGAACTCTACTTGACAGCGGGGCAAGGTAGAACCAGACCCTGGTGGAGGAGGCACACTCACACAACAGTCTAGCTGTGGAAAGGGGTCAGTCACCACACCAGGCGGGTAGACTGAAGAATTTTATTACTATTTTTTTTTTTTTTTAAGCCCGGGCGTGTGGGCCGATGGAGTCAACTGTTGTTTTTTTTTTAACTGCAAATAAAAATACAGAACAGCAGTCGCTGTGGTTAGAAAGCAGACTGTAACTGTAAGCGATGCAAGCTGGTGAAAGAAGGAAAGATAAACATAAATAGCTTAGTTCAGAAGCTGAGTTTCTGATTCCAGGGACGTGGCAAGCCAACTTCCAGCAATATTTTTTTAAATAATGCAGGGGAATTCCAGAAAACTCTTTCATGCAGACTCAATCAGAAACTGGTTTGGTTAGTACCTTACCTTACCGCAGTGAGAAGCAAAAGAGGAAGTGAGCTCCATGGAGTGAATATTTGTTCCCTCGGAAGGCGGGACAGAGGACGTCATTCCTCGGAGGGGCCTGTTGACAGGTCTCATATAAATTGCTCAGCGAATACCTACCAGTGGCTGGCATTTCCCAAAAGTATTGTTGGTGATCATCTTCGAATTGAAAGGGAACAAGCCCTGACAGCCCCATAAGCATTGTACTTTTTAACTATTAGACTAAATATTTAAAGAATACTTAAACTGTTGCTATAATCACAATGAATTTATAAATGAATTTAAATATATATGTCGATCACGTCGCCATCTAGCCAAAATTGTAGTTAGTACTGTCATAGCCTTATCTTTCGCCTATTCTCATTGATTTGCTCCATTGCCGCTGTACTTTATACATCCATTTGCGACGCGACCTGCTACATTGAGGCAGTGTGTTCTGGGCGTTATATTTATTATTTTTAGACAAACCCAGAATGATTACTGTAGCTCAATACAACAATTAGTCAGTTTAATACTAATGCTTTATTAAACTTCAATATCAGCATGCAATGCGAAAAAGGCATTAATGCGAATAATTACCAATTTCATAGACGTGTAGCAGTCTTCTCTTCTTCCTCTGGTCTAACAAAGAGCTCTAAATAAGCCTTTTTTATACTTAACCTGTGGTTCTTCAACAATTCTTTCTTTTTTTAACAGTATAACCTGGTATCCTACCTTACCTTTTTTCTCTTGGTCCTTTTAATAAACATACTCACAATTCATGCATTTGGCACACACTCTGCTAATAAGATATATTACTACAAGAGATTACAACAGAAGAGTACAAGACACTGACAACCTCCATATATCATACCCAAATCAGGAATGTATCTTTATCAGCAGAATTCCACAAGCTTACAAGCTACGTTTGAATAAAAGACAAAGAAAATACACAGACAAAGCACAGCAACATAAAACATTATACAAACAACACCATATCTTGTAACAACACTATGCACACCTCATCTTCCAACACTGTATTCATCCTGTAAATAGAATTACAATTTAGTTCACCTGGTCAATAGGTTACTGAATGTCACATTAACGTCTTCAGCATCCAATGAGGTTCAATTCGGAAATCATTCATTCCACCCACAACTCTCTGCCTTTTCACTTGTATAGCTGCATATGTCCTTCTAGTAAAGCCACCGACTCTTGTCCTAACTCCAGTTATTGAGTTTTGCTGCTTTTCTTATTTTCCATTTTATTTTGGTGCAAATTTAGTGCTCATGAAGTGAGGGGCTATTGCACTGCTCAGTGCACTGCCGGTGAACCTCAATCCTGAACTGGACACATCCTGTCATTTAGTCCTGACCCTGTCTCAGGCAGAGACTGGCAATCGTGCTGAATTGTGTGGTGGTTTTGTGACATGGACTAGTATTTCCTGGGGTTCAAGTTGAGTCTTTCAAACACATTTCACGTGTGACCTGAGCTGGATTCGAAGCTAGGCCTCCAGAGGTTTAAGACATGAAGGCTGGTTTAATAAGCCTGCAGCACCATCTAGCTGCTTAAATACTTAGAAACTGCTTAGAAACTGTTCTTCCTACATTACAAAGATTACTCAGATGACCTTGAGCCAATGCATTTTGTTTTTCCCTAACAGTGTAACCTTTTATGGAATACAAAATAAGCATTAAAAAATCAATTAGTGACAGACTTTCAGAAGGCATTTTTCATTAAAGCAATTACAGCAATTTGAAATACTCATGATTTGTTGCTAAATATAGGACAACTAAACCATATTTTCAATTTGTTTATTGTGTCAGAAATCTGTATGAAATCAGTGTACTAGTGCACCTACATTACGGTCCGGTGGTTAAAGAAAAGGACTTGTAACCAGTAGGTCTCCGATTCAAATCCCACCTCAGCCACTGACTCATTGTGTGACCCTGAGCAAGTCACTTAACCTCCTTGTGCTCCGTCTTTCGGGTGAGACGTTGTTGTAAGTGACTCTGCAGCTGATGCGTAGTTCACACACCCTAGTCTCTCTTTGTAAGTCGCCTTGGATAAAGGCGTCTGTTAAATAAAGAAATAATAATAATAATAATAAATACCTTCACAGAGGTTTGCATTTCCTCTAGTGCAAAATGTACCACCCCATACCCCACCCCCTGAATTTTCATATAGTATATAAAAGTATCTGACTTAAAATACATGGCAACACCGTAGTGTGAACGTCAGTATCAAGTATAGGCACCTCTGGAATTGATTCTGTCTCTACATTGATGGGGCATGCTAATTAGGCAGCAAATGATATCTTGGGGATCCTGCCCCACTCTTCAGCCAGTCAACATCAAGCTCCTGATATCATGTCGAGGGTTACAAACATGACATCCTAGAAGGTCTCAAAGGTGTTCTATGAGGTCAAGGTCAACTGCTGTGGAACCCTTCAATTGCAGGACTGTCGGAAAGACCCAGAGTCGCTGGGACATCGAGAGCAACAGCAGCAGGTTAGTTTAGGGGATGTTGATCCCAACCAGTATAGAGAAAGGTTAAGGTAGTTTAGTAGGTTCCTGGAGCAGGACGTCTCTTTTAATGAGGCTAGCGCTCCCCTTGTGTGGCAAACTTCTATTTTGAGCTTTGTTTTGTCTTGTTTTCTTTATGACACTAGGGCTACCATTGCTGGTTTTAGGATTGTGTGAGTAAGTTAGAGAAGGACTAGGGCATTTTGGTGCAAGTCAGAAACATTTAAAAACCTGTTGTCAAAATACTCATATCAAGGTTGCGTTTTTGGCTATTTTATTTGAGCTTAATACATATTATTAATACATGATCTGGGCATTTTAACAGCATGCATTAATGGATCCTTCTACACAAGTAAATAAATAAAAAATGCTACAGTAACCAGATGAAAACAAAACTGTCTATAGAACAAATGTGGATAGGGTTATTTTTGTAGGTTTATTTCAAAGTCATTCATTTTCTAGTATCACAAACGTGTTTGCATTTTCCTGAGATAAGTCAGTTACAGTTATACTGTATACATAAAGCTCCACTTAATCTTATGGCCAGTTATTCACTATATGGCATGTGCATTATTTTACATACAGCTACCTGTATTACAACATGCGTTTTTTTTCTGGATTGAACACACACAGCATACAAATACATGTAGGAGTGGTTTTGGAACAGTTCTATTTGAAAATAAACACAACAGCAAATACTGTTCCTTGGGCTAAATAAATTCACCCTTTACAGACTGGATGTTAACATTTAAAACTGTTTTTTACACAACTGTCAGCATCAAATGTATTACTAGCAACAGTTTTATGTGAATGCAGACGGATTAGGTAGCTTGTACATGTTTTCCCATATCCTTACATCAACAGTTTATAAGAGTATAACCCAGTCAATACAGCATGGATACATTTTCTGATTATCACAATCTTTTACTTACTGTAAACAGTACCTTCTGAACAACCAGATCCTGTCTAAACTATCAACTAACCTCTTCCAAATACTGCAAATGAAATTATAATACAAAACCATACGTCATTGGCACAGACCCAGTACAATGTTACTGTTTTGATAAGGAAACTGGAGTGTAGACATGCCAACACCGGTCACATTCATTCAACAGGGTCATTCCATCACTCATTTATATATGTATATATTTTTTTTTCAGTTTCTGATCAACACATTTTCTCACTTTTCTGAGTTAATTCTTACATAAAGTACATCATACTGACCCAAGTCTTTCTCAAAGTAACATGCAGAAGATAAAACCGAGTGGACTTTGGACATATGTTTTATCTTGTTACAAATACACACTGGACATCACAAAACATTTACAGCCACACAACTTTTGCATATATGGTAGTAACAGTACGTTTTCAAGATTTTACAGATCATGCAAAGAACCAGTGGAATTGCATCTATTAACTGCAATGGTGATTTAATATAAATAGGACTGAGATCCCAGCTGCAGCTCTAAAGCCCACCAAGATGTACACAGCTATAGCTTGTGGACAGGATAGCTGGTTTCATGGATAGGGTGGGGGATGCCACTTACTGTTGAGGAAAGCAACCTGACAATCTGACCCATACCAAACTGTATGGTTCTTGAAGTATATAGTCCCACCAAGTTCTGCCTTAAACCTTTGGTACATGCCATCCTTAACAGGGTCTCCCTCAATTCAATTAAGCATTTAAATTTGAACTCCCTTATATATAACTTAAAAAAAAAAATCCAGTTGACTGTTTCAAAGCTTTTGTTTAATGAATTATGTATGGGGGGTGGACGGTGGACGACCAAATTATACAGTGCTCCCGTTCTCCAAAATCATGCATTACACTATATATTTGTTTTAGATGCCCTTCTAAAGAAATGTTACTCGCAGTATATAGATTATAAGAAAGCAGCTAAAACTTAAACCTGACGGTATCTTTGGAAACAGAAATACAAATAGGTATTTTAATTGAAAGATATATGATTTTTTAGGGGAACTTCATACTATGGCCTATCTACAATATGTCTTTCTTTTAATACATTTCTAAATGAGTAGTGCAATACACACAATTAGTCTTATTTAATGTGATTCCTCAAGTAAACTGCATGTCTAATTTAGGCAATTAGGAGTATTTATGCCCGCAAAACATCCCCTACAATGTTCATCAGCTTTTGTTTGATAACAATAGTTTTGGCTCCCAAAGTGACGCTCTGTTAAAAAATAATAATAATAATAATAATAATAATAATAATAATAATAATAATAATAATAATAATAATAATTGAATTGCCCTTGAAATAAATAAAACTGGTTAGATCATCAGTTTTTCAGCAGGATTTATTTTAAAGGGATGTTGTTTTTGCTTCACTTGATACTTCAATATGTTTCTTATTTTACAAAATGGAGTGTGTCATGAAAACAAATCTATTTATGTAGGACAACACTCCAGAGAGGTAGGTCTTACACTTGAGCACATACCAAAATGACAACATTTACAATGAGGACACACTACAATTAGATCCCCACAGGTAAACATGATTTTTATATGGGCACCGTTAAGGTAATGGCATTCTGAAAATAGCACAGGAAGCATTCAACGCTTATTGTTGTAAACACACAATTTGTATGTGGCGACCGAGTGTCTTTACCTTTAAGCTATATATTATTGCTAAATATCTTACACTAAATCCCCTACCTGGGTAGGTATAGGTTGTGCACAATATTTTTAATGGCTCTCTCAAAAGAGTATAGTTCTACGGTGATATGCATGTTAAAGATGTATGACTTGGAATGCATATAATAAAACCATACGGATAATAAATAACTATTTATTTATTATTGCTTACCATATGGAGCCAACACAGTGGATATAAATAGATGTTGTAGATATACCTAGATACCTATTTTGTTGATATCAGTTTTCATTTGCACTGAATGGCAGTTAGACAGTCTTGGTGGATTTTTTTTTTTTTTTTTTAAATATAGTAACTGGTGGTAGTAAGTCCTGGAGTGTGACGGTTGATTTCATGAAACCTGCCATTTTCCCGGTTTTGGATTAGTCAATCGAAGACGGTTAATTTATTCAGGAGGTTAAACCAATATAATGGAATGTTTAATGGAAAATATAATAAACATCTGAACAAGAAATGGATGCCTTGCCAGCTCCATTCTTACAGTAGATCAAGAACTGGCATTGCAAGCAACATCAGAAAAATCTCATCTCAGTGAATCAAGCTCATAGAAAACAGGACACATCTGTCTGTACACAAAGCTATCGTTTTAAAGTAACAGGCAAGTTAGAAAGTGCAAAAGCGTGTGCTTTACTATGATTTATCTAGAGAGAGTAAACAAATTAATAAACCAGACCAGTCACAACTGTGTCAGACCAGCTGCTTGATCAAAGCATTCTGCCCATAAAACATCATCTCCCAATTTATAAAAGAGGCTTTGCTGCTTAAAAACAAACAAACCAACCAACCAACCAAAACACGCACGCACACACACTTCTATTGATTTCCCATAATTAGGTTGAAACCGAAAACACTGCAACAGACCTACGAGTTGTGAGTTTAAGAGTGAGCGATGATCTGAAATTGATTGAAGATTCCAGCCCTTGGCTTCTGGTGCTTTTTTTTCCCCATGTGCACCCTGCTAACTGTATTCCAAAACAGTGTCCCAAGCCCTCTTCAGCCCTCTTCAGCTCTTCTCTAGGCACAGTCCGGCATTCTCTTCACATTGTGTCCTCTTATTTCTTGCCACTCACTCCATTGGTTGATTTGGCCTTGGAAGATCCTTTTCTCCGTCTTGATGTGCTGTGCTCAGTGGAGTGTGAAGCAATTACCGAGTCACGTTCATCTACAGAAATCAAAAGTACATTATAAATCACATGTGAGGAATCAACCAAATCACTGTTAAGGATTGCCAAAAATCCAGTACGTTTCATCTCATGTACAGAGGTCACCCTGTGCATGGAATGTACAGAATAGTAAGTTTAAATAAACCACACTTTATGTTTAAGTGTAGTTACTGAGTACAATAATACTTTCTGTGATTTATAAGGAGTTTATACATCATGTGTAGAGTTGGTGTTATTATAACGAATTATTTGTGCAGTTTATGCATCCCTCTCATCTAAACTGCACAGGATGACATCATACACAATGAGACACCCTGCACACACTTACTTAATGTCTGACTATCAAGTTTAGTTTTTATACTAAAATGAAAGCCTTCTTTGTACTGCACTTCATCAGAAATCAGGGCCTGACTGTTCAGTTGAGCCTCAGCTGCATGGACCCAGCTTGATTGCCACTACGTCACTCTGAATGTCAAACAGGGTACTACCAGCAGCAGTAAGGGGCAAGGAATTGAAGCTACATTAACAAAAAACTCTTCAATTATTCTGATAATCGTTTAAATAAACATGCTTCAAATGGGTAAGAGGAAACTTGAAATAAATAAGTTTTCTTTATATGTAAAAAGATACACTATCAAATTGGCATTGAATGCTTTTTTCTAAAAAAAAAAAAAAAATATATATATATTATATATATCTATCTATCTATCTATCTGGACCGGTTTGATTTATTTACACCCCAGTTGCTGTAAGCACTTCAGCCTTTTGATCTTTTACTAGATTCATGGCAGGCTGGCAATGTTTAGAAAACCAATATAAAAATATCAAAATGTTTATGATGTGTTTGTGATATATGGATGTCATGGAACTGTTACATGAGTTTAAAAAAAAAAAAAAATTAAAAAAAACAAACAAACAAAACACAGTCAGTATCTCTACTTTTCAGAAATGTACTCCTAAAAATATATATCAAAGTATTGGTCCTATTATTGGTTGAGTTGACGTTCAAAAAAACCTGCTGTAGCCTAGACTTTATTAGTTTCTCTAACAATAGTCTAAAAAAAGTTTAACACATACTAAACTTTCCTCGTCTCATCAAGGCCTACATTACAACACTGTTCATTCCCAGTGCATTATATGGTGCTTGGTTTGTGAAACATACCTTTTAAATTCTCATACTGGTAACAAGGCGAATCAAGGTAGCTACTATCTTCATTCTCAGAATAAGTCTGTAAAAGAAAATGGTAATGCAAGTCTTTATTGATATTTCAAAATGTTCAAATACAATTCTCTTCAGCACATCAAAAGCACATCTGTTAGACACTTCTGGCTAGATTCTCAAATCTATTTACTCTAAACCACCAGCAATAAACAACTCTGACAATGTCCTGTTGAGGGTTAGAATCGGCCCAAGAACATTGTGCCAACAACAACAACAACTTGGAGTAAACAGTTTTCAGAACTGAGCCCATAATCTTTCATAGGGGATGCAGGTACTCATTTTCAGAATAATTCCCTTAGTTTAGAGACAAAAAAGCATCTTCTAGGGAATTACTTGGAAAAGTCTCTGCACATGCCTTCTATTTAACCATGATGTGTGTTTCCACTACAAATCTTCCAACATCTCTGAACATCCCACTTAGTTTGAAGTCAGAATCATGAGAAACCAGCTTTTTCACTTACCTGTGGCCTCTGTCCAGTGTATTCTGCGTACCAAACCATCACATACAAACAGAGGAAAGTAATCAAGGCCTGGAAAAAACAGAAGTAAACTAATTACAGAAATACAGAAGAACATGTATGTTAATTATCTAACAACGTCTTAAAAAAATGTACTAAATAACAAAAAGTGTATGATTATTTAATGCTTGTTTTGTTACTTTGTTGGTGCTTTTTAGAAGCTGTATAAGAATGTCAAATGTTATCCTAGGGTTGGCACAAACATCTGCACATCTGAATGGTTCACAGCAACTAGAAATCTTATGCATTTATTCATCACGAATTTTATTTTATTTTTTTAAATAAGGAAGCACGACTTACCACGCACACAAGCCAAAGGATTACGTAAAGGACCTGCGTTTTGGAGAACAGATCTTGCCCAAATTTAATGCAGATAAGGGCTTCCGAGAATGCAATGGCACTGTAGAAGGTGAAGGACATTAAGTGCATACAAATGACGATAGACAACGAGAAACTAAAATCCCTCTTGATTTGTTTGTAACTTGTTTCAACAACATTATATCAAACAGCAAACTAGCCCATTACACATGAAACTGCCTGATAAGGGTCATAGCGCCTGAAACGCTTTAAATACCCTTAAGTACAGTAGTAAGATGGAGTAAAGTACTCTTTTATTGACATGGACATTCCTGAATGGCTTAGCTGTAGCCAATTTGTATAAATAAAGCTAGTGTACAAAGCAGTACTGCAGCTGAAAATCTTCATTTATACAAAAGGAAGCTCAGACAGCCAAGCTTGCACTTTGGAATTGAAATCCTTAAGAGATTATGTTCACAGCCTCAGAATTTATTTTTTCACTAAAATCCCTGGCTGTCTGAGAACATTAAGAGTTTAACACTTACATTTTATACAATACTTATTAAGCGGTGTCAATTTAAATAAAACTTAGGTCATCAGTCCTTTC
This sequence comes from Acipenser oxyrinchus oxyrinchus, assembly GCA_030684275.1. Classification (NCBI taxonomy): domain Eukaryota; kingdom Metazoa; phylum Chordata; class Actinopteri; order Acipenseriformes; family Acipenseridae; genus Acipenser; species Acipenser oxyrinchus. The sequence continues at coordinate 15,711,384 of CM060249.1, read as the reverse complement.
TTTTTCGTTCAATCTGAATTCTGCCAGCGTTCGTTCTGAGAGAGCCGTTGAGGTTTTATTAGGACAGAGTTGCTAATAACATCTAAAGGCGTTTAACTCTAATACATTTTGTTGCCAAGCAGAAAAGATACATCTATAAATTTGTTTCAATCTAGTGCCACATAATACAAAGAGGCTGTAAAACAGTCTGCTGTTATAAAATGCCAAAATGAATACATTACAAGGTTTGAAAGAGCTGTACAACACTTACCCAAACACCCAGCACTGAGTTCCAACTCTTTTACACTGTGTATCAGTGAGATAAGCATAATACTGCCTGAAATGAAAAACAAAACACTTATAATTTACACCTGTCAAACTAAAACATGGTTATATTTAATTTAAAATTAAGATTTCCTGATTTGTGTTGTATAACAAATGTGTTTATTTTTTTTATAGAGAACGACAGTAAGAGAATATTCTTGTAACTATTCTTAGTCAAGATCTTTTTTACAAGCTTACAAGGTATCAGTGTTTAACATGGAGATTCAAATGACAAATGCTAAAGGACCAATACAGTAGCTTGTATTTAGACATTACATCTTCTACTATACAAATATCAAGACTGAGCGTTTTAATAATGCATGACTGTCTTAAACTTATATATAATTACCTTTGATAGATAAACATGGTATTGTTTTTAAACATACAATTATACTTAAAACACATATGATTGGCAAAATTGCTTTGAACAATTAATAGTATTTTAAATACTTTTGATCCTGCTATAATATGATTAGAAATATATTTTGGTCTTAAGTATTAATATAAAAAACATAGGTAGTCCAACTAATCATTACAACTTTTAAATTGTAGGTTACACAAGTAGATCCCATGATTAAGAATTATTTCAAAACACATTAAACTAGAGAGTGCTAGGCCTGCAGGGTAATTTAAATAGCAAAATGATTCATAAGTATATCTTACCGTACGGTGGGGGCTGTAATGATGCCAATGAACAGAATTCTGCACCAGCTCAGTGCGTGACAGGCTTGGAACACAAAGATATGTTTCAGGAAAAATGTATTCAACTCTGTCAGCTGAAAAATAAGCAAAATTGATGTGTTAGAAACATATTATTACATTAGTAAGTCATCCAAGAAATGTTAGCTTTTTGTCGGAATTGGGAGCGGCTGGGACCCTTAGTTGCTGCCTATCATTACCAATCTCCTATTTAAACCCTAATAACACACACCTTCCCTGTCTAGCGTTTTTTTGTTTTGTATCAAACGCTCAGACTCTGTCATTCTTGCTTCAGCTTAACGTTTTCGCCAATATCTAAATTCTCGCTCCTTTCACTGCAGGTCACTTCTCTGCACAGCGCTGCCAAGATATTATCAAATATTTCCTACCTACTCAGGTGATGCTCATCATTCAGTTTCTCTATTTGGCTGCAGGAGATCCAACGTTAGTCTTTCCTGCTTTACCCAGTATCCAGCCCAGCAACAGCGGCATTCAAAGCACAGTTCCATCAACTTTATCCGCGTCTTCATTAGTCATCATGGCTCATCAGAAAATCATTGGCATGCCCGGAGTTACCCGTTTTAGAAGGGGTTGTTTTCCTCTCCATTGAGCGGCAGGTGAAACCATTACACACTAACCCTTCGAACCCCTCTCTGTTTGTCTTGTATGTCTTTTTATCCTCGAATTTACGTTATGCATTGGCACATGCTCTGTTGTATGTCTTACGGTGAGGTTCTGCGGGGAGCCGAGGGTCCATTCTTTGGGGGGTAAGTGAGCCTCACTTCCCCGACCTTAGGCAAGCTGAGCTTCCTCAACCTTATTTAAGGGAGGTTCTCACCGAGTGAGTCAGAGGGGACCCTCGGCCACACTATCCTTTCGCTGCTCATGCGCTTTTCTTACCTCATCTCAGTGAGGCTCTATCCTATAGTTAACATTTCGGGACGTGGCCCGCTTTAATCTCTCAGTGCTCAAGTCCCAACTAACCCACCTTCTTGTTCTTTTACAGGTTCCCTGCGGGACGCTCCTCCGCTCCCGGCTTCGGAGACAGCAGTCTCACCTCACCCGAGGGCAGCACCACATCGGTCAGGGAACCGCTTTTACAGTTACTTCCTTTCAGGTCTCCGTGAGACCTATTCTCGCCCCGCGAGGCGGCTCTGTCGCAGCAGAGTTTTTTCTCATGTTTTCAGATCCCCGGGGCCACAGCCTTCAAGACCAAGCCCTCGCCTCCTCAGAGGACGGCTCTCTGGTGGGGGATCTCTTTTCTATCCAAGTCGGGTTCCTTCACCCGTTACTGTCACACTAACACCTCCTTTCTGCCTTCTCTGTACTACACTAGTCCCTGCAGCCGCCCCGTGAAATAATAATAAAAATAAAAAAATTGAAAAATAATAATAATTTTGCCAATCCATATTAACCATCACAAAGAACAGTATTCTTTTTTGTAATTATTATATTCCACAAGGTGTTCTGTTGAAGGTTAAGCTTTGAGATGATCCAGTATTCAAATCTTATAAAATAAATGGTCAAGAATTGTAAAATAAATCAATAAATCAATCAATCAATAAATACATAAATGAATAAATAGAATATAAGAAATGTACATAAACACTCACACACAGGACACAGTGTATCCCCACCCATGTATGGGTCCTGGTAAAAGCTCAAGAATAACTGGTAAATGTCTGAAACATCATATCATTTTACTACGGACATTTACTGGTAAATCTCAAGAATAACCAAGTGCCTTTACCAATAAGATTAACCTGTAAATGTCCGAAAAGCAATACATATTTCTTCATAATTCTGGATATTTACCACCTTGGTAAATGTTCACAGTTAACGGTAAAACTTAAGATTTACCAAATGTTCCAAATGATAACCTTTTGACCTCTGGTGACCACACAACAAATATACACATATACTTAGAGAAATTACACCAATATTTAAGGTTATGTCATGAGTTATAAATGCACATGTGACCTGCTCTAACACTGGTTATGTGGCATGGCGTGCAGATCTATAAAATTAGGCGACAGCTCAGAACCTGCACCACTTTTTGCATCCACAATTTTCATGTTTTTCAAGGATTCCTTTAACAGAAGATGCATGTTGTATAAATTAATACCGTATGAAGAACTAGACTGAAAACTAAGGCACTTTAGGGAAATGATTCCAAGACTATGATATAATCAGAAGTGTGCATTACAATGTATTATAATTTAAGTCACTACCTTAATCATAATACAGTAAAGTGTCGAAAAACAATTCAACACAGCTACCCTCACTAACATTATGCACACTTCATTAACTGCATTGACTCAAGAAGAAAAGCAGCTTTACCTTTCCAGTATACCATCCAATAACCTAGACTAAAAAATACAGTAGAGCAGTGTTTTACTGTATACTTTAGACCCAACTTGAAAATATTAAAACATAAGAAAGGATTTGCAATGAGCAGAATACAATTTAAACGTTCATAAAAACGTACCAAAATGCACATTCCTAGGTAGGTCATTTCAGTAAGAAGCATGCACCCTGTTATGTTCTAGTATATTATATAGTTATTATTATTAATTTAATTGATAAACTAATATCTATTGGTATGATATTATTGGTTTGTTATAGATATGCAGATCAAGGGTCCAGTTATATTTACTTAAGGGTGAAAGTTGAAAGGAAAAAAAACATGTATGCATTCAACAGTGGACACAGAGCACTATTTATTTGGGTTCAGGTAAGAGATGACAGCTGCTCTTCTCCATGCATCCTAACAAACAGCTGTGAACTGCAATGCCTTTTCAGTCTGTCTTGTGGGACATACATACAGCTGACTTCACAGACCCCGACTCACACTAATCTTGGACTACCTCACATACTGAAGAGAGATAAGGAAGTCCTTTTTATTAGTGCTAATCAGGGTCTGGGAAAACAGCTAGATATTTGTCCAAAAAGACAGACCTTTTTCTTTTCCTTAAACCTGAACATTTTCAATTACCAATGCAGGAAACTTGCAGGAGTCAATACTGGCTTTCAAATATTTCTTATTGCCATCATTTATAATTTCCATAACAAAAGTATTATTACCAATATATTTGACAAAACATTCCAATTCACAGTAGGCTACAAAGACGACTATCAAGTATTAAGGGATCATAAAACTGATACTGTTTGTCGAAACTTGTTACTCACGGTTAAAATTTACATGAAGTTAAAATGTGAGGACATTGGTTCTTTAAAATGAATAAATGCATTCAAATAATAATAACAAAAATGTTCAGTATAAGAAAACAAAAGACCCCCTTATTAAAAAGCTTAAAAAGAGCTTAGAAACTTTAGACTTTTTTATTTTTTTGAGGGAAGAAAAAACACACACCCACTCAACACAACTTCTCTTTCTGATCCCTGTGCTTTAGTGTACCACTTGCATACTTCTAGTGCTGAAGTTACCTGCCAGATTATCATGAAGAGGTAGATTCCTGCCACCCGCTGAAAAGACGATTTAGGGTCAAACCAACGCACATAGGTCCAGCTGGCTGGAGTGAACTGCAACACGGCTCTCTTGATCTTTCCTGTGGTGGAGTGAATATCCCTGAAACATTTAAGAAATAAAAGCAATGTTTCAACTTCTGCTACAATTCCGATTTCTGATTTTTTATTGTTTTTGTCCTGAAAACATTTTTAAAAAAGAGGCAGTCCAATTCGGTACCTATTTGCATAACAGAGCTGTGGACAGTAGGTTAAAAAGATAGAAATCAGGAAAATTGAAGTAAATTCTGAAGATCATGTTCTGCTTTTCTATACTGTAAGAGTTTAACGTGATTTGATGAATAAAACAGACTAACACTACTGAATGGCACATTTATATTCAGTAGCAAGACCTACTTGATGCTTGCCCAGTGGTAAGTCCTTATCTCCAAGAAGCGACACACAGTCATTCCGAGCCAGATCCCACCCCCGTTGCAGAGAAGAACGTCCAGAATTACCTGATCCCACCAACATTCCGCAAAGTTAGGCAACAGGTGCATGAAGAAAAGCTAGGAGGGAGAGAAAAAAAACAATGCCAGGGCTAAAAAACTAAATAAAATGTACCAGCAGATCCTTGGGTTTAATTACAAAAAAACCCAACAACCTATAACCTTTATAGTCCATGTCAATGTGCTTTTACAAGTGTTTATGAGCTGCTTTTGAGTTCTAGTTGCCCATCATAGACATCTGTAACATAGGCTAGAGCAGCCAATGTGTCTTTATATTAGTAAGCGCCAACACCATCTAGTGCACAGCTCTGTATTGGCACCAGTACAAAAGGAAAGTTGATCCAGTTGTAGCTGATAATTAGATGGTGCTAGCTCTTATTTCTGTAAAGACACCTTGGCAGATCTAGCATGTGTTCTATGTCTATGGATTGCAACTAGAACTGTAGAGCACCTCCTGAACTAAAAAAAACTAAAAAAAAAGTTATTTACTCGAACATTAATACTTTCATAGTTTTTGCATCACAGAACCTAATGGTTTGCCAAATTCAATAAAAACAGACACACAGGTCACTTGTTTTTAAATCAGATCCGTTAATAGACTTTCAATTTTCTTTTTGCCAAATTGCTTTGCATTTAATTGTTCTGTGACTTGTAACCTTTCTGTGCTTCTGCAAAGGTGATTTACATGAAAAGTATTGAACCATCCAGGGTGCTCTTGAGAATACATCATGCAGCTCAAGGAGATTTATTTTGGTATTTTTGGTTTTAATGAAAATAACTCCAAGACAGAATAGATCTGTTACAGTAGTTTCTAGCTGCAAAGAGTTATGTATTAGTCAGTCTATGACCAGATTATCTCTCCAATGAGACCCAGATATCAGCCAATTCATGAGGATGGCTTGATAGGTCCTGCACAGTTTGTGGTACATGCATTAAAACATTAAACCACCACTTGTTAAATCAAGGAATAATTTATGTAGCAGTTTGAGACATTATAGGTTTTTCTTGTCAATTGTAAAGGTGTGTGCTGAGTCTAATTAGCTCACATTCAAATGGTCACTAAAATCTATTTGCAGAGTATGTTGAAAAGCTACAGTTCAATCAAATTAAGGCAAGCTGTTCCAAAGATAAACTTCTTCAGCCAATTAGCAGCCACACCCATAAAAAAGGGAAAGGAAAGTTAACAAAAACACATCTACCATTTTAAGTGCAACATTTCTCTGTATCTTTCTTTTACCAGCACATTAGACACACTTTCAAATATTACACACATATTTGTATTATCTCACTCCTTTTTGGTTCTCATTAGCACATTGTTGTGACCTCTACATAAGCAAAGCGATGAGGTAATTTCCAAAGCATCACCCACACAACTGATGAATCATTCATGGCAGAAAAATCATCATACTCTTTGCAGACACAAAAGCTGCAGTGAGTCTCAATAAGAAGTTGCAGCCTGAGCCTCACATCAGTCTTCTTTCTGCATTCATAATAACTAAAGCAACACGACCAGGCCACTGACTGAACAACATTCTGACCTTTTTTTCTCACTTGAATTGTATATACAGGGGCCTGTCTGGTAGAATGACATGCGAGATTAGTTACAGCATGTAATTAACTTTGTAGTACTTCTGTAAATTACAATATACTCGGGACAATGCAACAGAGATGTCCAGAGCAGACTTGCTTGCACCAGTTATAAAGCTTGCTAAAACAAGGAGAAGCAAGTCATTTAACCAAAGGTATGTTGTAAACCAGTGGCAGAGCAGGGAGTTCATTATTCAGACTAAAACTAGAGAATGTTAAGTGCAATTAGAAAATCCTGAAGGTGGGCAATGTAAGCAAACTGATGTGGTAACGAATCATCCACTAGCTCCACTGGACCTCGCTGTATGAGCTGTACGAGACTTGTGTGAATCTACAACAATTCTGGAAAAACAGGTGGTTCTCTGACTTCACAAAGGGGCATTATAGTTGGTTCAGGGGAGTATTAAAGGTCATGGTTTCTCAAACAAGTAGAGGCTATTTACTTCATGAGACATTATCTAACATGCACAACGGCAACAAGACAGACATTCTTCATTTAATTGAAACAGCTCTATTTTAATCTCTCAGTTCTGCACGTAAACATTTCCAAAGGCATCTAAAGTACTGACACTTAATTCTAAATGTATACTTTACAGCTAAACACTACGAGTCCTTAGAAAATAACAAAGCACATCAATCATGGAGAAGACAGACCGGAACCGACAAGGAGTCATAAAACACATACAGGACAACACAAAACAAAAGCTCTGATATCCACTGGGTACATGGGCATGAGCATGAATCTGGGTTTGGGTCAAAGTTGAATGAGTTTAGGGAAGTCAAATGGACTCGCTCACATTCCACAAAGATTTCCTTTTTCCTAGAGGTTTATGGCTTTTGCTGCCTTTTAGTTTGTATTTTTTAAAAGTTTTGTATATCATTCCCATTCAATAAACTTTCGTTTCTGCTGGTATAACAGATGCCCTATTCTACAAGCTGTGGGCCCTGAACAGAAGAGTGTAGACAGGCTTCTACACTTACTGTAAAGCAATGTTTACAATTAAGGAACTAGAATACAGAAATACTAACAGTAAAGCTAATCCATGAATACCCCATTACAATTTCATATCACATTTTATTATTACAGTGAACAGACTATGCGTAAAGACACTTTCAATTCTAATTCGTCTCCAACTATTAACAGTGAGTTATAGGTGTACGATATTCCTTTTTGCACAAGAAGTGTTTGTTCTGAATAAATAAAATAGCTGTCACTCCTATCAACATGTGCAACTGAACCTCAGCATAAGAAAAAACAAAAACACAGTAAGTGAAGAAATATACATACCCCTTATCACATTACAGTAAGGTGGCCGCAACATTAAAACAAAGTGAATTCATAATCACTCGCCAAGCACCGATTCATCTGCATCAGAAAAGTGTTTTCCAGGATTCAGCCTTCAGCAACCAAGCCAATCAGGTGGTAGTACTGTGAAAAACTAGACCACCCAGATGGATTTCACCTAAATAATGTCCACACCAAGTTTTATCACAACTGGGTGAAAAAAATGAAGCCTCCTCTGGGGTAGTGCAATCTGAACCCACTTTGATTGAATGGTTTGAAATGGCCAGAGGGTAAAACAACATGGCAATGAATTTGACTGAGAGAATTATAGTCCATCAAATACGTTGACAGGGGACACAGGTTTAATTTATTTTTAAAAAAAAAAAGATAATAAAAGACTTAAACTGTTAAAGCTTTGTGAATGAAGCCAATCTAAAAGCCTCAATATGGCAGCCATTTTGGATCGCAAGTTGTTTGAGCGTAAGTGCAAGTGATTTGTCTTACCTCTGTCAACTCCCATGTGATACTGATTGTCCAGCAGAGACCGTAGCTACGGATCAGGAGGGCCTTCATGGACCATCCCCAGAAATGCCCGAATGCAAAGATGTCAAAATGGCTGACAATCCGCTCCCATGTGATGTCATGGCAGTTTTCAGCATATTCCTAAACCAATACAAACAAATCCCAGTTACTCTGGGAAACTGCTTGGGTATCTCTTCATAATTATACAGTTTTGACCAGCACTGTGTAAAGTCATAAATACAGTGCTCCCCCTTGATAAAATGCTGTAGTTGGGAACCATAGTTAAGAGACCATGCTATTTGTGTTCCGCCTTATAACAAGACTACTAGTGTCAGTGTAATGGCATTAGGGGGCATGACCGTACTGCCTTCTAACCTGTTCCACAGTATAAAGGGCCGCCTTATAAAGGGGGAGCACTGTACCTGAAGAAGCCATTTTTTGTGGGATTAATACAATCCACTAGGAACACTTTGTCATTGATCAAAGCTTGTCAGGAATGACCATTAAACTGAAACCCTAGCGATCACCCACACCATAATGCACACTGGGTTTTTCTTTGTACTGCTAACTTTTAGAAATAAAAAAGGTGAAATTATTACACATTTGTCAATTTATTAGGTTTCCTTTAACACTTATAAATACAAATGGATGATCAATCTGTAAAAAATATAACTATTGACAGTTCAATTTTTTGTATTATTATTTATATTGTTTAATAAAGGTTTGGCTTCTGTCTCAAAAGAGGAAGCTGTATATCCCAAGAGATTAACCCCACCGAGGAAATGTTTAAATAAAATATCACTCTACATTGCTATCCTATAGCTTATGTTTGTAGTTACCTACAGAGTGGGAATACATGGGGCAACCAGAACCACAATCCCTACTGTACAACCCTTAGTACCTGCTACATCCTAAAATAGATCAGTCTAGGTCTTGCATAATAACACAATGATGAAAGATAATGTACAATCAATAACACAGACCACTTTGATATGGTATGGCATTCATGGAACATGTTTGAATTTTAATTCAAGATGCTCAAATGCTGATCCACCACAAAGTGTATTAATTTTAGTCACAGCTTTCTAGGTCATGTAACCTATTTCACATGAATGACTAAGTCAGAACCCTGCCGGTATCAAATTACAACGCAGAAGATATTCGACTCCTTGGTTCCATTTCCTCACCATGATGTCAGCTTCACGAGTGGCATAGCGCAGGTTAGGGTCCAGCCAGTACATGACCCCCTTCACCTGCTCCCAGTTCAGAAAGAGCACAAACACCAGGAAGAGGAAGTACAGCACACTCAGACCTGCAAAAATCAACACTCCTGCTCAGTGCTGCTCACTTGTAAAACCAGAGACAGGACCAGTTATGTATTGGAGCATGATCAAATTACATTTTTACAGACTGGTTTCATGGTGCAAATGGAAAAACACCATTACCGTTCTAGTACAGAAATAACAAACAACTTAAGACTACTAACAAGACCTTCAGTTTAAGGTCTTAGCTGTTTATATCGTTTAGTACAGAATACCCAAACCAACTTGCAAACTTGGATACGAAGATCTGGTGCACATTCAAAGGCAATTTTCCTCCCGAGGTTGTTTCAAAATGGAGGTTTGTTAGTCAGCTTTAAAAAATGTAAAAATTCAGAAGCGTGTAAAACAACTACTGACCAATGCATATTGGTTCAGCTTTCCAAAAAGTAAAAGACCTGCTACAGTGCTTTTGTACAAGGAGGTACACTGCTGAAAGAAACGTGCAAAATGCAAATATATAAATATCTGTTACACTTACCAAAAACCATGCGCCATATTGCTGGATGTGGTCTTGTAAACGGCCCTGTAACATATTTGTTTGAATTTTTAAAAGATAACAGGTCAACAGCACAACCAACCAAAGACAAATCCACTTACCATTAGGAAATGCTAGAACACTGATGATGAGAAAGAAGAAAATCACCAAGATCATGCCTACCCACAGATTGTCTTCTTGCACTGAATCATTTCTGTCAAAACACAAGAAAGGAAAATTGGCTCATACCGGAATTGACCACAAAAGAAAGACACCACTCAGTTCTGCACCCATACCCCCCCCAAGACAGAGCTTACACACATACACCTAGTGACTAATTCAGCAAGGTGGTGCCATCTGTAAATTAGATCTATCAGTTTAAGGAAAAAGTAGATGACCTACATACAACACACTGTATGCACATTTAAAGTTATATGTACCGGTACAGACAGCTGGACGTGCTTTCTGTGCCCCCCCAGGATTGTCATACTCTTCTGTCAAAGTATAACCAGACCGAGTTTTATAATAAAACTTTCATCACAATTGAAGTAGTACCCCCCCACCCCCACCAATAAATCACTCACATCCTTCCAGTTACTCACGCCTGACCTTCAGTCACAACTAACACACCTGCTGTCATAACAAATCTGCCTGTGTATTTAATACACAACAGCCTCTTATTTCATGTAACTGTCAGCAAGGCACAAGTGCAGCAGCAATACCCGAAGACTTTTCCCAAGGGCTTAAACAGTTTTTTTTTTTCCCCCTCAAATCCACTAAGAGTGACTTCTGGATTCAGTTTTGCCTAAATGTATTGGTAGGATAAATGTTACAGTCCCGGCCTTTTTCAAGGACCAACATTATAGCCACAACAAGATAGGCGCAGGTCTACCAGAAAACACCAGGGCTTATACAGTTCATTCTAAAATGCTAATAGAATATATTATTTATATTGAAGTAGTTCCAGTCATGGTCTGCAGCCATGAAGATAAGCAGTTAGGATAGACAGGTGCAAGAACTAGACAAGACTGAAAAAGTATTCCCCGCTGCAAAAAATGTTGCTTCTATTTGTTTGCATTTGTTCGAGTAATGCTTATCGTAAACTTTGACCAAGCATAGAATGTTTAGAAATAAAAAAATATAGAACAGATGTTAGTGTAGTAAATACATTGTGCACAGCCACTTTATTTTTATATTCAAATTCATTCTTTTCCATTTACACAAAATGGTCTTTTGCCTCGTTTCCATCGGCCATGGGGATTGAGTTTATTAACTCAATCTGAACTCGATATGTGGCCACTGTAAGACCACCATTGTTTCCATCAGCAGGAAAGATTTCAATCTGCTCCTGGAAATTAACAGCAAAGATCATATGACAATGCTTTCCCTAAATCATTGTGTCAAACAAAGGCATAAATCAATATATTGTTCTGTTTATACATACTTTTGACCCCACTTAGCATTGATTTCAATTCCCAGTGGCAGATGGAACAAAGGCATTCCAAACATTCACGTTTGAATAATGGAGGGTTTGCCACGATGGATTTTCAAATACATTCCAAATAAGTAAGCAAGTTTAAACCAAATATTTTAAGATGGAGGGAGAGTGGAAAGAACCTTTGACGTGATTGAACCATTTTATCATGGACCATAACACCAAGAGCTTTCTTCAGAAATCTGTGACATCCTGCTAGCCACCAGTTCTCTGGATTTTGAGCCACTTGAGGTGGAATAGCCAATATACTGTGCAGAGGGGGGAAAAAAACTCATGAAATGCCAACGGACCGGTTGCTCCAGCTGCAGCTTAACCCCATTGGTTCAGTGCGGGAGAGTTCATCTTCATGCATGTTGGGGGAGCCTAGTCACCTTGTCCGCAAAATAAACAAGGGCATCGAAAACAACACAGTTGACAGTGAAACACTGACGTATAACGTGTTGTCTTATTTCATTGTATCTGTCTGTGTTTGTGTAGTTTGGGTAGCTTTAGTCCTGTATCACAGTCGTTCACAGTCCCCCCACATTTAAGAGCACTTTGGTTGGTCTTGCAGCTCATTCATCAGCAGCTGTAGAGAAGCTGGCAAGCAGACAGTTTTTGCTGAGATGGGGCCTGCCTCAGAATGCCTGGAAAACTGTAACCAATGATAGAGTCGTGCCAAGAAACAGTTGCATACCGTACTTGTTTAGGTTTACTTCGTTGATGGCATTACACAAAATATTATTTCGTTTGTGTTTATTTTACTGTAACTACGGACTATCCTTTAAAGTAAGTGTTCATATTAAATATCGATCATATCACAGTAACCGATTGCTAGTAGCAGTTATGAAGAAGAGTACCACCCCTTTTCTACGTCATGTCGACCTCTCAAGACTAAACAGTAGGCATGTACTGTGAAAACCAAGTCTGACAATCCATACAATATTACAACTGTCAGTTTACATACTCAGTCACACACAAGGAAGAAAGAAGGTGGGCTGTATACTTAATGGCAAAGTTAATAATACAATTAATGATGTGTACCAACCAGTATATGGTTTTTCATATCAGGAAGCAATCTAAAACATCAATTACAAATTAATTAGCTGGCCGTATCCTGTCTTGTTCAATTCGAATTTCATAAAACAGATAGAGTCGATCAATCTTTATGGCATTGGTCTGCATAAATAAATACAGATCGGGTACCTCAAACGAGCTGGTTGCATACATTATGGAGATAGAATCATTATAAAATTATGGAGGTAGATACAGTATACTATGCGTTTTAATGTATTGCATCACCAATATTTAAACATCTGGATTATTGTACTTATCGTTATTGTACTGCTGATAATATCGATTTGGTAATTTGAAACACCAGAGTCACTCCATCACTTACCTAGTAAAAGCAAAGTACATGAGACTGGCTGTGGCAAAAGTGAGCAGCGTGATCGTGTGGGGTTTGTAGAAGAAATCTATGGTGATATCTTCCACTTGCTGTTCGTTAATCATACGGAAATGCATTCTGTAGTTGACGTCGTCTTTGCTTAGGGTCCGGCATTCTGAGGCAGGCCCCATCTCAGCAAAAACTGTCTGCTTGCCAGCTTCTCTACAGCCGCTGATGAATGAGCTGCAAGACCAACCAAAGTGCTCTTAAATGTGGGGGGACTGAACGACTGCGATACAGGACTAAAGCTACCCAAACTACACAAACACAGACAGATACAATGAAATAAGACAACACATTATACGTCAGTGTTTCACTGTCAACTGTGTTGTTTTCGATGCCCTTGTTTATTTTGCAGACAAGGTCACTAGGCTCCCCCAACATGCATGAAGATGAACTCTCCCGCACTGAACCAATGGGGTTAAGCTGCAGCTGGAGCAACCTGTCCGTTGGCATTTCAGAGTTTTTTCCTCTCCTCCAGATCTAAAGGTTTTACGTTTCTGTGCAGGGTAATCTGGAGGTAAGAAATGGGCGCATTTTTAATTTTAGAGGAATTTTTAAAAGTTTTTTTTTCTGTCTGAATACATTTTGTTCCCAAGATAATGTCTAAGTGTTTCCTTTACGAAGGTGTCTGATATACTGTGACATGCCATTTGGCAGCTGTGACCTATGAATGATTCTAAAGGTTTTCTTGCATTCATCTAGAGATTTATTGGGCGAGGATCTGGCAACACTGGGTACAACCGAGCTGGCACATGTGCGTGCGCACACTTACTCCACCACTTACCCTTCTTTGAGCTGCAGCACAAAGGAATATCCACCAGAAACTGTCTTCAGGGCATCAGATGATTCTTAAGGCCAAGATACACAATGGTATTTCAGTGCAATCCGATCGCATGCAATCCGATTGCGTGATTGCATGCAATCGATCGCATGCAGTCGCGGCAGATCGCTCCGGGTGCAGTAGGGTGCAATGCACTGTATATACTTCGTATTTTGATGTTGCTATGCGCATAGAACTTAGAGTATGTGTACTTTTGTGTTTGTAAATATGTCTGAATGTGTTTATTTAACAGAATGTATTAAGGATTTTCTTATAAATTTCTTATAAATACATTTAAAAAAAAAATCATCCAGAGCACTCATACTTTCAGTTTACGACTGTTTCGGTATATCCCTTACAAAAAAGTAATATAGGCTACTGCAAGTAGTTATGGTCCTCTTGGTCTTATTTTGGCACACTTGCAGTACTACTTTTAGACATTTCTTTTTTGTAACGGATGTATGTGTGTGTGTGTGTGTATGTATATAAAACATGTGAAAAAGTTGCAAGAGAAGTCCGCTGGTGCTGAGCTGCATGTAGGATGCACCAATCACAGGATGGTATTCACTCAAGAAGCCAGCCTAGTGGAATACCTGCTAAGAGCCTCAGAGACGTATTGTGGACTCGCACAAAAAGACGTCCGAAAACTTGCTGCTGAGCTTGCCATTAAAAACAAGAAGTCTGACGTACCAGCAGGCTGGCTTGAAAATGGAATGTCAGGTATTTAACCCACATTACATTTATTATTTTCCTTTTTGGAATATTGTTTCTCCTTTTACATTCTTCAGTAATATTATTTGTTCTTTTGTGTCATCATCTTTAATTGTAAAAAGTGTTTATCTTCCAGGTGAGGACTGGTTGTTCGGCTTTTTGAAAAGGCATCCAGAGCTTTCTTTACGAAAACCAGAACTGACTTCATTGGCTAGTGTTACTGCTTTCAACAGACACAATGTCAACTTGTTTTTTGCCTCTACCATGTCCGGTGGCTACATTATTCCAGAGGCTATCCTCCCTCTCCCTAAAGCAGGTCCACGGGTACTAAAGAAGAGTGGTGATCGCAAACCAGAGAAAAGTGAAATCTTGACTGATACACCTGAGAAAGAAGCTGTAGCTGCTACGCGCCAGGAAAGACAATTCAATCAAAAAACAGAGACAGCAGAGTGGCAAACAACCAAAAAGACCACATTTCAGCCACCAGATCCAGAATCCCGAGATTCAGAGATGTCAGACAGAGAGTATGAACTGAGTGATAATACTCCATGTGTAAAAGCTGGAGAGTACGTAATTCACAGGCTTCGCTGGCCTTTGTTGATGGTGTTCTTGAAAGAAATGAAAATGAACTATACACCAAGTTTCTGTGGTCCTGCAAATCTATTTCCTTTACACTACATTCATGTTTCCAGAAACAAGATGCTGGCATGCATCGTCTATCAGATATAGTAGTAGTGATCCTGCCTGATCCCATAAATGTTGGTGGCACAGCTCGCGTCTCCGAAAAATACAGTTTTCCCTGTGACGGAGACTTATAAACTGAACTAATTTGAGACCTATTCATTAAAAACCTCCGGAATTGTCTTGGGATTGATCAGCTAAACCAGTTCCAAGTAGAGTGGTTAGAAGTCAGTAGTTAGAATCTCAAAATAATAGCAGTTTTGTTTCAAGCAGGCTAATGTGATTGACTCCAAAAAGTTTCATACAGAAATGAATTTGTTCTTCATAAATATCCTGCTCAGTAATCATTTTCTGTGGGATAATTGGACTTGTCTTTTATTAATTTTCACCACATTTGAAAGGCTGCTTGTCAGATAATGGTTTTTAAACAGTATTTTAATCCCACATGTTGGGTTTTGTTGGTACATTTTAATGGTCAGAATCAGTTGGTTTCATTCAATGTTTTTACTCATTACATTTGTTTTTATTGCACACATGTTATGAAGTTATATTTTATAACAGGTATTAGGATGTCTAAATTCAATGATAAATATATGTTGCTGATAGTTTTAGTTCTGTTGATATTTGTAATGTTTGAATATTAAACTTTTCTGCATTTCTCATTATATATACAGTACTGTGCAAAAGTTTTAGGCAGATGTGAAAAAATGCTGTAAAGTAAGAATGCTTTCAAAAATAGACATGTTAATAGATTATATTTATCAATTAACTAAATGCAAAGTGAGTGAACAGAAGAAAAATCTAAATCAAATCCATATTTGGTGTGTCCACCCTTTGCCTTCAAAACAGCATCAAGCATTAATTCTTCTAGATACACTTGCACACAGTTTTTGAAGGAACTCAGCAGGTAGGTTGGCCCAAACATCTTGGAGAACTAACCACAGTTCTTCTGTGGATTTAGGCAGCCTCAGTTGCTTCTCTCTCTTCATGTAATCCCAGTCAGACTCGATGATGTTGAGATCAGGGCTCTGTGGGGCCATACCATCACTTCCAGGACTCCTTGTTCTTTTTACGCTGAAGATAGTTCTTAATGACTTTTGCTGTATGTTTGGGGTCGCTTGTCATGCTGCAGAATAAATTTGGGGCCAATCAGATGCCTCCCTGATGGTATTGCATGATGGATAAGTATCTGCCTGTACTTCTCAGCATTGAGGAGACCATTAATTCTGACCAAATCCCCAACTCCATTTGTAGAAATGCAGCCCCAAACTTGTAAGGAACCTCCACCATGCTTCACTGTTGCCTGCAGACACTCATTCGTACGCCTCCAGCCCTTTGGCGAACAAACTGCCTTCTGCTACAGCCAAATATTTCAAATTTTGACTCATCAGTCCAGAGCACCTGCTGCCATTTTTCTGCACCCAAGTTCCTGTGTTTTCATGCATAGTTGAGTCGCTTGGCCTTGTTTCCACGCCGGAGGTACGGCTTTTGGCCGCAAGTCTTCCATGAAGGCCACTTCTGACCAGACTTCTCCGGACAGTAGATGGGTGTACCAGGGTCCCACTGTTTTCTGCCAGTTCTGAGCTGATGGCACTGCTGGACATCTTCCGACATGGCGGGAAGTAACCATGATGTGTCTTTCATCTGCTGCAGTAAGTTTCCTTGGCCGACCACCGCGCTTCACGGTCCTCAGCGCTGCCCGCTTTGTGCTTCTTCAAAAGAGCTTGGACAGCACATCTGGAAACCCCTGTCTGCCTTGAAATTTCTGCCTGGGAGAGACCTTGCTGATGCAGTATAACTACCTTGTGTCTTGTTGCTGTGCTCAGTCTTGCCATGGTGTATGACTTTTGACAGTAAACTGTCTTCAGCAACCTCACCTTGTTAGCTGAGTTTGGCTGTTCCTCACCCAGTTTTATTCCTCCTACACAGCTGTTTCTGTTTCAGTTAATGATTGTGTTTCAACCTACATATTGAAATGATGATCATTAGCACCTGTTTGGTATAATTGTTTAATCGCACACCTGACTATATGCCTACAAAATCCCTGACTTTGTGCAAGTGTACGAGAAGAATTGATGCTGTTTTGAAGGCAAAGGGTTGTCACACCAAATATGGATTTGATTTAGATTTTTCTTCTGTTCACTAATTTGCATTTAGTTAATTGATAAATATAATCTATTAACATGTCTATTTTTGAAAGCATTCTTACTTTACAGCATTTTTCACACCTGCCTAAAACTTTTGCACAGTACTGTATATATATATATATATATATATATATATATATATATATATTGTGAGACAGCAGGGAGGGGTTAATTCCTCCCTAGAGGAAAACATGTGCGTAAGGCACATTTTGTTTTTGTTTTGTTAATTGTTTAATTTGTGTTAATTGTTTTGTTTAATTGTTTTATTGTTTTATTGTTTATCATTACCGCACCTGGCTACTATTGAAAATTGGAGCCAGGTGCCCGGTTTAAAAGGAGAGCAGTCAGTCTGCTCTGGGCAGCTGCTGAAGAGGGTAGAAGCCCGACTGTGCTGGTGTGTGGGTACAGCCGTAATTTAAAAAGAAAGGTAGAGTGAAGCCTTTTTGTGTGTGTGATTTTTGTTTGTTTTGTTACAGGTAAACAGCGTAGCTGTCCTGTCTTTAGTTTAGGTTCCTGTTTTGTTTAGTTAGTGCTCAAAGCGAGCTAGGTGTTTGTTTGTTTGTTTATTTTGTTTTTGTGTTTCATTAAAAATAGCGCAACTGCTTTCAAAAAAAATCCATTTGCGTGCTGGGTCAGTGTTTTAAAGGGGCAACGAACCGCGGTGAGGGCGGATCTTTCACATATGGTGGCAGCGAGTGGGGCGCCCCTAATGACCCAAGAATGGATTTTAAAGATTTAATTGACAGGATTATTAAAAACACCGCTGCTCAGGAGGAGCAGACAAGGAAGATGGAGAGGCAGACACAAGAGCTGGGGTTGGCCCCGTGGATAATACCGAGCGGAGCCAACCGAACTGGAGCTGCTGCTACAAAGTGGGAGCTGCCGTCCCGAGAGCCAGAGGGGTGGAGCTGCCGTCCCGAGAGCCAGAGGGGATGGAGCTGCCGTCCCGAGAGCCAGAGGGGATGGAGCTGCCATCCCAAGAGCCAGAGGGGTTGGAGCTGCAGTTACCAGAGCCCAGAGGGAGGAGCCGCTTCTTCCAAAACCATCATCCGTAGTGAGCCCGGCGTTGCGAGGGAGGTCCCCAGTCCCGCTATCGTGGACACCTGGCGGAATGCCCAGACCTCCCTGCGCTGGACCTTGCTCCCAGGTCGCAGTACAGCCAGGCACAGTCGCTTGCCTGGTCCCTTACTCCACTCCCCTGGAATCCCAGACGCCGCTGCGCAAGAGGCAGACGCCGCTACGCAAGGGGCAGAGGTCACTAGCGTTCCCCTGCTGATTGCTCCGCCCCTTGCATCGTGCTGTGCTCCACCTGGAATTCCAGAGGTCGCTGCGCAGGTCCACAGGCGCACGCCTCTGCCTGTCAGTCCTGGCTCCCGGTCACCGGTCTGCGCTGTGGTCGCCCTGGACAAGCCGCCTGGGTCCCTCCTCGCCGGGTCCTGGGTCCCTCCCTGGAACGCTGGAGGGACCAACCCACCTCAAGCCCGCCTGTGGAAGAGGGCGAAAATTGACATTTGTGGACTTGAGGGTGGGTGGTCTTTAAGGGTGGAGGGAGGTGGCTGCTAGTATGGCCGATGTCTTGAAAAGACATGGGGGATGTGTGAGACAGCAGGGAGGGGGTTAATTCCTCCCTAGAGGAAAACATGTGCGTAAGGCACATTTTGTTTTTGTTTTGTTAATTGTTTAATTTGTGTTAATTGTTTTGTTTAATTGTTTTATTGTTTTATTGTTTATCATTACCGCACCTGGCTACTATTGAAAATTGGAGCCAGGTGCCCGGTTTAAAAGGAGAGCAGTCA
Organism: Acipenser oxyrinchus oxyrinchus; assembly: GCA_030684275.1. Taxonomy (NCBI): domain Eukaryota; kingdom Metazoa; phylum Chordata; class Actinopteri; order Acipenseriformes; family Acipenseridae; genus Acipenser; species Acipenser oxyrinchus. Next base: position 15,692,138 of record CM060249.1, on the reverse strand, counting down.
GTCTGCTCTGGGCAGCTGCTGAAGAGGGTAGAAGCCCGACTGTGCTGGTGTGTGGGTACAGCCGTAATTTAAAAAGAAAGGTAGAGTGAAGCCTTTTTGTGTGTGTGATTTTTGTTTGTTTTGTTACAGGTAAACAGCGTAGCTGTCCTGTCTTTAGTTTAGGTTCCTGTTTTGTTTAGTTAGTGCTCAAAGCGAGCTAGGTGTTTGTTTGTTTGTTTATTTTGTTTTTGTGTTTCATTAAAATAGCGCAACCGCTTTCAAAAAAAATCCATTTGCGTGCTGGGTCAGTGTTTTAAAGGGGCAACAACCGCGGTGAGGGCGGATCTTTCAATATATATATATATATATATATATATATATATATATATATATATATTTTTTTTGGTAGAATAATGTTGCCCATTTCATGTTTATTCTATGTTGTCTCAACTTACCCCCCACTGTGTCTGAACGTTTTCTAAAAGTTATTTTAAACAAATGTATTAAACTGTATGACTGTCAATTCCACGTTGTTTCTAAATCAAGCACAAACCATAGTTATCCATGGTGCATAGTTCAGCCTTCTGCATACGTCTTGTGTTCTGTAGATGATGTTTTCCACAAATTGTCTCAACTGGCCCCAGTCTCCCTTACTACTGCTTGTAACTGTTGCTAGAATCGGTGGCATAATCTCTGGAGCAAAAACAATTATAAATAACGCAGGTCTGATAACAAAACTGTCATTTTGATAACATATTAACTTTACATGGCACTGATATCTGATCCAAGCTAATTTACTTTTATAGCTCATAATAAAATATGCACAATAAAAGTGTGTGGCCCAGAGCTCTCCCCTGGCTGTTTGCTTGTGCTTGTGCGAGAACAACCAAGATGCCCTTCAAAACAGCCTGCTTCCATATGAAGGTCAAAACCAACAGAAAGCAGCAGTACTAGAGAGTGCTGTTACTGACACTCAACTGGTTGCTAAGTGAAGAAAAGGCTTTATTAAATACATTGTTGTCTGCTGTTCTGCTGCAGAGTATTGTGGTGTACAGTAAGGTAAGCACTGCTATTAATAACTATTGGAAAAGCCACAGAGCCCTGTACATTGGAATTATTTAATGGAACCTAGACTTTAATTTAAGTACATACGTTCCGGGTTGAACCAAGTCCTGGTCTAGAATGGGCTGAAAAAGCCACAAGTGAGTACCACAGATGTAGACGATAGCCCTCTAAATATAGCTACGGTTTAAATTAGGGTCTGTTAGTAGTTTAGAGTTTTAACATTTTGAATGTTGCCTAAATGTTGAACTGTTGTCAAAAAGTATACTCTTAATTAGCAATTCTAAATTAGTGGTGCCTTACATTTTACAAGATACATAGACTAAGATGTAAGGCACCACTAATTTTATCTTCCATATACACATAAATGCTACACCACCACTGAGATAATGAGCATTTTGCATACTTTTATACACTAAAGGAATTCTAAACACACTCCTGTGAACTTAATGAGACATTGATATTCATGTATGTGGTACACAAACAGCCTTGTTGTATTGACTTAAACAGTGGTTGCAGGTGTTTTGAATACTGATTATATATACACAGTTGTAGTCAAAAGTTTACATACCCCAATGGAAATTTATAATTTCTAGAAATTTCTCGAAAACAAAGAATTATAGGAAAAATCTTTTGCAGCATTTTTTTTTTTTTTTTGCAAAACTCCAAAAATGCTAATTCAAAAGTATTTGTACAAGGAAAATGAAATTAATAGCTAGTTGAGGCACCTTTCGCAGTGATAACCTCTTTTAAACGATTAGGATATTTGTCAATGAGCTTTTGGCATGATTATGTAGTGATTTGTATTACCATTTTGGCTTTCTAAACGCAGTTTGTTTAACTCATTTTCTTTCTGCACGTGCTGTACACGATCCTCTCTGAATTGTGCTGGAGCTGATCCTGAAGAGATTTATTAAATTTATTAAATGTGATGTAGAGCAGCTTGGGCTTATCTATTAAAAGCACCGCAGTGCTGGAGGGCAAGGTTAGCTACACAATGGTTTGAATCCTGGTTGTGTGTTGATGAGCTTGGTTGGTTTGGGGAGAAATATCCGCTGGGGACAGTTCACATATTGCGCTCAACGATCCCTACTTGTCAGGCACCCCCCACACCAGGTTGAAACCTCCTGATCCGTACCTTTGCCACCAGTAGCTTGACACCCCTTAACCTGCCAACCTTAACCTTTTACCAATCAGTCTGAGGGGGTTGCAGACTCCTTTAGAACTAAGCAGAAGAACGGAGGTAAAATTGATAAACAGTTCATCAAAAAATCTAAAAATATTTTACACCAAATTTTAAATTATAAAAGATAAAAAGAGGCATGAAACAAGGATTGCAATGAGTTCCCGTATGTGTCACAGGCCTTGCTATCAGTGTCATTGAATGCTCCTTGAATAATGATTGACATGAATCTTCTCTTTCCTGGAGGTGTTGACATGTCCAAACTGGAACAGCACCCCAATGCTGCTCCACTTGGATTTTGAAACTGATATTAAAGAGAGGCTGTTTTTTCTCAGAGGTGGGTGTGGAGGAGTGCCACCAGGGTCGCTTTATCTCCAAGAACCGCTTCATCCTCACAGAGAGCATGGAGGATCTGCGGGATAGGCATGTCTCAGGACAGGCTCAAAACCATTAATAAATATATCATTTTTTATGAGTCAAAATGAGGCAGAAAGAATAGGTGTCCTTGTTTGCCTTTTGTACTAATGGGATTTTTACTTTGCATAATCTGGTGGACAGATATTGTACATGCTGTACATACTGCATATAGCTATACGTATTTGTAACCCTCGTTCCAAGCAGACAGTGCTATTAAATTACATTTTTATGATATGTTTTCTATTAAGTTTTTAGCTTTAATCGTTTAATAAGACTTGGCTCCTGCTCTGGTCATGGTTACTAGTAATTCTTATTGGCTACAGTTTGGAATTTAAATTAAATTGGAAACATACCATGTTCATTTTAGTTATTGGTATTATTAACGCCTACCATATAATCAAGACTTGTGCATACTTTTCTTCAGTGAGACTAATTAAGGAAATGGTCTCCAAAGCACCATATCTGCTGAACTTTAGTGCTGAGAAGCTGGACAACAGATTAGGCTTTTTCCAGAAAGAGCTTGGATTGAATGTGCAGAAGGCAGGTCCTGTGTTGCTAAACCAACAAATCAAGCACAGGTCATAAAAACAGCTATACAAACAGCCAGCACTTTAAAGCAGTGTTAAAATGGACTGTTAGCGCTGAGCTACTGCACAAATATGGAGTCTGATGCGAAGGTTACATGAAATAGAACACATTTGTATTTGTATGCACAAACCAAAGGATATTTGTATACAATCAGATGGTTTGTACTCAAATTCAGTCAATTGGTATTTAGGAGGCAAGGGGTATATTTGACATGATCAGTGCTTAAAGGACCACATTTTAAATGAGAGCCCTAAAGAAAAACAAATAATTTTTGCCAATGCATTAAACAAATGGAATAATTTGTTCCGAGATGATTTTGCAGTTCATTATTTGATAATGATCTCTTCTGTTCTCTGGGAGGTACAATAAAATGATGAGCCCTCTAATCAAATGGACTGAAAAGGTTAAACAACTCTACAACCACTTATTATTATTATTTATTTCTTAGCAGACGCCCTTATCCAGGGCAACTTACAATTGTTACAAATATCACATTATTTTTTACATACAATCTAGGTAAAGTACCTTGCTCAAGGGTACAGCAGCAGTGTCCCCCACCTGGGATTGAACCCACAACCCTCTGGTCAAGAGTCCAGAGCCCTAACCACTACTCCACACTACTAAATGATACCCTGTTGACTTTTTTGTTTCATATTTTTTAGACTATGGATCTTGTGACGCGTCTTCCAAGGTTATTAACTGGGAGTTTGGAACCAGTAAAAGAAAACATTAAAGTAAGTTATTTGACCATACAGCCTGTTAGTTTTGAAATGATAATTGTTCAAGATGCAGTGCTGAGTGCTCTACTTCTTCAAGCAATTGTTGTGTATTCTACATGCATGTTTTATTACATGGTTAGTATATGCACAATTATTGTGTGTAAGCTGAAAACCTCTTGTCCATCAAATATCCCTAATTTATCTTTTGCTCTTTTGTACTGGTGTATCAGATAGAACTGGGCTTTAAGGAAAATGAAGTCCAGCACATTTGTTACGAGAATACCAAAGCTTTTAACTGCAAGCAAAAAGAAACTTACAGGAATCTTTGACTCTGCACAATACAATGGGCATCCCTCACAATCTCATTGTCAAATTTCCTCAGGCACCCGAGGGTTTGGGTTTCAAACTGTGTCCTCAGAAGGTATTATAGTAAAGTGCAGCTGACAGTTTTAATACAATGTGTTTTAATACAATGTGTTTTAATAAGCAAACTTTTGCCTGTTTTCTATGTTTATTGCACAAAATGCAAAAATAAGTCACTGGTATCCAAGATAAACGTAAGGAAGGAGCATCCTTCAACTTTAAGAATAACATATTCTTTTTAATTATTTTATTAAACATCCAATACATTATGTTGGAACCAATTCAATTATGTATAATTTAAAAAAAAAAATCCTTATTTCATTATTACAAATATAGTACAGTTTTAATTTTAGCTCCATGTTGCAACCAGCCTTTTTAACGTGGTTACAGCAAATCAGACTCTTGCTTTAATTAAGTTAGACATGGAAGGTGTTAGATGTGGTTGGCAACAATTTGATTTGCACAGCTGTTTGTTGGGATTTCTCTGCCTTGGCCACACACAGGTCAGCTGGATAAAGTTAGAAGCCCATAAAGTTATTTTGTGGTCTTCTATAATGCATATGTAAATGTACTGTAAACACTAAAAATAAACAGTATTAGGGACTAACACTATAGCAGTAGTGTTGAATAGTTCTTCAGTGTTGCTCCAAGTATGACTTTAAATTGCTTGTTAATAAAGATAAATGCTCTTCCTTCTATTTTTGTGAGCTGAAACTGAAAAAGTTATATTAAAACAAATATATAATAATCTGACTAATGTGAATTAGTCTAATGTTTGACCTGTTTTTGTTTTTTTTGGCATTGAATGCAAACTTATTGAATTAAGGAGAGGCATTTGTTCCTAAAGCACTTGGGAAGGGCCCAGTATGACCCAGTTGAGCCAAACTACATCTCATTGGATCGACTGGTCTCACTCCCTGATTAAGTCTTCTGTACAGAGATTGCCTTGGCACTGCGCCATAAATGTGCTAATATGTCTAAAATGATAAATAAAGAGCATTTCTTCAGCATGACTCATTGTTTTTTTTATAAGGATTCTTCTTAGAGTTTGGATGAAATAATGCATTTTGGGCAGCCCTGTTTTTTTCTGGTACAGTACCATTAACATGATTTCCATTACATGAGAGTAGATGTTAAAACTTCATGCTGATTGGAACTTGGCTCTCGCCAAGATAAGCACCAACTAAGACGTAGCTTCACAGTAAACTAATGTGATCCATATGTGTCTCCACCATTTGTGCTTCCTTCCATATGATGATGTAGATATCCTTCTGTCTGGTGTTGATGGCTGAAGTGTAATGCTGGCTCCAGGGATCAGCTTATTGCCTCCCTAGCGCATCAGCACACACAACGGCTGCGATGCTGGCTCCGGGGATCAACCATAGTGCGGTCTCCCCAGCGCATCAGCATGACAACCGTCTGGATTGAGCTAAGTAGGGTACATCTCTGGGGTCTTCAAGTGGGCACCTTCCATCCTCGGTGTTTCGTCGACTAGCCCACGATACCTCAAGAGGGCTCGACGGTGATTCTGGCGTCCTAGCATCACCCCCTCCGTCCCCCACTCATCTCAGCCCAGCTTACTTACCTGTACATCAGCGTTTCATTCTAATGAAAATATAAATCATGTTTGGGGTCAACAAACATTTGGCTAACAAACTGTTGAAATATTTGAAGTTTCATCTGTTCACAGTGATCTTGGGGGAAGGGAGGGGGGGTGAAACTAACCGTAGTGTAGATGCACACAGCAGCTAGTTTTCATTCTGATGCCTCGCTTTCCTGTCTTATGTTCAAGCATTGTAGACTCAGCGGGTAGGGAATTGTTTGACCTTTTATTAGGCATGTGATCTGTTATGCCCCAAAATAAAGGGCCTTGGTTTAATAGATGATCTCAAAGACAACACCATCAAGAGCCCATGACCCCCTGACCCTCCTTCCAATCTTTAATAACTTAGCTGTCCACCTTATTATCATTGACATCAATGTAATGACCTGGCCACACTCAGGTTGCTAGCGACGCATTTACAGCCCTAATTCTGCTGATTTTTTCTTCCCCACAACCAAGATAATAGACCCGACAGAATAATTCTGCATCCTGACCTTTTTAGTTGTTTTGTTAATGATCTGAAGTCCTCTTTCAGAACTTCAGATTTCCTCTTTCTCATGTCATGTGTACTTACATGTACAATGACCACAGACTCTTTTTTTATCTGATTATTTCATAATTTGCACACTCGAGTCAATGTCCTTAGTTTTTGCTCCAGGGAGACAGGTAACAGTTCTGTTTATAGGATATAGTAAACCAGTCAAAAGTATCTATTTCTGCATTCATTGTGAGTAATTACATTTAGAAAATGTAGGGCCGTCGGATGTCAACATTTTTTTTAAAAGACCACGTTGTACGCTTAATGTTTGATGATCATTTTGGAAGACCCCCGTCTGGCCAGATATAAACCATATATAACAATGTTTGATGATCATTTTGGAAGACCCCCGTCTGGCCAGATATAAACCATATATAACAATACTTGGACATGGTATTAACAGCGCACTATTTTATTACTTTCTCAATAAAGTTCAATTAGACAAGTTCTTCCTCCAAAATAAAACACGTGTTGCTTTCATACCGTGACATGTAAATGTAAAACTAAACTTGTATTTAGCTACGTGTTGTTTTGTTTACACACATTTAACATCTTCATCATGTGTATATATAATACTCCATTACAAAAATACAAACGTTTTTTTATAACCGTATCAGTCACTGCATCTTGAAATCAATCGCCGTTTGTCAAGTTAATAAAGTTGGTTGATTATTTTCCGTCCTATCTGAGAGTGTTCCAGAATGCATTCGGAACACCCCGTCATATGACAATATGACGATTTCCTTTACCCAGAATCGATCTCAAGATCATTTGCAGTAAAGATGGCGGCGAGGGCACCAGGTAGGATAAACTGTTTGACATACAGCACATATGTTACCAGTTACTATGTCTTGTATGTATTTAATTTTTGATGAATTGAGGTTACATTTCTAGATTTGTAATACAGTATTGTTTGGAGAGACTCATACAGAAGTGTTTATACGGCAAGGCCAGGTTCTAGTGTTCAAAGTAAAATAAATATTTAGAAAAAGTAATGCGTTAGTGATAGTTGGCAATTCTCCTTTCTTAATTAATTACCAAACAATGTTTTAAGGCAGTACGATTTATCAATAAGTAAATTTTAAATTCCAGACTTCAGTTGATTTGTAGAATACTTTATGTATATAGAGTACCTAAACAACTTAATCGACAGAAGCACCAGCAAACCACTAATCATTTAGTTCGATGCCTTGGCCTATATGTTTGTTTTTGAAAGTTACATTTAATTAGGAATGTAATTTACCCCATTAAATCTGGATCCCACTGTAGTATATCCAGTTCATACTGCGGCCTTCATCTAGTTTAACCACTGAAGGATAATCAATAATAACAAATGAAGCCAGATCTATAAAAATAATTGTATCGACATTTACAACTCCAGGTGTATAGAAAGAGGGCGGATGGGTTTACAAATACTTTAATTGAAGTGAAGACTCTAACCGACACACTTTATTATTATTATTATTTGTTTATTTAGGAGACGCCTTTATCCAAGGCGACTTACAGAGACTAGGGTGTGTGAACTATGCATCAGCTGCAGAGTCACTTACAATTACGTCTCACCCGAAAGACGGAGCACAAGGAGGTTAAGTGACTTGCTCAGGGTCACACAATGCGTCAGTGGCTGAGGTGGGATTTGGACCGGGGACCTCTTGGTTACAAGCCCTTTTCTTTAACCACTGGACCACACTGTAGAAGCGATAGGTGTCTACTTTAAAGAGTCACATGTTGTCATTGATATATTTGATTGTCATGGACCTTATACATTGAAAATTAATGTCGCAAATGATAAAATAACGTGATCAAAATAGAATGAAACATAAGCCATACTACATCGCATTTATTGTTGTAACTAAATGCCACAAGAGGGCAGTATTATCTAGGAGATTAAAAAAGACCTGCGTTTATTGTAGCGACTCGTAATTGGTAGGCTTGGGTTTAAAGTAGCAGCACAGTACATAAGAACATAAGAAAGTTTACAAACGAGAGGAGGCCATTCGGCCCATCTTGCTCGTTTGGTTGTTAGTAGCTTATTGATCCCAGAATCTCATCAAGCAGCTTCTTGAAGGATCCCAGGGTGTCAGCTTCAACAACATTACTGGGGAGTTGGTTCCAGACCCTCAAAATTCTTTGTGTAAAAAAGTGCCTCCTATTTTCTGTTCTGAATGCCCCTTTATCTAATCTCCATTTGTGACCCCTGGTCCTTGTTTCTTTTTTCAGGTCAAAGAAGTCCCCTGGGTTGACATTGTCTATACCTTTTAGGATTTTGAATGTTTGAATCAGATCACAGCATAGTCTTCTTTGTTCAAGACTGAATAGATTCAATTCTTTTAGCCTGTCTGCATACGACATGCCTTTTAAACCCGGGATAATTCTGGTTGCTCTTCTTTGCACTCTTTCTAGAGCAGCAATATCCTTTTTGTAACGAGGTGACCAGAACTGAACACAATATTTTAGGTGAGGTCTTACTAATGCATTGTAGAGTTTTAACATTACTTCCCTTGATTTAAATTCAACACTTCTCACAATATATCCAAGCATCTTGTTAGCCTTTTTATAGCTTCCCACATTGTCTAGATGAAGACATTTCTGAGTCAACATAAACTCCTAGGTCTTTTTCATAGTTCCCTTCTTCAATTTCACTATCTCCCATGTGATATTTATAATGCACATTTTTATTGCCCGCATGCAATACTTTACACTTTTCTCTATTAAATTTCATTTGCCATGTGTCTGCCCAATTCTGAATGCCGTCTAGATCATTTTGAATGACCTTTGCTGCTGCAACAGTGTTTGCCACTCCTCCTATTTACTTTGTAAGTACTTTGTATTGGATAGGTGTCTTTAATTTAAACAAAACAAAAAGAACCGGGCTGAAGTTAGTTACTTATTCCCGATTCGATGGCTGAAATTAGTTACTTATTCCCGATTCGAGGGCTGAAGTTAGTTACTTATTCCCGATTCGAGGCTGAAGTTAGTTACTTTTTCGCACAGTTACGTATTGAATATTAGCTCACATTCGAAGGGGGAAATCACATAGATAGTCTGGATATGCCGCCTCAAGTAGAGTATCATTTTAAAGCTTGAACATTTATCTTCAAAATAAAGTAGTTTGCAGAGTGGCACAAGTAGGCATTCACAGGCTATGCTGTGAAATATATATACACACACACACACACACACACTTTTCCTGCATATTAGCGCACGGGCATTCATAGTCCTGACTGAGTGTAACACTCAGAGTCAGGATTTGGTCAATCACCGACAAAAATAACCATTTCGCGATTTGAGCATTTACAAATTATCAAATAACGAAATGAAAGGTTATTTCGGTCTTTGAGCAAAGTATTTTGTTCGAATTGCAAAATGGAAAATAACAAACAAGCAAAGAACAAAACAGTAAAGAGACAGACAACTGTAAAATCGCAGATTGAGCAGCACCTTCAAAATCTGATCGGGACTGACATCTAAGATCCTTGAAACATTGATTTATGAATAGATTGTGCTATCTGAACTGCCATTTATAATTTTGGTATTTTATTTTATTTTTTACTAGTTTTCTTTTTAATCTTTGTACAAATGTTTGTTTCATTTATTCTACTCTCCATTATTGTGGATTAAAGTCTACAACATTTTTTTTTAAATTTAATGTACTTCACACACACACACACACAATGTGTTTTATTTTAGTTACACACTTTTTTGGAGTAAGTGTCAACAGTGGAAACCACTTTATCTCTGTGATATGAAGAAAGAGTAATTGGATTTTATATGATGGCCTAAAGGAAGACTTCCAGATAATTGAAAAAAATCATAAAATAAAAGCTGCAATGTGTAATGTAATTTACATACAGGTGTGAGTACTGACGTAAACAACACACTTTATAGTAACATTAGAGAAATTGAATTTCCAGAAATGTGATGCATTGCACATACCAGGCTACTGCTTGATAACAGGTGTTGTGTCATGTAAAATGTAATTCAAAGAACACCACAAGACATATTTTCATAAGTTAAATGATTTTGTACCTTTAAATGTTTATTATAAGTGTGTGTATTTCACGTACTGTATTTGTTGCATAGTTAAAAATATGTGACTTTTTAATTAAATACCTGTTATCAAACAAGGCCTTTTTTTCTTACAATTCATAATAAATGCTCTAATGCATACTAAATGGCGCATACTAGTACTGTACATGCCACTATACACCATACTCTATTCGCAAGACAGTTGCTTAACCTTCAACATCACACCCAGCTTGAAGTGGCAAAGCCCTCACAATGTGCGCTAATATGCAGGAAAAGAAGGGTGTGTGTGCCACTCTGCAAACTACTTTAATTTGAAGATAAATGTTCAAGCTTTAAAGTGATACCCTACTTGAGGTGGCACAACCAGGCTACCGATGTGATTTAATCCTTAGAATGTGAGCTAGTAGTCAATGAAGTGGCAACTATTGATAAGGAGTAAGGGGTATATTTCATGGCTTAGCCTGTGAATGTCTGCTTGTGTCATTCTGCAATCTACTTTATGTTGAAGAGAAATGATACCCTACTTGAGGTGGCACATCCAGATTATCTATGTGATTTCCCCCTTCGAATGTGAGCTAATATTTGGTACGTAACTGTGCGAATAAGTAACTAACCTCAGCCTTGAATCAGGAATAAGTAACTAACTTTAGCCCGGTACAAAAATAAACAGTACTTTGAATAACCCCAAAGAAGAATGTGGTTGGAGTTTTAGCATCCTGGTCTGGTTATTTCTATTACGCATTCTATTGGTGTGGTGTAAGTCCTTACGTTCCCTTTTTAATTAATGTGTAATTAATTGAGAACATTCCTTTTAGTACTTGCAGGAACTTGTAGTAACTGGGGATATCAGAGAGCGTGATTTGCTTGAAACCTTTCCCGTGTTACTGTCTCTTTTGAATATTTTGAATGGCAGGTGTATATTGGGACACAAGACAAGCTTAAACAGTAAGACCATGTGAGATACTGTAACAGCAAGGAAATAGGCAAATGCAAATATTTTAACTGCATTACTACATCTCTACATATTTGCAGTGAAAACAGAAAGGATCTCACAGTTTCAGATTTCCAACTTATCATTCGTGTTGTGCTTTTGCTAATTATCATTCAACTTCTTCCTGCTGTGATAACTGTGATTAGTTCAGAGTGGATTTAGGGTTGGTACAAGTTTCTAAAGTTCCTAATGCCCATTGTTTTTAAAATCAAGTATATATGCACCCTACTTGAGTGACTCTTTCTACTCTTGCCACAATACAGTAACTGCCAGAATGGTTTAAAGTCATGCAGCTTTTTGCACTGCAATGCAAAATCAATTTCAAATTAAAGGATGCTGTTTATCAATAAATGCTGTGTATAACTTTGAAAAAGCTGCATTAATTGCGAGAAACAGCCTTACATCCATCAGCATTCCAGAAGAACAATATTTAAAAGCATTTTATATTCCAAACAAAATTGCATTTTCACAGTAAGCTTATGGACATATATCTTACATTTCAGTGTCAGCGACAGGCCGATTGTTATCTGGCTTACGGAAGTGGTACTACAATGCTGCAGGCTTCAACAAGCTTGGTAAGTACATTTGACTTGCGCTTTAAAACAAAAATAAAATAAAAAAAATCTCCTATTCACATGTCTGTTTACCAATCACAGCACATAGTCCAGGAAAGCCAGTACAATACTAATTCATTTACAATATATATTGAAGTGTTGCAGTAAGCTAACACATTACCCCCCCTTTAACTGACCTGAGATTGACCCCAATTTTTAGGAAAGAGTTTGGTGGTTTTATTTTAGCCTTGGTGGACAGCTGTAGACTTCATGAAATTACTATACAATTGTAACTTCATCTTTTGATGGCAAGACCAATTGGATGGGGCATAGCGAAGGAACTGCTCCTTGAAATGGTAGTCCCAGGCAGGACTAAGATCTACAGGCACTGCTTGTGCAATTCTTGCTCAGTAGATTAAGTGCTACCAATGTATTCCCTTTCATGAGCACCATAATTCATCACACAAATATATATTGGTACAATAAAAATGTCAGGAGGCTCAGCATAAATACACAGTACTGATCATGTGAACTTGACATTAGATAGTTATCAACCTATTTACAAAAAGTTTCCCGATTCCTTCAGGACTTTGATTGTGCATACTCTTTAAATTAGTGTTTCTCTGGGACTGCAATAGTTCAAATTTGATCTATATTCCATGACGTTTTTAAGCAAAGAAATTCAGTTTTATTAGGTGTTGACCTCTTATTAATAATTAAGATTCTGCGTTTTTATTAAACCTCCTCTACACTGTTTATCCTCCGATACCAATTTAGTTCATACAATTTTAAATTAATCAAATTAACAGTGAACATTCTGGATAATGTAAAACAAAATGACAGTAAAACATGGTATCAAATAGTAACTTAAAAGTAGCATGCAACAAAAAAGTGTGTGAAAAACATTATCCCATTTATTTATTTATGTATCTTTATTGTAGCTTTAGGTACACTATTTTGTTGCAACCAATAAGGTTAACTTTTTGTTACAGGGTTACTGAAACAGACCTGATGCCATTCTATATTACTTTCCTCCTGCTGCCACAAGTCACCTTTTGGAGTACAAATGTCTGACTAACTAAAATATGTTCCTGCTTCAATGCCACTCAAATAGTTGGTGTTACATTCCTCTAATGCTCAAAATGATAGAAAGCCCCACACCTAACTTTACTTATACTTTGTATTCAGCCAATTGCCTCTCTACAACACCTGTCTCAATTATTTACAATCAAGAAGGAACCAATTACACTATCAACAATCAAGAAATATACTTAATTCGCAAATAGCTTTTACTCAGTACAAATAACAAAAAACAAATACAATGTGATGTTAGAAATCTGTTTGGTACAAAAATTTGTAAAACCTCTTAATCTTGGAGGATGCATTAGTTAAACCTCATGTCGTCTTAATTGAAATCCTCAGCTGAAATGGGTTTTACCTAGATATAAACCTTATTTCCACATTTGTAGTGTTTGTTTGTCATCAGTATGCACCATTATTGTGGTTTGATGACCTGTAAAGTAATTGTTGGCAGTACAGATTGATGTTTCTGTTTTAAATTACCATTTGTTGCCTGTGTTCTACATATAAGAATAAAGAATACTAAAAGAGAAGTTAATATTCTTCTTCTGTTAGGACTGATGCGAGATGACACTATGTATGAGGATGATGATGTGAAAGAGGCTTTGAAGAGGCTCCCAGAGCCCGTGTACAATGACAGAATGTTCCGCATCAAGAGAGCACTTGACTTGTCTATGAAACAGCAGGTCCTGCCCAAAGATCAGTGGACAAAATACGAAGAGGTTTGTCTGTTTGTTATATCTACAATTGATGAAAAATACAGTGTTTTATCAACCATTTTTTTTAATTGAAATAACCTGTACAAGCTGCTGTTGCATAATCCAACATTGACTATTTTTAAAAATATATATTTAGTGGTATTAAGATTATGTATATGGAGATCAATATGCATTTCATTTATTTTGTTTTATAGGATGATAACTACCTAACACCTTATGTAAAGGAAGTGGTTTGTGAAAAGAAGGAGATGGCAGAATGGAATAAGAAGTGAAGCAAACCTGGAGGATAATGAACCTCCCCATGAGGCATGTGTTCTGTGTGTTTTCTCATTTAATGTATGTCAAATAAAATGTAACAATCTGGCAGTATCTGAGTTTATCTTGTCGCACCTATATGTCAGTTTTCCCTTCATTCTTCTCATTGTGGTAATCTGTGAGCTCTGTACAAAAGCATTGCTGGATAAATATGTATTGTTATAATACAAATGGTGTTACAATGTGATTGTTGTGTTTTATTTTATTTTTATTTCATTTTCAAAGGATTATCTTTGTGCAGACCGTGCTTGACACAAACCTTTGTTAAAGGTTTATTATTTATTTTAAAAAAATATTTATTTTGTTAATTTGTTTGTTTTTTAAAGAAAGTTTGTTTAACTTTCCCATGGAGTGATGTCATCCATGTGATTTGTTCCAAAAGTGAACATGACTTTTGTTAAAGTCTCCACATATAAATGGTGGTATTTAGACTTGCATAAACTTATAGGTAGAACCAATTCTTTACAGTGTTTATTGTATGGTCATTATTACTGCATAGGATACTAATTTACTTTAAAACAAGAATAAAACTAATGGTTTTAACGGGTGTCATTTTGTACAAGGCACTTGTATAATACAAATAATTCTTCAAAATGTAACGTTAAGCATGCAGCCCCCGCGCCCCACCCCACATTTTTTGTCTGAACCACTAGGTGGCAGTGTATTGTGTATTTCATGCACGATGTTGGGATATGTTTGATAACATTCAGTTTTTACACTATTGGGTTATATACAGTGCTGATAGGCAATATAAATAGGGAAATTAAAATTATTAAATATTTAAGAAGGCTGTTCTATTATAATCCCTTGTTGAAAATACAAAAATAAATATTTTCCTGTGACATGAAAGATACAAAGGAATTAAGGATTTTATACCCCGTAACCAAGGTAAAATTTTAGAAAAACTATTTTTCTGGAAAGGTACCTTGCACGGAAAGAGAAACTATGGAAGGTACACATACAAGTCATATTTTAAATAAATAAGTAAATAAACTCTAGTAGGACACTACTTGATTATGATTTCCATTACACGAGAGTAGATGTTAAAACTTCATGCTGATTTGAACTCGGCTCTCGCCAAGATAAACACCAACTAAGACGTAGCTTTACAGTAAACTAATGTGATCCATATGTGTCTCCATCTGTTTGCGCTTCCTTCCATATGATGATGTAGATATCCTTCTGTCTGGTGTTGATGGCTGAAGTGTAATGCTGGCTCCAGGGATCAGCTTATTGCCTGACTAGCGCATCAGCACACACAACGGCTGCGATGCTGGCCCCGGGGATCAACCAAAGTGCGGTCTCCCCAGCGCATCAGCATGACAACCGTCTGGATTGAGCTAAGTAGGGTACATCTCTGGGGTCTTCAAGTGGGCACCTTCCATCCTCGGTGTTTCATCGACTAGCCCACGACACCTCAAGAGGGCTCGACGGTGATTCTGGCGTCCCAACATCACCACCATCCATCCCCCATTAATTAAAGCTATCTCCCTTTACCTGATATAACCCACCTTAAACAATAACCCAAACCAAATAGCTGTTTGATGTTTTGATGAATGTATAGGGCACTTCTTATTTTCATTCCTTTTATTTTGTGCAACATTAACAGGTTTCTTCCTCCAGTGTTCATTTGAATATGGTCAACTCTGCAATAACTAATGTGAGGACTGAAAGAAGTTTAAAATGCTTGGACTATTCTATTATTATTATTTGTTTATTTAGCAGACGCCTTTATCCAAGGCGACTTACTAAGACTAGGGTGTGTGAACTATGCATCAGCTGCAGAGTCACTTACAAGTGCATCTCACCTGAAAGATGGAGCACAAGGAGGTTAAGTGACTTGCTCAGGGTCACACAATGAGTCAGTGGCTGAGGTGGGATTTGAACCGGGGACCTCCTGGTTAAAAGCCCTTTTCCTTAACCACTGGACCACACAGCCACTTATGAAGCATTATAAAGCCTTCCGTTATATTCTGATAAAGCAGCAAGATCTAATCAAGTGGTATTTTCACTCATTTGCCTCAATTCAATCCCCTTGCCCCTTTACTTTTCTATGTGGGAACAGAACGTATTATATATGGTAACCCTTGTGCCATGAGGAGGAATGATGTCATCATTTGGAAATATGGATGTATCTGCATTTAGAAATCCATTATGCAGCTCAAGCTGGAACTGAAAAATGCAGCACCCATGACTTGCTGCTCTCCACAATGGATTTTAAAGCTGAGGCGATTTCTCTTTTTATTTGGAAACTGGTTTCAGTCCATGGTGCTACCTGCCTGCAAAATAACCGATTTATTAAGTTTAACATGAATTAAAAAGTCGGATGAAAAAAGCTGTGAAAACATTCAGCTCCCTTACAATCAAATAATTACAATCAAGCAGAAAAATACCAGCTATGTGTTTTAAACACTAGCCAATAAAAACAAATCCAACTTCAATCAGTCTGTTCAGGGAAACATTGATAGGTCCTTTGTCTCTGATCTCGTTCCACAAACCCTGATTATTTACATTTTTTTGTAAAGCATGTTAACATCCTTCTCGATTTCTCATTCCAACATCTGACCCTGTAACCTTCCAACTGTATTAGCTCCACTTGCTAAAATTAGATGTATTTAGACAGGTTATTAAATATGTACACACCGACGTTAAGGATGTTTTTTTTTGTTTTGTTTGTTTTTTAAGCTTTTAATGGTACCATCATTGTGTGGTATAGGGAGGCTTGGTAAAATGAATACATTTAAAAACTGAATGCATAACTATAGTCATCAATTCCGTCAGACTGGTTATTTACAGGATTGTTCCGAGGAGGCCACATAGACCATGAATTGTTTACACCAAGTTCAAATCTAAATATTAATAGCAATTGACTGCCGAACAGTCTTAATTCATCTTACTTGACTCTCTTTTGCTGTAAGAAACAGATATACAAATATAAAAAAAAGCCCAAGAAATGTCAAAAGTAAACTGATATTTCATATTTGCTCTAAACCCAAGTAAACCAGAAGCGGAGTAAACGTAATGTTAATACAGACATATTATTATTATTATTATTATTATTATTATTATTATTATTATTATTATTATTGTTGTTGTTGTTGTTGTTGTTGTTGTTGTTGTTGTTATGGAGGGGCGAGGAAGGAAAATTTGAGCCACGACAAACTCAATGCTAAAACAAGTAACTTGAAAAGTTGCCAGATAAGGTTGCCTGGTGTGAATAGTGCATGTTTTCAAAATAAACACATGACTTTATTATTACTTGCTTTCTGCATTTTGTTTAATTCTGTATTTGTTGTTAAATGTAATTGGATAGCTATTTTTATATTTTGAGCATTTGAAGCAATCGGCATTGCAGCCACAACAAGTTTATTTGTGATTTCATGTGGCTGGTCACATTGACAAGTATTTCAAAACAGGTCGGTTTTAGGTTTAACCTTTCATATGATTTTAGTACTTACTATGAGTAATTGTGTAGGTGGCAACTAGTCTGTATCTGCAACAAATGTCAGGTTATCTATAGACCGTTTCATCTGTTAGTATGATTTTAATATATGTAATTGAAGGAATTGTCAGTGAGGAAATGATTTGTTATCAAAGCTCCAGTTGGTTGAAACTATATAAAGTCACAGTAGTTAACGAGGTAAAAATAAATCGATAGATACAATTTAAAAATGACTTGGTGTTTAAAATCTAGCTGGGTAGCCAGCAGATAGTAAGTTAATTATTTGGTGCATATTGATAGTCCATCAATACTGATTTTACTGCAGAAAAAAAAGAAAATGCTAGATATCTATCCACTTATTATCAGTGTATCAGTGAAGAATGTCCAATGGCTTCCTACCTTCAATAATGTTTAATCTTATCACTGAGGAAACCCCTGTCGGTTAGGAGCGGTACAAACACGACAGCTGGTTAATACATGTCTCCTATATACCCTGTTTACACTTGCCAGCTGAAGTTGAAACTTTTTAGTTTAGGTCAGCTGTAAACATATTAGCAGTTACTTCACATGTTAATAATCCTAGCATTAGGAGCCGCCGTGCGCTGAACTGGCAACACCATGCTTGTGTGAATTCTGTTGCTAATGTATGGATTTGGAAATTTGGATTTGGATGCCTAATTGTTGTTAATGTAATTCAAAGAAATATTAAATGCTATTTAATTTCCGCCTGTTTGATATCCTATCATGTGAATTGGGTGTGATTCTATATCAGAGTTTTTGTTTATTATTTGACAAGCTAACTATTCCAGCAAAATTACTTCTGGAAAGACCCCTCAAGGCAGATTATAAGGAAGGGGAAGCATATTAGCGTATCTGTGCACTGAAGCCCATAGGTGAAGCATGTCAAATTATAATATGCTTCCCCACAGAATCAATTTTTGGCAAATAATAATCTGATCAGTATAACAACAGAGATTCATTCACAACACAGTGTCAAATGTTTAACGATGAATATGATGCCCGGACATGCCTGCAAACCATTACACTGATGAAGGTATTCCCCGAAATGTTTGTATATTGACTTCAAGTTTTTAAGTTTTATCTCCGCTACTCACAATACTGCTTTTCTGCTCTGGCATATGGGTGAGTAACGTAATCAACTGTAATCATAAAATGTATCTTCATTTTAAGTCGGTGTAACGTCTGAAAGAGTTCCAAATGAATCTTGTACTGGACATACTCATCAGAGCTTATTGGTCGACAAGAATATACATGGTCCACAAGGTGGCGCTATACACATAAATAATACTGTAGGCAGAATGTATCACAGACAGTAATATATATATATATATATATATATATATATATATATATATATATATATATATATATATATATATATATAAGCAAGCTTCGGTTTCAGGTAAATGGGTATTATTATTATTTGTTTATTTAGCAGACGCCTTTATCCAAGGCGATTTACAGAGAGCAGGGTGTGTGAACTATGCATCAGCTGCAGAGTCACTTACAACTACGTCTCACCCGAAAGACGGAGCACAAGGAGGTTAAGTGACTTGCTCAGGGTCACACAATGAGTCAGTGGCTGAGGTGGGATTTGAGCCTGGGACTTCCTGGTTACAAGCCCTTTTCTTTAACCACTGGACCACACAGCCACAGGATTCGCATGGATTTTATGATATTACTCTGAATGTCGATCGTGGTCACATTTTGCATTACTGTACCTGCAATACCACGTTCCAAAAAAAATAAAAATGACACGCATTCTTTGTCCGTTTTTTGAGCCACAATGACATTTGACAGCAATAAATTTATCCGTAAAATACAACGACTGTGTGCGCCAGGTGTAATATAACATACATAGTTTATCCACATGTTGCTATATTTAATCAAGGTGGAAATAAGGCTCCCATTGCATAGCAGTTCGACCCATTCCTGACCGAGATTCTATCTCATGCAATTGTCTCGGTAAAGCCATAGTTCAGAACTCGTTAGCAACCTTCACACGCTATTAATTGAATATGTTATTTTTTACAATTTGTAGCGCAATTTGTAAGCACAATAGCACAAAAATAGAAGACGTGCATTTGTACTGAAACAGACCATATACTTTCCCGCCCATTGAAGGCACTTGGCTGTGTCATGTATCGTGCCACATAACATAAACAGTTTCATATTTGCAAAGCACAACTCATTTCAATGTGAAAGATTATTTTGAGTAACCTATAGTACACTACGAATTGAACTATTTTCAGGTATCTGTATCATGGTCATGCTCAGAAACAACCGGTTTGCTTGTCACAGTGTTTAGGGCTTCAAAAAGTCAGTGAATTCTAATGAATATGGGTGACTAAGTCTCTTGCTCAATAATCGATCTGCTTAGACTGTGGTACCGTATTTCCCCTCTGAATGTTCTGCCTATATGAGTTACAAAGTTCAGCTAAAGACAAGTATACCGTTATTTATGTATAGGTTAATCTGAACCGTATATTGCTCAGTGCTACTGTTAAACCATACTGCACGTAACCAACATAAATTTTTACCTTTGCGTTTTGACCTTACTGATTTCGAATGAAGAACAACTTTACACGCCTGTCAACCAGCCTTTATTTTACAACGCTGCACACACAGACGGTCTGAGCGAAATTTTGGTCAAGGTAGCGTGTCTTGAACATGCTCCTTAGGTGTTTGTCGAGTTAAGGTGGATGTCTTTGTGATGGTAAAGTTATGTGCATGTAGCTTGCTATTAAATTGCAATATTGTTTTGTAATTGAACATGTTTTTATTCTATATCGTCACAATAGACCGATCCAAACATTGCATGTTTCTTTTATTTATTAGCACACGCCCTTATCCAGGGCGACTTACAATTGTTACAAGATATCACATTATTTTTTACATACAATTACATTATTTTTTACACATTATATTTACATACAATTACCCATTATACAGTTTGGTTTTTACTGGTAAAGTACCTTGCTCAAAGGTACAGCAGCAGTGCTCCCCCACCTGGGACTGAACCCACGACCCTCCGGTCAAGAGTCTAGAGCCTTAACCACTACGCCACACTGCTACCCTTCGATGTATATATCGTTACAGGATGTCATAGCTATTTTTTATAATAATAATAATAATAATAATAATAATAATAATAATAATAATAATAATAATAATAATAATAATAATAATAGGCGCGGACGCTGAATTTAACATACTTTTCAGTGGCTGTGGGATTTAAATCTTTTTATTGTGTGTGTGTGTGTGTGTGTGTGTGCGCGCGTGTGTGCGCGCGCGCAATGGGTTCCACATAGCTCTTTTTCTAAATATGTAGAAAGGCACATAAGAGGCCTATAGCTAATGTACATTACCTTAGCTATATTTATTATGGAAACGGGAAGTCACGGACTGAAGTTGGAATATTCCTTAAGGTTCTTTGACAGGTGATGACAAGAAATTGGGGGAAGCAAGCCGCAGCATTCCAATCCTTACACCCACAATTGAGGTAGATCAATTGCGGATTGAAGTTGCAATTGAATTAGGGAATTGCTTAGTTATGGAATTAAACGAAGCTCAATAATTGAAATTGACGCATTCCACAACACAGTGAATGCATGTGTCCGTTAGAGGGCAGTACAATTGTAAAAAGAGTCAAAGGATTAGTTGTAAATTCATTAGATACATTAATTGTAAAGTTCTAAGAGATTGTGTTATAAGACAACACATACAACAACCACAACTTAATACTGTAGGCCTATCTGATACTGAATTTGTGAAGATTTTATTTTTGATAAATGTTAATTCTAAATTTACCATCATATAGTTTGAAATTCTGTTCGAATTATTTTAGCTGATTTAAAAAATATATATAAGTTCCACACAAAACGTAAAGTCTATGCGACTTAAACAGTTTCCTACAAGAAATTTATTGCTGATGTTGATAACTTGCCATAATTCTTTGGCAGATACCTGTATCAATCTGTACTACATTTAAACCATCTGTATGGTTATAAAACAAGATTAAGGCTATTTCCCTATTGTCTGTTATATATATATATATATATATATATATATATATATATATATATATATATATATATATATATATATATATACACACACCACACACACACACAGACACACACACACAACCTAAGTTGGACAAATGCCTTATTGGCGTTCAGCTGGATGTGAGTTGGGAGTACTATCCTTTGAGCAATCAATATTCTTCTAATGAAAATGGCATCTTTAAAGAAGTCGCTTTCAAAGAAATCCCAATCTAACTTGCCCGTGGGAACGTGCTGTCTCAGGGCAGCTTTATTGAGAGAGGGCTCTTGGTTCACCAATAAATAAATGAGTACACGGCCGTGCGTGAGTGGGCGTGTCACAGCGTTGCTTGAGCAGCCCGATGTTCGGAGGAGCGCAGTTCTCTTTTGGTCGTAAAGTCTGTAGCTCTCGTCGCTGCGTTTGTATAAGCTATCAATCCGGAGCCACAGAGTGGAGAGCTCTTTGAATTCTGTTTGGGACACGATTAGCATGGATGCCCTCAGAGCTGCCGTCTTTGCCGTCCTCCTTGTTACCTGCCTGTGGGATTTACCTTGTATCCAGCCAGCTGCTATTGTCCCTTCTCCGGTACCGAGCGGCAACAAGTGGGGCAGGATGCCAAAAGAGGGGAGGAAGGCACCCACTTTTCTTAAAGAGATATTAGCATCTTCTACCAGCCAAAGCCATCACCAAGATCCGATGAAGCACGGTGCTGTTGTGCCCCACGAGTATATGTTGTCTATTTATAGGACTTACTCTGCAGCTGAAAAACTCGGGATAAACGCAAGTTTTTTCCGGTCTTCAAAGTCTGCTAACACCATAACCAGTTTTGTGGACAGAGGACAAGGTTAGTCTAAACATAAGTATTTTATTGTATTATAAATACATTTCACATTTTGGTATAGTCAATAATGTATTCTTACGCAAATGTAGAGCATATACCCAATGCAGTACAAACCTTTCCACTAAACTATATCCCACGTTTTTTTTCGTTTTTTTTTTAAAGAATGAACTTGTTTTCAACTTTAAGACAAATATAAAGTTCAAAATGATTAGGAGCAAACATTTGCTGTTGCTTATCAGTTTGGTCCTTTATCGATATTACGCCGGACCCAGGTTTTTTTTTTAATGTGAATTACTTTTATAAAGATTAAATTAAACCTTTGTACAGATTCATTCTCGAAGATCAGATTAATGATCGGTTTACTTAGCAGTACTACAAATGGAGAAAAGCGAACCATTTGTATTAAAACTGTTACAAAATCGTAGATGAAATTTCAAACAGCTTGTATACCCTTAACCATAGCTGCGACATCACTGTTATAAAAAACAAAAACAACAACAAAAAACCGGTTCATATTAAACTGTTTACTTCCGTTGTTTATAAATCGAACATTTTATAATACAGATCGATGCATGTGACATTGTTGATCTGGTCGGTATAGATTACCCACTAGATTAATCAGGCCGCGTATATTTATATCGAAGTTCACACATGGGTAAAGCACAAGTGGAAGTTTATTATCCTAAAATGATATAAAGTTTATTTTTAAAATTCTCTTTGCGGTGAACTGACGGACTCTAAATGAGAGCAGAACATTCCCTCATCATATTCATGCAATCATATCATTAAACTCCCTCCATTTCATTGGTATATGGTGAGATTGATATTTTATCTGAGTCAGCGGGGTTCATTAGCTGTTGAAATGTTGAAAAAAAAAAAAATCAAATTGCCTTAATTTATTTCATGTTGAGTTCTGAGCATACCTCTCGAGCTTTTCAAAAGCCACATGGCTGCTTTGTAGATATATGAGCCGGGTTATTTAGTCCCCAGCTTCAATAAAAAAAACTACCTTGTTTCCCCAAAGGGGTTCTGTTTTGATCTAAATAGAAACAGCGCTGCTCATGCAACCAAAGATGTATACTTCGTGTATGATTTCCTGAAACTGAAAACATTTCCTTCCTCACGCAGATTCTTCATGTCGCTCCACAGCATATCCCTATAGCCTACATCACTTATTTAAGGTGATATTTAGATGTATCGCAGTCTACCAGACAGTGACCTAAACCTGATAGAAATATTCCTTTAAAACACATAAAATAATCTGTTTATTATTAAGAACGTGTGTGGCACACTGCAAGATAGAATCGTGCAAAAAATGCAATCAATGAAGACTGCTAGATTATTCTCAACGAGGACGTTTAAATACACTTTGCATATTGTCTTGAGGACAACACAGTCTGTTATTTAAAAAAAGAAAGTTTAATATTTCAGAAATATATATAAACATACAATTGATGTGTTTATGTTTTGTGACCAAGTTGGGGTGGGGACGGACGGTGTAACCAAATCTTTTGACAGTATACAGCATGTAAACACACAATAAATAAACACAAACAAAGTAAATCCACAGACAAAAAGGAAGGCATGTAGGCTAAGTAGTTTATCTTGGGTAGAGTCGTAAACGCTATCAGTTAACTACACAGACATTCTTTCCAGTTAGTAAATAAGAGATTCTGCTTTGAGGAGTGAATTGTGAACCGAGCTAACTGGTTTGATTAAGAAAAAGCCTCACTTTCCCGTCTGATTTTGATTTGATGTGTCACAGGCTGTGACCTTGTGCTGGACCTTCTGAGGGTTGCTTAGCATCAAGCCGCTGATTGGAGTATTTGAACTCGGTGATCTAATTGAGTGTTCATGTCATAACATATCAAACATTGTCTCCCATAATGAACTTGCCCAGCCAATGGCACATCACCAAAAAAAAAACTGAGACAACTTCCGTTCCTCTGAAGTGGTTACTATTTTAGTGCCTACCTCCCTGCGTGATCGCCACTTTAATTGCCGAAATTGAGTTTTGCTGCTGAACACACCTAAAAGTTTACATGAGCTCATTTGCAGACAATATGGTCCAAACTTACCTCGATAAGAAATAATCCAGGTCACTTTACGCAGCATCAGCAACACAAACAAACAAACAAACAAACAAACAACAACAAAAAACTCCACATCCTATACAATGTTAACCAAGGGTCCTGCTGCATTCAAATGCAAAATTAAAGCAAAATAATAATGTAATCGAATATGAAACGAACACATTTATTCATACATTTGTCAGTCGAGCGTATCGAAAGATATCCAATAACATTTACAGATGTGAAGCATTTCTTAAATCCTAGAGATGACCAATCTTAACAACTAAACATATTTCATAACAAGCAGATCATTGTTTAGAGTGACAGTTTGGTTCATAAACAGAAAACGAAATATATTTGGAAACAGGGTGCCTGTCTTTCTGAGAAATTCTTGCAAAACAAAGGCTATTATATGAAAATTTAAAGATGAGAAAACAACTTTGTAGATTTTAGGTTCGTTACGGTCGCAAGATCAGACAAGAACTAGCTGAACGTAGGAAAATTACTTTTGACACTTGAAGTAACTCATTAAAACGCAGATGGCGCTCGCTGGCCTCAGGACCCCCAGCATTAAAGCTAGCACAGAAAACCCAATTATGAAAGAAAGGATTGGAATGGAAAGAATACAGTAGATGTTTGCAAAACCTGAAAAAAATGTGTCTGCTATAGCTTTTTCTGTTTTGTTATATTGGCATTAATATACAGATCGGTGATTGTAAAATGTAATATATAATACAAAATATATGTAATTGTGTTTCTGTACAGTTTTTTTTACAGTTTATACTTAGATTCACTTAAAGACTTAAAATAAAGTATTTTAGTAAAAGGGTGATTACTTAAACCAAAATACAAGTTTGTACCAGTTTTTAGTTCGTTGGATGAGACCATGAAAGTGACATGAAATGGGACCATGAAAAATTTAAATGTGGGGTATTTAATCAGAAATATTAACTTCGTATCTAAAGGATATGAATGCCCTATCTGCGGTTTTGTGTATCACCTTTAGGCTGGTCTATAACGCATTTCTGAAATTGCTTCCATTACATGCTTCACGTTATGGAAGCAAAATATAATTAATATTTCTAAACGTGTGAAATGCGTTCACGCAATGTGATGAGGTGGATGTAATACCCTTAAATTCAATGTAATCAGTATGAGCAGGTTTGCACTGGGAATGTTGTCGTTGGCAAAGGGGAAATGAAATATAAGCAGGGAAGTATTTTAATGGGTAAGGAGGGAATTCACAACTGTTAATTATTTGGTGACCTTGTATTCGATTTGTATGAGCCCTTATAAAAACAGTAATGCAGACCAGACGCGCAAAGCAACCGAAACAAACAGAAGGTTCCAATCTACTTTTATTATTTAACTGTTGGGTTCAAGTAAAGAAATAGAAAACACGAAGTTCGACATCAGAAACTAGTTACCAAACTCACATTCAAAACTTTAAAAATACCAGTGTCCGTATTTGAGGGAGTTAGGTTTGTTGGTGTTACCGGGTTTGATATTATTGCACTATATATATATATATATATATATATATATATATATATATATATATATATATATATATATATATATATATATATATATATATATAAACTTTAAGGAAACATGTGTTTGGAATCAAGCTTGTATGTCATCACCAATGCAAAAAAAAAAAAAAAAAGAAAAGAACGTTTAAATTTGTATTACTGACTTAACATGCCAAACTAAAACAAATTATTGAGTAATGTTTATATATATATATATATATATATATATATATATATATATATATATATATATATATATATATATATATATATATATATATCAAAACAAATTGGGTAGCTATAGGCTACAATAATAATAATAATAATAATAATAATAATAATAATAATAATAATAATAATAATCAACATTTGAATATCCGTGTATTAATAAATACAGAAGGGTAATTTATCATCACCCCCTAACGAATAATTGAGAGGAGGCTATGCAAAAATTCTCAAAATAGCCAACAGAAGTTGGCTTCCAGAACATTGAATTTGATTTTTTTTTGGCTATACTAATGCGCTAATAATGAAATGCAAATTACCATATGGGCAAGAGTTCCTACTGATACATAAAAAAAATATTGTTATTTAAATATATCAGGTAGTGTCAAAAAGCAATATCTTAAGCTGGTATCTTTCTTTACAATTTGTCTACTTCAAAAGAAAAGACAGAAATGCGTACTTATAAATACAATTTTGTAAAAAGAAGAGAAAACACTTAAGGACTGTTTGTAAATGTTGTCTCTTTTAGATGAATATTGCAATGGATATTTATCGACTGAAACACCATGTTAATTGCGAGCAATTAACTATGCCGGTGAAAGGCAAGTTTAATAAACAGCTTGATAAGCATCAAAGATTCATGATCAAAAAATTAAACACCAAGTACAGGCCTTCCTCTTGCCCGGCATGCGCGGGACTGTTTGCCAAGTTTGGAAACACATTAAGCAGGGCCATGGGAGAGCTGAAACACGGCTGGGTGGGGGTTAGGGTAGACTGACTGCGGATCTGAATTCATTGTATTTTAGGCATGACAGGAACACGACAAGGGGATGATAGGGGCTTCAGAATGAAGACACTTGTCTCGCTCGGTTTTCACTGTTAGAAATTTGTTCAGGGGATTAAAAGCACTGATAGGGAAATTAAAAGCTGGCAGTCATCCCACGGCCAGTTTTACTACATCCCAGGAACATTGCACATTCGGGGGGAATAAATAGGAACGGGGGATTTTTATTTGAAAACTGTGTTTTTCTTGTACTACCGTGACTTATGCAATCCCGTTTAGTATTCAATTACACTATAAACCTATCTGATTATTATGAAGTACGATTCGGGATGTCTATTTCTAAATACACGATAAACGACATTTTAATAATAAAACGACTTTCATTAACTGTTTATATTTATTTTTTCAAACAAAATCACAAATAACTATATCAGTCATGTTTCCTTTTTTGTGAAGAGCATACAAGGAGAATGTTGTCAGCCAATGTGTTATTGGGCTTATAATGCTTAAAAGCTATTTAAGCCACTGTTTTAATACCACTAACACGATAGCATTTGGTGACGCGTCACCACAAGCATATTTAAAAATGCCCTTAATCAAATAAAGAAATCCAAAGCACAATCTAAACATTCATTTTTATAGTTCCAAATTGCTTTATTATGGTGATGAATAATGTAGACCTGTACAATTAGTGGCGCATAACATCGTGTTTGTGAATAAAGGTGAGTTATTTTGTCACAAAATGAACTGGAAACACCTGTTAAAATATACAGGGCTTTTAATTAAAAAATACATAATTGAATGAGATGATAATTTATTAATTAGTGTGGTTTATTAAATATTAACAACACAAAATGTATGTGCTAAAATATAAAACTACATATGAGCAGGTTATCTTTGTTGCTGATACAAGAACACAACAGCATGTATTGATTTGAAAATTATGGAATCGCCCAATCGTTTCTAAATTACAGACTTTTTTGTATTTTACTAGTGTTAAAATATTAAGCTTTTCTCTTTCAAATCTGCCTAATTATTATTATTATTATTATTATTATTATTATTATTATTATTATTATTATAATAATAATAATAATAATAATAATAATAATAATAATAATAATAAGGTTGTTGCTTAAGGTTCCTTATAAGACCTAATGCTGCATTAAATAAAATTAGCAAATTTTAAAACAGTGACATCAGCCTCATAAGACCACTGTGTAAAACATAAAGATTTAATAAGGAATATTAAGTGTTCCACACCCGGAAGTGTTCCACACCCGTTTACCAGTCGGGAAACTGCAGGTTTAAAGTAAACGAAACTGGGTTGATCAGTGATGGATTATTTTATTTTAAACCATGGCAGCAAACAAACAAACAAACAAGCAAACAAACAAACTATAATGGGGTCTTGCCTACAACCAATAACCAAGGGCTTGGTTACTTTTATCCTGAGGTTTTAGAGAGTAGAATGCCAATATGCCCTAGACTTGAGTTAAACTGTCTAAAGTTATTTGAATACTTGTGGTGTCAGGGGCAGCATGCCACGTGGGAGACTGTTCTGTATTGGGGATCCTCCTGCAGTGCTGGCATCACCTATGCCAGGCTCCCATCGCACCTGTCAAATAGCATTGATCTTCTAAAATGCCGATTGTATCAGGAGAGCAAGTAAAGCGTATTAGTTATTTTGATTAACAAACAAACAAACAAACAAACAAACAAACAAAAATTGTAATTGTTTGTGAAACCTGCTGTTCTATGAAGATTGTACATAGACCTGCGGGGTGACTTTAAGATTTAACATGATTTTCAGCCACGGTCCCCACCACCCAACCCTTTCTTTCTTTCTTTCTTTCTTTCTTTCTTTCTTTCTTTCTTTCTTTCTTTCTTTCTTTCTTTCTTTTTAGATCATGTATTTCATTTGCGCGGTCTTTCTTGCTTTTCTAGTAATCGTCTAGTAACGTTTAATTAATGATCTCTTACAATAAATAGCCCTTACTTGAGACATGTAACCCCATAACCCCTGGGACATCAATAATTCTGACCCTGATTACAACACTGAAAGCCACAAAATTCCCTGTGTAAACAAAACCAATCTAAGCACACACTGTTAACAGGGCAGGATGAAAAGGAAATAGCTAAAACATGCTGTTTTCCGCAACGGTTTAAAGAAACCCGCGTTTTTTCTTAAGTTTAAATGCAAGGTTATAAACGTTGTCCTTAAAGATTTTTGAACTACCTGCCTGAAATAAAAGGACACACAATATAGTTGTTAAAATATGAAAAGGGTCAAGATTAACACAACCCAAGTATTTTTTGTACTATTCCTTATGTAGCCTACGGTCTGATATGTTTTCTGTTGCATTTCAGTTAGCAATTATAATCCTTATATTTGTATGCATAAACATTGTTAATTTATTTAAAGCATGTTTTCGCCATCACTTTAACCCAAATTGGCATATGTACATTACTCTGTTGTGTTTTTTCTGTTATTGCAAGAAATTCATATTATTTATAAACAGTTTTGCAGAACCATGTTTTCGTAACTTTTGTTCCAGTGCAAATTTCGTCGTTTTAGAAAAGCAAAAAAAAAATCCTTACACTGATGTGAAAACTAGGCCTGTAGTTCCCTTACGCTGTTAGGAGAGGTCTGGACCTGGGTGGTATATAAATATTATAACACATGTTTAAGGTATTCACAGCTAGCGCATTAGGCAAAACAAATGCGTTGTCTGTGCTTTCATAATGTGTAGTCACTTCTCCTGCGCACTCGTAAGTGAATCTGACTGCAATTATTTCTTTATCTTGCAGACGATCTATCGCACTCTCCTCTGCGAAGACAAACATATCTGTTTGATGTCTCAACTCTCTCAGACAAAGAGGAGTTAGTGGGAGCTGAATTAAGGATATTTAGAAAAGTGCCCGGGGATTTCCAAATGGCTCACACAGGTCTGTATGGTATTCAATTACTCCCCTGTCGTTCAAAACAGCTACCGGATTCAAGAACTCTTGATCTGCAGGATGCTCAGAGACCCGGATGGGACGTTCTAAATGTCTGGGGAATGTTTAAAAACCGCCAACACTCACCACACAAGAACCAAGTCTGTTTCGAGCTAAAGGCTAATTTAGGGACATCAGAAAGGGAAGTGGACTTAAGGAACCTTGGCTTCGGCAGGAAGGAGCGTCAGCAGCAGGAGAAAGCGATTCTGGTGGTGTTCACCAGGTCCAAGAAAAGAGAAAACCTCTTCAGCGAAATGAAAGAAAAAATGAAGTCTTCTGAGAATGAAGAAAAAAGCGAATTTCGGTTCAAAACCAAGCGGAAGAGAAGGACTGCCTTTAATAACCGTCATGGAAAGAGACATGGTAAAAAGTCCAAGTCAAGGTGCAGCAAAAAACCGTTGCATGTGAATTTTAAAGAACTGGGGTGGGACGACTGGATCATAGCGCCACTGGACTATGAAGCGTATCACTGTGAGGGCGTGTGTGACTTTCCCCTCAGATCGCACCTAGAGCCAACCAACCACGCTATAATACAAACGCTAATGAATTCAATGGACCCCAGTTCTACACCGCCCAGTTGTTGTGTACCTTCGAAACTAAGCCCCATCAGTATTCTATACATTGACTCTGGCAATAACGTTGTTTATAAGCAGTATGAAGACATGGTAGTGGAATCGTGTGGCTGCAGGTAGCATTTTCCCCAAAGAGGTCGGGGGTCTAAAGTTAAAATATAAAAAAAAGAAATAAGGACGCCTGTGCAGGTCGGCTTTGAAGGTGAAAACACTCTCCTAAACTGTCTAGAAGCACACCTTGGGTGCCTCTTGAATATCCAAAAGGGGTCACAATTAATTTAACGCATTCTTTCATATGCGACAAGTAAAGATATCAAAAACATATTTATTGCTAATATTTGATATTCAATATAAGCTCAAAGTTAGCTTTCTAATAATAGCCAAGCATTTATAATACTGATTTTTTTTTTTTAAAATTTTTTGCTGGATTGTGGAGACTCACCAGCAGTTACATAATCACAGATAAATACATACAATGTTTATAGTTATCTCACATTGTGTTTTCAGAGTCTATAGGTATATACTATTCAGTGACAAACATGGATATATTACACTATAAATACCAAGAAACGGGACAGTCTTGAGTCTCCTGACCACCATCCAGAATTGGTCCACACACACGTCTGGAAATGACGCATTCTTCATTAGTTGAAAGCGCATTAAGACTTTATAAGCTTTCTACGGATCTGATTCAAAGAGCACCATCCAGATCAGGTTGTGGAAGTCACGTCTGGATAGGGAAGGATTATGTTACTCCATTCTCTGTTGATTTTTGAGAGTGTACACAGGATGCAATAACAGGCACCTGTTCAAACTGAGACCATTTAAGATTATAGGAAAAGCAAGAGTAGCATTCCCTTTCATGGGCTGGCATGCGGAGAGTAATGGAATCAGCCGGGAGTGAAGCCCCCAATAAAGTTTCTATTCCACCTCTTCCTAAGAATTATCTACTGATCTTTACTACCTGAAGGTAATTTACCAAACATAAAAATCAATTTTCTCTTAAAGCAGACCTTTCATTCCCCTCGTCTCAACAGCATTCCTGAAAGATTACAGCACCAAAAACAAAACAGAAAAGCCTACTGCAACAATAAGTTTGTAATTACACCAATGGTATTGCAAGAAACGTTTTGATTTAAAAAAATAGACGAGAAGTTCTGGACACCTAACAGGACTGAGGTTTTTTGGACTTGCCTTATAAACGTGAAAATGTAAACCGTTGGACGAAAAATAATCAGCAATCTTTGTGGGGTACTACTAGTGATTGCCCAATTCAGCTATGGCGGTGTACAAACTTTGAAGACTTGATGAAGTTAACGTTTACGAGACACACGTTTATTTCCACGCCAAAAGAGCACTTCCATATACTAGTAACCTTTCACTTTCGTTGCTAAAAAAAAGAACTTGCCTTTTTTTGCCACAGGTCAACTGCACCGTGATCAAAGTAAAACAAAAAGAAAAGACTCGCCAAGGAGAAGATATTTAAAATGCACATGAGCTTTTAATGCACTGTTGTTCATAATTTGAGCTGTAAATAATTGTATATTTTAACAAACAAGTGCAAAAAATAGAGAAATTAACAACTACGTTTCTTTTAAATGTATAGACCTTTTATATGCACTCAAAAATGTTATTTCTATTTTAATTTTATATTTGAGTTGTACAGGGTTTAACGATAATCATATATTTCATACATCGATAAGATTATTTTTAAATTGTTAATTACTTGTATTCAATTCTGTACTGAGGGTGGAGAAAAGTTTATCATGGCCTACCTCATAGTTATCGTTTCTAGGGAAATCTGAGGTACATTCATGTAGAGTGCAAAGTTGTTTTGCAGTATATATTTTTTACTGGGTAATATTCCCCACTATTACTGTACTAATAAAAAGTAAAGCAAACAAAACGAAAAAAAAATGATGCACCTGTTGTCTATTTTAAATCACTTAAAGGTAAAACATGTTTTAGTATATGTGCTGTATGGTCAAACATTACAAAAAATAGAAAAATTATTGCTGAAGCTGAAGAACTGTCAACGTCAAATAGCATAGGTGACACGCTATGCAACACAAACAAATGTGAACATTAATGGTGTGTATTTCAGCCTTTTAGAGGAGCAAGTTAAAATAATACTTTTATATGGGATTTTCTGATGAAAAGATAAAGTGTTCATAAAGTTCATAGCATTTAGCTTCGTTCTTTGTATGTTGCAAGTTGTATCCAAGAGAACGTGTCATATGCACAAGAACAACCTTAACCATCGCAAACGAATCTAGTACATTACATGAGTTATACAATGTTATTTACCAACCTTGCATGCATTACGTCAGCGTTTCAAACCTTTGTTTTTAATGAACACTATAAATAAATATTAATTTACCGACAAACAAACGCATTTTTGTTGTACCAAAGTGACACTCCTCGAGATTGGTCAACAGATGTACTTTTCCTAAGACTACAATTTACCCTAGACACTTTTCTAAGTCAATAGATCATTAGTTTTTTTTTTTTAATATACGTTGATATTGTAAAAAAAAAAAAAAAAAATCAATCAGTGAATTTTTATTAATTTGAAGTTGTGAATTGGACATAAGCAACCAATCTACGAATAATTGCATCATTGTTTCTGCCAACGTAAGATACTTTCATACCAACCAGTTGTATACTTGGCATTGGAGTTTTGTTAAGTTTCACATAGAAACAGAAGCTGAATATTTTAAACTTTAATGTTTATTAAGTAAAACGTTTCACATTCCTGGAAAGATAGCAGTCTGTTATTAATACATTCTTGCCAGTAACTAATAGTTTTATTGGTAATCATAACTTAGATACGTGATCTTTAAAACACTCCGTGCCAAAGCGTCGTTCTTTAAAATGTTAATGTTTGATATTTCAGCAGTAAAATATATACACACAAGCAAAACAAATGGGATATTTATGTAAATCATTAAACTAGCTAATTTAGATAAGGAAAACTGCCTGTCAAAATGTGTTAAATAAAAGCAGAAACATATTAAAAGTTGATTTGTGCAGACTAAATGAGAATGTAAAAAATACAAAGAACAAGTAGAATTAATATTTGTGGTGCCGTGGGTCAAGTTTGTTTAACACTGTCATTGTTTCAATTAAACAAGGATCAGTAGAATGGTTTGTGTTTAGACTGCCGCTAGCTTAATGTGCCAGTAATTTAAGGATTTCCTTTGAGACTAACGCGTTATGTAGTTTTGTATTATTATATATTGCGTGGAATATAAATATTCACACAGAAACAGAAATATAGTAGCCAGGATATGTGCCGATTTCAGTATTTTTTTTCTAAAATTGATTTGCAATATTCTTATTAATAGGTGTGTTAGTCTCTAATCATTGTACTATTATTTTTTTTAAGTATTTGTTTTAGGTTAGTTTTATATAATATAACAATATTATAAGCTATCAATCCCCCCATACACACAAAAAATACCACTGAGTTTAAATTTTCTTGTGTAATTCAGTTTTGTGTATGGATAAGAGAGAGAATCATGAGAACCTGGTTTTGAAACATAGCTCATCAAGTTACTCAGCATGTGACCATCGCCAACTCACTTGTGTGACCTGGGGCAACCCCTTTGGCCTCGAGGTGTTTCCCAATGGTAGAACCACACTGGAAGCCAATGTCTTTGCACCTTAAGTTACACTTTCATGTATTTTCGCCAATTAGCATCTATCCATTCAGTTTGGACTCACTTCGATAATTATTTTTTGTTTTGTTCGGGGTCTAAAATACTTTTGCAAGTACCTTGACATAATCTTTATTAGACATTTACTCTTTACTTCAAGTTTTAACATTTGCTGGTCATTATTTTCAAGTACTCACTATACTTTATGCCAGTTCTTTAAACAGAACAGGGCAGCTTTCACTCATTCTGTAGTATCCATATCTGTCCTCCTGTACTTTTTTGCATGGTCCTTGAGCACACACTCTTGAGGGAAGAGATGGTTACTATATGGAAGACAAATCTTCAGCTTGTATTTCTGTGCGACAATGACATTTACAAAAAGGTTTCTGTGGTGGTACATTTTCGTGTTTCCAAGTCAGTTTTCCATCAGGATGGGCAATTGGTAGCTTCAGTTGTTGTCAACAAAGTTGTTTCTTGCTTGAGCTGCTGTGAGCCTCAAGCTTTGACCAGCTGAAACCAACACTCCTGAAGCTGCTTTTGTGTCAAAACATTGTTGGCATCATCTCATTCCATTGTCTGTCTCTTCTGGGTTTTGTCTACTTAAACTGAGATCACTATTTAATTATGACTCCGTAATTCACAGTTTATTTACCACACAAAACGATCCTCTCTATAATTATTATTATTATTTGTTTATTTAGCAGACACCTTTATCCAAGGCGACTTACAGAGACTAGGGTGTGTGAACTATGCATCAGCTGCAGAGTCACTTACAACTACGTCTCACCCGAAAGACGGAGCACAAGGAGGTTAAGTGACTTGCTCAGAGTCACACAATGAGTCAGTGGTTGAGGTGGGACTTGAACCGGGGACCTCCTGGTTACAAGCCCTTTTCTTTAACCACTGGACATAAGCAAGTGATCTATAGAAGCTCATTATGGCACAATTCTAACCCTGTATTTCTTTTTTCGTTAATGCTGTTATTTTCTCTTGTGTTGAATTAAACCCGTTTCCATGACGTCACACAATCCCAACTGATTCACCAGCAGTGGACAACACAAGTGCAATTCCTCTAGTTCCAATAGTACACCTATGCCTCAAGCAGCATTCCCTGGTGTTGCAGCATCATTTAAACATTATCATTCCACAAACCTTCTAACCCATCATGACTCAACCCCTGCTAGCCTTTCATTGCAGGACTGTAACCCAACCCATGCTGGCTCTTTATTAACTGTACTGTTGAAATCTGTTACATTTATGTCATAGCAAACTTCAGCTTCCTTCTAATAAAAACTCTACCTTCTCTTCTATCTTTTATAGACTATTGATAAACTTAAATCAAAACAACACACTTTGCTTTTTTAATCAAAAAGAATGCAACTTGTTTATAATGTCTTTTGGTTTGGCATAGAAATATATTGTTAGGCCTTTCCTCATTCTTATAAATGTATATATATATATATATATATATATATATATATATATATATATATATATATATATATATATATATATATATATATATATACATAGGATTTATTTCAAAAAGGTCCCCCAAATAATAAAGTAGAATGTGCTGTCATGGAAATGAACTGCCTCATGTTGGTGGAAATTGGTATAGTACCATTATCAAAATATGGGCCGAAGTGTGCAAGTAATGTAGA
Source organism: Acipenser oxyrinchus oxyrinchus (assembly GCA_030684275.1). Lineage (NCBI taxonomy): Eukaryota > Metazoa > Chordata > Actinopteri > Acipenseriformes > Acipenseridae > Acipenser > Acipenser oxyrinchus. The sequence continues at coordinate 15,656,139 of CM060249.1, read as the reverse complement.
GACAGCAGATGACTGAGGAATAGCAAATGTCCCAGGAGACAACAACTAATAGCGGAAGATAGTTCTGCAGAGGACTGTGACATCTAATAAGCTTCAATCAATAGGCCATGTCATTGTTTATGGTCCTCATTCAGAGTGTGGACCCATCTGCACTTATCATGCCTCTGTAGCACTCTGCATGGTGAATCTGATAACTGCCTTGCATATTCATGACTTTAATCATAGACTCCTAGCCTCCTGAAGACATTCTGTAAAGCATTTGGTTATATAAACAAATCACCTATAGATTAATATAGTCCAAGACGATGAGATGATTGGATAGAAAAGGCCTCAATCCAATTGCTTTTTGTTGTGGTCAGGAGTAAAGACTTCTTTGACAAACACTGGCTATGGTGCCACATTCCAGGAGTTAACCCAACTGCATCACTGGAGGTTGGGGCTTGCAGAAAGTGAAAGTACAAAGAAGCCACTGAAACAATCCTTGGTCCACTGAGAGGAAGTTACATTTACAATGCAAAGCAATACCTGCAAAAACAATATTTAAATAATAGAGGATAAACATTTCTGAAGTTCTACAATTCTGGAATTATTTACCAATTTTGACTCTTGCTAAAGTAGAGATGTGTTAGGGATGGAATAGTGTCATGAATTGGAAATAAAGTGGGTCATAAATGAAAGAAACTTTGAAAAAAGAAAAACTAAAATGTTTGTCATGAAATTTTACACAGTTTTAAATTTGTTTTTATTTAATTTACTGAGTGTTTTACTGTTATGGATACAGTTGTATTAAAAAAGAATCAAAAACCAATGTCAATATGGAGCTGACAGGAGTGGAAAACTACATAAAAGAAATTGCACAGGCAGCCGATCTGGTGAGTTTAGCCGAAAGCAAGTTAGCAACAACTATATCGGAAAAAAATTAATTGCACTCAATTTTGGAGCAAAAGGAGCAGGGAAATGATTGCTAACTTTTACCCATATTGCCACATGCAGAACTTTGATAAGCCTCTGGAATTTGCATTATGTTGATAAAAAAAAAAAAAAAACACACAAAAAAAACAACTGGAAGTCACTGAGATTTTCACTATATGTAAACTGTTCTTGTATTCCATTCTTGTACATAATGCATGAAAAATTAAGGGAAATTGAAAACGGCAGACTGCTGGACACAAAGAACAAAAGGCAGGGCTGCTTTTTTTGTGTAAACATATATGTCCACAGGTTTCTATTACACCAGCCCACCAGTGCTGAAATATTTGAAATGTTCTCCATCACCAGTGTTTACCCTGAGCATATTTCCAGTGCTGCAGGCAATGATGTAACTACTTCTTGTACGAGGTGAGCACATGGAAACAGGGTCATGACTCACCTTTCTGAAGATGGCTTGTCAGCAAGTACTGGTACCAGGAGGAGGTGCAGTAGCAGAAGGACACCGAGGATCACAGATGGGCAAACATGTGGGTGGGACCTGGCAGCTGCCAAGAATGACCCGAAGCGTTGGGTGCATTCAGCAGGAAGTAGCCAAACAAAGGGTGGGATGATCTGAACAGCAAATACACTCGTCTGTGCATTATAGCAGAGGCTGGGCAATTGAACTATTAGTTAAAAGTAGTAATCTCTAGGAATGGATTCGACACAGTAGGTCGGGGAGGGCCATAAAGACGACATAGATTAGATACAGTACAGTGTCATTTTTTTCGTAGATTACCTTGGAGAAAAGGTAACACTTAGTTAGTTACAAGAGGTGGGAGCCCTTGGCAGCTGCTATGTATAACAAAGAATACAACAGAATAACAGCATAACAAAAGGTTGGGATATGCCTTCAAATGCTGCATCTGTTTAACCCTGTGTTTATACCCATATGCAGGCTCAAATGTGATTGGTGTAATAGCCTCAGTAATAGCCATACTGTTGCCGTTCATAAATACCAATTTAGCAAATATAAATTGCACTGCAGTCTCTGTAACCCATGCTGAGTTGTAATTCACAGTTCTGGCTCATAAGTCATGTGATCAGTACTCCCTTTCACAAACTGCATTTCAGAAACACCCCTTGTGGTGATCCAAAGCTTGTAATTCACAGTCTGGGGTAATTTATTCTGTACAATATATACAATATAAGATTCCTCTGATATGGCTTATATGTGTGAATCATAAATCTAATTGGTTTTTGGGCCCTAATTTTGGGTCAGTTTTTCCACCTTTCAAAAATGAGAAAGGTATGAAGTAATGTATTTTTTTTTTGTTATGTGCCAAAGCTATGCAACAGAATAACTGCTAATTAAAAATGGACGTGTCAGGGCTCTGAACAATATTAATATAGTAGTAGAAAAGTGGGAGAGCAATGAGCATCCTGTTGCAAGGTGACTGCTGAAAAGAAGTATACTTCCTCTTGTTCTTCACATTCTTTTCAAATCTTATCCAGTATGTATCTTGATTAAACTGAAACCATAAAGCTGGCTGGAATGAAGGTGTTAGTGCCCCTGAGCAAGACTGGGACTTGACCCCTAACCAACACAGTCACACAGCCACACTCACAAACATATCCTTCCTATTACTGGTGTGACTACCACACATCAAAAAACTACCACTGTCAAAAAGTCACACAGATTTGTGGTGACCTGTATCTATTTAACAGACATTTTAATAATAATAATAATAATAATAATAATAATAATAATAATAATAATAATAATAATAATCAAAGCTTTGTTTTTGCACGTAATAAATGTATATGTTGGAAAATGTCTGCATGTTTTTCCTGGAAATTTTTTTAATGAATGACATGCTTGAAAATTTAAGAAAACAGAAGACAAAAAGCATACCCCAAGTACACACACACGCACACAGTTCTCTGCAACACAAACATCCCTTACCCCCAATATGCAAATATCTTCAGTTAATATAGCTGGCTGTTGAAACCATTGCAGATGTTTTATGACTGGGCTTATTAGTTGTCTTTGTGCTGAGGTCATGACTCGTATTGTGATGCTTTGTAGAGAGCACAAAGAAGGAATAGTACTACAATAATTGCCAGTCGCAGTCACAGATTGACAGAACCCTGTCTCTGAAGGACTACAATGGTGCCCTGTTATCCTGTCTCCATAAGAGTGCGTGAAAAAGAAAGTTTAACTACATTCTTGTTGGTTTCTTGTATTCAAAGTCAAGACATACCTGCAGATGACATTGTAACAACATTGGAGCAGTTTCTCACTCTATTTCTGTAGTACTTTGGGTTGTGTGTGTTTCTATGTCGTTTTCTTTAAGCCAGAGACATTCTCCTTCCAAATCCAAATAGCCTAATTAATATTAAAATACAGGAAGGTGTATTTAAATATTTCTGTCTGGCCTTGCGGGACTATTGATAGCAAACAGCTTTCTTAAACTTCTCAGGTTGCGTTGAAGCACTGCAACTGCAACCTGCTTCATTTGGCCAGCAAAAAAAATGTAATAAAAAACTACAGGAAACAAAACAAAAAAAGAGATAAACAAATACAAATAATAATGACAATTGTACGGCTTTTTAGCATGAGAAGGTAATTCACCGATCCTTTAAAGTTGGACAATGTTTTAGACACGGACTTCCTATCGCGTGTGGTATGTGCTACGTCACATAAATAATGATGGTGGAGTGAGAATATGGACTTTCTAAGCTGCGTGGAAACCCAGCCATTGTGTACGTTGTTTGGAGAACAGCGGAGAATAGTGTTGGTGACATGTTTTTACTGGAGAACCCTTGAAACTGTTCTGAGGAGATTTTATAAACTAATTTTGTGCACAGAAATGATCAAAGAGTAATCTTTCCCATAGAATGAATGTTGAATGTCTCATAATTATGTTGGGTATCTTGAACATTTCTGTTTTATCTCATCCTTAAATGATGACGCACAATAAAAATAAATCCCATGCCTGTGGCTGGTTTTCAGGGCAAACTTCCTGTGGCTGTTTGATCCTGCAGATGACACATATTCTCCAACAATGTTGCAATCACACAGTCTGTAGCTACTGTTAATTTGACAGACAACCAGAAGACTGTCAGAAGGTCTTTACCAATAAAAGGAAACCATAACCATAGTGTTTGTTGCAAGGACTGCATCCAAGTCAGACATTTGAATAGCAAAACTAAATACTTCTGATTTCATTTACATTGGCCAGTAGAAAGCTGTAAACATTTTAGCCAAAGCCTGTTGAAAAGAAGTTGCTAGAAATGTCCTAATTTACACAACCGTCTTTTGCAGTATATCTTCTAAATAAGATTGGCTTGATCACCAAGACAAGATCCTTTTGCTTCTCCACTTAATGATGATGACGATCATGAGGTAATTGTTTACTCCCATTCTCTGTCATAACATTGACGAAGGCTCCAAAACATGTGATGTCAAAGGGGTGGCTCTTTAGCCATTTTTGGTTCATTGAACTCCACAGTTTTGTAGTATCCAATTTGAGGTTTTTAAAGGGGCTAAATAGACTGCAAGGATAGTTTGTCTTAAGTACAGTCAAAATGCTGCACATCAATGTTTTTTTTAAAAACATGCAACAGGTTTAATGATCAGAAAACTGCTGTATCTGAATGTAGTTGCTACTATTTAGTCAGCTTTTTAGTAAACCTTTTTTTAGCCTGGCTCTGTCGGTTCTCCCTGGTAATCGGTAACCTGGTAACCTTAAAGTTTGGACAACTCTAGTCTATATGACTTTTTTATAATGCAATTTTACTTTTTGAAAATGTGAGTGTTTAAAGTTATGGATACTCTGTCTAGCTGGGGACAGGTAACTACTGGACACCAGACTAATGTCTGTTCATTAAGTTGTCTCCCACTTTGTAAAACTCCATTTCAATATGTAAATTAGGAAGACTATAACTTCCTAAACATGCTGCTGCTGCTGCTTTAAATAGGATTTCATGCACAATGACAGATCAAATAGAGTTGCCACAACTTGTCTGAAGATTTAAATGAGGTTGGCCACAATAGAAAACCGAGAGCAAATCTGTGTGTAATCCTTTGTGCCCTTTCACTTCTGCTATTACATAACAACTGATGGATCTGTAATGATCTGACATTGATGAAACAGAAGGTAGCTGAACAAAAATGTGTCAGCTCCCTAGTTTGAGGGAGGGTTGTATGTGCAACAGAACAATTACCCATTTATCATGATAAATGTTACGGTGAGTCTTCTAATTTGGTTTCTTGTGAGCCATAACAGATTTTAACAGGGTTTCCACCCCACCCCACGTTATGTTTGACCTAAACTATATTAATGCACTACATCCTTAGCTTCTGTTAATCAATAGAGATGTACTTGGTTATGAATAGAAAACTAAACATCCAATTAATATTGTTTATTTATTTACTTTTTTATTCATGGGGTTCTGTTTCTACCAATTGTTGCTGCTGGGTTCAAACTACAATAACCCACAAGTTAAAATTCAACATGCCTTACTGTGGTACTATATGATCTATTTCATGCAGTCATGTAGAATTCTAACTTTGATTTCCTTTGTCCTAATATCATGTGATATAAGTTAGAATATCCTGTTTTGAAGCAAAGTGCCTGGATTGCTTCAATCATCTACAAAAAGGGGACTTGTAAGCTTGGTATACAAGTACTGGATGGGTTAAGGGTTATGCATATAAAGTTACTTTTACAATAGACCTCTAATATCAAGCCTCAGAAGGTGATTTATATGGCTTGAACATCAAAAATAAGCCCCAAAAAACAAAAAAAAATCTTAATTGACTCTTCATGAATGAGTCCGAATTGATAATGCTTGAATCAAACCGCTAAGAATTTGGTGCAGCCTGATACATCACTGGTCAAGAGGCAGACCACAGTGGTCATGTTTAAAGCCTGGGTTGACATTACCAGTGTCTGATAACTTTTTTTTTAAAACACAAGCAGCTGGATTGAGGACCATTTAGTCTGGAGACTAAAGAGGTGGGTAGACAAGCTTGCAATGAGTTGCTATAGGCATATTGTGATTTATAGAAAGCATACTCCATGTATTCTACTGCTAAATATGTCCCTTTGTATGTTAAGTAGAGTATGACAGTTGAAGGATCAGGATCCAACTTAGTTTGGGTGAATAAGGCAACCGTCTATATAGTGATGGATTGAAAAATACATTTCTGTAGCGATTAAGTAACGATTGCCAAATACCACATCCTCAGTGTTGTTCCAAATCTGAAAGTTGTTCAGCACTTTGGATTAATCAGGCAGCTGGAAAGCAAAGACACATGGTTTTGGGCAGAAAAGATCTAAAGATAAATTTACTTGGGTATCATCACATAAACATTAAAATAAACAGCATGAAGAGTGACGAGGGAATGTATACAGTAGGTTGAAGATAAAGCCCTGTGGAAATCCCATACTAATTTTAAAACATATTGCAACAAAATTAAAATAACTTTCAAGAAGATGACCAGGATAGATGATCCCATACCACAATAGTCTGCGGTCAAGAAGTTGTGATATGTAAAACTTAGGCCAAGGCTCATTCTTTGTCACTACTGACAAGCATGTTGCTGTTGACCTTGAACATAGTTCCTTTTTTGGTATTGTTTCAGAAATAACTAGCATGCACAAGGCACATTGTTTCATCAAGTGAATATGGAAGTTATGCAATGAACTAAAAATTCAAAATGATGATTCCAAGTCAGAACACAGGTGAAAAAACATATAATTGTTTTTTGGGGAGCTGGAATCATGAAGTCCACACAGAGAAAGATGGGCCCCGGTGCAGGAGGACAATAAGGACCCCAACCCCCCCCCCCAGAGGTCTGATTCTGCAGAGAGAGCAGGAGGAATACAGGGGGCGGTGCCAGCAGCTGAAGAGACTCCTGCAGGCTCAGGCAGACTGGCAATGGCAACCAGCAGTCAGAGAGCCTAGCAGCAAGAGGAGCCAACAGGTCCCGACCGACTAATGAGTTTTGCCTGGTGGGTGGAAGCCCTCCATGAGTATGACTTTGACACCCAGTACTGACCAGGGGAGCCCCAGGGAGACCCTGCAGCAAGGACGGCTGCAAATACTGTAAGTGGTGGGAGGCCCAGGCAACACCAGCAGCAAACCAGGAGCTGATGGCGGTGCCAGAAAGTGAATGGCGGCAGCCGCAGAAGCGAGACCCCGAGCTGGCCCTGGTCCTGCATTGGTTGGAGGAGGGCCGAAGGCCTTTGTGGGAGGAAGTAGCCCATACCCAGATGGTGTGAAATGACTGTGGGCACAGTGGACTGACCTGGTGGTGCGGTACGGTGTGTTGTAGTGACAGTGGTGAGAAACAGCCACCAGGGACGTGTGATGGCAGTTGGTGATACCTGGGCCACTGAAAGAGACTGTGTTGCGAGCAAATCATGGTGCATCCAGGACTGGATACTTTAGCGCCACAAAGACTTTAGCATGGCTCTGGCAGCGATATTACTGGGGCCGGTGCTGCCGATTCGCCGCTACCTCCAGACCCCACCCAGCTACCTCCAGACCCTCATCTCTCCCTACACCCCCACTCGACCTCTCCGCTCCTCCTGCACTAGAAGACTGGCTCTACCTCCTTTACGCTCCCCTGCCTCCAGAGCCCGCTCCTTCTCCACCCTTGTCCCGCAGTGGTGGAATGACCTTCCTACAGATGTCAGGACTGCCCAGTCCCTGACCACTTTCCGGCGCCTCCTCAAGACTCACCTCTTCAGACAGCACCTGTAGAACTACTCTTTTCCCTCTGGACACTTATCACTCTTCCTTAAATGCGCTTTACTTGCTCTGATCTGCCCCCTATTTTACTGCATTTAATCCTGTACTTTAGAGTACAAGTGTTATTTAATCTGTAGTATTTTGTATTTAATTATATCCTGATGTAACTATTACTGACACTGTTATCTGCTCCGTTATTGAATCGTATTTTTCATATACTTGTAGTTGCTAGAACCAAAGTCATTGTATTTTTATCTTGCTCTTAATTGTATTATTACTTGTACTGTGATTCTTGAAATGTATTTTTGTTTATGACTGTAAGTCGCCCTGGATAAGGGCGTCTGCTAAGAAATAAATAATAATAATAACAGAGGAACTGAACACAGAGCTCGCCACAGTGTTTGATTCTCAGAAAGTTAGAATGTATGAAACAACTATGTGTAATAAGGATGTTTTCTACTCACCTACTTGAATTGCAGTATATCCAACTTTACATCTTTACATCCAACACTAAACTAGTTTTAAACATCAGCTAACAAGTTTAACCACCAGACCCTCCAGGATTCTGCAATTCTGCGACCGCAGTTCATTTGAAATGCAGGCTTGTTAATTTGCTTTAGCTTATTTGGTCCCTAGCAGCACCCATTTACAGCTTCCGCCTAAACTACAGGATGAATCGTGCTCATAGAATATAACTGCAAAAAATCCTTCCATGAAGACAGTGGGAAACTTTTTTGCAATATTGAGAGACCACTAGGCTAAACCACAGGTGGTCACGGAATTAAAAGAAGTAACACAGACCAAACATAAATCAGTACCTAGTAGTACCAGCCTCCATGCAAAGACAGTTGCAGGGAAAAAAAAAACCTTTGGAAGCTCATTTTATTGCAACTTTTATTGCAACATGAATTAAGAGAATAGCGGCACCTGTTGAAATGAGGGTGTTTACATATTTAATTACTGACTACAATGATATGAAAATGTAAATGTAAATGTGAGGACATAAGAACATAAGAAGAACATAAGAAAGTTTACAAACGAGAGGAGGCCATTCAGCCCATCTTGCTCATTTGGTTGTTAGTAGCTTATTGATCCCAGAATCTCATCAAGCAGCTTCTTGAAGGATTCCAGGTTGTCAGCTTCAACAACATTACTGGGGAGTTGGTTCCAGACCCTCACAATTCTCTGTGTAAAAAAGTGCCTCCTATTTTCTGTTCTGAATGCCCCTTATCTAATCTCCATTTGTGACCCCTGGTCCTTGTTTCTTTTTTCAGGTCAAAAAAGTCCCCTGGGTCGACATTGTCTATACCTTTTAGGATTTTGAATGTTTGAATCAGATCACCGTGTATTCTTCTTTGTTCAAGACTGAATAGATTCAATTCTTTTAGCCTGTTTGCATACGACATGCCTTTTAAAACCGGGATAATTCTGGTCGCTCTTCTTTGCACTCTTTCTAGAGCAGCAATATCCCTTTTGTAACGAGGTGACCAGAACTGAACACAATATTCTAGGTGAGGTCTTACTAATGCATTGTTTTAACATTACCTCCCTTGATTTAAATTCAACATTATCAATTTAACATTATCACATTTGCAAAACCTTTGAATATTTACCCCATAGTACTTATTTATTTCATTTGGCCTATTAATCCTGGAGTGGAATTTCCCACCCGGACCAGAATTGAGAAACCCTGGTTAAGACAAATGAGAGAGAGTTCAAGCTCACTCAGCCTACATAATTGTTTCTACATCTTTTGACTGACGTCCTGAACATTAAACTTTGGCAAATTGTATTATATGGAAATGTGCCTGACATATACTGTGGAAACCTTCTGGTGTCTAAGGGGGGAACATTTCCATTTTTGAAAGTTCATTGTTTTCCTTGCTGTTTAGACAATACTATAGTATGTTGTGTCGGTGAATGAAATATATACTCAACATACTTACCATTAGTTTCATTGGTCAAGTCACTGACATTTTTGGCATTTTCTCAGAAACCTTTTGTAAACAGAGAAACAAGGCAATAACTATCAATCTAGGTTTATTAATCATACTTACTACAATCCATTTGCAACCAGAACATCTTTATAAAGAGTTGGAATGTAATTGTGTCCTGTTATCAACTTCCGCAGTGTCATATACATGCACAATATCATATTAATAATCTGTGGTATTTAGTTGTCATTTTACTCTCCTTTAATCTCTAGAAACAGGGACGCAGCTTGATCCCAGTGAACCTGAATTTTCTGTATTTGCACTGGTATTATAACATTGAGTAGCAAAGGTTTGGAACTGTTGTCATACCATCACATTAAAGAATGAAATTATTGTCATGGTGACACCCCGAGGTTTGTGGTCTATGAGGTGGGAGCATGTGATGACCCTCCATAATAAGCTAAAATACGTACAAGACTGATAGTTTTTTCTTATAGTAGTCTGTTGGGCAGTATGCTTGGAAAGCAACAATGAGGTCACTGGTTCGCTCCCTCTGTCCCCCACTTGGATATCATACTAATAAATAATGGAATGTCTGTTCTGTCTCTAGGGTCACATCCTTACAGGGGTCCTGCTTCATCCTAATTTGACAGCTCAGCAAGGAAGTTATGTGAGTTGCCCAAAGCCTCACAATTAGTCAGTGGTCAAGCCACAATATAGGCTTGCACAGTTATCAATCAGTGAGCTATTTATATAAAGCAAAAGTAAGTTGTACATTTTACCCATGCAGCCTCTTCTTTTAAAAACAGGTCTTTCTCCTTCTACTGATGTACCATAATCCCATCTCAGAGCCCCTGACACACCAGACACTCCTGGGCCTCATTCGGAGGTGGATTCCTGGGCCAAACTAGATAAATTAACAAAAACCTCTTGAAATATCTGTAACCATTATATTTCCTATTTGATCTTTAAAGTTGACTAAGCTTTTATGGTATTCAAGATGATTACCATTCACATTATGCTTTCAGCATGTGTGTATTATCACAATGTACACATTTTAATAACATAAATCTTTACAATTTAATTCCAGGAAAATGTAAACTTCTCTATTTAAAGAAAATAAAATATTGTAACACCAGCAGTTTTCTCTGATTTCGAATTTTTTTTATGCAACTTGGAGACTTGTTTTACTTCTAGCTTTATCATAATGATTATGATACGCCTCTGGGGATGAATACCCCAGAGAAGGTGACACAGTGAAGGAGGTCGTACATACGTACAACATATGTCACACTTCACACATTTCTTCATGTGGAGAATCACTTATCATACTGTGATTAAACATTTCATTGCTTATTCTTATTCAATACTATTCTGAAATACTGTTAAATGTATGTTATGGTCATCAACAGGTTAATCATACTAAGCTCTAATTTTGAATTTACAGCCAGAGTGGGGGATGTACTTTATGTTTCTGACATACTTGTTATTATTTGTTTTTGTTTGCATATCAACATCTGACAGCACATTAGACCAAATGTCTTTGTATTCATCTGCACAGCATTTATAGCACAAGTTGTGACATCATGAGCTTTCCATCATTCCTTCAGCTTTTTTTTTCCTTAAGGGGCCACCCTCTTTGGGGTGTCAGAGCAGTTGATTTTTTGGTTGTTTTTAAGATAGAGATAGAATACAGTACTGCCCACTATGAGCTAACAGACTGAGTATTACTTGTGACCTAAGTCAGAATGGAACCCTGGTCTTCAGAGGTAAAAGGCTGAGCATTAACCTAACTTTTCATGATATACTTGATACTTGTAGATACTTATATTTAATTGAAGGAGGAAGTTACACAATTTCCAAACAAAATTATCTGTTAAAACTACAGTAGTCTTCTGTATATATATATATATATATATATATATATATATATATATATATATATATATATATATATATATATAAACATACTACTTTCACAGACCACAAAAATGTACCAGACAGATAATTGTAACTATGCCACATGGTCAAGCATTTTTTCACATTTTTTTAGACAAATTTGGTCTGCTGCTAATACAATATTTCTGTTTGCTTGTGTCTGACCTTTTTCTGAACTGCTGTTAAGTGAAAGGCACTTTCAACTGAGGAATCAAATGGCAGAAACCATATGCTTTTTAAACCAAATTCGATGACAAAAAAAAGTTTGCACGGCAAGGTGAAAAGGAAGATCTCACTCCTCTTTGTTAAAGGCCCATTCTATTAGCTTGGTGTGCTTTGTGACAGAAGAAGGTCAGTTAGCTAAGAAGATGGAGTCTTTCATGGATGAGTGCTGTGAGCAAACAAAATGCTCTCCAGTGGTTCAATAGAAGCGCTCAGGTTCTTTGTGTGACTCATTAGATTGGCCTTTTTCTATTGACTGTTTGACAGGATGACTCTTACCAGACTTGAGGATCAGACCACAAGCCAGGCTTCCAATCCACCATACAAACTGGTTAGATGACCCTTGACACCCATACATTAACCCTGAAGCTGATGGTTTTAGCCTCTTAACCATTCTAGTAATGCAGTCTTACCCGGTTTTACTGTATACGTACCTTGTTATTATTTTATTAGTATTAGTATTATTTTATTTTTATTAGTATTAGTAGTTTTCCATAACTGACAGGAAATGTCAAATGTAATTACATACATCTACAAAGATTTCATATTGAATTCCAATGAAAAGATAGATTGTTTGAGAAAGAGAATAGTGACAAAAAGTAAGTAATTTAGCAATACAAATAAAACAGAATGACTGCATAATATACATACAATCCATTCAATAGAGGGACAAGCCTGTCCCACCTGAATGAATCTTATTAATCCTCGCTGCTATCTCCCCCAAAACAATGGCATATTTCTTGACGTGCCTGCGCATTAATGCACCTAATTTCAAAACAGCCTTCATTCTTAATGTTTGACCCCTGGATACTGACAACAGATGAAATGTGCTTATACACATTTCATTCTGCGTTCCGCTGCAACAAATCTCTGACATCTGCCTGAGGATCTTGGGACAAATACCTGACACTCAAGATGTTTATGTGAAGAAGACTAATTAAAATATCTTAAGGTGTTAAACGACACATCCTTTATCAGCATTCGTTTAAGTTCACTATTAAACAATTGTTGTGGTGCCATGTTATTGTGGCCCAGACAATCATAGTTAGTGACACATTTGCAATGAACAACTATTACGAATCCTGGAAATATTAAAGCTGTTTTCAGCAGTGAAGGCATTTGCAATGTACATTAGTGGATGATGGAGGTTTGTTTGGGTCTACCAAAAAATGTAAAATGAACTAACATCTGTTTACTATGTTACAATACAGGAATGTGTCATTATATGGATAGGATAAGAAGTGACATCGCAATTAGAAAATGTTATTTTAAATCTAAATATAAGATCATATTTTACCAAATGACAAAACTAAGATTTTAATAAATAAATAAATAAATAAATAAATAAATACCATTTCTCTTTCTTGAGTGTGTAATGTTTTTATTGTTCAGAACTGACAGATGAAATATGTACTTTCCTGTAATCAGAAAAAAAGAATAACTTTGTTCTTTCATATTTAATTCTGTTTTAAAAATCATATGATAAACAGACAAGGACAAGCTGTGTATACCAGCTTCATACAGTGAATCCAGATGGTCTTTTGAAAATGAGCTTCTTGTCTACTTCAGAGGGATATAACACAGTCTGGATTGAGACCTGGTATTTCTATCCAGCAGCCTTCTAGGATTGCTAGAATAAAGCACTGAATCTAATTAACTCCAGTCTGAATTTCCGCTAGAAATTGTATATCTCGCATCCTGGCAGACTTACAGCAAATGGTACAGATTTACATTGTAATTATCATAATCAATTGTATTTGAACCGATTGTAATATTTTTACTATCCAAAAGAGGGGGTTAACAGTCATGAACATATAAGGCAATGCACTGTACTTGTTGGAGGAAGAACGTGTTTTTTATATGTAAGGTTACTGATCAAAACTGAAATTTCCTGTAGTAACAAAAAAAAGTTTGTTAACGCACATTCTTCAAATTAAGCTGGAGAATCTTGTCTATTTCTGTAGAAAAAAAAACGTAATCATTCTACTTGTGTTGACTAGTATGTAAGATCATAACAAGTTATATTATTGTTTATAAGAGAGAAAGGCTGTCACTTAATCATAACCATTAAATACTGAGGCCTAGTCAAAGGGTACAATCACACTTTTGTTTTTTTCATTTCAAATGTATTTATGAAAAGGCTCTTCCAGTGATTGAACTATGATATATATAAATCCAATTTTATTTAATCTTATTCACTTAATTTCACCATATTATTAAAAGAGTTAATCTAGTGATAAATTAGCTCATTTCCATTGATATGATGGACAAGTTCCTATGTTACCTTGGTCCTGTGATTACATGTATAAATATGTTCACTAATTAGTAGATACATTACTATCTATCTCTGTGTTAAAACTATGCATATAATTAGGTCATGTTTTTACTTTACTTGAATGTGTATGCAGTCTTTTAACATTGTATTATTCTCCAGTTAAAGAGCTTCCGTATTGCTTTTGCTTCCAGATTCTCAGTCTTCACAATATCTAAAGTTAATATATTTAAAGATTATTTTTTGTGACATACAAATAGATATTTATATAAACAGGAGTTAAAAGTAAAATATTTGGGAGATGGGGTTGTGGTGCACATACAATGACGTTGTTTGTGTTGGTGGCCCTGACCTAATCATTTCCTAACTCAGTTACGTTTTCCAGTACTCACCTTGAGTTTTGTGAGGAACCTTTGCACTCTGGGGCTGCTTTTATTTGCTGTGAATAGTTAAACATGACAACCAACGTAAACGCTGTGTTTGAGAAAGAGGCAAATAATCAGAAAAAATGTCACACCCCTTCAAATCTGAATTTACAATGATGAACTGATAAACAACATATTACAATAAAACAAAACCTTATGGTAAGAGTAAACTAAAGAGATTTTCTGAAGCGAAAAAAAGAAAAAACAGTCAGATGCTGTTCTCTTCTTCGGTAGGGAATCTGGTGACTCTTGAAACTCCTAAAAGTCGGACTTCACTATCTCTTAGGCCATACAGGGCAATGCATGTAACAAACAGGTATCAACAAGCAAAGAATATTTTGAACATGGAATAATTTAATTATTATTTAGCACCTGTGTCACTTTGTTTACAGAGCATGCGGCTTGAAAAACAACACTTATTTTGTTTAATAGTAAAACACTATTAAACTAAATAATAGTTAAACATAATAGTTAAACACTTCATTTGTTTAATGCTGACCTCCTTATATGGTGTCACTTTATATTGTGGCACATGTTATATGGTGATATGATTGTGGCTCCCATTTGCCTCAAAATGCCATTACATTGTTCTTTTATTAAAGCGGAATACCATATGTATTGTAAGTGACATCATTTCGCACAGTTTGAGCAGACCAATCCTCTCACCCAAGAGATAACTCAATGCTAGATGAATTACATTATAAACAATGGCACCTTAGAGTGGCTTTTTAAAAGTACCAATTATTAGCAATGCATAAAATGTCAAAAAGCATCACTAGTCTTAAACACAGTTGTTGTATGTGTTGTTATTTGGTAAGGATCAATCAATCAATCAATCTTTATTTTTATATAGCGCCTTTCATGACAGATCACCGCAAAGTGCTTTACAAGGATACAAACATTAATAAATATTACAAAAATTAACAATAAACAAATGACAAACAGAATACAAACAAGCAAGAAAGGGTAAGAAAACATTTTAAGATATATAAGATAGATTATAAAAATGTGCTTTGAATCTAGTTTTAAAGGCAGCAACAGTGGGAGCTTTCCTTGTAGGGCTCGGCAGGTCATTCCATAATTTAGGGGCTTTATAGCTGAATGCTCTACCACCTGTGTTTTTACCACGTCTATTTTAGAAAAAAGTTTCCATTGGTTTTATTGTGGAATAATAATGATTAAAAACTGCTAAGAAAAAGTCTGAACCTTCCGAATGGTTTATTTGTGAAAGCTGACTTTATGTTTCCAAAAGAAACTGCATGATTTCCACGACAGAATATGCAGGGATTTTTCTCTCTCCTTTTATGTCCACAGAATAGTCTAAACAATTTGTATATCTTCTTGACAATATTATGAATATATATATATATATATATATATATATATATATATATATATATATATATATATGAGAGAGTAACATGTTTCATTGTACTAAAACCATGCATAGAACTGCAACAATTGACCAAACAAGCAATATATTTAAACATTTTAATTAAGGCACTGATTTTGATCTTGATTTATTTATTTTTATTTGTTTTATCTCATTATCATTTAATTTCTTATAATATGTTGATAATACGATGATTATAATGGTCTAAATTGGAATTAAAATTAAACCACAAACTCATATACAAGTAAGTATTACTGAGTATTTTAGTATACAGTATAAGTATGATGTTGCATAGGAATGTCATCAGCTACTGGGTCATGATTTGTGTTACTTGGGCATAGCTTATCAGTCTACAAATGAGATTGTATCTGTGACCACTTTAATCATGGAGCAGGTGAATGATACAGTGCTACCAGTGTGTGAGCACAGATACTGAATAGTGCTATCTTGATGACCTCACAGCAACACAAAACCTTGAAAACAAAGGACACAAGCAACATGTCCTTGTAAGGCATTTCTCCTTTTTGGAAAGAAAAATAGATAATGAACTATTTTCTGCATTTCATACAAAAACTCTGTGCCAAATTGACTATCCAGATGGACTTTATGTAAAGAGTGTTATTGTGTGTGTGTTAAGTTTTACTATACACTGTTGTTTTTTTTGTATACAGTATACAGCATTATAAGATTACGGTTCAATTAATTTTGTTCTTCTGCTACATTTTTTTTTTTAGGTTATATTATATTCATAGGAAAAATAAATATCTGGAGATGTTTTTGTGCTATTGTTATTGTTTGCATTCCTCTTCTTCTTTTTCTTCTTCTGTTTATCATTTATAAACTTAAAAAGACAGTCCTTAAAATTGTGTACCAGACTAGACACTGAAGTCTGTCTTCAGCTTTATAGAGGATTCCAGTATCTCTTGTGGGCACTTGGTGTGCACTTCTCTGTTGTTCTAGATTCCTCTTGCTGTAGTGCTATGTGGAAGAAAGGAGGCGTTCAAAGGGAGCTGGAACCCCATAGGGAATCAACAGGGTCTGAATGAGCAATGCATTAAAAGTGTTCCACACCCGAGACCTTTTCCCAGGGTGCAGTGGGTGGAATAAACCACTGTGGATTGACAATATATGCATGGTGGAGTAAGGCAAGGCCCATGATTAAGACCTCCTCTGTGGACTCCAAGAAATACAGACTGGAACTGGCAGGTCTGGGGTAGGGACTGTTCACCATGGGTAGTGTAGGTGGGTGTGTGGAGTTCACAGCTCAAGGAGATATAAACGGTAGATCACTAGATTGATATGGACAACAGTGGAGAGCTGCTACCCACCAACCAACCACTAAACCACTAACAGAAATCCGAGCATTATTGCAGCATATTTCAATTTTGAATCCACAAAGAAGTGGGGGGTGCAGTCAGATCGGTAGTAAAAGGGGCAGTATAACAAATACTGTAACAATGATTCCAATCTGCGCAATTGACTCTTTAAAACAGTAAAGTTGTAATGACATTACCCATAACATATATTGTACTTGTCAAGAATTTCTAGAAAACACAAAATGGACAAAATCTAATACAATCCTTAATTTTATTATAAGACATGTCCCCATTAGAACGTATTAGTAGCTAGTAGACGTAAACATCTCTTAATAGAGAAATCTCGTGGTTAAAGGCATTATTGGTAACATCAATCTGAAAAGGTCAAATGTAAACAGCAATGTTTGTGTTAAAAAATGAATAGATTTGTTTGGTACTTTTAGTGATGTCAGTGAAGAGCTGCTATCTGAAACAGTAGAAAAAATAAGCTGCATTATCATTATATGTCTCTCAGGGCAACCTCTTATCATTTTAAGAGCGACTAAAGATAAACTCACCACAAAGTACTATCTTCTTCTACTATTACTGGTCCTTTCTGTGCTTCTTTTGTTGTCTGTGTATATTTTTAAATCAAATTTAATTTAGATAGGATTCTGTAGGCAAGATATATTTCCTTAATTGCATGCCTTGTGAATATTAATGATGAAGATATGTATTGGACCTAGTACAAACCTTTACCTTCAAAACTGTTTTCTAAGAATGTTCTGTTTATATTATATCATAGACCAACATCTTACTGCAACCTTTAACATACTGCAGTGTCAAGATATCGTTTAGGACTAGTGAAGCGTTTCCTGGGGTATGGTTAATCTACCATCCTTGTTACCATTTAGCAAGAAATGCAATCAATATGCCTTTACTTACAACCTAATGCCAGGGGTAGAACAGCTAACTTGACATTTGGTCAACTAGGGATGTTCCTGAAAAGTTAAGATAGGTTGATGATTGACTCTAGCAGTATTGACTGTTTTCATTGGGTTAAAATACTCTTTATTCAGAATGTTCATCATCCTAGACCTCTGGAAACAATTCTGCCATGATTTGTTTGCTTCACCTACAACCAACCCATTAAAATTGCGACCTCAGAGAGAAACTACTCGCAACATTACGCAAATTAGCACGCAGGAATCTATCTGGCATAGCTGTTTATAAGCCAAGCACACAGCACCCCCCCCACCCTCCCACACACAACCAAAAGGACAAAGCTCATAAATGTAAGATGGCTCTGTGTTATTAAACAACTTTAAAGGTTGACTTGCTACATAATGGCAAATGTCAAGTACAGAGGCCATTTTGGAAAACGCTGTGTTTAGAAACAACTGATCGATTTAGTTTTGGACATTAAATAAGTTACATAAACATAAAACCTGAGGGATGATCTTACTGTTTATGATGTCACCTGTATCCCTCAATTGCTTCTTGTATTTCAATTTCCCAGCCATCCATTATGCTATTTATATAGTATTATCCACTAAATCCTACCTTTGATAAATACTTATAACAAATATTTTTTTAAAATAAAATAGTAGTGCACAAAGAACGTTTACAAAAGCACAGGTGCTAGTTGAAAGGCATAAGAAACAATAACACAAAAAGTCCTGCCAATCAGCGTTCTTGCGCTGTTAAAACAACACACCTGTCATTGCATAGATCAGAATCTCTTAGCGCACACTAAACATCCATGTCAGTACCCTGATGGATGTGCACTAGAGCCGGACCAGTGAGACAACTTTCTCCCATGCTGTTCAGAAGTCACAGTTTGGCTTGCCTGGGGACACTAAATGATATCTCTGCTGAAGAGACACTTACTGCCATTGTAGTCGGGTGCTTGTTCGTCTGTGATATCAGATGCAGGTATGTGTAGATAAAACAAAGCAAAAAAGTGCTCCCCCTCTCCAATCTTGTCACGGACAAGGGTTCATCCCTGTAGGGCACGTTAGGACTTGAAAGTAACTGGTTTGTGTCAGGGAGTGGGATGACAAGAAAGATATTTGTTAGTAGGAAACTACTTTCATTTATACTTTCATTGAACTTGCCTAGTCTATCAATGTCCTGAAATGCCCCTGGGGAATTTACCAAATGTACAAACGCTCAGACTGGTAACGGAAACATGTCCAGCAATGGTAATGCCATGGAACTCTGCAATGATGGTATCACAGCAGAGAACATTGGTTGATTTGAATCAAAGAATGAAATAGGATTCACAAATATTTACCAGTTTGAAAAAGTTACAAGTTATTAAAAAAAAAGGTAAACAGCTTTACAGGAAGGTATTGATATCATTGATATGTATTCATGTTTTCCTTGAATACATACCCTTTCTGTATCTTAGCAGAGGCTAGAAATGAATTAGTAAACTAATAACAGAACTGTTCCTGCCCTTTTCATTAACATTTAAAGACAAATATGCACTGCGAATGAATCCTAGTCAACAATCTCCCTGTGAGCGCATGGTATAACCGGAACAGTGTGCCCCGGACTGGATGGTTTGGCAGTTCATTACAGGGTCAGTTGGAAGTCGGCTATCCAAAAAGGAGGCGAAGCCACAACACTAGAAGTCAGCACCTTACTGCAGTAGGCATAGCAAAATGTAATAAAGCATAGTGAAAGCATGGTAAAGCTTAGGTAAGCAATGTAAAGAATAGAGAGGTATTAAAAACATGGCAAGCCATGGTAAACTATGGTAAATGCATAGGATAACCATGAGAAAAGCATTGGAAAATTACAACCATGCAAAACTACTGTGGTAAAGTTTTATAAGGGAATGCCCTGCTCAAACTGTTAGTACAGTTCCCTCCCCAAATGGAAAACAAAATATAAAAACATGTCGCAAACTAGAGACAAAATAAGGAAAACATTGAATTAACTTTAAAAACACAGTCATAAAATCATTGCTGCTTTTAAGTTTTACCTTAAAGCTTTTTACGTCATCCCCTGTAAAAATATTTGACTTCCCTCACAAATATTATTTGCATATTTGTCTCTGACCCATTGTGTATTCCCTCTTTCTACACTCAAATGTGAATACGTGAAGCTATCCATTTGGTCTGCCTTTCAAAATATTCTGCATTAAAAAAAAAAACATAACAATGTGGCTTTATAGCAAACTCGTTTTGCAACTCATTTTAAAGTTTCTATAAAAATGGTCGTACAATTCTAGCTATCTTGTTGAAGAAAAGGTCGTGCCCAGGGTCATGGTGTGCAAGTGTGCTGCTTCAATGAAACATATCTTTGTAACAGCACCATTAAATCACTGGTAATGGCCCATTGTCTTTCATCCTCCCAGCCCCTTTACCTGCTTATTTACCTTTAGAAAAACCACGGAATTCACAGCAGAGTGTAAACAGGTGCTTTTCGGGTACTTAACTCTCTTCCAAACCATGACCTCACTGTTAAAGACTGTTCCTTTATTGAGATTCCCCTTTAACTAGTAAATTGGCAGGTATGTAAGCTTGTGTGTGTAGCATCTGTATGGGAGGTTACTTACTTACTATTAGTATTTATTTATTTGGCACACGCCTTATTTTGGCAAACATTTTTAGGTTCAATAGATTTTGTGCAAGTCTACCACACCCTTATTCCTCTGTTCCACGTTTTGAAATCTCACTTTACTATGTTCTTTGATGCCCTGTGTGGGGACTTTGAAAGCAGCACATTTAGAGTCCTTTCACTACTGCGCTGGTTAGCCCTGCTAGTTAAAAAACAAATTCTTGCCAGTGTTTCTGGAGCTCAAGTATCCTAACTCTTGATATCAACACTGAGTTACAGAGCAATAAACAGTCCTGAGAAGCACATTGCACAAGAGCCAAATACCGGGAAAGATGCAGAAAGCAAAGTATAAATTGTAGTTAAATCAGCAAGTTATACAAACAGTATTATTTTTTCTGGGTAAAGTGAGATTTAATTGCACTGACGCCATTAGACATTGGAGCCTTTTTAATGGTGCTCTTTTAGTAATCATGAGTGGTGAAATATATAAACGTTTTTTTTTCATTGACACAATTACATTGATTTCTGATATTCTGAATTTCTTCCCTGTCACAAAAACAGTGTATTTATGTACCTATATTTTAAATTAACTTCCTGTGTTTCCTAAGTACTGTTGCGTGTTGATATCTGAGGAATGTATAGAGTCACAGATCTTATGATCTTATTGTTTTTATTTGAAGTGAAAAATAGGGCCATATTCACAGATCTTTAAAGAATATGTTTAGCGGAGGTGTTGTATAGGAAATGTGTCTCTTATACAAGTTTACTGTTTATTTCATTTTACCCTAAGGGAAGAATTCAGTTTTGCTGCTGAGTTTGGTTTCAATTACTGTACCTGAAGTCACAGTCATTCCAAGGCACAGTATAGTCAATGTGCCGTGTGTTTCTGTGGAAGCACAGAATGAGTGTTCACCACCTCAGTCTTCAAGGCAATGCGCTCCCCTTCCAGCAGGGCGTCCAATGACTTGCAAACCCCATGCATCTGAAAGAAAGAGGCCTTCAGCCTAGCTATCTGTGCTATCAGTTTCATCAAATGAGACGGTCCCTGTCACCCACATCATCCAAGTTATTAGAAAATGCAGATTCTTCTAGCAGTATTAGCTAACCCTCTAAAATGTTATTTTTTAAAAAAAATCTTTAGTACAGCTATAAAACAAATTGGATAATGCAGGGACCCCCTCCCCTCCTCATATATTGTGGAAAACTACGGCACACTTAAAACAGGTCCCAATGAGAATATTTTTTTGTGACATTGTTATATAACAAACCACACTGTAAATAATGCATGTATTTATTAAAAACAGTGTATATAATATATGCTTTTACAGACTTATGTCCGATTGTTGTGTAATAGAATAATATTATTCAACTTTAGGTAGGAATATATATTTTTTAAATATTACATTTTAAACAGGCCTAAACACCCTAGTGGGCCCTGTTTTGAAAATAAGCAAACTACCGCTTGGATCAGCATCCACCAGCACCGATCATTGCTGGAATTCCCCTCAGGCTGCCCCCAGGAACACCATTCTTTATAACTCTGAACAGTAATTTAACTGCTCCTACCTGCAACTAAATCATATTTTTTAGTTTTCTACTTGTGTTAATAATGCTGTTTTTGTTTAGTCCCTTTAGAGCCTAGCAGTATTTGCATTTTCATAAAAGGAAAAATTGAATTTTGCTGAACAGTATCAAGACTTCAAAGTTATTTGAGTGAAAAATGAGTTTCCACTGTGTTCACGTTCTGTCTACAAAAAATGCTTATTTACTGACATGTCAAATGTGAGATTCATAAGCCAGATGACCAACTCCATCCATTTCTGATAGCTCAGGCAAGCGAAATGGCTTAAGTGTTTACCGTTTCTGGCCAGTGGCATGTGTCTGTTTTTAGTCAAACTGTGCTGTGAATGACATGTTTGCCCGTAGGATTCTGTGTGAGGTAAAGAAACCATTATTATCAGATTTTCAGCAAAAAAAGCTTGTACATTAGAGCAGTGGTTTCAATGACAGCAATGGATTAGTGTTGTTTTACGATCGGTCTACATTTGAAATGTGGAACAGATGAGAAGTCCACAATGAATAACGGCTCTATAATTAAAAATGCCTGCTGCTTTTTACTGCAAAAATGAGATCACGGATCATTCTTTCGTATATACATCAAAAGAAAATTACACACAGTACAAGACAAACTATTAGTGAGGATAATTTTTCAAAAATCACAGAAGTTTCTAAAGCAGCTGATTACTTACAGATACTCATTTTCCCTCAGAATCAGTGCCCAAGTCGCTCCTGAGAACAGCAGCATATTTTGTTTTTCATTGTGGACAGATTTTCCTTAATCAGATACTTCAGTTTATAAAGTCACAGGGAACCCAAGTTTAGTCACAGGTTTCTACACAGTATCAACCAACAGGTAGGATTGAGCTCAACTGAATCACCTTTATTATATATGTATAATACAATAGAATCAATAATAATCCTTGCATCAACAAAATGGCAACTGTTCATAAACCGTTTCCTGCCAACTGCTGAGCAAGCCAGAGGAGCTGCGATGCAAAGCAATAAGGCCATGTAAATAAATACTGTGCTGGTAACACCTTGTAAAATACTCACTTTATCAAGCTGTTCAACTGTGCTTCCTAATTTAATTAAATACATCAAATTTACATTGTTCAATTAATGTAAATTGGCATTCATACCACAGAATATATACGTGTGGAGAGGAGAATTTCTTATTAATTTTGTGTCTATTCAACTAAGTTCCACAAATGTTCCAGCTCTTATGCATTTCCTGTGTGTATCTGTGAAAGGAGCACTACTGTTAGTTTGGGTATATTCAAATTAGGGGTAACACCAAATAGACTAGTCAAATAGAAAAGTGACAGTGGACCTCAGAAACTGGTAGTCAATCTAATCGCACATCATTGTGATTATGTAGTAATTGCAAAGTGTTATGTTTCAGATGGACACTCATAAATAGAGCACCTAACGTTACCAAATGCAATATTTAAACACAGTATATTCTTTTAAAGTGGCAGGTAGTCAACCAACTAAACTATTTTTACATAAACCATTGTTAAATTAATAGTTGGTCTACCCCTGGTTCTAATTCCAGATATACAAAACTAAAATAGCTGTAGCAAGGACAAAAAACAAAAATATATCAACAGTACAAGATGAATACGCAAAGGGCTATCAAAAAGTAAAATGTGTTTATTTTGCCCTTTCAAAACTATATTAATAAGTAAAACAATCTTGGTTTGAATATGATGAACAAAAATAAATAAATAAATAAATAAATAAATAAAACAATAATACAACTACACCAGAGGTGCGGTTGAATATGTGCTTGCTAACTATTCTATCACCCCTAAACAACCAGTATGCTAAATGTATATTATTTTCTTGTGTCTTTGCCGGTTAATATTATTTTATATATTGTATGTTTTTGCTGTTTCAAATATATGTAAAATAACCAAATATTAAATCCATGGGGACATTGTATGTGATTTGCATTTTATAAAGAAAAAAATATATACATATTTACCGTCTCCAACACTTTCTAGCATTGGCAGCGAAAGGTAATTTACCACGTTGTGGTATAAGCATACCAATTTCAAGCTCTGGTAATGAAGACATATGCATGTAAACCACATCACTAAAGCTGAAATTTGACAAGTAGATATTTTATACCTGTGTGCATATGACATTTATTATCATGTTGACTGTGTTTTTTGCTTCTTCAGATTTGACTCATTCTCTAGCCTGAGACAGACAACAGGGGGTTCTATACTTACTTTCCTGTAAAAATTACTTCCACATTCCATGTCCCAATTAATCTGAAGGGCATACCCAAAATCCCAATAAAATCATTCTAGACTATACCAATTTCCTGATAGCATGCTACATGTGCTTCTAGTTCGTAACATCAGAGTTTCCTTTACAGCCAACTGAGAAGATTTATGTTTTTCTTAAGAAAGATTAGAGCTTTGTAATGTGACAAGGTATGTTAGATTTGCTGAATTACCTTAAGCAAAATCACATTTTTATGAGAGGAAGGCTTGTATGATCCAGGGTGGCATCAATGGTTTTCTGTATAATTATGACAGTATTCACATTGCTTTACAATGTTTCTGCTATCAATACAATATGTTCCTTTAAGTTCTCCTGTGAACCCCCCTCCACACACATAAATTTTTCAGGGTAACACATATGTGAATTCTAAGAAGAATACTGCAGTCTTTATCTTATGATCAGTACACACTGCTAGTCACAGTAGATTGCCATGCATCACTTCTGCTCTGCGCTAAGTATTGCTGCAGAAACCAAAGCTCCCCTCTGAAGCCTGTGCTTTAGCCAGGTTGGTTCTCACACATAGTAGGCCATCTGGGGGGCCCACTTGTCTTTATCAGCGAAATCCAGCGGGCTTCTCTAATTCTAGAGTACAGCACAAGGTGATATCTCCTCTCTGAAACATCAAAGCCAGTCTGATACCAATACCCAGAAGCAACTGACAGCCAGGGTCATCACATACAAACTTTCACAGAGCTTAAAAAAAAAAAAAAAATTATGCGAATGCTTGGATTGTGGAAATACATTCATTGCCACTGTCTGACCTTGCATTACCCGAATTCGGTTACATATCAGTCAATGAAGGAGGAGAAAGAAGAAAAAAAAAGATAGGTTTTTCAAACAAATCCCCGCAATTATTCCAATGAAAGTGCCCCTGCTCCTGTAGTAAAATCCTAGCAGAGATCTATTACTGACAATACAGAGACAATACTGAAATAGTTGTGTGCTTAATGCAGATTAGGGATGCCATTATAAAGTTAGGTTGGAGTGGTTTATGACATGCAGGTGCATGGAACCAGACGGGATCATTGACTTTAGTTAAGCCCTTTTGCCATTACTTACTTTTTTTTTAATTTAACCTTTTTTATGGAAGAGCCTTTAATTACAGAGTAACCATCATTTACAGGATGTTTTACTGCATGTATCCAAGACAGAACATCACTATAAAATGTAGCAACCCGTGCAGAATGACAGGCTTGAGACCACAGTGTTAAATAAGACCTGGATGCACAACCTTTTATTTAAAGTTCGAAAGTTTGATATGGCGAAGAGTTAGTCATCAAACCTTCTCTGATATCATCCTTCCTTGATCTCAGATCTCTGTAAATACTCCATGTCAGGCTTGTGTATTATCTGCTCTAAGGCAATGGCAACATTCTTTCTTTCTTTCTTTCTTTCTTTCTTTCTTTCTTTCTTTCTTTCTTTCTTTCTTTTACTATTTAGTGTAGAAATATACACAGAAAAAACAACAAAGCAGATCTGAAACAGAAACAAATATATATTCAAGGGCTCAATCAATTTAACAATTAAAAAAGAGATTGCTAAGCTGACCCAGGTGAAGGCCCCTTAGTCCAGTTGATCACCATGGCCAAGTGAGCCTTTATTATCCTTACCATAGACACTTCCTTCAACTCTTTCTTTCTTTCATTTAAAAGGTGGTACTTTGATTTTGAAAGCTAAGGAGTGAACAGTACAGACTTCAACGAGCAAGAGTGTGTGTGTGTGTGGGGGTCTATAATGTAGGGGGCAGTGCGTGAGCTGCCCTACAGAGACCCAACAATACCCCCCAGTCCTGACATGGAGGACCACCCCTGCTCGTGCCTCTCCTGAGCACAGACAGCCAGCTGTGCCCAGCAGTGTGAGGGTTTTGTGATGTGGACTTCTAAGTACAGACCAACTCAATTCACTTGTGATTCAAACCCTCGGCTGTTGAGAGACTAGTGTATTAGCCTGTTTACTTCCAAAGAAGTCTTGTCAAGAGTTAGTATCGTGCTTTTTTGTTTCACAGGTGCTACAAGACCATTAGTACCCGCAAACCAGACCAAACATTGGTTTTGTATCTCTTTCAAAGGGTATGACCTCTGACCTAGCAGCACCACTGTGGATCAGGTGGGAGTGTTGGGAGATAAGAATGTGTGCAGTGGTGTCTCCGGGCAGAATTTGAGCATGTAAAGTACCAGATGGTGAGTTAGTGACTCCTTTCCAAGTCACACTTGCTCAATATTTGGAGATGTGAGACACAAAGAAGTCAGTCAGTCGAAAGGATGTCCAACTATATGGAGCATTTTAGAGAACATGATGTATCTTCAGGGATTTTTAAAAATCATTTTACTCAGGGCTGTCCAGCCTTTCTGGCTAAAAGATCCATACTGATTACTAGGGAGTTCTTAGAGCTATATAAACAAAAAATATCACTAACAAAAGTTTAGTTTACTAAAAAGCTGACTTTAAAGGAAGAGGTGAAGAGTTAGTCAATAGCAAAGGATTCCAAACCTTTTCTAATATCTTTTTCACTAAAGTAGCAACTACAATAAAACACAGCTGCAGCAGTTTCCTGATCACTAAACTGTATTGTACTGCATTTGCTTCTGCCTAAGACTACAGATTGTCTTTGCAGTCCTTTTAAACCCATTAAAAAACTTAAATGGGATACTTCAATAGAGTCACATTGTGGAGCTCAATGAGCCATATATACACGAGCCATTCGTTGGACTACCCTGATTTAACTGTCATTTACAGTAAAACATTTTTTTTCACTGAGACTGACCTCCAGTCCCTATAGGTTTCTAAAAGGCAGGTGAGGTTTCTAAAGTTTGCTTTATTCAGTAAAAACATTGAGATACAAGATGAAAAATCAGTACCACTTTATTTTAATTGGGCATTTTGTTCATAATAAAAAACGCGCCTAAACCATTTAAAAAGTGAATTGGCAAGTATGGATTCGGGCAGTGAAGAGAGCAATGTTAAAGTTTAAAAGGATGTGCAGCCATAATTTCTAACCCGTCTGAAAAAGTATTTTAAGGAATGATTTTTTAAGGACGTTTTTTTTTTTTAATGTGTTCATATTCTTGTTGGTTAAAGACCCAGTATCATAGCTTAACCTGCATAGTGTTGTACATGCATTATTTTTTAATTATACACAATTTAACATTAACTGAAAAAGATTTTGTATGTGTTTCACCGTTCTCTTGTTTTTGCATTTCAGAGAGACCCACCTCCTGCAGGGTTACCTGAGCGAATTCATCATGCATTTTCATGTATGTCCCAGAAAATAAAATTCCAGCAAGCAAAGTGCTTCTTAAAAATAACTTTCATCAAGATTTACCACAATAGAAGTAACTGGTTATTCAAATACTACCACCTTGTCAGTGGAGGAGAACAATGCTATGTATTTTTTTTTTAAATGACTAGTAACAATATACGATAAGTTATTAGAATCATGCTTGTTATAAACATTTTCAAATTAGTTATTAAGAAGTGTGTTTTCAAGACCCGGGGATCTCTCAAGTGAGAATAAAAGGTGCATCTGCTGACTTCTCAGGGTGCACCATGTTGGAAATAATGAAGACACTGGTTCCAGGACTACAGACAAAACATAAACACCAAGCTTAAGGACAGATCGCAATTACAGGAAGCAGTTCATAATGCCAGAAAAGTAATAAAAAGTATTTCAAGTGATCCGAGAAGATAGGATACAACACAGCAAGGTCCAATACATCTTACAGGTATTGCTATGTGGATGTGATACTGGCTTATTAAACAGTGCTTTGGAAAATGAGAATAAACTAATAAACCCAGTTAAAAGGTTTCATGATGAAACTTGATTTCATTGTTTAAAATGGGATTTAAAAAAATAGGCCTTAACTAAATATTCTTTTAAAACATTATTGTGAATTATGGTCCATTGTATACGATGCACATTGCAGAAGTGAAATAATCAAACCATTTACTACTCAACTCACCTCAGATCAGATTGTTCGCAACCATGTAGGCCTGTTAATACAAACCTGACAATAAAGTGGAAATTGGAAGACCTACCAATTAAAAGTCAAAGTCAAAGGTGAATCCACATGATCTGAAAAGTATACCTGAGGGAAAAAGACTGGAGGCACACCACGACATGAGAAGATGGAACGAACTTCTGGCTCATTTCAATCAGGTCTCACGTTTCCACAAAGTCTTTTTAAAAGCAGCCTGTGAATAAAGTAAAGACAAAAGTGCACCATCATATACTGTTTAGGCAATAACAAGGACGATTTGAATTGTGAGTGACACAACTCCTTTAATTTACAGGACTGCCAGAATGCCCTGAAGACCTAAGACCCTTTCTTCTATCTCGCTATCAGTCATACACAACCCCTCACTCCCCTTCTTTTTATCACATGGAGCTTGGCCTCAGGGTCTGAAACACTAGCTTCTTAAAGGTCCATAATCTCAAAATTTAATATAATTCTTGGTCAAGCTCACAACTTTGCCACAGTAAGTTTAAAGTCAATGTAAAACAGCTATCAAGCCTGCTTATTACTACCATATTAGAACATCTGTATGGGTGCTGGATCGTTGCTCAGTAATTTACGGCTCTAGCTTTGTAAGACACCCTCAAGTAGGTTTCTTGCATCTTGATTTGTCTCATCAATCTATTTTCTTGTAGCATTTTTAAAAACAGGAATTTCTTAGCCCTGCGATAATGAAAGTGTCCAGCTTATGTGAAATCTTCTTAGATCTCTGAAGCTCACATATAAATAAAACATTCAGTCACACTTATAAAGTCAATTGAAAGAACCTGAGTGGTAAAGGGCTTTATCAGTGGCACGTTTGGACCTCTGCGATACTGAGTGGTTTTTAATGCAGCAGCAGCAGCATTGAGACTTCAGGAAATGGAGTCATTTTTCAGGGTCAAAGGTGCTGCCCTTTGGTTATCTCTTCTGAAACTGATAATTTACAGGGTCTGGAAAAAAAAATCAAGAAAAAAGAAAAAGAAACAGTTTTTCTGCATCATAGTTTTTTGTTCTCTTTCTTTTTGCGCAGGAACTACCAGATGTACAAACACTCCGTTTATGGGTCATGTGTAGAGCAATATAAATGACCACAACAACACTTTTTTCTGTCAATTTTTACTGAAAGGATTATTGATACCTACAAAGCAATGATATATGAAATGTTGCTGTATTGTGTTTCAATACAGCAATAAGATGCAAATATTACAGGAATGCCCTGGTATCCGATGACTGACCCCAGAGGTGTATCACACAGAGATGACCAGCAGCAGTTAAGGACAGTCAATTGCAAATTCAATTCTGTAATGAGACAGCTGAAAAGCCACAGTTGAGGAGGAAATATACTAAATACATATGACGACGCAAAACAAAACCCAACAACTGTCCTTCTGACCCCTTGTGGTGCTGACACCAGCTTCCATATACTATACTTTCTACAACAATCTCTGGTGGATAGGTGTATTAAGCTTCCTTGTCAGTGTCTCTTTCTGTTGTGTAGGACATTGACAGAAACATACAGATCTGAAAGGTGGTAACACTCTCTTTCTATTGGGAGCTATTTATTTTGTAACCCCAAGTATGTCCCTCGCTTTAAAGCCAAGCATTCCAGCCATGGAGGTTGGCACAACGTCGGATCTGTATAAATGCAATAAAAAAAAACGGATAATACTGCAATTATATAATCCAGGAAGGTTTCATAAGGTGCTATCCCTTAAGATGTTTTATAAAGCAAAACAACAACAACAACAACAACAACAACAACAACAACAACAACAACAACAAAAAACCAACAACCCCCCCCCCCCAAAAAAAAACTACACAAAGAACATTAAATAAACTACCTGTGATGCTAAATATAGATTGATTAAACTGTAATTGTAATTATATATATATATATATATATATATATATATATATATATATATATATATATATATATATATATATACACAGTTTAGTTTTCATTTTTATCGTAGAGTATATTACATATTGCATCACTTGTATGAACATCTACGTTAAGTCAATGTTTGCAACAAATGAAGTGCTTATGAGAATGTGAAGGAGGAATGATGCTGGATAATTTCAAGGTATAGGGTGGGGGAGTGCAGTTCTTCATTTGCTTGTATTGTTTTGACAATGTGGCAAGGGGCGACCTTTCCCTATTAGTTAAATGAGCCCCTAGACGATTCAAATAGGAGCTTATTTTTGTAGCAGAAACCGGCATTTGTGCCAGCTTTTTTTTGTGTTATTTACATACTTAGCAGTGAGCACCAAAATCATTTCACTTGTGACTGAAGCCAGACCCAGAGTCAGGTCCCTCGAGGCACAAGGCTGTGAATTAGATCCCTGAGAGACCCAGCCCACTCACTAAACGCTTCAATTAAGGAAGTGTTGCCTGGATTACCTCACAGCCAAATGAGTTTATAATACTCGCAAATAATATATATTTCTAATGTGTCGACTACAGCCCAACCCACCTTTCCCCCAGCTTGTTATACTGTAGGTCTGCTATCACCAACATAACAATCTATTTTCCACTTTATGGCTGAGGACAGTCATTTTCGTTAGTAGAACTGCAGCTTCTGAGCGAGCATTTAGATCTCTAGCAGCCACTTAAACTTGTTGTTTAGAGGTATATTCTGGTCTACATTACACAATCCTGTGGCTAATTGGGATGAAAGAAAAGACCCAGATCTTAAAATAAAGGAAGAGGTATAGCATTTTTGTTTACAGACATCATGTACTGACCTTGATTTACAGTAGCTTCTATGTGTGCTTCATGTTCTCATCTGCACTTTTTTCGACTGGATTTTTCTGCTTGCTTGTACTCTTTACCATTATTAATGATTGAGTCCTGCTGTGGTCATCTCAGCCACTCAGTTTGCTTTATGAAGTGGAGGGAGAAACCAAGCTGCCATATGGGCTGGGAGAGCTGTGGAAACCTGAACACAGAGCCTTTTTCATGAGTGAAACAGATTATCTGTCAGCCTACAGTGGTAATGCATGTAGATAGTATCTCTGAATGTACACAAAGCTAGAATACAGCTACTATATTTATCATTCCGGGGAAGGGAATAGTGCAGTTAACTGCGCCTTGAAAACAGTGTCCAACAAGCAATAGAACAGGTGCGTCGATCTCCAATATAACACAAATCACAAGCCCCACACAGATCCGCACACTGAAGAAAAGAAAGCACTCCAATGCCAAAGTCGAGTGAAAACCAACAGGTCACTTTTATTTACATGACAGGCTAAGACAGTTGATAAACTGTGCAAAAAGAACAAAGTGCATTTTTTTTTCCAGTCAGTGCTACCAGAAACCAAAAACATCCACATATTTAAGCAATTAACTTAATTAGCGTAATCAGTTAATGTGGTGCAAACCATGTGCAAAATAAACAATTAAAAAAACAGGTGTTAGCTGTATCAACATTTATGACCATAAATAATTTGCATTAACTTCAATTTTATAATAGATAGTGAATAGGGATAGATATTACATGCGTGTAATAGATAAGACAATCATACCGTTATTACCATTTTCAATAAACTACATGAAAATCACAGATATATTACAATAAACAAGACACTATCATAATTGCATCCATATCTCCATACACTATTAATAAATCTTACCTCTCAATACACTATAAAAATATAAAAATATATGTTACTGGAATTTACAGCAAATAGAGCAATTGCTTCACAATTAAAAACAAATCAGAACAGTCCGTTAGAAAATTAACTTTCAGTAGTTTGGGACAAACACCAATCACAAAATGTTTTAGTACAAATATTTATTGTGGAGAATGCGGAGTATGCGATTTTACAGAGAAGTATGTTGTATATACACATTAATTTGGCATCAAACCTAACTTGGTTTGAGGACTCGCTTCCTGGCCTACTGGACGAGGCTGAGACCCCCATTGATAAAACACAGAAATTGTTTTTAAGAAAGGTGGAGATGGGGAGGTGGTGGGTTACGATGAAATCGAAACACAACTGAGAGGTAATTGAAGAGGGTATTTATAGTGCTAACAATCTTAATTAGCTAATGTGTAAATTGAATGATTCAATTTGGTGATGTGGAGATTGGTGTTTGACCCTCCTCCCGAACATTAATTATAAATTTCATTTCAGTAGTTTGGGACAAACACCAATCACAAAATGTTTTAGTACAAATATTTATTGTGGAGAATGCGGAATATGCGATTTTACAGAGAAGTATGTTATATATACACATTAATTTGACATCAAACCTAACTTGGTTTGAGGGCTCGCTGCCTGGACGAGGCTGAGACCCCCAAAAAGAACAAGCCAGTCTCAATGCCGTGATTAGTATTGAATATAGCCCACTTGAAGGTTTAGCCAACCTTTAACAAATGATCATCAGCATGCAGGAGAGGAAAACAAAACCCATTTTTGGGAAATAAACCTCTGGGAATCCATGGCTGATTCGATTGCCCTTCCTCCAGGCAGGCTACTAACACTTAAGAAAGTATGTTGATGGTGATAGGTAGGCAAGCAGGGGGAGAAAGAGCTTCTGATCGTTGAAGCCCTTTCAGGATTAGTGAAATTTGTGAGTTGCTGAGTGTAGAGCTGGGACGCCGAAAATGAGATTGTAGAAAAACGGGATGCCGGAAATTGAATCTTTGATGGAGGAAACTTTTATAGCTCTATTCTTAAGGGACATAATATAGGATGATACTACAGGCATTGAAAATGAAGGGAAGGGAATGTTGAATGTAATGTGAATTTTTAAATCCCCAAAAGGAATGCGGCTACAGCAACTGGATACATTTTGTACAATGATGAGGAGTGATCGGGTATAGGAATGGTGCTGAATTCTTCGGGCCATGGAGCAGAAAACCAGAATATGTATTGGTCCAGTGTACCTCAGTATATCCTCTGGTTCTATTGCTGGAGATGGGCAGCGGCTGTGGCAGAGAAGGCTTTGCGGTATTCAAAGAAATGGGAACCTCCGAATCTAACTGAGAAGTCTAAAATGATCGCCATACAATTATCCAACTCGCGCCGGCGGTCGGGATAGAACTCGCATATAATGTCCCTAAAAAGGCTGAGAGCTAGAATTAACTCAGAAATGGTTTTGAATAAACTGCCGCTGAGGAGAAAGAAGAAAAGCATCTCAGAGAGAAGGGGCCACTGTGGGGGACTGCTGGACACTAATAGTGGCCGGGGAGGTCACTGCAGGGGCCTGCTGGATACCTGCAGTGAGGGGAGGGTAACCTAAAAGGTTACGTTTGGAGGACCGCTGGGAAGGGCGGAAGGGTGAACGGAAAAGCGGGGCCCTGCTGGGCAACCGTTTGAGGTAAAGAATAGAAGGGGGCTGCGGGGCCCTGTTGAAGCCTGCAGCTGGAAGAAAACCGTTTGACAGAGAAGGGACCACTATGGGGGCCTGCTGGACGCCCATAGTGGCCAGCGAGGTCACTGCAGGGGCCTGCTAGACGCCTGCAGTGAGGGGAGGTAACCTGAAGGGTTATAGTTGCAGTCAGAATGCTCAGGAACTGCTGAATGAGCCTTTGATTGACAGGTGCTGTGGTCCCGCCATTGGAGTTTTCCGGATGTAGATGCGCTTTGACTAGGGGCGAGCTGTATAGCAACGATCTGTGCTGACGTCATAGCGTCTGCGACGGGAAAGATGCTGCAGAGTGGAGAGAAGTAAAGTAAACAAATTCTCTTTAAGTGCTGTAGATTTGAATGGGGTGTTCTTGCTACGAAGATAAAGCTGGAGCCGGGAGATCGTCCAGTCTCTGATGTCAGGAGTTGCGGAGGAACGAGTGGTTAGGCGGGAGCTATGGCAGACAGGAGAAGCAGACATCTGGGCAGAGAAGTTTGGAGTGGTAAATACCGCCGACCGAAGTTGTCGTGGAGTTGGCCCAGGAAGGGCTGGTTGAACTGGTTGAGTGGATTTCGGCTCCGAGGAAACGGCAAATAGATCATCATCCACCGAAACGGAATAATCCAGAATACTGACCATGATGCGTGCATTTACGATGAAATCGAAACGCAACTGAGAGGTAAGTGAAGAGGGTATTTATAGTGCTAACAATCTTAATTAGCTAATGTGTAAATTGAATGATTCAATTTGGTGATGCGGAGATTGGTGTCTGACCCTCCTCCCGAACTTTAATTATAAATTCCATTAATCAAAAAACTACAAAGGCATTACATAAATGTTACAGTTGTAACATATTGTAATTGACTACATTTCTAAACAGTCCGCTAGTAACAGTCATAATCTCAATACGTATAAATATAGAACATTGTGACAGACAGCGAATGAATCCTGGTTTAGGTTACATTTGCTGTATAGTAACTAACATGTTCAAGAAAGCTGAATGAATGTTGCAGCATCATTAACATAAAACATATGCTAAATTCTGAATTTATTGTAACCATCTTAACAACACTAATTAACACTTCCCAAACTACTGAAAATTCCCTGAAGAATGGAAAAAAAAGCCTTAATAGCCCCTCTCTACAAAGACCGAAGGGAAACAACAGATTTAAACAATTACCAAGCTACTGTATGCATACATTAACAGTATGCTTTAAATTACAATAAGTGAACTGTCTTAAAATAAAGGAGGGTAAATGTACACACAGCAAATTATATCAATAAACTAACTGCGGCCTATCATAAGTCTTTGATTGGAGAGATCACTCTACCTTATTTTTAGGTTTATGTAACTTTAGTGTGATGTAAAACACATATGTAATTCATCATGCGCTTACTCCAAAAATTATATTACTAATTGTACATTATGGATCTACAGTTGGTAAGTTATTAAATCACTAATGCATTGCAAGATTGAGCATAATTATATGTTTATTTATTGTTACAGTACTTTTTGTTACAGTAGTGGGGTATTTACTAATTAGCTCACACACCCTAGTCTCTGTAAGTCGCCTTGGATAAAGACATCTGCTAAATAAACAAATAATAATAAATAATAATAAAATAAGAAACGAAAGGAAAACAGCATCGATTAACAGCTTAAATCTGGCTTGAATTACATCAAAGCTTATTGCACCACCATAGCTATACTTTATAATGGTTGTGGCACTGCCATAATTTTGATGTATTCCAGGCCTTAATACATGTTATAACAAGCCTGATGTTAATACCATTGTAGCAAGAAAATGACATGAAAATATGAAGCAGTAATAAAATAAAAACATTAGTGTAGTGATCAATTGACACCACAGTGTAAGTAGAAAACAAATGAACAGCTTTCTAATCTGTTGTTAGAAGCTTGTACATAAAGGAGAAATGAAAGTCAAAAACAGTATAATTATGTCATTGTTTGTGTGAAATATCTTGAAAACGTACCTTCTGAAATACTATTTTACAAAGCAGGAGCCAGGCCTGCATAAAGGGATTACTAGAATAAAGAGATTAAGTGGTTGTGACTTTAGCAACAGAATAGGGGTTTCCCCTTGACTACTCGGAGAACCGCCCTCACTGACCGACCTTCAAGGCTGGAAAGTGAGGTAACTTCCCCCAAGGGGAAACTAAGAAAGGATAGAGGATGAACTAAGGTCTCCCTGGCTTACTGAGATGTCTAAATTGAGAGAGGTCAGACTCGGCTGACGCTCCGAGGCTGCATGGTCTATGCAAGGAGAACACAAGTGCTGGAAAAGAGAATAAAGAAATAAACACATAAAGAGGGCCAGGGGTCTGTCCCCCATCCCCAAGCTGTAAGAGCCACCTTCGATAAGCTGAGTCAATTACTAGCTCGGAGGTTGAGTCTGGCAAGGGTGCATATTAATAGATTTAAGCAAGAGAATGGAAAACTAAATGTAGTTAGAAAAGTTATTTGGCTGCGGGTCCCCTCTGTCAGGTGGGAACCTTTCTCTCGGAGGGCGAGACAACGCTGTCAGCCTCTAAGGTTGGGAAATGAGCTTCACTTGCCCCCAAAAGAGGACCCCCGGCTCCCCGCAACTGCGCCACCAATGCAAAGAAGAGAGAAATTGTGTTCGTTAGAAATGTTAGTTAGTGATTAATTGAATTTTTTGCTAAACGGCGGAGGAAACCTCTGGTGGTCCTGGCAAAGAGAAGGCCCCGACTCCGGGCATGCTAGCAGTATTTTGTTGAGCAGAAATAATATCATGGAGAGAACAAATGTAAGATTCTACTGCTTTGCATGAAAAAGAAAGAATGACAATAGGGAAAACCTCAAGTAAAGGGCTGTGGATTTAAGCTGAGGATGAAGATTTTTTATTTCTGTTGGCCAGACATCTGAGAATCACTGATTAAGAAATATTCCACCAAAACCGATCGAAGAAGCACCCATATGAAGTGAGAAGTTGTGTGGGGCAGAAATGAAGTCATCATAAAACAGAGAAAGGCTGTTCCAGTGCTGTAGGAGAGAGGACCACATCAGAATGTCTTACCTGCTTCAGTTGCAATATTAATCTGATAGTTTTTTAGCTGATGTAGAGAGAGCAAGAAG
This sequence comes from Acipenser oxyrinchus oxyrinchus, assembly GCA_030684275.1. Classification (NCBI taxonomy): domain Eukaryota; kingdom Metazoa; phylum Chordata; class Actinopteri; order Acipenseriformes; family Acipenseridae; genus Acipenser; species Acipenser oxyrinchus. Next base: position 15,619,089 of record CM060249.1, on the reverse strand, counting down.
ACGAGAAATAAATGTTCTACCTTGAGGAATGATGCGAATTGCAGAACTGAAATGTCCCAGGAAAGAAAGAAGGTTCCCTTTAGAAACTGAATGGTTGATCTCAAAGAATTGAATGAGAGAGCGAATGCATTCCAGTTTATCAGGAGGCAGTCGGGCTTTGAATCGGATAGTATCCAAAGTAATTCTTAGGAACTCAAGAGAGTGAACTGGACCGATGGTTTTCTCCTTTGAGAGGGGGATGCCAACTGCTGAGAAGAGAGACCTGAGTTCTGCTTCAGCTGGAGGGGTCGATGGGTGAGAAATAAGGAGAAAGTTGTCCAATAAGTGCAGCAGAAAGGATAAAATCCAGCAGAGAGCTTCAGAGAGGGAATCAAAGATCTGCTGCAGCATTCAAAAGTTAGTTTTGTGGCAAAGTAAAATTGCTCCTTCCAACAAATACCAAAAAGATGACGGAAAGAAGGGATTATAGGCATGACTTTGAAAGCAGCAGAAATGTCTGCTTTAGCTAACCAGGAAACCCGTCCAGATATTTTGATGGAATGGATAATGTCAGATATGGTGATGTAATGAATAGAAAACTGATCCGAAGGAATGAGAGAATACTGCTGATAGAAGAGCTGAGGTCAAAATGATGAGGCACTTCTTGCCTGACATTTTCCTTGTAGCCACTCCAATAGGATTGATACAGAATTGAGGGAAGGGAAGGGCTGCAAACAGGCCCTCCATGAATCCCTTTGAGATCTCAGAATGAAGGAGAGAGTCCACGACATCTGGTTCCTATTAGCAGATTGGAGATTTTTACAAACTATAGAGGAAGAAGGGATGGATTTTAAACCAGTAGAAAAACCATTAGTAAGGCCAGAAATTAGATAATTAACAAAAAAAATGATCAGGGTGATATTGAAGAGCATGTTGATGGGGATAGAGGTGATTAGTAATGCTGAATGTCATTTAGATGAAAGATGGCAGATGGAACATGAAAGAGCATCACCACAGAAACTGCACATATGTAAATAACAGCACCCTTTGGAAGAGCAGAATGGGAATTGAAATTATTGCACAGCTGTCTGCCACTGGAATATTTGATGGGTCTTCCATAAGAATCTATGCTATGAGTGAAGATTGGCAGCTCAAGAGCAGGTATGGGCTTGGCTGAAGTGGCCGGAGTGACGAGCGCTGCTGGAGACACTGATGAGGAAGTAATGGCTGCTGGTTCCAAGCTAGTGATCCTGCTATCTAGTGCATCCAGGTGGTCAGATAATGTAGAAACTGAGGTGGAAAGAGGATGGGTTGCTTGATTTTGTTAAAAATCTGATAACGCAAATCGGAGGAAGGATCAAATGAAATTGCAAGTTGTAGTCGCGGGATCTGAAGCGAGTGAAGCTTGCACAGCAGGGGCGTAGTGTGGCAAGTTTGGATCTCTACTGTGACATTTGAGGGGGAAAAACTGGCTCGGACAATATGGAATTGCAATATGAAACAAATAAAGCAGCACGATAGCTCCCTGCTGTAATGGACAATCCTTTTTTGAAAAGAGCTGTCAGGAATTTATCAATGGGCCAATCCTTTTAAAAAAGTTGCACTGGAGAATCATGATGATGTTGAATGCGTTTGGAGTGGTGAGGAGGAATGGGAGCTTCTTGAGCTGAGACAGTGAGACCGGGCACAGCTGGATCAATGGAGGTTGAAGCAGCAGGATTGGCGGAGGCTTGATGGAATTCTCCGGCAACCAAGGTCAAACCCTATAGGTCAGAACTTAAACAATTATTTTGGAATTATTTTGTTTTATACTGCCAATCAATGATTGAACATCTAATTTAGAAATAAGCATCTCCATCCAAGCAAATTGAACTTGGCAAGGCTCAGACCCAGAAACACAATGGAAACAGAGCATCGTTTGGTTGTGACTACTATGAAATGTTTATGGAACCAGAATGATTCTGTGCTGCAGCCATTTTTAAGGCATTCATAACCCTTATGCATATCAAAAGGTGAATCTAAATTCTAAACTAACACCCAGAAGGTAAGGAAAGCTCTGAAAAATGTAAACAAAAGACTGGTCACAAGATGACAAATAAGGAAGAGGGACAGTTGTATACATTTTACATTTCTCAAATAATTTACACAACTAATTAAAGTATTTCACATTCTGTGTGAATTTAGTTTTTTCTCTTTATGAATTATACACTATACCTTTTAAATTAAACTCCTCTTCTGCAACCCCCCAAAGTGCCTACATGTTGTATGAAGTCAGCAGCTTTAATAACATTTCTCTGTTGGTTCTTTATGAACCTCCCCCAAAACATTACTGTATTTCATGTTTAGTCTCCCTCTCTCAAGGCTACCCCCGCTGAAAACATAAACATTACAGCCACTCTGCCATCGTCTCCCTGAGAGTTTGCCGTTATTAACCCTTAATTCACACCTGCTGCTTAATGTGAGGTCACAGTTCAACATGTCCAAAATGTTAACTTACTTCAGCTGTTTTTCATTTCTTCACTCCCCAGGTTGCCACCAAGCTCTTGAACCAAAAGGTCATATACTGATGTTCCCATTATGAAATGACTGGAAAAGTAACAGGAACGGTATCGTTGGGCCTAGATTTAAACCAATGCGGAGCTAGGATTCAACTATTAGGGGTGTGCTGATACTCATACTCATACTCGTAATTGCCTTTAAGAAGTATTTATCGGAAGGTATTAAAGCTGTCCTTCCTTCACCTTTACAACGGAGTACCAATCAATGGCAATTAACTTCCACATTGTTTTAAAAATTGTTTTAAAAGCCGATTGGAAGCAAATTTTCCTCTCATCTGGGGCACTGCCGTTTTTACTGCTGTACTACCGTACTGAGGCTGTAAACTGACAATGAAAATATTATCACAACGGTATGGCAGTAAAAAATATTATTTTTATTGTCAGTCTACAGCCTCAGTATGGTAGTACAGCAGTAAACTATTGCTGATATAAATATGTATGTCTGACATATATATTCAGTTGACCCTGCCACCATTCCTATGCAGCAAGTATTAGGACCCAATCTGAGTCTTACAATCCTGCTGCATGTAGAATTTAGGTGGAGTCTGAATCTAAAGTGTTGTGGTAAATGGTCTTCAGCAGTCAAAGTGAAAAAAGAAATGGTCTAAAAAAAATTGACCATGGAAGAAAATTGTTAAACTAATGAGGTTTCTGAGCTGTTTCCAAAGCGGTGGATTCATCAACTGGACCTCACCTTCTCCAGGGCCTGCTGCCCCTCCAACCTCTCTGTCACCCCTCTGGACCTCTCTGATGACTATTTCATCTCTTTTTCTCTGTCTCTCCCCTCTCTGCCTACTCCACCTATCCCCACTGTCACCTCCCGCCGTAACCTCCGCTCTCTCTCCCCCTCTGTCCTTGTCTCCACCACTCTCTCTCACCTCCCTCCTATCGACTCCTTCTCCCAACTCTCTGTAGACTCTGCTACCTCCACCTCTCTTCTCCTCCCTCACCTCCTCCCTCAACTCCCTCTGTCCCCTCCCCTTCCCAACCCTGGCTCTCCTCTGTGTTCCACTCAGCAAGAACCAAACTGAGAAATGGAAGAGAACCAAATTCCCTGCTGCCCTAGACCTCTACCTCTCCCTCCTTTCCACCTTCTCTATATCATATGGTTTCTCAAACCATTTCTATGCTGATGATGCTCAGATCTACCTCTCCTTCCCCCCCTCTGACCCCACCATTCCCTCCGTATCTCTACCTGTCTGTCTGCTATCTCCTCCTGGATGCACTGGCATCACCTCAAACTCAACCTCTCTAAATCTGACGCCCTTTTCTTCCCCTCCTCATCTTCCCCCTCCTCTGATCTCTTTTTCTCCATTCCTCTGGAATCTACTATGCACTCTCCCTCCTCCTCAGCCAAGAACCTCTGAGTAACCCTGGACCCCAGCCTACTCCCAGCACATCTCCACTCAAGCACGCACCTGCCCATTCTTCCTGAGCAACATACAAAGAATCCGACCCTTCCTCCGCTGCTCGCCAGGTGTTCTCTCTGCCTCGCTTCTCCCATGCTACTCCACTGCTCCGCTCACTCCACTGGCTCCCGATCACCGCTCACATCCAGTTCAAGACTCTTGTACTCGCCTACCAATGCCTTGACCAGACTGCACCCAGCTACCTCCAGACCCTTATCTCTCCCTACACCCCCACCCGACCTCTCTGCTTCCTGCACTAGAAGACTGGCTGTACCTCCTCTACGCTCCCCTGCCTCCAGTGCCCTCTCCTTCTCCACCTTCGCCCTGCAGTGGTGGAACGACCTTCCTACGGATGACTGCCCAGTCCCTGACCACCTTCCGGCGCTTCCTCAAGACACACCTCTTCAGACAACACCTGTAAAAATCAACTCTTCCCTCTGGACAATATAGCACTCTGCCTTAAATGCACTTTAACTTGCTCCCTATTTTACTGTATTTAATCCTGTACTTAACCTAATCTGTAGTATTTTGTATTTCACTTGTACTCGTATCTAACCCTGATGTAACTATCAACACTGTTATGTGCTCTTGAACTGCCCCGATATCAAATCATACTGTATTTGCTCTTATTAGGACTGAAGTCATTGTATTTTGTATCTTGATCTTAATTGTACTGTAATTCTTGATATGTATTTTTTGTATAGATCTGTATAAGGTAAGGGTGTCTGCTAAGAAATAAAATAAATACATAAATAAATAAATAAATAAATAAATAATAATAATAATAATCTCTTTAACTTCAATGTGAGGACCTCCTACTGCTGAGATAATAACTGAACACTGTTGCTTGTGAAATTTTCCACGAGGTTTCAATATCATGGTTGTGCTTGCTGCCAAACACATTAGAGAGATTCAGTTTAATTAATGATTTACTTATATATTTTTGTGCACTGAAGATTTGTTTTGTTTGTTATTTCTTTTTTTGCATCCCGTTTGTTTTATGATAATTTGAGCTATTGTAATTATATATGTATGGTATGGGTTTTTCACATTTTTTGTTTGTATCGGTTGCATCGAGCGTTTTAAACCCCCTTGTGATTACATACATCTGTAGGCGAATTGATTCAATTAGCAGGTGCTCGACCGGCTGTATTTAAGAGGCAGGAAGCCGACACAGAGCAGGGAGAACTGGGAGAGCTTGGAGAGCCATGAGAGCTTGGAGAGGGAGGACTGAATGGATGGAGAGATCGGGGAAAGCAGGGCAAACACAAAAACGAAGAGAACGCAAAACGAAAAGTAAAGAAAGACTGAGAGAGAACAATGAGAAAAGGAAGTGGGACACAAACTAATGACGCACAGAGAACAACAGAGAGAGATTGAACAGAGAGGACGGACGGAGGAAGAAGCAGAAGCGAAACTAACAGAGAGGAGATATTGCAGCCAAGTTGATTGTAACAAGTATTGGAAGAAGCGGGGTTGCAGTGGCTGGACAGATGACTTCATTTAGTTATGTACTAATAATAGTTTACTTAACAGTCCCACATAACAAGGCAGTTGTATTGTTACAAATCAGCTCATTTCTAATGTGTGACTTGTGTCCTGTGATATCGTAGTTAAATGCTGTTTCCTTTTATTTGGTATATCAATCTGTTTTATATACATATTAGTTTGATCTTAATTAGCCTTAAATATGATCGTTGTAGCTTTGTACTTTTATTCCCTTTTTCTCTACTTTTATTGAAGGAATGATTATTATGTGTTTGTTCTATGGTTTTAGAACAATTTATTAATGATCTGACCCCTGGTTTTAAACTTCGGTTGTGCATTTTTTTTACGTGTGATTTATATGTCAGGTATCTTAGAAAACTAGTTTTAGTTTAGTTTTATTACTGTATTAAAGTAAGAGCTTTTATTGAATTTTAGGTAGTGTTTTTATATAAAATATTAAAGAAGGGAACTTTTTTTAGAATTGTTTTAGAGTTTAAACCTTTTGGGATTAACTACGGGTTTACCCGCCTTGTCTGTGTTTATTTTAGCTAACCATTGCTATCGCCCACAAGCATCAGAACTTTACTGCACAAGCACTGTTGTGGGACAAGAATTCTGTGGTGTGGGAACCGAAGGAGAGTGGACCTGAGGCCTCTTACAAGTGCGGTAATCAGAGCTGAGCGGTACAGGGCTTGGCTGGGTGAGTGGCATTCGTGGGGGAGGATGTTAAATGGCTTTACAATTTCAATGAGTTTGGCCATTGTGAAATTGTAGTAAATTGTGGGAAATTAGTGGTTGCATGCGTGGCTGCCTGTACATCCCAGACAGTGGCACCAGAGGCAAATGTACATTGTTTTAATTATTGTGAAACCTGCACACTTTCAATTGCATTGTATGTATACTTGAATTGAAATAAAGAACTGTTAAATAGTGATCTGCGGTCTGTCTTCTCAATCCTGGCTGGTGGTGAATCTCAGTGTGTCTCCCTTAAATGAAATACTAGCAAACTTGTGTAAGCTTTAAAGTGAGGAACACCTATAGAGAAAGTATAGGTGTTATTTGGTTTCTGTATTTAGTTCTCTGTATGGGTAACTGTCATGCTGGCGTAGTCAGTACTACATTCTACGATTGGAATGGCCAGGTGACATTATGACAACAATTGTCAATCAATTGACTTCCGAGAGCTATTTTTTAATTTAACGTGTCTGAAGGGACTGGGGAACACATTTAAACTGCCTTTTAATGCAGTTTAAATGTGATGCTGTCTGCTATCATTGTTTTTTTTCTGGGTTTCTTACTATAACTTCAGCTGTTTCAAAACTAGAAGGAATATGTCATACAAAAATAGTATGAAATGTAATACAATCCCATATTTATATCTAAAAATAATAATATAGTATTCTATACTAGTGGACAAAACACTTCAATTTACAGTACTATTATATTATGTCATTGTGACAAAACAAAAATACAATGTGAAAAATGATGTGTTAATGTTCAGCAACAACCATGAGCAACAACTTTCTGTCAAACCACAGGAAGACAAAAGTTACCATTGTTGATGATAAACCTTTTTTAAAGGGACGAAAGCTACCGTTTTTAATCCTTTAATTAATGAGTACAAATGCTTTCCAACATTAAAAAATGTTAATCAGAAGAAAAATATGGTAGAAAAGCCCGTACCCATCTAAAATGTTTTGAACTTGTTCTATGGTGCAGTTGATGGTCCCCCTCTTGATCTGAACCATGTTAACTCAGTTGATTGGTCTGAGTAGATGCGCTGCTCCTGTATGATTGTGGTGCTTTTCCCATGGAGATTAAACCATATTGTTTAAAGTTGTTTCAAACAACTTGCTTGTAGAAGGTCACAGGCCAACCACATAGAAGTGCCTAATGGTAGCATATAATGTCAATCAACTAAAATGACCCCGCGGTGAGACTTGTGCCTGAGTTTTAAGGAATCCAAAGAATCTGCTGAAAAGCTGAATGCTTTAGGTACTTTGTATAGATAGTACGCATTTTCCACTGTAAAGATTACTAGAGGGCTTTGGGCTATGATAGCCATGACTAAATTGCTTAAAAATTCCTTCGTAATTAATAGCCTTCTCTTAAAACAAGAATAAATGACATGCACTTACAGTAACAGGCATGACTAACTTACACAGCTGGATTTCTCACCTACAGATTTTCTTTACGCGAATGGCATTTCTTTATTAAATTCAGGAGCTTCGGGCAACATGCTTAGTTACACCAATCAATCTATAAAACAACCCCCATTGATATTGAATGCTCCAACAAATCGAAGAACATGAAATGCAAGTGCTTCATTTAAAAATATATATATATATATATATATATATATATATATATATATATATATATATATATATATATATATATATATATATATTGTGACAAAGTGGGGGTGCCTTGCCACAATTCGGGACCTTTCCACCTTCCAAAAATACTGACCCAGACACAGGAATTTTTAAAGCACGGATGCGCTATTTTAATTCACAAAAACACAAAATCAAAATAAACAAAACAAACACCTAGCTCAACTGAGCACTAACTAAACACACAGGAACCTAAACTAATCTGCAGGACGGCTAAGCCGTTTACCTACCCAACAGCAAAACACTCTGTTCTGTAAACTTACTTTTTCTGTTCTTTTCACGACTGCTTGGAAGCAGAGCACTCCTTCTCCTAAGCAGCCCTGAGCAAACTAACTGCTCTCCTTTAATACCCTGCACCTGGCTCTAATTTAATAATAAGCACCAGGTGCAGGGGATAATTAATAATGAAACAATTAACAAATCAAAAGTAACAATAAAAGGAAACTAACAAAAAGGTGCCTGCGCACATATCCTACACAGGGAGGATTTTAACCCCCCTCCCTGCTGTCTTACACATCCTCCCCCTTGTCTTTTCAAGACACAGGCCACTCGACAGCCACCTCCCTCCACCCTTAAAAGACCACCCACCCTCAAGTCCAGCAAGGTCCATTGCCGCCCTCTTCCACGGGCGGGCTTGAGGGTGGGCCGGTCCCTCCGGCGCTGCCAGGAAGGGACCACGACCCGGCGACATGGGACCCCACCGGGATGACAGGGCCGACGGCAGCGACGGCCGGGACACCGGAGACTGCAGCAGCGGGCAGAGGTCTTCACCTGGGGACCGGCGTAGCGATGTCCGATCACCCAGGGAGAGCAAAGCAGCGAACAGGGGGAGCACTAGCGATGTCTGGCAGCAGCCCAGCGATGTCTGGGTGATCGGGGAGAGTGGAGTGGGGAACCAGGTGTAGAGCTGTGGCCGATGGTGTAGGCTCCTGGGTTCCAGGTCTAGCGCCGGGAGGTCTAGGCAGACAGGCAGGGTGTCCAGGAGCAAGGGGTAAGGGACCGTACCCGGCAGCACCGGACTGGTTTCAGGGGTGGTGGTCGGGCTGTGGTGGAGGCATCTTCTTCACCTCCTCCCCCTTGATTATTGCTTCTCCCTCAGGCACTGGAGACAGCGGGGCTTCTCCCTCAGGCGCTGGAGACAGCGGAGCTTCTCCCTCAGGCGCTGGAGACGGCGGGGCCTCTCCCTCAGGCGCTGGAGATGGTGGGGCCTCTCCCTCAGGCGCTAGTTCCACCTCCCACTTCTGGAGCAGCAGGTCCAGCTCTGTGGGCTCCGGCTCCGGCAGCCCTAACTCCACTCTCCATCTCTTTGTCTGCTCCTTTTGAGCAGCGGTGTTTCTTTTGATCTGTTCGATCAAATCTTTAAAATCCATTTTAACTGGGTCGTAGGGCGTTTTTGCCCGCATTCTCCACCATATGTGACAAAGTGGGGGTGCCTTGCCACAATTCGGGACCTTTCCACCTTCCAAAAATACTGACCCAGACACAGGAATTGGAGTTTTTAAAGCACGGATGCACTATTTTAACTCACAAAAACACAACATCAAAATAAACAAAACAAACACCTAGCTCTACTGAGCACTAACTAAACACACAGGAGCCTAAACTAATCTGCAGAACGGCTAAGCCGTTTACCTACCCAACAGCAAAACACTCTGTTCTGTAAACTTACTTTTTCTGTTCTTTTCACGACTGCTTGGAAGCAGAGCACTCCTTCTCCTAAGCAGCCCTGAGCAAACTAACTGCTCTCCTTTAATACCCTGCACCTGGCTCTAATTTAATAATAAGCACCAGGTGCAGGGGATAATTAATAATGAAACAATTAACAAATCAAAAGTAACAATAAAAGGAAACTAACAAAAAGGTGCCTGCGCACATATCCTACACAGGGAGGATTTTAACCCCCCTCCCTGCTGTCTTACAATATATATATATTGTGAACGATCACTCCACTCACGGTTCGTTGCCCCTTTAAAAACTATGACCCAGCACACAGAAATGGATTTTAAAAGCGCGGTTGCGCTATTTTTTTAATTAACACAAAACAAATAAACAAAACAAAACAAACACCGAACTCCGATTTGGAGCACTTACTACACAGGTAATTTCCCTGACTAACTTGCAGGACGGCTAAGCCGTTTACCTGGCAACACACACACAAAAACTACACCGCTTAACTCAGCACTTACTTTTAACTCTCGCTACTCGGAGACAGAGCACCTCATCTGCCTCCTTCTACTCAGCAGCCTAGAGCAAACTAATTGCTCCTCTTAAATACCCTGCACCTGGACCCAATTCTAAATTACTGTCCAGGTGCAGGGGATAATTAAATAATAAAACAGTTAAATTAAACAATAGAACAATTAACAAAGCTGTTTAACTGAAAAAGCAAAACAATTAAACAAATAAAACATTTAATTTAAACAAAACGTGCATTCCGCACGTTTCTCTCGCAGGGAGGTTTTAACCCCCTCCCTGCTGTCTCACACAACCCGCTGCCTTACAATATATATATATATATATATATATATATATATATATATATATATACCGTTTACACAAACCTTTTTTCTTTATTTTTCAGCATTTGTTTTATCCTTCTTGCTTTGCTTTTAGTGGACAAACATATCAAATATATTTTGACTGAGAATAACCGCATGCTTCTCAGCTTGTAAATTCCTTTTTTTCAAATGGATGTGAGGTAAACCATTTTCAGTGTGCTGTTTTGGGTTTTGTCCTGTTGTTAATGCACCAGACTGCTGTTTACGTACAGGATGTGTGAACACTGACCTGAACAGTTTCTTGTTTCTTCCATGTTCTCAAAAGGGAGTCCCCAGCTGATCAATTAGAATGTGAAGCTGTACATGATGTATAGTGCCTGCAATTGGGAGTGATGGTTCATGAGCAATAATCCTCTCATGGGCCGGCAGGCCACACAACACAAAAGCTACATTCCCATAGTTCACCCCTTCCGACACCACATGACTGGCAAAGGTGAAAGTGCAGTCTAGTAACGGCTGAAAAGTATGACTGGGAATATGTCTGCCTAATACTTGAGACCAAATAGGAGGATGCAGATTCATTTTCACCTGTTTTGCTTTCTACTAAACCACTTGTACAAGAGATGACAAAACTGTGTCTGTTCCCATTAAAACCAAGCTGAAAAGAGTTACATATATGAAACCCTATTCCAGAAAAACCTCTTGATTAACACATTATCATTTGACAAAATAACTAGGATTACGTGTTTTTGTGAACATTATATTAGGGGGATAGAAACTCTGATAGAATGGTTTGTACTAATGCAGTAAAATAGTTATTTAAAAAGATGAGTAATGGTTATAAAGTGTAAGAATGGTAGCACTAGATTACAGGGCATGAATAGCTATGTAATTGAACTGTAATAACTGGATAATTACCACTCTTACATGGTAACTACTGTTGGTACTTACCCAATTATCACCATGTCCTCAAAAGGAAATATCTTAGCCAATGGTCTCTTCAATGATATGAAACACATTTTACTGAGCAGTCCACCCATAGGTGTTCGTTTTTGTCAACCACCGCAGAACAATCAAGTGAAACATTAGCCATGGCTCCAACGAGGGAAGTGATATAGCCATGGCTCCGAAGAGGGAAGCGATATAGCCATGGCTCTGACGACGAAAGCGATATAGCCATGGCTCCGAAGAGGGAAGCGATATAGCCATGGCTCTGACAAGGGAAGCGATATAGCCATGGCTCTGACAAGGGAAGCGATATAGCCATGGCTCTGACAAGGGAAGTGATATAGCCATGGCTCTGACAAGGGAAGCGATATAGCCATGGCTCCCAAGAGGGAAGCGATATAGCCATGGCTCTGACAAGGGAAGCGATATAGCCATGGCTCTGACAAGGGAAGCGATATAGCCATGGCTCTGACAAGGGAAGTGATATAGCCATGGCTCTGACAAGGGAAGTGATATAGCCATGGCTCCCAAGAGGGAAGCGATATAGCCATGGCTCTGACAAGGGAAGCGATATAGCCATGGCTCTGACGAGGGAAGCGATATAGCCATGGCTCTGACAAGGGAAGCGATATAGCCATGGCTCTGACAAGGGAAGCGATATAGCCATGGCTCTGACAAGGGAAGTGATATAGCCATGGCTCCAAAGAGGGAAGCGATATAGCCATGGCTCTGACAAGGGAAGTGATATAGCCATGGCTCTGACGAGGGAAGCGATATAGCCATGGCTCCGAAGAGGGAAGCGATATAGCCATGGCTCTGACAAGGGAAGCGATATAGCCATGGCTCTGACAAGGGAAGCGATATAGCCATGGCTCTGACGAGGGAAGCGATATAGCCATGGCTCTGACAAGGGAAGCGATATAGCCATGGCTCTGACAAGGGAAGCGATATAGCCATGGCTCTGACAAGGGAAGTGATATAGCCATGGCTCTGACAAGGGAAGCGATATAGCCATGGCTCTGACAAGGGAAGTGATATAGCCATGGCTCTGACAAGGGAAGTGATATAGCCATGGCTCTGACGAGGGAAGCGATATAGCCATGGCTCTGACAAGGGAAGCGATATAGCCATGGCTCTGACAAGGGAAGTGATATAGCCATGGCTCTGACAAGGGAAGTGATATAGCCATGGCTCTGACAGAGGGAAGTTGATATAGCCATGGCTCTGACGAGGGAAGCGATATAGCCATGGCTCCGACAAGGGAAGCGATATAGCCATGGCTCTGACAAGGGAAGCGATATAGCCATGGCTCTGACAAGGGAAGTGATATAGCCATGGCTCTGACAAGGGAAGTGATATAGCCATGGCTCTGACAAGGGAAGTGATATAGCCATGGCTCTGACAAGGGAAGTGATATAGCCATGGCTCTGACGAGGGAAGCGATATAGCCATGGCTCTGACAAGGGAAGCGATATAGCCATGGCTCTGACAAGGGAAGTGATATAGCCATGGCTCTGAAGAGGGAAGCGATATAGCCATGGCTCTGACAAGGGAAGCGATATAGCCATGGCTCTGACAAGGGAAGCGATATAGCCATGGCTCTGACAAGGGAAGCGATATAGCCATGGCTCTGACAAGGGAAGCGATATAGCCATGGCTCTGACAAGGGAAGTGATATAGCCATGGCTCTGACAAGGGAAGTGATATAGCCATGGCTCTGACAAGGGAAGTGATATAGCCATGGCTCTGACAAGGGAAGCGATATAGCCATGGCTCTGACAAGGGAAGTGATATAGCCATGGCTCTGACAAGGGAAGTGATATAGCCATGGCTCTGACAAGGGAAGTGATATAGCCATGGCTCCGACAAGGGAAACACAACCTATGAGAACTTCTTTCGCACTGCCAGTTTGGAAAATGAGACCCTGATCTACAGAAGATGAACTGAGTAACATAATAAAAAACCTCTGATGTATCGGAGCTGTAAATATCCTGCTATATGATGACAGCATTTCAAGCATTTAACTTGCAGAAATCTGAAGTTCAGATAAATTATAGCTTAAACATGCATAGCAGCTTACAACTCAATCAGTATTAATACCTCCTGGCATGCTTGTGAGTGATACTATTCATTAGAGAAATTAAATGATGTAAGTAATAAGATCAACTCATCTTTACCAACCTTAGCTTCTAATGCACAACTTCCTTCAAATATTCCCCTTTGTTTAAAATGACAGAGTAATACTTATCACATTAAGCTACAATGACATTCAAAGCAAGTATTTTTACAACCCACAAGCACGAGTGACCAACTTTAAAAGATCAGTTAATTCCGCTGTTGACCTAATTATCTGCAAATGAATGTGTTTTCTAGAGGCAGCCAAGCCTTTTAAACACAGCAAGGTGCCAGCAAGGTTAATCAGCCTTAAGCTGCCCTGCCATGTTCTCCTGGTACCAACTTTGAACTTGTAGGTCTATTTTGAAGCACAACTATTGCTTTAAGAATGTCATGTTATAGCATATCCTCTCACTAATTGTTAAACCAACACATGAAAGCAAGAAAAGCCCCACAAGCGTGTTCGCAAAATGGAAGTTTACTAAAGATAGCTTTCTTTAACTTTTGTAAAATAAAGCCGAGACAAGAGATAGGCCTACTGTAATGCAGGAACATTGTCATTTTTTTTTAATTTAAACATAATTAATACAATTCCACTGTGGTTACTGCAGCGTATTTCCATACTACAGTACTGTGGGTATAAATAGTCCTGTCACTCACAAGGCAGCTCAAGTCAAGCAACATGAAGCTGACAAGTGTGCAGAGAGGTGAAAGGGTCAAGCTTTTTTACAGCAAAGGAAGCAATGCTGAGGCAGCTCTCAGGGAATACCGTAGAGTGCATAACATCCGCAACGGGCCGTGTTCAAGAGCTGCTGTTCACAAGTTAATCAAAAAATGTGAGGAAACAGGTTGCACTTGTGATAAGCCTCGTAGCGGCAGACCACCGACACCAACCGAAGTTGTCGCTGAGATCAGCCATGCCGTAGCAGAACAACCCAGCACAAGCGCACGTGCTGTCGCCCGCCGCCTGGATTTGCCCAATTCAACTGTTCGTAAGGCTCTTTGTTCAACTCTGCAGATGTTTCCATACAAGCTGCATCATGTTCAAGCATTGGAGGAGACAGATTTAATCAGACGTGTCGATTTTGCGTTGCAGTTCTTGTCATGACTGGAATTGGATGACCAGTGACCTGCTAATATCCTGTGGACGGATGAAGCGCACTTCACCCTGTCTGGAAGTGTGAACACGCGCAACTGTGTTATCTGGTCGGAGACTAATCCACATGCAACATTTGCGAGACCCGTGCATGATGTTAAAGTGACAGTGTGGTGTGGCTTAACTGCTGACTTGGACCATTATTGGACCATTCTTTTTTGAAGAGCCATCAGCAAGGGGACCTCAAAGATACACAGTCACTGCTGTACGATACCACACCATGCTCACAACCCATGTCATTCTTATGCTGCAGCAACGAAATGTGATAAACACTACAGTCTTCATGCAGGATGGGCCCCCTCCGCATAATGGTAACCAGATGAAAAGCGTCTTGCAGGAGCACTTTCAGGACAGAATCATTTCACGTCATTTTCCTTGTGAATGGTACCTCGTTCACCGGACCTTACACCAGCGGATTTCTGGTTATGGGGGTACCTGAAGTCACGAATGTACTGAGGAAGCCCTGACAGAATTCCGGACCTCAAGGATGCCATTGTTCGGGAGGTGGCCAGCATACCTGATGAGATGCGTAATGCTGGCATAATGTCCGTTGTCACACGAATGCAATTCATTCTGGATCATGGAGGAGCACATATTGAAAATGTGTGATTATTAGAGGTAGGTCATAGTGGCGCCCCTTAGTGACAAAAATGAATAACTGTGGCATTTGCATCCCTATAGTTCCCTGAGGCAGTGTGGTCCAGTGGTTAAAGTCCAGGGCTTGTAATCAGAAGGTCACCGGTTCAAATCCCACCTCTGCCACTGACTGACTCAGTGTGTGACCTTGAGCAAGTCACTTACCTTCTTGTGCTCCATCCTGCAGATGAAATGTTAAAACAATGTCCTATTGTAAGTGACTCTGCATATAATGCACAGTTCACAGCCTACCTCTGTAAAGCACTTTGTGATGGTGGTCCACTATGAAAGGTGCTAAATAAAATATATTAGATATATTAACAACCGTATGCAATTTCACCTTCCTATGCCCTACAGTTTGTGAGATATGGTGCACTGATGTGGTAAACTTACTTTCTAATCACCCTGTACATTAAAGGTCTCTAAAGCAAAGGTTATTTGTTGCTCATGTTGTAACATTGCCACAGAATTTTCTCCTTTCAAAATGAGTAGAAAGAGGAATCATTTATATCCCATGAATCTGCATTCTATTTCATTTTGTATCTGTTTATTATTCCATGATATGTGTTCCTAATCATGATTTATAACTTTTTCTGTGCTCATCGATATTTGGTATGTTAATATAAAGTCAACAGTATATTATTTACCTTTGTGGCTGAGCAAGGTGGCAGTTTTCTAATATAGAAATGACAATTAGAGTGTGTTTGTTAAAGATTTCCGATGGAAAGCATCTAACATATAACTGTTTCAGGGGCACGATATTACCGGTGCACATGCTAAGTGCAGTTCTAATGGGTTTTATATTAGCCGCATTGAATAAAACCACCTTGTTCAGGCTTGCTCAGACACAAGTAAAAAAGTGCTGGTGATTTTATTAAGCATGCCAAATATCCTGGAATGCAGGAACAGTAAATGATGATTATCAAGCGATCATAAGCAAATAAAAAAATAAATATTGAACATATTCAGTTATTGCTTTAAATAAAGACTGAAGTAAATACTTTCAAATGATAGTGCTCTGCAATACACAAAATACAAATTGAAAACCTCACTTCTCATATAATTAGACATTAAAGTTGCCTAAGCATGACCTTAGCAAGTTTACAGCAGAATGTTAACACTCTTATCCCATATAGAAATGGAAAAATATTTGCAACAATGAAATAGCTATTTAGGCCATCAATCTGCTGTCAGAAAAAACGTGTCAAAGATTTTTCTCCTCTGGAATCCTGGACTCAAAATTCTACTCTGGTCACAGGTGAGTAGAAATGGTTTATTTTTCTTGCTTCCAGTGGGATCCAGCTTCTACTGCAAGGGGGGTTGAAACACAAGGAGTGAAGCACACAGTGAGGTAACGCTTCAGCCTGGATTTCAATATGGGATTTCTGGCATCCAGTCCTGGTCCCTTCTCCAAATTTTGCCTTTCAAAAATGAGTAAGACGTCTACCGTACATCAAAAAATGAATGCGGAATCTGACAGAATTTGTTAATGTCATAAGAAAAATAAGAAAATTGATAAAAAAACAACTTGGTTTAATGTTTTTAAATATCTGAGTTGCAGTATTTTAACTAGTGTATTCTTCTAGCTTGTTTTCAGCTTCAGTCATCGCATCCTGCTGAATTCTTAAAACTCAGAAAAATAAAGCATCCTTGTTGCCTTAATAGAACTGTGACAAACATGTCTTCTCTCTAAGTACAGCATGTACACCAGAGTGTATCCAAAACCTGTCACACAGCAACACTCACACAGGAAATACCACCTTTGTTCTATTTGGTATTTTCATACTGATCAATTTCTTATATCCACAGTAATATTGGCTGCAAGACATGCTGTAATTTCGGTACTCTACTAAAGAAAGGTGACACTAAAGTCTGCTAGAACTACTGTACATGTATTAGCCTCCTCAGCCCTGTAAAGTCTTCAGTCTGGTGATGTTCAGTCACTCTCAGCAGACCGATATTATTTAAAACATGAAAAAAAAAACGGTTTCAAACTTGTTAACTGCAACAAGATTCATTCCCTCTACCTAATTTTCAATCTACTGATAGTCTTTACCAATGTATGATATCAGTTATCACTGTTAATTGTTGTATGCATGCTGTTGTGTTAACTGATGCATGGACGGGAAATTAAGAGTTTAAGATTTTTATTTTTTAAACACAAGTAGGGACATTCTTTTTTAAGTATACAAGAGATTTTATAGAGTTTATTAAAGCATATAAAACATTGTTTATTTCATTGGAAAAGTTTGGTGGCAAGGGGGCTATGAGCTTGTTAGTGTCCCAGCTGCATGTGGCATGTTACTCTCTTTCAGGTCATCCAAAAGCTGCCTCCACCTGCCAACAGCAGGCTAAGAGAGAGCCCTGCTCCACAAACAAGCGGAATTCCAACTATAATGTTAACTGCCTTCTCAGGATACAAAGCAGAAAACACTACAGCTTTTTTTATTTCTTGGAGAGAAACCAAAATATATTTCATTATCCTCACATTTGGCTTTATATTTTATAAGGCACCTTTGTAAAGTAAATCTATGCTTGTTCTCAAAAGGGTAACAACAGACTTTAATGATGGAATCCACTCCACCACCAACTTGCTGAAAATAGTATTTAAAGGCAACTGAATACATTAGATTTAAAATGGAAGTGCTGTACCGCTGAATGAGACTGTAAATACAATTTTGTTTTATAGGTTTGTTTAATATATGGTCACCTGTTAACAATTTATTTTTTTATTATATCCTCTTCAAACTTGAACCAACCATACCTTTATATAAAGGGAAGTACTCTTTACAATTTTAAGGAAGACAGACTGTAAAAGACTAAAAGGTGCCTATTCAAATTTTCCATTGATGATAGTTACTCCATCCATGTTTCAAGCAGCCCCTAAGATGCATCGACCCAATAAATCACACATCTGTTCCTTTAGAAACCTTGTTACGAGTAGTCGTTTTTCAGGCTACTGCTACTTGGGATTGTCCTTTTAGGATTCTCAGTTGCATTGCAATCTTATGCTTCAGGTTCCATATGAATTGTGGTTGCCCCAGGCACTACCACGTTAGTGTATTATTATTATTATTATTATTATTATTATTTATTTCTTAGCAGACGCCCTTATCCAGGGCGACTTACAATCGTAAGCAAATACATTTCAAGTGTTACAGTGCGTTACGCAATCAGGATCTTGCCAGTTTGAGAGGTAGTGCTGCACTGGGATCCTGCAGGTTGGAGAGGATATTTGACGGGGCTGACTTCAGGGGCCCCAACTGCTGGGTTCAGAAGCTTGGTCACATCTACGGCTTAGTATCGGTGGGTGAAAATATCGTATAGTGAAAAAAGTGAAGTATCGTATAGTGAAAATAGGTGGTTTGCTTGACAGAGGGATTGGCGATTTCCTGTTTCTCTTCAGTCCTCATGATCAACAAGAAGGTTACAGCAGGGAAATTACATTCGGATTGGGCATTTCAAAGTGGATAGAAAATATGGAAATTGCCCCCTAATTTATTTAACATTAAAAAAAAGGTTAAAATAATCTTTCGTGTAGAAGGTATAGCCCATAAGGGAAAAGCTGGTCTCACTGGAGGAATACAAGTAGATGGCATTTTCTCATCTAGACTAACCATTTTTCGTCCTTGCATATTTTATAATGAGGTTGGCAAATTATATACAACTTACGCATTTGGCGATTTAAAAGTCATTTGGAAGTACATTTTCATTTCACCTGGCGCGCTGACATTTTTACTGCTGTATGTGAGGCAAAACACATTGTGAAACTAGCAAATTACACTAATTTGTTATTTGTCAAAATCCCACCTCAGCCACTGACTCGTGTGACTCTGAGCAAGTCACTTAACCTCCTTGTGCTCCGTCTTTCGGGTGAGACGTAATTGTAAGTGACTCTGCAGCTGATGCATAGTTCACACACCCAAGTCTCTGTAAGTCGCCTTGGATAAAGGCGTCTGCTAAATAAATAAACAAATAATAATAATAATAATAATAATAATAATAATAATAATAATAATAATAATAATAATAATAATAATAATGTACACATGACCTTTCCTTAATCCTAACTTAAGTGCTGATCACTGAACTATCTATCACTGTGTACACTGGGAGATGTAGTTCTTAGACAAGTTTAATCAAAGGTTAAATCTTGTCCAGGGCTTTAATCCCCAGAAAGAACTGCAGAGATGATGGAAATATCCTGTGGAAACAATAAATGTGAAAATCAGGCAGTGAAATCAAAATTATTTTATATCAAATTGATAAAAGAAAGGTAAGACAGCAAATCTTTGTTTTAGTTTTAGTTTAAACACGACAGGTGCTGTATGAAATCATACTGTCGGATTATCATTGATTAGTACTCAGTAATGGGAACAGTTTGTTTTGTGTTGTGTAACACATTTTTAAGAGGCCCATTATATATATAATAATGTAAACACTTTTACTGAGACTATATTAAATTAAATATTTTATCACTACCAAAAGATAACTACGTTTAATTTAAACACACATGGTTTCAATTTGTATGTGTGTGTTATTTCTTTCTTTGACAATTCAGAGCCAGATCAGTTTGAATTTTGTTGTTAAGTGGCTTGTCATTTAAATGTTTGTACATTTTACCATTTCACCACATCCAGTTGCCACTGGAGTATATCCATTAGCTTCAAATATCTTTTGTAATTTAGTAAGTGTGCCAGCATTTCAGTTTGACATATTACCTTTAATTTAAGCTATAATGACCCAGGCCATAAAATGTGAGTAAGAGTTCTTTTTAATAACAGTCTTTTGTTTATTTCCTCAATTTGACTGAAATTGACTTTGACAACCTATTGGCAAGACTTTATAATCTCATTGTTACTAACATTTAATCACATTAATACAACAGAAACGGCATGCGTCTCTCAAAGAAACACGTGCTCCTTGATGGCTGCCTACACAGTTTGTGTTTCTCACAATTGTTGGCGGTCACTTAACAGAAAACTTAGTCTCCTTATCTTTTAGACGTATTCGACTAACATAGAGCAATCGTATTTTTAATTAATCATTGTGATAAATATGTTTTAACATGATATTCCATTACAACCACTCTGTGTTGTTAATTTACCAGGGGACCTATAAGCCAATTATTTGATTTGCCTGTGCTAGGCTGCTTCGAGATAAATCAGCTGTGGTTTGAGCACATTCCATGACAGCTGTAAAAGTATAGTTTTATCTCAAATTATAAATCACTGTCAAAGATTTGTCAAATTCCAGTACCTCTTATCTTGTCTATAGATGTCATCCTGTGTACTTTGTGGAAGATTTATCAAGGTCTTTACATAAAAAGGCAATTTTCACCATTTAAAAGGAAAATAAAACCCTTAATCTTACAAAACTAGAAACAAACAACCCAGGCACAGTTCTGAACCCTCAGACTAAACTACTGATTTATTTTGTTCACTAGTTTTACGGCATTTAAATTTAATTTAGATTTACCAAAAATGGTGAAAACTTTAATTTGGTATGAAGACCTTGATAAATCTGGCCTGTTGTGTGTAGGGTGTCTCTTAATACTGTGTATGACATGTCAATTCATGTGTAATGGACAATGGATTGTGGATCACAGTAGCTTCCCTTCTCAAGTCTCCTGTCCTTACTGTACTAGATGACCATGACATGTATTAACTGTACGTGCTGAATAGTATAGAATAAGAATTATCAATGAAATGTTTATCACCATTTGATAAGTGATTTTCTAGATACAGTACATACTGTATGTAGTGTGATATACAATGGATGGATGAAATGTCTGGAACTTTTAAACTATTGTACATTTTATTTTAAATGACCTAATTCATATGTACTGAAATAAGCAGTCTGCCATTTACATTTAACCAGAAGAATATGAAGACAAAAATGATTGGTATATAATATAATACCTGTACTAATATTGTTTTGGGTTTTTTATGCTTTGCTTAATTTCTGTAGTCTACAGTGGTGCCCATAATGTTTTAGGGTATTATTTTCAAAGATGCTACACAGTAGTATAGTACAGTGCAAAGCCATCATTAGCTAGTAATTTTCATTAAAAGAAATAGGAGTTGAAATAAAACACAAAGATCAGCATCATTGTTCTTGCTAGACACAGGGGAGCAGTGCTGTTATAGGAACCAAAGCTGCAAAAGACTTCTTGAGAGAAAGTACATGTATGCACATAGTACACTGCCCTTTCATTGGGGGATTCAATGGATATATGTGAGGGATATTTGTTCTTTTGGAATCAATGGTAGTGTTTTTTTGGGTGGTTTTAGTAAAGGTCCCAATTCTTTTAACCAGGCCTTTTTTTCCATCTTTTTTTTTTTTTAAAGAATGTAGATAATCGCAAAGGATAACTAGGAAAAAAGGAATAAAATATAACTTGCTGGAAAAAAAATAGAAACTCCCCCTGGGAACATATGAGCAAAAGGCAACAGGAAAACAGAGCACCAAAATCAGCTATAGTGTGTTACTTGAGTTGAAACTGACATTGCAGTCCATTCGCTCTGTAAATTGAATGCAAATGCAACTCTCTTAACATTTTGTCTCTGCAAATAAATAAATAAATAAATAAATAAATAAAAATAATAATAATAATAATAATAATAATAATAATAATAATAATAATAATAATAATTTATTTGGGCCCTAAATTGTACAAATCCTGGATTTAAAAAAAAAAAATTGGGGGAAAATGTTTGTTTCGTAGAGTACTATAAAATAACACTGTGTTATATACAATATTTGTGTATTGGTGCATTTTATTTTGGGTTCTCTTTGGAATGTGTTCTCTTCTGATAAAACATAGGTAGGAACAGCAAAAAACAAATATGTTTCTACTTCAGTTTTCTTAATTTCCAGGTGTTCAGCAAGGTAATACTGTTTGTTAAAAACACTTCCAATTAAAGGGGTTGTGAGGAAACTGGGGCCGTATTTAATAATAAACAAATAGTAGGTAGTTGTTGTCTACATTGCAAGCAGGTGGTGTTTTAGCACCGTCTCTTTTAATTTCCTTCTATCTGGCCCATTCATTAGGTGTGCATTATTTGAGGGCGAGATAGTGGGTGGGTGGTATGTCCTCCTCAATATAACCAGATTGAAGAGCTGAAGCAAGAGCTGGGGAAATTGGAAATGTTGCCAATAATTTTATTCATAAAACTAAAGAAAACAACAACAGTCAAGACCAGTTTCATAAATATCCAACCTTAATTAATTAATGAAACAAAAGACCAAAAAAAAAAAAAAAGTTGTTACCCTCAGAAGGTTTTTTTTCCCCTCATTACCTTCTATTTCACTGTTGTAATATGTAACAGTATGGCTGTCTTCTTGGCTTAATTTCACATTATTCATATGTCTCTCGTTTAATCGCTTCCTCTGCCTATGCTCTCCAGGCTGCAGACATGTTTCTCTATCAAGCCTGGCCCACTTGGCTCTGTACAGCTCACTCTTCACTGGAGCTGCACAGAATTTTTAGAGTTCAACCTGTGAACAGGCTCGAGTGTTAAACTCAAAAGCTTGATACTGTTTGCAAACAGGCTCCTTCTGAGCTCCATGGGATTTAACCTTGAGTTTAAAAAAATAGACGAATAACACTTACACCCCACTTTTCCACTGCAGCATTTTAACCCTTCGTCTTTGGCAATAATTTGACTCACATGAAAGGCAAAACAAAAAATAAAAAAGAAAGAAATGTCACAAAACAGGTTTATATTATTATTTAAATAGTTCTTTGTTGAATAAATGTTGTTTTTAAGTGCTAAGCATTTTTTTAATCTCTATAAAAATGCCACAAACACAAATATAAATTACATAAATAAATGTATAAACTGTGTATTGCACATATAAACTTAACATGTACAAACTCTGGTAAAAGACAAACAAACAATTTGTCAACGTATCCACATAAGCATGGATATGCATTGTGCATGAAAAAGCAGTTTCGGTCTTTTCGGCAAAAAAATATAATACACAAAGCCAACCTGAATACATAAAAAAGGAAGATAGAAAGATCATAAGCAACAAAAAATGAAAAAGAATGCCAACCCAAATAACACCGAAGTTTCAGTCCTATAGATAGGGCACATTAACTCTGAATTGCCTGTCAGCTATCAGGCATCAATTCTACAAGTCAACAGGGGCTGCACAATAGTGGTAGTACAATATATGAGACATGTATTATTTGAAACTCGTGGAATAAAATCATGTTTTTTTTCAATAATGTACTGTAGGAGGTAATACACAGAGTACTATAAAGAATGTAGTAATCAAATACAGTGCTGGAAACGAATGTATAATACACACATACTACAGATGCTCATTATAAGATTGGAAATTGTCTACATGTGGCTAAAAATGAATATGTACGGCTAAATCAATTATTGTATAAATTTTACGTCAGTGCAAGAAGTTCAACTGGCAACCAGTATAATTCGTCTCCAGCTGGACTAAATCTTTTTCTTTTTTTTTTAACAGTAGAAGTTTTAACATCTCTGTTGACAGCGAGTTTAAGACCAGCAATAATGTTATGCTGTCAGTCATGAAAAGCCAGTAAAGACAAGGCCAAACACCCACCCCTGCTTTACCGACCAGGATTTGAAGCGCCGGCGGGAAAATGAAGCACTTTCACGGAACTCTGCCGTCATATTGGTATGCAAGGTCTGGTTTGATCTTCAGCTTAACCTGGCATGACGTGGGCACAAGGGTGTCCGCCAACTGACAAAAACATATTTTGAGATCCGAAAGGATGAAACGGACTTCAATATGCGTGTCTTGCATATAACGAGGTGAAAACCGTATGGGGTTTCATGTCCTCCAGGCCTAGCGACCCCCGTGGTCCAGTACAGAGCTGCTCCACCTCCTTAGTTTCATTTGAAACTCCGCCTAGACCATCCACATCATCATGTGCTCTGCCCTCTACTTTTGAAATGCCACTTTTTCAATCTAGAACTTCACAATAAATGGAAATATGCAGTTTATCTTTAACAAGTGAAACTTAAAACAAATTATTAAATACAAATGAAAGGTTATGTCCTTTGGAACTATATAGCACTGAGGATTTATACACAATAAAAGTTCTGCTCTTATTTAACTACATGTATACTTACAAACCGAAAGCTTTCTCTGCAGCAGGAACGCCGCCATGACGGTATCCGGGTACGCGCTGTATTAACATTAGGGGACGCACGCCACGCGGACTCTGCTTTTCTACACAGGAGCGTGCCTAATGTTACTCTATGGGGAGGTTTTATTCATTAGAGTTTGATACTTTAAAAGGTTTTCACTGCTTTGCTAAACATGATAATGCAATGTAAAATGTTTACTGTGTTTAAGCACTATATTATACTATATTCTGAATAAGAAAACGAAATGTTTTTTTTACATTTTTGCTGCTTTAGCATTAGCAAAGCTTCAGTTAAAGACTGTATAGTTTATTGAGCTAGACATGCTAAGTGTGGTTTTGCTAAATAATCGTTTTTCAACTTTTTGAAAGTTTTTTTTGTTTGTTTGATTATTTTTGCTTTGAATTCTTTTTTTGTGTGTTTCCGATAGCTGAACTGTTGAAACTGTCCAGTTTTCTGAACTTTGCTGCGCTGAAAATAAACATCTTTGATCAGTGTAACATTCTGTTCATTCCGTGTCTTCCTAACACCTCCCTTGGTCTCAAGATCATTCTACTTTTTGACAAAAAGTTTCTTGTTTTTTTAATTTACAAAGTGTTTTAATTATTTTTCTTTTCCCAAATGATAATGAAATAAACGTTTTATTTGGGCCGTGCAGTTCCCATGGTTTATATTGTACATATATAGCGTACATATATGTACCATCACAGACAAAAGTATTGTCACCCTACACTTAATATAAGATCATTCAAGAAAACATGTTAAATACAAGCATTTAGTGAACATTGGCCATTAATTAATATGACAAAGACACACAATGTCTGGTAGTTTAACAAAGAATATAAATTTAAAAAAAACAACAAAAAAAACTCTTAAGCAATTTCAAATATTTGTTCATAACAAAAGAATTGGCACCTTTACATAAACAAAAAATCTGTAAAAATGTAATAGAACTAATTTAAAAACACATTTATTGATTGAAAACCATTACACAGTAACTACAATCCATTATAAAGTCAATAGCCAGAAAAAGAGGTAATTATTTCCAACATCTGTTGAAGAAGAACGTTTTAGCAAAACACATCACATTTGAGAAAAGCACTCGTAGCAAACTAAAACAAAGGAAATGGCTGCAGAACAGTATCAAAGAAATATGGAATACCAAAATCCACAATCAGAACAAAATCACCAGATCGCAATCCAATAGAAATGTTTTGGACTGATCTGAAAAAAAACTGCGCCTGATTTAAATTTTTGAGACCCGTTCCCAAAGCAGGCCAAAGCAGGCTTGGTGGAAGTATGTTACAAAACTGACCAATTATGAGTGGTGTAAGCATGTAATCCATTTCCGGGGTGAGCAGGAAACAGAAAACGAGAAAACTGTTGCGAGCAAGCAGAATACTAATATGGCAGCCAGGAGCATTGTTAGGATTGTCAGAAAAAATAGCAATAGTGTCCATCCTTTCGGTTTTGTAAACAAATGAATCTGACTTTAGCCGCAAATATTTCTGTGAAAAAAATACTGCGAGAATCTGACCTTAACCGCAAGACTTGCTGGGAAAGAACCGCCAACATCCGTTGAAAACTTGCTTTTCACTCAACTCGGGTAGACTTATCTCATTGTGGGTTCAGGAGGAAGGCTGGAGAACCCAGAGCGGCTTGACTTGGCCCTCAATCTGTAGTCATGGAAACAAGGCATTAGTGTCATATCCCAGCTATGGTTTTTTTTTTTTTTTTTTTGTCGTAATAACTGACCTCCATCGGGGAAAAAATATGAGCACTGTCAGGATGTTTTAAAATATTACAGAATATTTAATAAAATCAATATCAAAATAAAATAACATTCAGGCAGATACAAACCTGTTAAATGCAATAAACAACAATGCAGTATTAGAACTTCATATTTTAGCTGAGCTTTCTGTAAGAGCATTGAGACCCTGAAGCTGTGTGTTCAGCAGTACAATAATGAATGTACGTTACAATAAAAAAAAGAAAAGGTCATTTTCTTCTTTCAGCAACAGAAACACAAGTGGCTGCATTTCCTGCTTCTGGATTAAGTTCAAGTTTTCCAGTGCGACTGGGCTCTCTTCTGATTAGAAAGTTTGATATTTATCATGGACTTCTCTGTTTTCCATATCCAGTGTGAGTGAAACCGTACAATGGTAAACTGAAAGGAACCATTCTTTTATTCAGCAATTAACCCCATCTGAGTAAATAATATGGTGTTGTGCAATTGAACCATTGCTGTTATGCACTGAGTCCAGAACTCGAAACGGCTTCAAAGCAGCACTTCTGAAACGATGACAAGATGCTGCAGAAACAGCTTTTCATGAGGTATATAATGCAAGTATTGTATTTCATTGTACAGTAATGAGCAGAGTAAAGCTGCCGTGATATCACAGATAACGTGTCTGGATGCACTTACCTGCTGGAAACCTAATCTTATTCTTTTAAATTCGGAGCTTGAGGGTGATAAACAGAGCAAGCAACCACAGTCTTTAAGTATATAACAGCAATGTAATGCATTTGTATTAGTCTCTAGCCCTCCTAATATTTCTGATGGCCAGAAATTTGAACAGTGTATAATATTTTCCCTTAATGTGATGACCTTGATAAGAAAGAGTTATGTAATTAACCTCAGATTGTATAGCAAGTTTAGAAAATATTAAATGCAGGATGTGGACCCATTTATCTCTCATAATATTTCTCATGTTCATCAAATGTGAAGAATGAAAAATCTTGTCCTTTACCTTGATTACTTAAAAAAGATCTATGTGATTACCTACATCGCACTTACCCTCAGATTTTACAGCAAGTTTAGAAAATATGATCTGCAGAATGTGGAAAATCTCAAAAGAGGCAGTTGGCATGAAAATGCAGTGGGCCTCATTGCATTAGGTGATATGATCTTCCCACAGAGAGCTCATCAGCTTGCAAATTATGGACATATTCCTTTGGGTTCCATTAAACTGCCCTCTTGTCTGTCTTACACTACATGCTGCTTTTGGCACAGTCAGGACAAATGCACAGAGTAAATGTAAGACAGTCTCTCTAGGCACTGGAATGTACAGATACCCGGGTTAACAACATGCTGACTAAATAAGAAAAGCATGAACGTGAGGATAATGTCTTCATTATTTTCTATTTCTTGTTAAATCAATAGGAAATGTAAGGTCACTCTTTACAGTGATTATTGTCACCAGAGTTTCAGGGGTACTTTTTTCCTTGACAAATCTCTTGCAGAACGAGTTTCTTCAAGTGTCTTTTATGGCAAATAGCCTGGTCTCAAGTTGCATGTATTATTTTTAGCAATAAGAAGTTGTTCATTTCTTTCTATTTTGTTCTGTGCGGGTATTCATTACTTTCAGTTATTTTACTAAAACATTTAAGATGTTAGTTTAATTGTGCTGTTGATACTAATATTTGAACAATTTAAGGATTTGTACGATTTCTATTCTATAAAATTTTGGGCTAGATTAGCAAAGCTATATAATCCAAATGGTCATTAGCAATATTTTCAAAAAGGAAAAACATACAGCTACCAAACCATAAAACAACAATTTAAAGTAGGGGTTTGTAAGTGTTTTAAGTTGTTTCTTAGTTGTATGTGGTGCTTTTTTTTGCAAAATAACTGAGAACCTCTTTTTAGATAAAAGAAAACAAGGACATAGCCTTATTAACTTTTAAGCTTAAAAAACAAAAGTGGTTATTTTAGGCCATTACATAAACTGAGAGAAGAAATATGTCTTTGGATCAGTAATGCGTGTGAATGTACACAATTAATAACAATTTGTCTTCTTATTATTATTAATTTCTTAGCAGACACCCTTATCCAGGGCGACTTACAGTCACTGTATAGGAATCATTGTATATTAATTAATATTATGATTCGCAAACAGCTTTTTGCCTGATAAAGGATGAATTAAATTGGCTCCTGGGAGTTTTCTGAACGTATTTATGAGGTGAAAAACAAATATTTCAAATTGCAGAGCTAGCGTGTAGAAATCCAACAATTGATCAGATGTTCTCTAATTAAGTTGTGTATAAATATCCTTAAATGCAATGTATCTGAGTCCCTTCTCCCTTATTTCCATTCATAGCATAACCCAGTGCAACCACTGCCCCTCACCTGCCTTCCCACTTCAGGTTTATCTCAGATGTTAACCTGTAGAAATATTAAAATTTCAACAAGCTTATAACACACGTGTTCCTCTCACAGTAGGCCCACACATGAACTTGAATTTATTGGGAGGCCTAGCTTCTGACCCGCACATTCATGTTATCACCACCCACTCTTAAAAGGCACAGTATATAGAGCCCTCAGCAGAGTGTGTGCATCCTCCTAACACAAATAACTCATATATTTATCATTCAAATCATGGCTCAGATCTACCCTATTTTGATGATTACAGATACAAGAATAAATGGTAGCTACTAGTGTAATTCTATAATTTCATCTGCATATATCTTCTAGAGATGCTGGAATCAGTATTTTATATATTTATTCTTAACATGACATTACAACATGTATTGTGTTCTGCATGTTAACCTCAAACTGTTCTTTTTTTACATGTAAGGAAAATGTAAAGAAGATAGAAATAATATTTTGGAAAACCTCTCAAACACTGTTGCTTTCTTATCTTACATTCTCACAGGTTTATCATGTATTAAAATTCCAACTGTGCATCTACTGTCTTTCAAGCATTTTTTGGTACAATGGTTGAGAAGTTAAAATGTGTTTACATCTACAGTACATCCTGAGTAAGTCTTGTGCATGGTGGGGTTTGGAAGGTTTGAATGGTGGTGTAAGTAAGTGTTTAAGTTATGGATTACATATCCTGGATATAATACCGACTATCACTGCTGTAGCATCCTATATAAAAAATAATTCAACTAAAGAAGTTCCAATATTTGTGTGCACGAGGCCGAAACCTGAACCTTAACAATTCCAAACAAGGATGGTCAACACAGCACATTCCCAGAATAAATATTAATCTCAGAACATCTGAGGTGGTGGCAGAGAGAGTGGTGGAGTGTTTTATTCATGTTTTTCCCTTGACAGACCTGACGGAAGATAATGCGTGTTGTTCAAGCCAACCCGTGGGGCAGTTGAAGTGTGATGATGTGGGGAGGAATCACCTTTAACACAGGAATGCTTTTGAGAACAACTTTACTGTGCAGACTGAGAGCAACTTTACTGCTCAACGATACATTGAAGTCCTTGAGGCAACAGTTTTTCCTTTCCTGCAAGCCAATTTGGAAGTGTCGATTTTCCAGTAGGACAATGCAAGACCACATAGTGCAAAGATTACAATTGCACGACTTCAAGAAAACAATGTCGAGGTCTTGCTGTGGCCACCCTTTTCTCCTGACCTGAGTCCAATAGAACACCTGTGGGACCAAATCGCCAGTGCCATCCACAGGAGACAACCGCGACCAGCCAACCTTCGCCAGCTGGCTGCAGTTGCACAGGAAGAGTAGTGGAACATCCCACAGCAGTGTATCCAGAGGCTGATCAGGTCTATGCGTCAGCGCTGCCAGGATTGTGTTAATGCTCAGGGAGATCATACCCGATACTAACTTTATAATGTTTTGATTTTGACAGTGTGTCATGTTTCATACTGAAAACAACAAAGAAAAAGGGAAGCTTCATACTCAAACATACTCTTAAAGGTTTTCAAAATTATCATGATTCTTTGATCTGTATTTTTGTTCACATTTTCTGTGATTTTGTTTGATATCTATGTTTAAAATATTTGATTAAATCCATTAAACCTGAGTGTTGCGTTTTGTTTCTTTTTTCTCTCTCTCTCTCTCATATATATATATATATATATATATATATATATATATATATATATATATATATAACATACAGGGGATTTATTATTTCAGTTTAATGTAATACAATAATATTGTATTTTTAAAGGGATATATTCATTGTTTGTACAGTTGGCATTTAGCTAAATTGTCGTTTTTTTTAAAGCTGCTGTAACAGTGGACCCTGTAAATAAAACATTTACTGACATTTTATTAAATATCTTTTTAGTGTATAACTTTATTTAAACTAGAAACACAAGAATGAATTCCAATTTATGTTTTAAATTGCAAAGAAATGTTTTGTGAATACCAGATACATACATTGACAATGCTTTACCTCTATAGGCCTTTGCCTAAGCCAGAGAAAGCATTGCTTTAGGCCATGATATACAGTATATACAAATTGTTTTGTTTACTGTTTCTAGGTTTTAATTGAATCCTGTTCCCTTAGCATCTTGCATTAGAAACTGAAACACTGTTGTTGTAAGTTTTGCATAAAGTGAAAGGCAGGAAAGAGACTGCGTTCATTACACATGCAAACTATTGGAGGCATCCCCAATGGAGTTGAGTTCATCAACCACAAAAAGACAACAGACAATTAAAACACCCTTCAGTAAATCCTGTGCTTTAATGAAAGTCCAGTTTCCCCTGCCCCAGGTAATGTTGGAACAAGATTGTATCTTTGAAACAATTACACTGTCACAATCAAAGGAAACTGACTTTAAGTAGTCTGTCAAATCACATCAGGAGCTAATAACTACTCATCCTCCCTACCAAGTCAAAAAGGACTTGAATCTCTCTTTGTTCTCTTGATGATCTGTTTTTAAATAGATTGCTTAATGTTACACTCCAGGCACTTAGACGTCCACGCTTAAAAGCCAGGCTAAAGCCTTTGGCTATGAAAGAACTCAAAACTACACCCACTCTGTAAATGCACCCCAGCCATCCTTTATTTATCCCTCTGAATGGTAATGATGATCATTTTAAAGGCGTATTAGTTACTGTGCCCTCTTTGTTTTCATATGAAACTATTGCCGATTGTATACTGGGGTGGATTCATTGTATTTTCATTATATGCAGTACAAATACTATGTTTATTAATATTATAGTCTAGGAACCAGTTTCAAAAAGTGCCTTTTGTCTTTTTTTTTTTTTTTTAGATTTTTATTCTTTCGTTTAATTTGTTAAACACTTTGGCATGTCTTGACTCCAATAATGCTATATCAAATTAAATGAAGATGATGATAAATAGCATTGACTATTTATCCTGTCTATTCGCTACATACTGTTCTGATGGATATGGGTTGCTCATTCCTTTCATTTATTGGATGTAATTGATGGAATGTGTGGCTCCTATCACACCTTACCATTTGCTTCAGAGGTTTCCCCTGATGGTTTATAGCTGCTTCTGACTGCATACAGACTGCTTAGCAGTTGCATTTTACGAGGTTTGCAACGAAAGATATAGTAGTCCCAGTTGCAGTCAGACATTGGGGCACATACAGTACTATCACATCCATACGTTTTAAATTCTGCCCATACTGTAAGCTATTAGACTATCACTCAGGGCCTTGTAAAAACCATCTGACTTATTATGAGAAGAAGCAATGTTGAATTAAACCAAAATTGACTTCACCAGCACAGTTTGGGGGAGTGTTTCTTAATAAAGTGGCCAGCACCTGCAGGTGAAAGGCTGTATCAGTATCACCTAATGGCGATATCAGAAAAGTTGACACCCAAGCTAAAGTTCATCCTCATGGTATAACAATTACAAAACAAAAGTCAAACCTTTTCAAAGGGGGGAGGGGTGCGACAAAAACTCAAATTTCACCTCTGGGCTCAAAACCTCTGAATCCCAAGGGTCAATCTTAGTGTGAGCATTTTAAAATTAATAATTAATGAGATATGGACTAAAATGTCATAATGAGCTCATAAACATAACTTAACAATTTAAACAAAGCAAAATTGTTACCGTGCAATCAATATGCTGCGTCCTGTGTTTGTTTTCAAACACAAGCTCCTTGGAGAAAGGCACGCAAAGCAAAGCTTGTGCCTCAGCATGTGGTATTGAAAAAATCAAAAAGAATCCTTTAAAAATTGCTATATATTGAGGCTAGTCCCTGATCCATCTAGCACTCTTGAGCTATTCTCCAGGCTGCTGCTCATACAAGATATTTGTAAAAGGCTGGATGTCCATTGAACAGATTATAATTTAAAAGGATTATTGAACCTATAGATCATGCCACTTTTGCATGAGAAATAGGAAACAACTGTTTTATTTGTCCTGATGCATCATGCTAAACTGTCATGATCTTTTTTTTATATAGTCCCTGGGACACCCCCTTTTTTATTGAACTTCGGTGCTCCCTGAGAGTCATTTAGCTTCTTCCTGTGTTTCAATACAGTGCACTGAGCCTGGTATAACTGGAACTGCAAATGAACAAATGTACTACTTGTGCACCTGTGGCTGATCTCTTGATCCTTCTTAGCCTATATCATAAAATAGTGCTTTAAAATAAAACATGCATGTTGGCAAATACTACTTAGCCTGATGAAGTACAAAACAGGGACATTCACACAATTGCAGAAATGGGGTCCCCCCTTTGGAAGACTCCCCCCTTTGTATGACTTACTGTATTAAAGTGAAAGGAGTAATCGGTCAGATTAATGTGCCGAACCGGGCCTCGCATTCCAGGGAGAGGTTTTTCCTTATCTCCTTATCTGATTGAGGAAGCTCAACACATTCGGAACTTTCCTTTCAAAAGCTTTTCCTTTCGGAATCTTGTTATGGGAATACAATATGGCAATGAAATGCAAGATGACTGCTTTTCCTTAAAAAAGCAGGCCTCAGGGTAAATCGTGAATTCTGTTTATCTGAATTTGTTATTCCATATTCATTCTTCAAAAAACAGGTTTTGTCAAGGTGTATATGTCCAAATGTAATGTGCCCCATGTTTAATAAAAGAAAAAAGAAAAACTGTTCATTTTAATTTAAAGGTTCATTTAATTTACCAAACAAATGTGCACATTGGACTTTGACTTGTTAAATCAGCCCAAATGTCACACATCAAAAAATTGTAGTTATAATTTCAATAAGAAAGTTAAATTAGTAAGCAACTGATATGTTAGTAATTAATTAAGTAAAAACAACAAAATGCCCACGAAATCAATTATATTTATTCCATTATATCGAACATATGAATAATCTAAACAACATGCCCTAGTGTGGTATGATTTACTACTGACATTTGTGAAGCTGGATATAGGGCATGTGGTTTAGACCAAAGTTCCAACAATTTTGCTTCCTGGGAAAAGTTTTTTTTTGTTGTTTTTTTTAATATGTTTACTCAGATCTGCAGTAATTTAATTCATATGTCTCTAGTCTTATTATTAAATGCCTATTTCGTAAAGATACAGTCATATCCTTATGGAACTAAAATCTAGTGTTGTACTTTGAAAAGTTTCTTAATACTAAAATGTTTTTTGATTTATTACTAAAGCAACATGTTTATTTCCTCATTACTTTCATTATTTTAACAAATTTGCCCAAATATTTGGCTATCCTGTAAAAATACAAAATACAGTCCATCAGAACCAGACAATGGAGTATTTACAAAACTGTATGGTCTGTTGTAAGGAATGTTTTTTTTTTTAAGTACTGCTTTTTGAAGAGTGTTTAAACATTCTCTTAAACAGTGTTTTGAGAAAGTTCCAACCCTCTTTAAAAACATTTTCATAAACAGCAAATTA
Organism: Acipenser oxyrinchus oxyrinchus; assembly: GCA_030684275.1. Taxonomy (NCBI): domain Eukaryota; kingdom Metazoa; phylum Chordata; class Actinopteri; order Acipenseriformes; family Acipenseridae; genus Acipenser; species Acipenser oxyrinchus. The sequence goes on along the minus strand of CM060249.1, from coordinate 15,585,199 downwards.
ATTAATCAAAACGGGCTTTAAAAAAAACAACCCGTTCCTTAAACCATTCCTTAAACCCTTTCCTTAAACCGTTCCTTAAACCGTTCCTTAAGACAGTACTTAATGATTTGTGAATACAGCCCATAATAACAGCTTGGTACACCTCTTCATTTTCTGGCAAAGAATAAAGGGGTCATTCAATGGCATTTCTTTGCCCATGATAGTGTATTGCTGTACACATAAAAGTAGTCTTTATTTTTTTATTTTAAATGGTACCACAGTACACAGTCACAGGTCCAGTTGCCAGGGCCTTGTTTTAATTTTATGTAGTCAAAAGTATTAGGAAGGCCACAGAAACCTGGCTGCATGGAAAGACAGCGGAAATCTTTTTTGACTTTTACAGAAAGTATTATTTTGTTTGGCCCAAACCTTGAGAAAACTTATTCAGTTCTAGAAATAAAAGTTGGTTGCACGCTTCTACCATCTGTATCGACATGACCTTTTTTTTTTTCTAGAGATCTACTAACTTGACGGGTTACAGTAAACATACCTCCAGGTTATGTTGTGCAAAAGAATTCATCATTACACAACAGTAAACTGCCCATAGACACCATGCTGTTTGCTTAATGAGCTGAGCTTTTTGAAATAGATTGTGCTCCTACTGCTACCTCCTGCTAGTCTATCAATCCTGGATGTGGACCTCACCCTGTTAGGCCTCAGGGCTAGACATTAGTGCCACTTGCATTCATGCTACTTAACTTTAAGACCCTTGTTCACATAAAGCAGAACAGCACTTCAAATGAATTCTGTAAACAAGTTCAGTTCCTGAAACAAGTTTTGTTTATTTTACACAGGAAGGTAAAATGTCAAAATACAGCCTGTATGGTGTTGGTGTCTCTAAAAGTTCCACATTTGCACAATTAACCATAAAAGTGTATGGCGTTAAAGCCCACTGAATAAATGACCAAAAATATGATGTTGAAATTCCACAATTTTATTTTTGTTTCCTCTTTATCGCGAGAAACAAATATAATTTATAAGGAGGCTGTGTGAGACGTAATTGTAAGTGACTCTGCAGCTGATGCATAGTTCACACACTCTAGTCTCTGTAAGTTGCCTTGGATAAATGCGTCTGCTAATAAACAAATAATAAATAATAATAATAATAATAATAATAATAATAATAATAATAATAATAATAATAATAATAATAATGTTTCCCGGAAAAAAAAAAGATTACAAACAATTCAAAAATTTTATGAGTAACATCCTGTTACATTTGTACAACAGAAAATGTAGCGTGCCAGCTGTGGAGTCCTGGGTGAAAAAAAAAGCAGTCTGAACAACACTGACTCCTGTGGTAGAAATGAGGTAATGCATGTTAGGCAATAATTCAACTGAACATGCAAACGAGCCTCGCAAATTTGAACAGTGATCAATGTTACGATTTTCGGCTATTGTCAGTAGCCCAATGGATAGGTAACTTACGTCAAATCACTGAGATACAACAATCAAATCCAGCTCTCAGAATTGTTCTCCTTTTTTAAAATGATCACTGATACAAACAATATAGTAGTGACAGCCTTTGTTTATAAATTGTATTTGTGAGAGAATTGTAAATCTTGTAATAGACACATTTTCCTCTAATCTGACAATTTTAATCCGATTAATTGGCAGATATCATACATAAAAAGTGCCACAAAAACTGACATTTTACATGAACAATCTGTTCCTGCTTATATATGTCTGTTGATTAATTTGATAAAATATAATTCGGATTTACAGCCTTTTCATGTTTGATTTGCTGTGATAGTTCGGCTTTAAAGTTTCTGTTCCAGAGTGCCATGATTTGAAACAGGGTCCCCAGAGTCTGAAGGTGGCACAGTTGCCACATCGCCACAGTCACACTGGGCTGGCGCACTGTTTTTTCTTTCTACATTGCTGTTTGTATTGTTTGCATACATATATCTATGTGTGTGTCAGGATATTCATTTTCTGTCTCTCAGTGTTATATTTGGTCAGTGTTACATTTTTATGATATTTTTTCACATTTTCTATGTTTTTTTAACGTGATTCATCAGATTTTTGCAGGAGTCTGTTTATTTTCATTTCCCGCTGTCAAGTTCAGTGAATTCTCCGAAGTTACTGGGAAGTTGCGCAAATTGGAGTGAATCGACTAGAAGGGAAGTTAAGTCCTAATAATGTACGTACCGGCAGGGACGTTTTTGATCGACTTTGCCTCATTCAACAAGCTGCATCAGCCTGTTGATCCCCTTGTTTGTATTTGGAACACCTATCGACTTTGCCTCATTCAACAAGCTGCATCAGCCTGTTGATCCCCTTGTTTGTATTTGGAACACCTATCGACTTTGCCTCATTCAACAAGCTGCATCAGCCTGTTGATCCCCTTGTTTGTATTTGGAACACCTATCGACTTTGCCTCATTCAACAAGCTGCATCAGCCTGTTGATCCCCTTGTTTGTATTTGGAACACCTATGCCCACCAGTCTTCTTTAATATGTTTTCAGCACATAACCACACTCTTATGATTCCTGTTATTCCCACCCTAAGGTGTATGCTTCCCCGTTATTATATGATCCACACAAATGATGTTGAGTATAAATGTAAAATCAGCCCAAAGCCAAACTAAACTAAAAAGAACTGAACGGTTAGTTGATCCACAAACTTGCAATTACCAATACTGTGGCATAACCTTTCTGTCATATTGAAAACCTGTAATGGTTACGCTTTGGCTGCAGATGTGAAAGACATGCATTTATCAACTAATTAAACACACTGGATTTTTAATCATAGTTTATTTAAAAGTTTTAACTTGCAAGGAAGACCTTAAAAAAAAAACATTGGAATTCTACAGTAGCAATATATTTTTTTAAATCTGTCCTCCAAATCTTTAAGTATGAAATGTGTGGTTGATTCTGGATAATATCAGACAGGCCTAAAATGACTGGACATATGACACCACTAAAGTATTTTTCTGATTTAAGCTTTCAACTGTAACCAGAAAGCAATTCATATCCTTGTTTTCCCTCCATGTATTATGCAGGGTCAAAAAGAAGGTCTGGAGTTATAAATGATTTAAAACATTAAAAACATTAATAGCTTTTTTATCTTAAGTCCTAGAAATACTGCCAAATCTGAGAATAGTTACCACTGGAGTTATTTACACGTCACGAAATTATTTGCTGAACATGTATACAATTACAGCTTCATAAGTTTATTTTATAGAATGCTTGATATCTTACTATATTCTTTTAACATCGTTATTATTTTATGTCTTAAGTCTTGTCGGTTTTATTTCTTGACTCTTGTGCTGTATATCAGATGTGAAACTGCCTTTTTCAGTCTGTGGCCCCATCTCAAGTTGTAAACCTGGAGATCAATTAATCTGCCATGCAGAAAGGATGACCCACATACCTGCTTTTGTTAACATTTAGTTTAGCTCTAAATAACAGAATCCCTGTGGTTTTGTTTTTTGGGGCTCCATTAAAATGATATCATAAATAGAAGCTATGAATGGCTACATTTAACATTAAGAAAAAAAAAATATATACTGTATATATATATATTAATCACAAGCTCACCTTACAAAGTAATAAAAAAAAAGAAAAAGCGTTTGCATGTTTGAGTGTCTATAGGATGTTTTTAAACCAGGACCAAGACAAAAAAAAACAAAAAACATTAAAGTTTTCAGTAATATTGTTAATTTAGAATCTAGTGGATTTAAACATTAGAAGTAAATACTTTTTAATCATGTTCCTTGCTGTGTATTTTCATTCATAAAGTGGTCACTGTACAGTACTACGATGCATGTGCAATTAACCTGAATGTGTTCTTTGCGTTTGGCACCTGATGGTTATACTGTATACTGTCATCACAAAATTGTTTTTAAAGTTCCTGTTTTTATAATTCTCTCAAAGGGAAGGTCCTATCTGGATTGCCTGCACACATCTATTTACTACTGCATGTTACTAAACTAAACATCTTAAAAATCAACTGAAAACAAACTAATATTGAATAAAACATTGACAGATAAAGCATGGCTTTTTACATTTCTTTAAAACATGTGATCTAAAGGACATACCAGCTACTACCAATAGGAGAGGAGGCACAAGCTTCAGATTGAGTGCAAGGGAAGAGACATATTCTTTGCTGTTCCTTTGCTTCTTCCAGAAGGCAGCTTCTGTTCAATCAGACAAATGACACATTGCAAGCTTTCTTAATTGTTAAACATGATATACCCTAGCCCCAGGTTTCCCATCTATCCCTCAATGAAATGATAAAACAGTCATTTGTTTTTTTTTGTTCACCACTGTCAATGATTTGGCTAGCAAATAGGGAACCGGAATCCTTTCAAATCCTGAGTGTCTTGGATTGTTTTGATGTCAAGCATCTGAGTCAAGAATACTCCTAGGGTTCTTGGGTTTAGACTTGCTATCTTTGCATCACATGACACAGCAAACTTAACTAGCTGTGAATTATATTTAATACAAGCCTTTTTGCTTTGTGCCAGTCTGCTAATGCCAGTCAAAGTAAGAGAAAACAAAGCATTAATAAGCAGTAGTGCCTTCAACTAAACAGATTTGTTTTGTAATCCAATAAACACCCCCAGATCCTAAGTTAATTGTTCAACAACTATAAACAAATAATTATTAGTATATACAATGTACGTCTCAGAGAAAGAGAGAGGGAGAGAGAGAGAGAGAGAGTTTTGATATATTGGACATCGGACATAAATGGTATGAAAACAGCAATTTAGAAAATTCCTGTTTCTCGCATGTAATCTGTTTTTTAAGCATTGCCCAATAATTTCTTTCTAAAAGGCTTTCCACCAAATGCCCCCCCTTCCCCCCCCACTTCACGATGTAGGTTTTGTACTCCTTGCGCCAATTCCTAATTTGTTTATATCATTTATTCTCTTCAGCAATCATTTATAGTACACACACATCCCTCCAGGCTACATATTTTTCATAGTCCTGTCCCCTGTGGTTTTTTTCTAATCACTGTGTTTATTATTTGCTTTTCATTATTTAATTACCTCCCTCAACACTTAATTTTGTTTTTCGCTGGACTTAGTTTTTTTACTTGCCTCATTGTCTTGTTCTCCTCCATTTCCCTCTCCATCTCCTTTCTCTTCCATTCTGTTCTCTGCCTACTTCACGTTGAATTGTATTATCTAGCTACTGCACCCTACATCATTTGTCATTAGAATAGTTATGTCCGTTTACATACCTCTTAATGAAGATATTTTTGTGTCTTTGATTGCCAGAGTCCATTGAATTAAATATGTATAATATCATTATATAGCTTTAAACAATCCTTCTGGTGTGAAATTTCATTTAGTTAGTCTGTGTTGCCTTGAAAAGAAACCTCACTTATACAATCTATACATTTATGAATCTCACGACCTGTCTGCTGAAGTTCACTTTCTGCTGGTTTCACAAACCCTGACTAGCACTAATCTTGGGCTACCTAATGTTACCTTAGGTAAAGTAATTTAAGATTAGCACTAATTGGGGTCTGTGAAACCAGCTGTTTTTTAGTTTTTTTTAAAGTTTTTTTTTACATCCTTGTTGTGATACTATATAGGAATTGTATGCAAATATTTATACAGACACCTTTAGTGTCCTGGCTTTAAATAGTTTTATGTAGAAAACACACTAAAACTATACTAAATATGCTGTATACGTGTACCCCTGTCATGTGACAATAACCCTATCTGTGCACACCAACTTCATACGTTCCCGGACAATTTTTAATTTTACTATAACTTTAATGTTGTTTATTCAGTCAATTTCAGTACCCACATTTCCTCAGGCTAGACAGTGCGACATACCAACACTCCCCAAGGAGCCAGGCCTGGGAAAGATGGGCAGGGGGTTTCCCAGGGGGTGGGTGGAGATGGGGGGTTCATAGCCCCAAGGCAGGTCAGGAGTGGGAGTATTGGTGGGTAAAAATCTCTGAGAATGTCCCTTTTATATTAATGCTTGCTGGTTGCTTCTCTAAGGAAATGTACTTTATTATCTCCTGTTAAGCATTAATGTGGAGGTGGGTGTACATCACTGTGAAGATGTCACACACAGTTGTTCATATATTAAGAGGACAGCTTGTCCAATTGTGATGAAACTCAACAAGAAACGTCTTTGAAGTTACTGAATGTATCTTAATCTTGTGGTGCATGGAGGCTGCCTGCCTGTCCAACTGCTTGGCACACTTTCATTTATCAAGTGAACTTATCAAATTCTGATGAAACTTGCTAAGTCCATTCTCTATCACAATATATTCAGTTTCCTACCAAATCTAAAAAAACACAGGTCTACTAAAGGGTGCAAAACAAATTAAGCATTATCCTATTTTTTTTAAATGCCACCCATCAATTGTAACAACCCAATAACACAAAATAAAATGTGACAATGTGTTCCCAGTCAGGCTAACTCCTCCAACTAGGCATGAAAAATTGGTGCTGTTGAGAACTAGCTACAACAACAGCATGTCTGTAAATTCATGGAATAGGAGCAAAGGCTGTGTGGAATAGCAATCAGGAATTGAAATAGGAATTATGTGCTTGTGACTTTAGAAAGAGGACAGGATTTCCCTCTGGCTCATAGAGAGCTGCCCTCGCAGAGGTGAGACCGAACCGATTGGCCTCAAAGGCTGGGAAGCAAGCGTTACTTCCCCCAAGGGGAACCTAGAGTGATAGAGAACAGGAAAGCAAAAGAGTGTTTGGATAGATTTGTCCAGGGGGTCCCCTCTGGCTCGTGGCGAACCTTCCAGGTGGAGGACGAGGCCAGTGAGGCTGGGCCTCTAAGGTTGGGGAGTGAGCTTCACTTGCCCCTAGAGGGAGAGCTTTGTAGAAGTGGAGCAGCGTAGTGGAGGAGGAGGGGAGGATGGAGGAAACAAAAAAGCAAGACAAAGAATAAGAGTGCATTCCGGAGTTTAAACAGGGTGATTAATTGATATTTTGGCAGGACATAACGGGGAGAGAAGCCCAATCTCCTGCCCCCTGAACCACACATAAATGTTACAACACTATAGGCATTTTTCCAGAGCTCATCAAATGATGGCTTTTAGTCGAGCAAGCCATCGATCCAGAAGCATTCATACTGGTTCTGAGACGAGAGGTGATGTATATTTTTTTTTTGGTTTTGTTTTATTTTGTGTTACATAGCAACAAATAGTATTTACATAGCAACAAATAGAATATTCATTGTATAAAACTTGTTCCAGTAAAAGTTCTCCTTTATTTGCCAAAAGTAAATGAAGGGTAACATGTCTGAATAAAAATGTAAGAAACATGATTACATTTAATGAAGTTAATTGCAAAAAGTCAACATGAATTGGCTCAAATTGATACAGCGATCAGTAATAATCAATATTACATATATAAATATATATTTATTAAACAACCAAAGAGTTGAGAATGCATTTGATATAATATATTACAATTTTGAGTGCCCAATCAGATATTTGCCCTGTTTTCTCACAGAAATATGAAATGCTAATTCGAATGTCACGTTGTAACCTACGTACAGGCCCAGGAGGACTGAAGGTCAACAGGTGTCTTCAGTTCCCGCAGTCCAGTCGCTTGTAACTTTATACAAGGCGAACCTGAGCAGCACATTTTGCCAAGCTATTGAAACCTGGACTCCAGTGATGTCCTCATCTTGCCAGTTGGTGGCTTTGTGGCAATGTTCCCTGCAGACCCCCAACCAAGATATCAGACTGCAAACTCCTTATTTCATGACTCACCTGCACTCCACGTGGCAGTGTTTTTTCTAGGTGAGTCACTGGGGATCCCAAGAATATATATATATACACACACACATAGTCATTTTTGGATTATTGGCACCCTTGATAAAGATGAGCAAAAAAGGCTGTATAAAATAAACAACACAGGTAATGAGCTATATTTTATGCTCAAATATATGGGAAAACCATATTCTTTTATTCTAATACAATTGCTCAGAGAAAAAGTTTTTTTTATTAACAAGTAATAAAAAATGTTCTCAAAAAGATAGGTGTCAGAATTATTGGCACCCCTAAAGATTCTTATAAATAAAATCAAACAAAATTAAATCTGCATTAACATTCTATTTCCTTAAGTTCATCTCAGACTTAAGGAACTGTATTGTGGCCTTCCATGGCTTCCTGTTTCACTGGGGTATAAAAATGAGGAAACACGCATATGAAATCCATTTGAAATCCATTCACCATGGGGAAAGGCAAAGAACTCACAAATGAAAAGAGACAAATGGTTGTTGACCTTCATAAATCAGGCAATGGGTACATAACACTAGCTAAAAAAATAAATATACCACTTACCACTATTAGGGCAATAACTAAGAAGTTCAAAACGACTGGAACAGTGGTAAACTTTCCTGGTAAAGGACGCAATGTATCTTTCCCCCACGCACAGTGAGGCAGATGGTTCTGGAGGCAAGGGGAAATCCAAGGGCCACAGTTGGAGAATTACAGAACTTGGTTGCATCTTGGGGTCACCAAGTCTCCAAATCTACAATTAGATGCCACCTCCATACCAATAGGCTATTTGGAAGGGTTGCCTGTAAAAATGCCTTTATTGAGAGCAACCAACAAACGTAAGCACCTGGAGTTTGCTAAACGGCATTGGCACTTCGATTGGAACCGGGTGCTATGGTCAGATGATACGAAAGTAGAGCTCTTTGGCGTCAAAAGAAGGATAAATGTGCAGAAAAGAACCTTATACCTACTGTAAAATATGATGGTGGATCTTTGATGTTATGGGGCTATTTTGCTTCCACTGGTCCTGGGGCCCTTGTTAAGGTCAACGGCATCATGAACTCTACCCAGTACCAGGACATTTTAGCCAAAAACCTGGTTGCCTCAGCCAGGAGGCTGAAACATGGCCGCAAATGTATCTTCCAGCAAGACAATGACCCCAAGCACACATCAAAATCCACAAATGGTTAATTGACCACAAAATCAACATTTTGCAATGGCCACTCAGTCTCCGGACTTGAACCCCATTGAAAACCTGTGGTTTCAATTGAAGAGGGCAGTCCATAAGCGCAGACTGAAGGATATCAAGGATCTGGAAAGATTCTGTATGGAGGAATGGTCTAAGATCCCTCCCAATGTGTTCTCCAATCTCATTAAACATTATAGAAAAATACTCAGTGCCGTTATCCTTGCAAGGGGAGGGTGCACAAAGTACTGAAAACAAGGGTGCCAATAATTGTGGAGGTGACTGTATATATATATATATATATATATATATATATATATATATATATATATATATATATATATATATATATATATATATATATAAATTCCAATAATCTCAGTTTTTAGAGACACTCAAACAAAGTAAAATACATGTTCCATTCTATCTCTATTGCAAGAAGAAGAATGAGAACAAGAAGAGGAAGAGTTACTGCTGTAAAACAAAAACCAAGGACACTACTACAGTTAGAGGATTTGCTAATACAGTTCTCATTTGCCATTCACAATCTGATCATGCATGTTAATATATATATATATATATATATATATATATATATATATATATATATATATATATATATATATATATACATTATTGCTTAATATTGGACATGTCTGTAAATTATACATGTACTATACTTTACTATATATGGAATTTCAGTAGTTTCTTAATTTGTATGTGCAAGTCAGATACAGTAACAAAGGGGCAATGTATTATACAGATGCAGCCTGGTTGAGGCTCCTTCTGATTTTATAATAAATATTTTCCAGTCTAACTAGAGGGGGGGGCATGTTTTTATCTGAACATCATGAGTCTGCTTCTATATTAAGCCTAGAAATGGCTGCCTCCAGCATGCACTCCTACCGTGAATCCTTAAGGATAGCTTTAAACTTTTACTTTACATTTGCCATGAAAGTGAATGTAAACTTCTATTGAAACAGTATGGGAATCTTTTTGAATCTTTTTATTTTGAATCTAAGGGTAACACTACAGCTTTAGACGGAGACAGATTGCCACTGTCTTTGTTAGTTATATTTTGGTTTGTTATATTTTGGTTTTTGTTATATTGTTTTCTATTTTTGATTTGTTGTTTTATTTTCACGGTTGGCTCTTTCTTTTTGTGTTTCAGTATGAGATTTATTTTGATTGAGATTTAAATCATGATAGCTATTTATCTGTGTGAATACATTTTATCTTCCAGATTGATTGACAAATGGAATTTCTTATGTGACCATACCTATTGATAACCTATATGAAAACCAAGGCTGTTTGTTGTGTGTGTGGTTTTAAATAAATAATTATTTTTGCTATTACTACCCCACTTAAGTCACTTCATTAAAACCTTTAAACTACTGTGCCCTGTGACTTAAGGCTACAGAGAGAAACAATGTATTTTAAACTTTTAATCAATCAGATCAGACACACAAAAACAAGAACAAAAATCACCTAAATAAATGACAATGTCAGAAATGCTAATGAACCATCAACTCATGAAGAAAAAAAACCCATTATTTTTTGGTTTGACAAAAGACTAAATTCCATTTAATGCAACATGTGTGGTCTTGGGACAAATTAGACAATTATATGAATCCTAGCACATAGTTTTAGAAAAAAACAAAACCCCATCTTGGCACTTGGTTTCTTATAAGTTCTTCAAAATCAATCTGCTAAACAATTACTCCAGCTTGCAGAGCAGATTTTTCATGATGGATTGCTTTTGGGGGTTTATTTTATTAACCAGTGTTATTGCAGCATTGGTTCCTGAGATGAGATTTAATTTTCAATCTTCCCTGTGGCAAGGTGCAGCAATGTACAACACACAGAGACAATAATTGGGCCCTATTCCCCACTGTGCTGTTACAACCCTTGTTCCAATTATTTAGAACAGGATTTCAAATTCACAAATACATTATCCAGTTTCAAAAAATGCACATCCCATAGTTTAGGCTTACTAGTTTAAGAATTCACCTCATTCACCCATAACCATATCATTAATTACACGCAGGAAGTGTTTTCTAAAGTAATCTAAAATGTTTTTCTTACCACTTTTTTCCTCCAACTCAATATTCTGTGGTACTCGTGGAAAAAGGTAATTCAGCTCAGTTATTATTATGGAATAATGCATAATGAATTAAGAACATTTGGAAGTGGTGGATATTTAAATATTCCAATTGCACCTATTTGAGGATTGTTAATCCAAGTATCTGCCAGTAAAAAAGGAAGATGGATATTTTTAAAGACAAAGACTGAATTTGGAGTTTGTTCTTGGTAGCTGTCAGAAGCTAAGCGATTCTGGGCCTAGCCATTTCTCAGGTGCTGCACGGTACTGTTGGTGCTCTTCCAGTAGACATCAATAATCCACTGGCCCAACCCTAGTGTGTTCGGTCTAAATCCCAACATACATCACATTTTGATTAAATTCCTCCCCTCCCCCATCCATAAATATTTTTTTTTTTTAAAAGAGGGTGAGAGGTTCTCTCATGGTTTTCCTAAACAAAAAATAGATGAAAAGTTATGATAACTTATTTTATTTTAAATCTGAAAAGTCTCTAAAATCTAAACATTCCCAGTGTTGAGTGATGTCCTTTTAGCAAAATGGAATGCATTGAACTATAAACCAGAGCAGATTTTGGGCTGGTATGGTACAAGCCCCATTGCTAGAAAAGGAGTACTTGGCAAGAGCATTTAAGTGTATCTAAAGCAGCATTTCTAAAAAGTGGGCAACAGTCTGATTCTACAGAAGCCACCCCCCAAGCATTTCATATAATATTAAGAGCTAGGACACAGCTTCCATTCTGCCCAGCTGCTAATAAGAACATAAGAACATAAGAAAGTTTACAAACGAGAGGAGGCCATTCAGTCCATCTTGCTCATTGGGTTATTAGTAGCTTATTGATCCCAGAATCTTATCAAGCAGCTTCTTGAAGGATCCCAGGGTGTCAGCTTCAACAATATTACTGCGGAGGTGGTTCCAAACCCTCACAATTCTCTATGTAAAAAAGTGCCTATTTTCTGTTCTGAATGCCCCTTTATCTAATCTCCACTTGTGACCCCTGGTCCTTGTTTCTTTTTTCAGGTCGAAAAAGTCCCTCAGGTCGACATTGTCAGTACCTTTTAGAATTTTGAATGCTTGAATCAGATCGCCGCGTAGTCTTCTTTGTTCAAGACTGCATAGATTAAATTATTTTAGCCTGTCTCCATATGACATGCCTTTTAATTCTGGTTGCTCTTCTTTGCACTCTTTCTAGGGCAGCAATATCCTTTTTGTAGCGAGGTGACCAGAACTGAACACAGTATTCTAGATGAGGTCTTACTATTGCATTGTAAAGTTTTAACATTACTTCCCTTGATTTAAATTCCACACTTTTCACCTTATATTTGAGCATCTTGTTGGCCTTTTTTATAGCTTCCCCACATTGTCTAGATGAAGACATTTCAACATAGAGTCAACATAAACTCCTAGGTCTTTTTCATAGATTCCTTCTTCAATTTCAGACGAGATCAGGCTAACGAGTGGACTGTACACCGCCAGCTCTCTGCTTTCCTGTCCAACCACTCTCTGCTCGACTCTCTCCAATCTGGCTTCCACTCTGCTCACTCCACTGAAACCGCCCTCCTGTCTGTCACCAACTCACTAAAGTCTGCCCGAGCTGCCTCTCTCTCCTCTGTCCTAATTCTCCTCGACCTCTCTGCTGCCTTTGACACTGTCGATCACTCTATCCTACTATCCTCTCTCGCTGACCTGGGAATCTCTGGCACTGCTCTGGGCTGGTTCTCCTCCTACCTCTCCAAACGCACTTACCAGGTAACCTGGCGTGGAGCAACCTCCACACTTCGCCCTTTCTCAACAGGAGTCCCCCAAGGGTCAGTCTTGGGTCCTCTCCTGTTCTCTCTCTACACCCGCTCCCTGGGCCCCCTCATCGCATCCTATGGTTTCTCATACCATTTCTATGCTGATGATGCTCAGATTTTCCTCTCCTTCCCCACCTGACTCCACCATCCCCTCCCGTATCTCTACCTGTCTGTCTGCTATCACCTCAAACTCAACCTCTCTAAATCTGACCTCCTTTTCTTTCCCTCCTCTGATCTCTCTATCTCTGTTCCTCTGGAATCTACCACACTCTCTCCCTCTTCCTCCGTTAAGAACCTCGGAGTCACCCTGGACCACTGCCTCTCTTATTCACAGCACATCTCCACTCTGGCACGCACTTGCCGATTCTTCCTGAGCAACATCCGAAGAATCCGACCCTTCCTCACCAACTTCGCCACCCAGCTCCTGGTCCAGGCCTTGGTACTCTCCCGCCTAGACTACTGCAACTCCCTCCTGGCTGGCCTCCCTGCGTCCGCCACCCGTCCGCTCAAGCTCATCCAGAACTCCGCTGCCCGCCTGGTGTACTCTCTGTCTCACTTCTCCCACGCAACTCCACTACTCCGCTCACTCCACTGGCTCCCGATCACCGCTCGCATCCAGTTCAAGACTCTTATACTAGCCTACAGATGCCTTGACCAGACTGCACCCAGCTACCTCCAGACCCTCATCTCTCCCTACACCCCCACTCGACCTCTCCGCTCCGCCTGCACTAGAAGACTGACTCTACCTCCTCTACGCTCCCCTGCCTTCAGAGCCCGCTCCTTTTCCACCTTCGCCCCGCAGTGGTGGAATGACCTTCCTACAGATGTCAGGACTGCCCAGTCCCTGACCACATTCAGGCGCCTCCTCAAGACTCACCTCTTCAGAAAGCACCTGTAGAACTCCTCTGTTCTTCCCCTGGGACACTTATCACCCTTCCTTAAATGCGCTTTACTTGCTCTTATCTGCCCCTATTTTACTGCATTTAATCCTGTACTTCAGAGTACTGTAATCTGCCAAGTGTTTAAACTGTAGTATTTTGTATTTAATCATATCCTGATGTAACTATCACTGACACTGTTATCTGCTGTATTATTGAATCGTATTTTGTCACACTTGTACTTGCTTGAACCAAAGTCATTGTATTTATCTTGCTCTTAATTGTATTATTACTTGTACTGTGATACTTGAAATGTATTTGCTTACGATTGTAAGTCGCCCTGGATAAGGGCGTCTGCTAAGAAATAAATAATAATAATAATAATTCAAGGTGGTGTGGCCGCAGACCTGTTTCAGTTTATACAATCCCTTCCCTGCTTCACTTCCATGAGCCTGCAGCAACCTCTGTCATTGGCACTCTGATTATGAGAGTATGATTGGTCAATAGTCCTCAGGAGGAGAAAGGAGACCTGGGGATACGAAACCACTAGTCCCTTTGTGTCTGTTATAGTTATATCATCCTGTGACTGGGTGACAGGAAGACATCCTTTCCATGTCAGACAGGAAGATCCTAACTGAAACTTACAAGTATCTCCAAATTGCAAATGTGGATTGATTTAAAGTGTGGCTAACAGAAAGTTTGGGGATTTTTTGTGGTGAGCTTTCATACTGCGTGAGCCTGGCAGGAAAGTAGTGCTGAAAAATACTTCAAAGATTTGAGTACAAAAAAACAGATTTACAGGGGCACATCCAAGCTGTTAAAGTGGATCTTAGGTCACTGTCTGAACCTCTGAACCTCTCATTTCTCCATTACAGGTCCTGTCAGTTTCATTTTTTTCCCCCAACAGAAAAAATACCACAGTTATTGTATTAAAGCTGTTGTGGTTTAACATGTGGTTAAAAACATCTTCTTCACTCATGTGGTTAAGTTAGTACTTTGGCTTTAAAAAATCTGTATACTTTTGTCAACTTGCATTTTATTTATTTTCTTGTTGCAACAAAATGTTTTTGAAAATACAGCTTAACACAAAAGACTACCTGTTAAGAAGAACACATTGTCTAGAAATAAGCACTGAGATTTATCCCATGTACTGTATATTTCAATCCCTCTTACTCTATACAAAATACCACCTGTGGTTTAAAAGCATTTTTAAACTACTAGAGCTGTTGTAATAAGCAGGTTTGACTGTAACAGAGTAAAAAAAAGTATAACATGATCTGATATACACTGTCATTCAATAAGTATCCAGAAACAGATGCATAATTAACAACTGGTTTCTAAGTTACCTCTACTCTGACACTATTTTGCATATCTTACTAGAATATTACTAAAGTATATTTGTCACAAGGTGGATGCTGGACACTAACCTGCGCCGTTACATAAGTGTACCAGTAAGGCATTTATAAGCATGTGAATTCTCTATAAAAATAGCTTTTGGTATCCAGGATGTGCACTAAGTAATCCCATAAACTTAAAAGTTAGCTCACAGCACAGCAGGAACCATCCATTGTAAATCTACATCTTTTTTTTCTAAAAGAGACATATGCATCAAGCTGAGATACATTTGAACCGATCACATAGCATTACAGAAGAATTCATCACACACCGACTAGTCTTACAAATGGATGCATGGTTAGTTTTACCCACTGCTGGGAAGCATTACTGAAATGATTAAATGAAGGAAGTACAAACAACATGAAGCATTTTATAGGTTCCTAAACATACAAACACACATAGGCGATGTGGCAGGATAAAGTATTCTCTCATTTATTGGTAAAGTTAGGCCTCCCGATTGGTGGTGACGCTATGTTCATTAACTTCTGTTCCTTACCAAGATGGCGTGGACCTTAGGTCTAGTGTCCCATTGCAGTGGCCATCTTGGTAGAGGAAAACCACACATGTGCTACAGACGCCATTTCCTTGAGTCACTGTTAGATTAGCTACACCTGTTCCTTAGGGATAGGTACTGGACTGATTCAAGGGGTGTGGAGTCTGGAGTATATAGGGGTAGTGTGTGCTAGGGAGTTAGTTGGGCTTGGGGATGCCAGGAGAGACGAGCGGAGCCACAGTCTATGTAGAGAGATATACAAATTGCTTGCTGCCTGATTTTGTATTGTGAACAGTGTTTGCAGGATTGCTGAGGACATCGATCCTGCTTCGGGCTTGATACACGGAACTACCCGAGTGAATTTGTGTTTGGATTAGCTGGCTGCTGACTCCTGTGGTACCTTGGATCCCTTGCAAGTACCATTGCTGGTATTCGGAATAACTCATTCACTGGCTGTTAATGTCAGTAGCCAGTGTTACTGTTGTTTACCTTGTTTATTTTGCCTTGTTTATTGTGCCCCACCCCTGTAAATATCCTTGTTACAAGACTTGGATTGTCCAAATAAACGTTTGTTTTGAACTGCAACTTTTGAAAGTCCAGTTTGTTACTTGTCCTCCACTCGCAAAAGTACAATCTCCCACAGGCATGCAGAGATCGCAACAATCATGGTGACTGGGGATAAAACAAATACTTCTGGCTCAAAAGTTTTCTTTTAAGTCTAAAATTAGGTTTTCAACACACTATGCTGACCAGGCCAGTTGACCAGTAAATTACAGAGCCAATATTCTCACTGATGTAATCGCTGAGCGGATAAACTGATAAACACAAAACATAAGGTACACACACAATGTTACATATATTTTATGTGTGCATATATTTTTTTCTCTCATGCCATAAAACCTGCTACCTAAACGCTGCCTGTTGAAAGAGAGGTGGTAGAGATCCCATTGAATAGTAAACAACTTCATCAGGGCTAAATACGCTAAACATAACATAGACATCATGCAAAATTACTTTTCTGTGAGAGGATCTGCCCACAACAGAACAAGCATCACCTACATTAATTGTACATTGTTTAAGGAACAGCTTTTTTCTCATGTTCTGTAACATGGATTTTATTTTTTTCATATTAGAGCGGTCACTGTAATAAGCACTTTAAAAATATACAGTTTTTGTTCTTTTTCAAAATAGTCTCACCAAATAATGGAAAATAAATTATGAATGTAGAGATAAGTTATTGCTTCTTCTACAATGTTATTTATAAATATTCATACATGGCAAAAAACAAAAAAATGAAAACAAAAAAAAAATAATCTGAGTTAAAACTTAATAAGGTTTCAGCTAATGCATTAATTTGATTTATACACTTCCCTCCAAGAAGGGTTGGGACAGTATTGTTATTGGGACACAGGGTCTCCTACTATGTTAACATATGTAACAGGCAATGTTGTGTGATGCACTGCCATTAGGATTCTAAACAATAAGATGAGGTTAAACGCTCTCTACCCATGAATGCAGATGAGCCAGGCTCTTTTGCATAGTGGTTAAGACACTTGCTTGCAGTGTGTGTGGCCACCGGATCACGCACAGCCTCCACCCTGTTATACGTACATTAATTTGGAACCAACTGTGGTATTTTGGAACAGTCCTATACAGGATCTTAAGAGTGTTTTTACAACAACATCCCAAACCTTGATATTATATATATATATATATATA